>CM074186.1:18190073-18790073 GCA_037179385.1 Holothuria scabra
TACAGTAGGAGTGAAATGCAGAGAGAATGATGTAATTTATGATAGGATTTGCTTCATTAAGCTTTATTCTAGGATCTAAAGTCACGCTCAATACGTACAGTAGGTGTACACCCTGACAACAATTTGAGTGAATGTCAAGCATGCATCATCATAACATTCTCTTACATTCATATAGTCCCACACACATCCTTTAATTCCCCCAAAGGGTGAAAAAGCTCTGATGATAAACTAAGTGTAAGCTGGGAAGATGTGGTGCCATTTTTAGATAAAAGGCAGAGTGACTATGAAAATGTCACAGACACATACAGTTACTAAACTATTCACATCTGCAGAATCTCACATTATCTTGATAGTGAATACACATCTCTAAGGAACAGAAATTTATGCAATTTGAACTCATACAGTTGTTTGAAAAACTACCCTGAAGTCATATTTTGTGGTCATCACTATAGAGTGCTTTCACTAATGTCACAAGCGCACCCATGCCCCCAAATTGGTATAGAACCAGGGCTGGAAAAAATGTTTATTTCCCAGGAAGGGAGTGAAATCATTTCCCTGGAAGGGAGTTAAATTTCCCACAATTCCCTTCCATGTTTTCATGTACAGAAATGGGAAATTTCCCTCCAATTGCCTAAATTTCCGTCCAGATAGCAAAATTTCCCAGGAAGGAGACTCCCAGCCTCCCAACTTTTTCCACCCATGTATAGAACACTAGCTAGTGTACCTACCTGAGAAGCAGCTGATGACCAATGTGTTACTGTTGCAATTATGAAACACTTAGTTGCCTGGCATTGGGAGTGGCTAATCAATTGTAAAGACACATGCAAACCTCTATAGGAAGCACCAAGGGATGAAGTAACAAACAAGCCTGTACGTAAAGTACACAAGCATTATTTCCAAAGCATCACTTGCAACAAACCCAGAATGTGATTGTTTTCAGTTTGTCGTACTGTATAAACATGGGCGTCCCCAGAAAAAAAGTCAGGGGGGGCTAAATTTCTAAATGGGGGCAAAACCTCCGAGTCACCATGAATTGACATGAAACATGCGAAAATTTCAGCCCCAAATGCCTCCCAGATTGCCGGAAATGGCATTTCTAAAGCCTATTTTTGGCATAAAAACTTGGAAAACATGTTTTGTTTGGGTTTTGCTTTGATTTTCATACGTTTTTTCAAATTTTTGATTTTCCAGGGGGGGCAAGTGCCCCCCCCCTTGCCCTTACCTGCAGATGCCCATGTGTATAAACAAACATGTATAAACAAACATATTTTTAAAATATTTTGAAAAAGTTTTGCACAGGTTTTCAAAGAAAAGCCAATGCTCACAAAATTTACATTGTCAGTTTTACAGACCGTTGCAGTGGGCATGTTACAGTAGCTAGTTCCAACTTTAACTTACTGTGCAAATTTCAGGCACATTATAACAAAATTTTGTTATTTTTTATCCTTTGCCAATACTTTGCGGCAAATATTTGTTTTCAAAATTCGGTAACAAGTCCCGGCATTACGGCACATACCTGTAACTGTATATATCGTTTAGTTAAGGGTTGGGCTCTGAATTGCTGGAGTGACACCCTCAGCCTACTTACATTTACTTGAATCCATTCCCCAAAAGTACTTCTTACTCTTTATCTTAGATTTTTATCAAATTGATCTTATAGCGAGAGAATCTCACGCCATGTTCCCTATGTGTGCAGGTGGTGGAAAAGATTCACAGAGTTTGATTGACCTGCAAGGGTAGATCAGATCCATCACACCTGGATGATCAAAGGGGGTAGATGCCATATTTGTGTGATACTGTGGTATGTATCATACATTGTGTGACTAAAAGTTTTGCTATCTTGTAAAGTACACTTTCCATGCTCATTGTGTTCACATAGGTAACACGTTGATCTTCAAAACTTGAAATTATATTGTTATTATGTGTTTAACTATTATGTGTATAATCGAAACACTCTCACCACAGTTCATGCTGTGTAATATAAGCTTTGGTACTTTGCATTGTTTGAATTAGCAGTCAGTCAAAGAGCTGAGCCAATTGAGAGTTGCTGTTACCCCATACAAGAAGTGTAGTTTGGGGTGAGAGGATTGGCCCTTTAACCCGACTAAACAATTGACATTTGACTCTATCTGTGGCAATGTTACAGTATGTACTGTACACTGTATCTTGGTAACAACTAATTATCAACAAATTGAATCAGCAAACTTATTACAGGCCTTAGTACCCTAGCCTCAATCTTAAACATACAAAGTTTACCATAATGATGTTTGAGCAATAAACTTACTAAACGACTTACAGACTTTAGATTAAAGTATTGTACGGTGTGCTGGGTGTGTGATTTCACACAGAGTGATAGATTTTAAAAAATATAGCACTATGATGGCCTACTTCTCAAGAAATAAATTTCCCATGGATAGAAATCCATCAATAGAATTTCGAATGATACTTCACACAAACGCTGAAATTTGAAATGATGCAATCGTCATTGGACAGGATCTTTAAGGAGGTGAAGCTAATGTATGGTCTCTTGAACATTTGAGACTGCAAAGTATGATTGGATAATGACTAGAGCTATCCTTTGTATGCTAAGCTGAAGGATTTAAAAGGTAATATTTCCCTGGGAACATTGTTTACAGTCCGGTAGGCCTTCACAACTTCAGACAGTTTAAGAAACTGTTTTAACAGATCTAAGGTTATGTGATAGCCCTACAATACAGCACAGTTCTTTGCACCCCACTGTAGTTCCCTCACAATGGTTCAAACTGGAAGATACACTGGCAGATACAGGACCCTTGCTTGGGAAGGGTAAGACTGGTCCTTTGTATGCTAAGTTGGAGGATTCAAAAGGCAATGTTTCCCTGGGAACATTGTTTACAGTCCGGTAGGCCTTCACAACTTCAGACAGTTTACGGAAGTGTTTTTACAGATCTAAGGTCATGTGATAGCCCTACAATACAGTAGCACCCCCACTGTAGTAGTCCCTCACAATAGACCTATTTCCAAATAGCAATTACAAAGGATTGTGGGATTGAGTTTTGGTGTGTGTCGTCATTGTCAATGACATTTTACTGCGTCAAAAAATGTGAACCAAAACTCTATCCCACAATCCATTGTAATTACTATTTGGAAAAAAGTCTATGGTTCTAAACTGGAAGGAACAAGGATAATCATCAAACCAACTGGCAGATACAGGACCCTTGCTTGGGAAGGGTAAGACGGGTGATAAAGTGAAATGACGGAGGTCTAAGGAGAGGGAGGGTCAAATATCCCCTTTGGAACATGTGTTTTTACAAAATCCAGACGATATTGTATTTCATACAACAAATAAAGTTCTGCATAGCCTGTAAAGTACAGGTGTAGTTGATTCCTAAATGATAAAATTTTGTTTTCATAGATTGCAGTTGCAAATTCATTCCTAAATTACTTAATTCAAAAATTTGGAAACGATTTTGGCACTCCTTTTGGTGGGGTTTTGGGGTTTGGGGGTTTTTGACTTCCCCCAGCCCAACCCCATACAAGTGATCAAACCTACTACATACATGACTTCCACTAGTACATCCCTATACAGCATCCTGTGATATCTGTAATCAACTTTTGTCAGAATTAAACTTAAGAAATTATATCGAAAGGTCCAAGTAATGCACACATGATGGTCAAATTATTTTTAAAAGTCAGCCACATTTCACATATGATAAAGTTACAGGCCCTACAGTACTGTAAGCAGGGTTATCACTTTGCAACAGTACAGTAAAAGAGAATGGGATATTCAAATAGATTTTGGAAGTAACATAGTGCAGTATATATACTGTACATACAGACTATACTGTACATACAGTATTGTGACATTTATCTCATTGAGAAATTCATTTTGAAAACCTTGAAAACTTTATTCCAAAACCTAACCAATCAAATTTGATCCTATACAGTTAATTTTCTGTTAAAGCCATTACATCCTCATAGACAGCTAGGAGCAAAATTCTGTAGAAGTACAGTAAAAAGACCTACTGTATCACCCTTCCACAACTACTATTTCTACCAATGCTATCAGGTCATAAGTTGTCGGCCTGATTGAACATGTTCTATTATAATCAGTCTTTGCGTTTTATGCCAAGGTACGTAACACAGCCAAGGCTACCAAAGACTTTGGTACAGTAGTCGTGGCGATGTCAGCCAGGCTTTATAGAGCATGATATTTGTTACTGTAGATACAGTAGGGTTCTATACCTCAACTTGTGACCTTCTGGTCAAATGACAACGAATGACAATGTCAATGACAACAGTTTATTTCCAGTATACGCAATACATCACAACTGGGTTACCAGAACTAAAAGCACACCAGAAAGGGTGGGAAGCCTTTCCCTCCAGGAAATTGTGATGCTCACAGCATCCACTTGTTCCACTTGTTGGGCAATGGATTATTTCCACACTCCACTGCTCATGCAGAGCAATACTCACAACAACAGTACTGTACAGTTAGCTGTGCTGCATCAGGCAACAAGTTTTAAATTCTCCAGATGTGCTGCAAATCACGCTCCTTGGGATATTATGAATTATGGTTGGTGTGCTGTTTTACTAACTTCAATACTGTAGATAAATTTTATAAGAGTCAACACTCTTCATTTAGGTAAGCAAAAAATCCCCCACCTCTTACAGTGATCTGAGGTGAGTTGATGGTGTGCAATCCCGCTTACATGCCTCAAAATTCAAGGCCTAAGGCCTGCTGAATTGGCTAACAGAAAAACCAACGGAGTCAATGAGTTGGAATTTATTGTGAACATTCCCACTATGTAACTGTGCATGAACGGAAGTAATAACGTACGTCTCAAGCTTCAATTCAAGCAGTGAAATGATTTATACAACTTCATGTACACATAGAGTACATTCAGTTACTGTAGCTCCAATCTAGTAAATAGTTCTTTTGGCCATCTGGATGGCTTTAATCATGGGTGGCAATCCTGTTGGTGGAGAAGCCCTCCAATATTAGATAAATTAATACGTCCATGGACTTTGATATAGTGCTTCACAAAGTAATTGTTTTCAAAATTAGGTGATGTGCCCACATTTGTTCTCCCTCTAGGAAATTTGCAGCTGCCATACTGCATGCCTTTTACCTGTATAGACGTACAGTTTAACTTGACCAATATCATGTCTAGTGGGCAGTCACATAAATCCGTCCCAGAATACTGCACATTAAGTGCAGAGAAAGCAATACTGTAGACTGGTGGGCACTTTAAAGTGACCTTTCTTTTTAATCTATTTTAACATCATGGAAGAGTTCTTTTTTGTTTAAAATTTTTAACTTCTGAACATACCTCTTGTGTTCCAGACAATGGTAAAAGATTCAGTTGAACCAGCAAAAAGACCACACTAAATGCCAGAAGGGTCCCAAGTACACATGCAGGTGACCTTCGGGGCAGTCTCATGGCCTTACAGTATCAGTACCAAGCTGTCAGCATTAAATGCTCTAGCTAAACCTGAAATAAGAAAATATTTTTGTGTTCAAAACAGGTCAAACATTACAACTACTGAATGCCCAAAACCAAATAATACATAAAAAAATTAATAGTGAAAAAAACCTGTAAGTAATAGAGGTAGTTATCCTGAAAAATCAGGTTTTCTGCACCAAATCTCGACAAACATTATAAAGGGTAAACTGGGGGGGGGGGGGGGGAGAGAGGGGCGGTGGCCCCCCTTGAGCTGGCTCCCCCCCTTGACAGACCAAAATCGTCTGTTGGCGCCCTTTTAAGATTTTTAACATACTTTACTCTTGCACCAATATTGGCAAAAGACATAATTTAATGGTGTTGTTTTAAGGTCCAGATAGCAAAATGCTCAAACAGCAACAAGAAATCTGCACTTTATTCTGATGAAAAGGGTCATCTTCTGTAATATAGGGATAGGTTTTGCCGAAACATATCTTCATGCTTTATACGCAATAACAAATGTTGTCGCTGCACTACATTAATTGCTTCCATACCAGGCGTGATTACAAACTTACGAACTACACAGACTGGCATGGAATTAACCCCCCCCCTCCGATAAAAAAAAAATGTTGCAAAGGGCGCAACAATTATTGTAGGGCAACTAGCCCTCTTGTTGTCAGGGATAATTGTCAACATAGACCATAAAAGAGTCTTTAAAGATACCAAAATAGCTTCCACAATATTTTTCAAAATCATTTGAAGAGAACATTCAGGTAAAAATAAAATTAAACTGTTATCATAGTGGAAATGGTTTAAGAGTTTTAATGAGCACTTTCCATTTTGCTTTTCTTCAAGTGACCATTCTCATGACAAATTGCTATTTCTGACACTGCACGATAATCCCATTAAAAATGCCTATTTCTGTACTTTCGTCGTCTCAAAACCCAAAAAATTGCATCTGATAAGCCTTCCAACTGCTTTCAATGTACTTGATTAATGGCAATTTCAGTGTGGTCACATGATGTAAATTAATGTTCCTTCATGTACTTATCTTGATTTCCAGATGCCAAAAATGTACACCTAATGGTTATTAATTTCCATTTCTTTGCCCCCTTTTAAAATTGCTTGCTATTTACTAGAATGCAAAAGAGAGGGATAGAAACAGTGCATTTGCAGGTACTGAAGGGGCAAGGGGGGGGGGACTTGCCCACCACTGAAAAATAGAAAACCTGGAAAAAAAAAGAAAACATGAAGAAAAAGGTGGAGAAAAATTGACATCAACATTTCTTAACAGTTCATTCAGTGTTTTCCCTATTTATACTGTATGCCGTTTTATAGGCTTTAGAAATGCCATTTCCAGGGACCTGAGAGGCATTTTGGGCCAAAATTTTCTTGCGCTCTGCGCCAACTCATGGTGGTACAAAGCTTTTCCCCTGAAAGAATTTTGTCCCCCCCCCCCAGAATTTTCTTCTGCGGAGGCCCATGGATAGAAAATTTAAACATGTTTGAATAGAAAAACTTGCTGAGGAGAAATGGCAAAGTAGTCTTCTACCAGGTGCCGAAAATTAAATGGAAAGTCTAAAAAGCCGTGGCTTCCATCGTGCTAAGGCTCAGGCTATTTAAGGGGGCACTTGTCCTACCAATCCAGGTTAATGTTTGGTCCATTCTTGGCTACCCCAGCTATAGGCCTACTGTAGGCCTAACGTTAGGCCTAATAGTGAATGATATGTTTGTCAGTTGTCACAAAATAATCCTCATTTTTCACCTTTTTTTAAATGAAATGACGACAAAAACGAAGAATGCCACATAGGCCTAGGCCCAGCATTGCAAACTTCAAAGAATGCCAGGCTCTAAAGTCTAATTGGGTTTCTGCACCCACAGTTATTGGGTCCCAGGGTTACATACACATACTGTAGTAGCTAATGAGGTAAGGGTTACGTACGCATATAGGTTACACAACTTACGTATGCATAGTAATACTGGGTTAGGGTTATGTTAGGGTTAGGGTTACATGCATGTGAATGAATATGCCACTTCCGGGTACAGAAACCCAATTAGGCCTAGCCTAGGCTAGGCCTAGTACCGAATGCCAACCTGTGGAAGTCCGATGGTTCAGTTTGGACTTTGACCAGGGAAGAGTTTTTTAAAACGTTTCAAACCATGTGAAAACAATAAGAATGTTCAGGGTACAACTATAGAATACCCCGCCTCATCAACTAATACCACTAAGCATCCCGATGCTGAGTCGCAGTCATCAACTACATTACGTCATACCTAGGCCTATACATAACTCCTGAACGACGGCTTCGACTCAGCATCCAGCCCCAGATGGATGCTTAGTCGATGTGGAGAGAATCATGTAACAGACTATAAATAACTCCCCCTCACTGCGACTTCGACTCACCATCCAGCTCCAGATGGATGCCAAGTGAATTTGCTAAGCATTATGTGACAGGCTATAAATAACTCCCCCTCACTGCTACTTCGACTCCGCATCCAGCTCCAGATGGATGCTACACTGTAAGTCGATGTGGAAAGAATCGTGCAACAGGCTATAAATAACTCCCCCAGTCCCCCTTTCCACCTCACTGCTACTTCAACTCAGCATCCAGCTCCAGATGGATGTCACGTGAATTTGCTAAGCATTATCTAACAGGCTATGAATAAGTCCCCCTCACTGCGACTTCGACTATGGATGCTAAGTCAATGTGGAGAAAATAATGTAACAGGCTATAAATAACTCTGGTTGGACTTAAAATATTTGCGATCATTGGAAGTACATTATCATGTTAGCTTGTGCAAGTGTCGTTCTCAAGATAATAGACTGTGGCGTTCCTATATAGGAACCCTATAGACTGCAGAGCTGTATATCTCTATATGGCTCAATCCATAAACTATAGGGGTCCAATGGGGATTTTACTGACTTTGCCAATAAAATGCTATATTCCAAAAACAGGGAATATATCAAACCAGTGCCTCAGGTATTTTATTATCCTTTACCAACTTGGCTATCTTATGATATATAAACTGAATATCCAAAGTTAAGTATTTTTTAGAAAATAGACTTCTTTGCTTTGGTGTCCCCCCTAATTTTTGCATAATGGCTGTGACATACAAATATACAACATACTTATCACAGACTGCATTACTTTGCTCATGTGTCATGGTAAGGGTATCACCAAAAGTCAACATTTCTAAAATATGAGCATTAGTGCTCCACCCAATTTTCCAAATTAGATACTATTGAAAACAACCTGGCAGACATAACTTTTTGGTGTCCCCCTACAGTAGTTATGTTTCTATTTTAATGTATATTCCATCATTTCTACAAATATGATCATTCTCAGGTGGCCATACTGTAGTTTTCTTGATACAAAAAATAGGTCAAGCTCTTTTAGATAGTAGCTCATTTGGAAAGAAAAAATCAAAACAAAAGATTTTCTAGGTAAAATTTGATATGGACAGAATTTTGGTGTCCCCCTTAGAGATGTTATGTTGGTAAACTTTGATGTTCACCAATCGCACAAACTAATTAATTTTTGGGTGAACAAAGGTACATGAATAGAAGGTTCCAGAATATTACCAGAAAAGTTAATCCCATGGTTTGAGAATCTTGTATTCATTCCTAATGAACATTTGAATTTTTTGGTGTCCCCCTTCCTGTCCGCCATAAGCAAACAAAAAAATGATGAAAATGGATCTTATTATTGTATTTTACAGTATACTGTAACTGCTAACAGTGGTTTTTGTTGCATTTGAAAGTTACCAGCTCAATTGAACATTTAAAATCAAACTGGTACTTTGAATGTTAGGTGTTATGGGGACGCCAAATCTTGGTGTCCCTGTTACATGTGACAGATATAATGGAGTATAATAATCTTGCTAATATTAAGTATGTCTATGAAGGGACAATAAATAAGATTTTAAATATTAAGTCTAACAATCTTAGGTTGTCAAAGAGGAAAATTTGCATACTTAAACATCATTAATTGGTAAAAATCAGTCAATATTGTACAAAAATATGTAAATATGTAGAAACTTTGGCAACTGAAAATTTATGAAAGAAATGAAACTGACTTTTCTAATTTTTGGAGTATTTTTTCAAATTTTTATCATGTTCTTGTCACAATTGGTACTAAAATACATTCAAATAGGAATTTTCAGCCAATTCAAATTTTCATTATTCTTGTGGGAGAAGGTTGAAGACTGCTTTGGTGTCCCGCGTTATGTTAATTAGTCAATTTACTGGCCAAGTTTATGTTTGAATGATTCTCCTCATGCATACAAAATGCTCAATGCAAAAATAATTGTATTTTTTATAACTGCTGTTGATACTCTATCATGAGTGTAAATTTAAATCAGATAAAATGATTTTCAAATTTAGACCTCATGTCATACTGTTGGACCCCTAGTTTATGACGTGCCATACACGGCTCTAATAGACTGCATGAGTCAACTCACTGAGACTCGATCCGCGTCCATGATTTTGAAGGTACTTATTTTTTGTGGCGGTGTATTCTATAGTTACTCCATGTTCAGTAAGCCTAGCCCTAGCCTAACTAGGAGCCTAAGTCTAGGTCTAGGCCCTAGCTTGGGGCCTAATCTGTAAACTGTAATGTGAGGCCCCTGGGCCTAGACTAAGTTACAACTTAACATACAAAATGGATCGATTTACCTTTCCATATTGAAAGTGAACTGTTTTACAGTGTGTTCAGCTCATCCTGCTACATGAAGGCTAGGCTAGGTAGATTGAAATTTTCATCCAAAGAAGGAAGGACAGCTGCTGGGATTGGCTTTTGTTGCAACTTTTTCCAATTCCAAGTTGCACTTCGGGGCTAATTACAAGTTACAGTAATTTTAGTTACCCAAGCAGAATGACATGCACAGTGCAGTACCGTACGGTACGGTGACCTTGGCTGCAACTTGCAAGTGCAACCGAGACTTGCAAGACAATGTTGTTATGTTCGGTACATACGCTGTGTAGTGAAACACGTACACGTAGCGTAGAGGATGGCAAGTGCTGGAACTACGAAGCTGTCGTTGCCTGTCTTTCGGCACGCACTAAATTTCTCGCTATGACTGCATATCAACTGACACTGTGCAGGTGACACCAGAATGGCTAAATGTAAAAGTAGTGGCGCTGTCCAACAAAATCCAAGGGCAGTCACCGCAGACTTACTTCATAACGTCCACTGCGCCTAAGCTCACAAAATTTCCACAAGAGTCATTCAGTCATGAAAAGGGGCATCTTCACATAATGAGTTTCCAGATTTGAGTAATCCTTAGTCCTTGAACAGGACCGTGTACTGGGTTCTAGTGCGAAGTAAAACAAAGTGGACATGGCATGTTTAGAGTCCTTTTCAAGGACTATAAGTAATCCAAATTGGAGTGACCAAACTTTACTTTAAAGGGGCATTCAATTCATTCCTGAGCCCAAACTACAATTTTGCAGCACTAGTACTCTCAGAGGTGGCGCCAGGATTTGTCCAACAAGGGGGGCCAGCATTTCGAGTCCCCGACAAAGGCAATGAGTTAGTTTCAGTGGGACGTGACATTGTAGAATCTGAGGTGCGCGTAACGCTCCGAAATTTTTGGCTTTTTTCAACAAATATTTAAAGGCAGCCATTCGTCACCCCAAACTACAGTTTCAGTATACATATATCAAAACTCTCAATTAATTGGTACAGCTCTTTGACTGGCATCACATTCAAACAATGCATCACAGCTAAATTACACAGCATGGGCACTGAGAGTGTCTTGATTACACATTATGGACTTGTATGCCACTGGGACAAGCCATGAAGCAATAAACTAGGATTGTGTCTGGATAAAGATGAGTTTTAGATAAATGTGGGAGGGGCTAGATCGAAGTAAGTAGGTTGAGAGAATTGGAACTGTTTGGGATGATGAAAATATGCCTTTAAAAATCTGGAGTTTGTTTAGAAGGAAAAGTTTTTAAACAAAATTTGGCTTTTGTAAGGACCATTTAAAAGATGGGGTGGTTATTGAAGAATCTCTCCTTCATATGGACAAAATAAAAAAGTTACATAGGCGACAGCTTGAATTCTTTGGGGGTCACGCATTTCATCGTACTAGGCCTTGGTACTAAGGCTTTCAGACGAAAGTGGAAATTTTTCGGAAAATTTTTTCCCTTTTTTGAACGAAGATTTGAAAATTAACAGCTTATCATATTGGAGTAGTTTAAGAATTTTATGAAAAATTTTTTTGGGGGGCAAGGTTACAATGAAAAATTTGCCGGCTTCTTATTCATTGATATGCTTGTCAAGAGCAATTGTCGGAGTGATTAAGAGCGTTCGCTTGCCAGTGGGTGTTTTATTGTACGGAGTATCCATCGAAAATGAAAAATTTTGCCATTTCTAACAAATATTAGAGAATCTAAAGATTATGTTGGTAGAACTGTTATTTTATGACATATTTTGAGGGTTTATGGAAGAATCTCACCCTCTTGTGAGAAAAATCAGTTAGGAGGTGATTTGTAGTTTTGTTGGGGTTTATGAATAGCCTCATGGAGACTAAGGCCTCGGAATTTTCCTTGCGGAAAAAGTTTGGCTTCCCATGTATTTCAAGTTTTATATTTTGTATATTGACATATGCGTTCGGGAGTGTTTCAATTTGTTAGGAGACAGAATGGTCTATTTTGTCTGAAATATATAATGCTGCCCGAGAACTAACTAGAAGTGCACAGAAATTTTTGAAAAATTGAAAACCCCAACCCCAGACAGCCGGAAATAGCATTTCCTAGGCTAGTAACCAGAAACAAAGCAGTCTTTATTTTAAGCTTCTTTTTTTTTTACTTTTGAAATTTCACTTCATCTTGCCCTCAAACGAATAATAATTTGCAAGCATGCATTGCTGTGTTGAGTAATCTGTTCGACCAAAACACTATCACAGCGGAGCACCATCATAAGTTGGCGCGGGGCGTACATAAATTTTAAAAAAATTAACCCTCAGACAGCCGGAAATTGCATTTCCCACACTTGTAACTAGAAATGAAGCAGTCGCTATTTATGAAAGTTTCACTTTAATAGAAAAAAGCCCCAACTTGCTATGTGATCAGAAAATAACAAGATAAAAGGTAACGCTATATGGTCTTGTCTTTTTCTCGGGGAAAAACTGTGCAACCGAAATGAAAACATATCAATTTTTTTTAATCTATTGAGAATACTCGCTGTATTCCGTTGCGAGGACTACTAAATTTATGAAATTTTCTATGTGATTATCCAAACTCCCGACAATAAATGATTTTACTTCCGACGTCTTTGAAAATATGTCATGTTACAACAAGGTAGCTTCAAATGAGTTTTCAGTCAGACTTATCATGACAGGATACATTCCCACACTTCTGTTAATTATTATGTATAACTGAAAACGGCCTGGCCGCCGTCATTACTGTTGCTGAAATTCGGCTGTCGGGGCAATACAGATGACAAACCATTGGGCACTGCATGCACCTGAACAACTTGTCGTCCGTTTGTAAGGAAAACTAGAAAAGCAAAATCAAGAAGATCGTCCTGGGACTAACGTTTATCAGGCTTACATCTTTTATCGCGGGCCTGTAGATGGAGGATCCCCGAGGAAACTGGATCTCCTCAACAACAGGGTAAAGGCAGTCTTCCCCGACGGAAGTATGGCCCCTGGTTCCCCGGTGGTGCCACCCTTATTTACATCTGCACGCGGAATTTCCAGCTCCCTGGTCTGCAACACAAGTCTTGCATATGGGTGACCTTGTGCGCACGGATTTAAGATGGGACAAGGTACATGTAATGCATTTTAACAGAGCTATGAAATATGAGCTATGAGAGGTAATTGAAAATCAATTCCGATAGGTATTAAAAAAGTGTTATAAAAGAAAAAATGATGTTCAAGATCACCCATCCAGTAAATTCAGTCAGTGCGGTTTTTTTTTTTTATAATTTTCTTAATTTTTTTAGACCTCCCCGACGAAACCGCCGACCTTCCCCGACGGGGGGAGGGAGGGGCAGTGTTCCCCGACGGGGCCCGACCATGCCCCCCCCCCCCCGAATACTCTTGGTCCCAACTTCAACGTATTTGTCCTATAGTTCATTTGATCGACTCTTTTAGGCGTTATAAGCGAGGCATAGTAGCACACAAGGGGAATATTTTTCAGCTTACAAGTACCAACAAAGTGGTACGGTACATTTCAATCATTTTTTTTAGGCCTGTCAACGACACATTCCCAAATTTAAAATTTAAAATCATTCTGATTAATTATTCCCCGTTAAAACTTAGTTGGAAGCAAGACACTCTTTCCGATTTTTTTTTTTTTTATTTGTAAAAAATATTACCGATTTGCAGTGATTATTCTCTTTGCATATATCTCCCTCATGCAGGGACATACAACCAGTGGCGGACCTGCCATATGGTCAGGGGGGCGGTCGCCCCCCTGACGGACCAAAATCGTCTGTCGGCGCCCTTTTTGGATTTTCACCATACTTTACTCTTGCACCATTTTTGGCAAAAGACAAAATTTAATAGCGTTGTGTTAAGGTCTAGATAACAAAATGCTCAAACAGCCACCGATAAATGTACTAACTGCACTTCATTCTGATGAAAAGGGTAATCTTCTGTAACATAGGGTTAGGTTTTGCCGCAAACGTATCTTCATGCTTTATACGCACTAATGAATGTTGTCGCTGTGCTAAGTTCATTGCTTCCACACTAAGCGTGATTATAAGCTTACAAAATACACAGACTGACATTAAATCAACCCTCCCGGCCGGTAAAAGATGTTGCAAAGGGCGCAGCAATAATTGTAGCGCAAATAGCCCTCTTGTTGTCGGGGATAAATGTCAACATAGACAATAAAAAGACGTTTTTCAAGATCATTTGAAGAGAACATTCAGGTTAAAATAAAATAGAACTGTTATAATAGTGGTAATGATTTAAGAGTTGTAATGAGTAATTTTCATTTTGCTTTCCTTCAAGTGACCATTATCTTAATAAATGGCTATTTCTGACACTGCACAATAATTCTATGAAAATGCTTATTTCTGTACTTCGGAGGTCTAAAATGCCAGAACATTGCATCAAAAAAGCTTAAGTTTAGGAGACTTTTATTTATTATGAATTTGGTATCTAGAAAGCCAAGCAGACCTCTTGTCTTGGCTATTTCTTTTGATGTACTAAATAAATGGCTATTTCAGAGTGGTCGCATGGTGTAAATTACCTCATTTAATTTTTCTTCGTGTACTTATCTTGATTTCCAGGTGCCAAAAATGTACACCTAACCTTGATTAATTTCCATAACTTTTTCCCTCAGTAGGATTGCTTGCTATTTTGCTCTAGCAGGTTTAACCTTTACCTTCAAAGAGTGGCCCATTATTACATAAAAATCTTAAATCGAGACCTGACTATAACACACAAAATATAATGACTGCCTTCATACTAGAATATGGAAGAGAGGATAGAAACATGCGCGTCCGCAAGTAGGGGCAAGGGGGGGGGAAACTTCCCTTCCCCTGGAAAAATAAAAAAAACTGAAAAAACGAAGAAAACATAAAGAAAAAGACGAAGAAAAATTAACATCAATATTTCTTAACAGTTCACTCTGTGTTTTCCCTATTTATATGCGGTAAATAGGCTTTAGAAATGTCATTTCCATCGATCTGAGCTGCATTTTGGGCCAAAATTTTCTTGCGCTCCGCGCGAACACATGGTGGCGCGGAGCTTTCCCCTACAAGAATTTAGTCCCCCTCCCCCCGAATTTTCTTCAGCGGAAGCCCATGGATAGAAATTTTAACATGTTTTAATAGAAAAACTTGCTGAGGAGAAATGTCAAAGTATAGTCTTCTACCAGGTGAAAATCAAAATAATGGAAAATCTGAAAAGCCGTGGCTTCGATCGTGCGGAGGATCAGGGTATCTACTCCTTCGAAGCGCCCCTGCAGACCATTTTCGCCCCCTCTGACCGAAACCCCTAGCTCCGCCACTGCATACAACCCACCACCGAAGAAAACGGCTTACTCCGGGGGCTAAAAGTTGCCATCGCATGCCTCGCAAATGCGGTTACAGTGTGTGGACGCATGGTGTAGTTTTAGGTTCCCTTTTTCTTTTTGTAATATTCGGGGTTGAATGTTTAAAGGTCTGGCTAAACTAGATTTGAAATGTTTATACTGTCGCTACCAAGTGAACACTTTTTTGTTTGGACACGCCCCATTTTGGGGATGGAAAATAATTGATGTATGGGATTTGTGTCTGTGGGGCAAAAAGCGTTCTTCTTTCCAAATTTACATAATTTAGGGAATTACTACTTGTGGCCACAAATATTTTTACACGACCTGCTAAACGAGCTTCTGAGAGCTTTGCGTTGCATGTATCAGAGGAAAAGGTATTTTTCGATCTTTAATGTTGGTGAAAAGTAAGCACGGTGGTTTTGGACATGACTGAATTGTATTTTTCGGGAAGGGGAGATTCCCCTAATTTGTGACGTAACACAATGATAAAGTAAAAATCGTACATTTTGAATAAAAATCAGATTTTTATCATATTTTTCATCTTCAGGTCCCAATTGGACATATAACTGATGTAGATTACGTTAAATAAAGCAATAGTTTGAAACTTTGGGATGAAATGAGCATATGATCGTTTTGTGGACAAACCTTTCGATATTTTAGTTTGTAAATTACCCTATCCTTTCGTCTTAAAGACACTGATGTAATAAAAGTCCGGAACCGGACTCATGTCTTTTCAGAGTTTGGAGGACTAAGCTAGAGGGGTTGATTTCCCCATTGAGAAAGAACAGGGATTCGAGTCCGGACTAGAGTCCTTGAAAGTTGAAAAATACCGAACTTGTCTCTACTAGAATTTTCCGAACTCGACTATATCGCTGCCTATAAGAGCACCATGCCACATAGGCGTAGGAAGAGAAGGGGTCTTGGGGGCGACAGTCCCCTCCAGTAAATAATGAGGGGGCGAAAGCATGCATGCTTCCGTCCCTCACTTCCCAGGTCAGTCGGAAACCCCCTTTTTTATTTTATTTTCAAATCTCAAAAAAGGCAAAAAAGGCTTCGCGCACCGCAAAATGCAATGTATCATTCATTAGCTCTGGCTCATAAATCATTTTGGTAAACGTTTCTGAGCTCTGGAAATGGCAAAATCGGATATTTACCATATGTGAAACCACATCATCAAGAGACACCGGCAGCCTTGCTACTACTTTTGAAAACTGTCTTTCATAGAATTCCAAGTTTTCTTTAATGAAAGCTCTTGGTTTTGAAATATTTGTCTAAAAAGGACGACAAAGTTTGCGAAACTTTTGAAATATCATGAGAAAGTGTCAGACCTTAGATGACACTATGTAGCAACAACGCTTCAGAAGTAGTGCAATCATTCTCAGAATTGCCACCAGCATATGAAGAAAGTGCAGATTCTGCAGTAATCGCCCAGCTCTTCAATTTCCTTGCAGGAAACTCAGAATCCACTGCTTTCTGCAATACAAACTCCATATTTACATATATAGGAGCAAAAATACCGACGGGCTTCGCGCGCCGCAATACGTACCTGATACGCACTGGGGAGAAAAATCGGAAAACTTAGCCACTACTTATAAGCTACAAGCCCGATTTTTCAATGTTCTGTACGCTCCGCGCCAATTGAAGATAGGCTTTCGATCTAAATTTCATATTCCGGACAGGAAACCATTGGCCACCGTATTTAAATGCTTTCATACACACCTATCATCCGATAACTTTCAACCCTGTCAGTTGAGTATATGTATATGATTGGATTCTTTAGTCAAAATGTTTGGGAATTTGCCATTTGAGACGCCAGTCAAATACAGTGCGCTTTACCCAAATGTTCCTTCATAAAATTCTGAGTTCTTTCTAATAAAAGCTCCATTTTTTAATTAATAGTTTTAAAAAGGCAAATTACCCGCGGGCTTCGCGCGCACTAAATTGCAACCCTTATTCCAGTAAGAGATCTAGTCATAAAGCAGTCAAGTGGTAAACTTTTCCGAGCCGCTAACTTCCCTAAAATTTTCTTCAATATAGGCTTTTAATTTTTAAATATTTTGTCCAAAAAACGCAGCAAAGTTCGGGAGCTTTTTGAATGTCGTCGATAAGCCGCATTGTCCGCACTCCTTAGATAACATTATGTAACCGCAACGATCTTCAGTCGACATGCTATCTTAGATATATGCCATATGAAACGCAGACTCTTCGATAGTCCCCCCTAAATTCAATTTCCTTACAGGAAACCCTGAATGTAAACTATTTTCTGCAACACAAGCTCCGTAGCTACAAATTTTTGACGCGCTCCGCCCGCCGCAAATTAGGCCTACGCTCCTAATACATGAGTGTTCACCCTTAAGAAAAGATCAGATTTTTTTTAGAAAAAAAGCGTAAATTTAGCATAAAAAAATGTACCTTTTGGTCAGTGGGGCGGGTGAGATACATAGCCCAAATTTGTTCCTCCCCCTCCCTTTCATACGGTATTGCTTCTTACGCCACTGCTATGCCGACATCATTATTCGTCTTAGAAACTGACAAATTTGTGAGAAGTCTATTGTTGTGAAATTTATCAACTTTAACGAAAGCTATTTTGAATAGCAGATTGCAAGCTTTCTTGAGAATCTTTCATAATGCTTTACCCAGACTGACGATCTGGTTTCCATATTTTATTTGCTACATGAACTCACAAATCGTATCAGCAGGCTCTCAGCGTATCGCAGTGAACTAAAGAATCCTCTGCAATTATTTGGGGGCGTCCCATATGTATCACTATGTCAAATTTCAAATGAAAGCATCATTATTGCTAAGCAGTCAGTTATTTTTCAAATTTCGTTTGCAATAAAATTTCTCCTCAATAAAAATGAGCAATTTCCAAAATGATCAGAAAATTGCCAAAAAAGAAGAACCACTACTATTTCATGATGAATGCAAGGTTAACTATTCACGAGTATCCCACAATCTTTTTGTTTTTTCATGTAAATTTTACAGTGACTATGATACTCGGTCAAAATTTTAAGACAGATTTCAGGTGTGCTTGGGAGCTTTCTGTGTTATTGAAGTCATGACAAATTTTTAAGACTGAAAAGTCAAATGGCTACTCGTTAAACCAGGGTGTTGTAACAACTCCCTGGTTAGACAAAGCTAGTCCAACCGAAGGATTGGGATATACACACTGTTAAAAAATTTTTCTGTAAATTTACATAATTTTTATGGCAAATTTTTTTCCAACCAAATAATGTTTTTTTTACAGCCAGACTGTAATCATGAAAAAACATTAAGGGTTTGTTTTTTCTTTACAGTTTTTGCATGTAAATTAGTTTACAAAAGTCTACCGTAAAATCGAATTACAGAATTGTTCTGTTTTGTTAACCTTAATTTTATGTGAATTTATAGCCGACTGTTTTTATTCCCGGCGTTTTAATATTTATTATTACATTGCTCTTTTACCTTTCATATGTTATTACGTTACATACAATTCACCATTACGTAGATCAGGTATTTGCATATCAACGTAGCGTGTCGTTGCGAAGTTGTTTTCAATCAAAACACATTGAGGATGCTTTGTTGTCATATTGTTGTCAAGTAAACTGCGATGTCTAGGAACTTTGTAATTGGAAAGTCACATTTTTGTACGATGTAATAATTGTTTTAAAAATAAATATGACAAAGAATGCAAATACATTGGTTGCAATCATTTTCAGACAAGGTAAACAATAAGTTTATCACTTCCTGATTAAAAAACGCCAAAGAAAATATTATTCAAAGCAACAGCAATCATTTTGTTAGGAAAATGCCTACAAAATAAGCTCCACCCATTAATGCAAAATGAGATTTACGTCATAAAGTGGTAAATTTACAGACTATTTCAAGTAAATTTGTGAAACGTTTTTATTTTGCTTCGATCAAGTGCATGAGCGCCTGTGGCGATGAGTTGACATCAGTATACCAATTGTCAGTGCTCTGAAATTAGGGCCTTACAATTTCTTTTTTCTTAAAAATGTGTGTCAAAACACCAGTTGTATGATATTTATGATAACAACGTAATAACTAAGTATGCTTTTGTAATAAATGTAAGTTAATTTTCAAATAGGGCCATAAATTTGCCAAAAATGTTTTTTTTAACTGAAACTTCGCAGAACGATGCATGTTATATAGTAAAACTTTTCTGGCTATTTCTAATTTGTTTTGGGCTTGTTTTTGTTTCCTTTTCAGATTAAAAACAAAGGTTTGTTAAATGACAGTATATTTATGTGAAACCAGAAAAATACAAAATACTGTTAAAATTTCTGTAAATTTACAGAAAAGTTTTACAAAGCAGTAAAATTTGGTTAAAAAAGCAAACAGAATGGTTTTTCAAATAAACAGAAAATACATGTTAAACAACCTTTTTTTTATTGTAGCAATACAAAGTGTCTGTAAAGATACAGAAAATCTCTATTAAAAGTAAAATACAAAAAAGTTTAAGTTAAAAAAGTCTGTAAAATTACAGAAATTTTTAACAGTGCAGGCCTGTGTGCTTCGCGACTTTCTTCGGAAAGAATTAAGTCCTGGATGTTGCGCTGACTTAGGCAGGCGAATTTTTACTCATTGTCAATTGATTTCAGCGATCATGATTGTTGTGAGCTATGCCACTGTATGGTTTGTGGAAGTTCGGGGGTCGAGTGATTGGCCGAGGTGTTCGTAACGTGCTGGCCGTTGGGTATTAGGACAGTGGGAGCATCCGTGAAAGGGAGGAGAGGAACGGTAAGGCCCAAGCAGGATTACAAGGTTTCGAATCTTGAGAGGGCGTGCCAAGATAGACGTAAATATTTGGCCAACACCCCATTTTACCCTGTCGACACAATTTCCGTTTGCTGATGCCGACACTGAGAGGGGGTTGGAGAAGAAAAACTGTGTAAACTTATCCTCATCTAGACACCATATCAATTTATTGCTTCAGGGTTCTACAGTATAAAAGAGCCCCGTTGAATTTGAAATCAAAACACGTTCAGCACATCCAGACAATACATGTTGTATAATATGCTGCCATTCTGCATTTTTTGAACTTGCTGTCAATCAACGAGCTGTGCTTATTGTGGATTTCTGTAAACAAATACACAAGCTGCACTGCAGTTTAGGGTGAGAATTGACTGCCTTAAATTAAGTCTAGCTACAGTAATCAGGCACTGATGTGTCTATGGTGCAACAATAATAAATTAAAGGAGATCATGTGTTCATTTTTATCTTTATTATACTTTTATTTTAATTTCATATTTTATTTATCTTCAATTGTCAGTGAGGTCAATTTGCTGGTTTATGGACAGTTTCAAACCGTCCAGCTTTCCAAGCCCCCTCTACGTAGTAATGCCCTAATGTCCAACACATGTTTTTATCGTCTAATTCCCATGCCATATCTCGTTAAAAATACTAATTTTGCTAAGCATGTAGTATTGAATAGCGTTTACAAAGAGAGGGGAAAATGATGGTTGATAGCATGCTAAGCACGTTCTTGAGTGGCGGAGGGATGGGGAACTCTTAACTGAGGGTTACACCAATGAATGTCATGATTTCCAGCCGAAAATTCAGTGGCCCTTCAAACTTCCGTAGCCCCCCCCCCCCGGACGAAGTCCTCAGCATGAGACTAGCACTCCCACCCATTCACCCTCGTCCCACCCCCACTCACAAAAAAATAATGTTACGTGTTTAATGACAGTTGCACCTTGGGTTTTTTCCCCAAATGTACTCTGGCACCGCCCGCAATTATGAATTTCCAGCTAGGCGGCCACTGCGAAAATTCCAGTGCCTGCTCTAGAGGCTGCGTCAGTGGCGTAGCCACGGGGGGTCCTGGGGGGCCTAGCCCCCCCCCCCGAGATTTTCTTCAGGCCCCCCCCCCCCCAGATTTTTTGCGTCCTGATAAAGTAATTGAAAAAAAAAAATAAAATTTTTGAACGGAAATAAACTTTGAAGTATTTCCTTCAAAACAGTAAATAAATAAAATGTGTACAAATTAAAAAAAAACATGGATGAATGTGTGTAAAACACATTTTGTGCGCACGTATGAAATCAAGTAATAACTTCAAAATGCCTACTTTTACTAAATTAGATACCATTTGTGATCTGCACTGTCGTTTATTGCATTTCACTTAGAAGATGAAACGAAAGTCTCGACGACAAACTTTAATGTGACTTTGTTAGGTTAAGACCCTTCCTGCCTTTCGGATGACTTATTGATTTACTGAAAATAAGGCAATCATGCACTGCAGACCACTCTTACACGACCATTCCTATACTTTATCATACGCAAAACATGCCGTAAGCAGGTAAGGGTAAGGTACTGCCTTCGGATAATTCTTCCCTTCCATCCTTAACAAGTAGGCCTAGGCCTATGCCGTGCCTCACTCCTGCCCATGCGAAGTGCCACTGTAGGACGATTTTTTCGACAAGTCCTCTTTTTACTAGTTGGCACTGGCGTCCGGGGGATTTTTAAAATGTCCACAAGGTCCTGATTTCATGTGTTTCCCACATGATCCATTCTTGTGCTTTGCGGTTCAATTATTTTGAGAGATTGTAGTATTTTAATTTTGACTACGTAATGTACCGATGGACAAATATTGCACCATTTCGCACATTGTTCCTTTGGTAGTATGTATGTCTCTTGTAAAATTTCTACAAAAACTAAAAATATTTTGATATTTTTCATGGTCCCCAAAAAGGGAAAATCCTAAAACTTAGGCTTATAATCACTTTAAAGTTTTGCCAAACATAGCACCATTTTGCATCTAGGAAATCTAACGCAAAGAAAGTTTCTCAGAGGGGGACACAACTACTTTTGGTTTTCCTGTTAAAGGGTTAGGTACTGCCTTAGGTAAGCTGAAATACATTCAAATATTGCCGCATTTGCGGCTGGGTATATCCAGTTTAAAACACGTGGGAAGTGCCGTTTCCGGCCATCTGAAGGGGTTTTAAAGCCCAAAATTTTCTTCTACGCTCCGCGCCAACCGATTGTGGCGCTCCGCTTAGATTCAAATATTGCCGCATTTGCAGCTGGGTACATTCAGTTTAAAACAGGTGGGAAGTGCCGTTTCCGGCCATCTGAAGGGGTTTTAAAGCCCAAAATTTTCTTCTACGCTCCGCGCCAACCGATGGTCGCGCCTCCGCTTAGATTCAAATATTGCCGCATTTGCGATCTACGTCCTTCTGAAGTTTACAATTTTTCCCAAGGGAAAGGGAGATACCGGTTCTCTTTAGTCTCATCCCCCAGGCCACAGATCAGATGTGCCCAGTTTTGGGGTCCCTAAAAAGTGTATGAATTACCATTTTTCATAGATTGACTTTTTATTCTCATTATTTGAGAAGTCGCAGACATGAGATTCGTATTTCAAGGCTGGGTACATCCAGCTTAAAACACATGGGAAGTGCCGTTTCCGGCCGTCTGGAGGGGTTTTAAAGCCCAAATTTTTTTTGTACACTCCGCGCCAACTGATAGTGGCGCTCCGCTTAGATAGTCTTGCCGTGCCTGACCTTCGGAGGTACCAGGCCCCCCCACTTGTTACCTAGGCCCCCCCCCCCAAAAAAAAAATCCCATCCTGGCTACGCCACTGGGCTGCGTGTCATCAGGGTTCCTACATGTGGTTTAATTAGTAACCGATACTCAGCTGCAAGTTGCAAGAGCGCAAAAGCGAAATCGGTCACTAGCAGTACTTCCGCTAGCCAGCGGAGCGGACGACGTTATGTTCAGCTCATCACCATACGAAAAACTAGAAGCCACAAGCAAGCCGCAGTCACAGGGGCGCTACGCAGGCTATTCTTCCGGGAAGAAAACTTGGACTTTGCACTAAGGGAGGATTATTGTACTAGCAAACTATCAAGAAAACCCATATCGAGCGCTGATTTGAACCTGACCACATGTGAAATACATTGTTGCACGCCAACTACAACCTGCTGTTCATTATACGTCATCGAGTTCGACCCGCCTTTTATTTTTAAAATTGGAGGCGCACTTTATTTCGTGTGAATTATTTTTCATCACATCAAAATGGCTTTCTCGTGGCAGCCAGATCCGGCAGGTCTGCAGCAAATACTTCAATTATTACGGGAATCTCAGAGTCCAAACACTGAAACACAACGAGCAGTTCAGCAGGTAATCATTCTTTATCCAAATGTCGATCTTCCAAACGTTTCAAGTGATAACGTTTTGAATTTCAACCATTTCGTGTACACCTCTTCTTTGACTAACTTTGTGTAGGTTTCATATCCTAACATCGTGCTATAACGTTATTCATTGTACAATGTTGTTAGTCGTGTATCATTTGCAATACGTAATAAATAATGGGCTAATGTTATAAGCGCAGTAACGTAGCCTAGTTAGTACTAGGCTAGTGCTTGCATTGAGCATGTGTGACAGAAATACTTATGTTGTTCGTCAAGACTCAAGTTCTAGGATGCATTGAATGTGAAAATGGCCCCAGACTTTGCAACTTGTTTTCATTGCTTTATCCTCCCCATCAAACCTAGGCAATGTAAAATTGTTTCATCCAATTCAGTAAATGCTCAGCTCTTTTCGTTTCCATTGGAAAGTATGACTGTCGATGCTGTGCCTAATCTTAATAATATCCTCAGCTTTGAGTAAGATTTTACACACTGATTTGATGGCATGATTTTACACACTGATTTGATGGAATGATTTTACACACTGATTTGATGGCCTAATTTTCCTCAGTTTTGCATCCACACTGTAGGTAGGGTTGTCGCACGCACACAGAATTTGTGCAAATTTTTGTCGAAATTTTGCCTACACTGTAAAATTAGTACATCAAAGACATATTTCTACTATAATATTTCACCAAATAAGCATTAAAACAAAAAGAAGAAAAAATATGTTACAGTTTCTAATGATCCCTTTGAAGCATCGTTGCAAAGATGACAGTCAAAAGTGTGTTTTGGTCACACGTAAAATGCCGCACACAGTCATCTTTGACTTGATCTTGCATTGGGGCTGAACTTTTGACCCCTACGTACAACCCGTATATCGTTAGAAAGAAGGAAAGGAACGCTACATTATAATGAAGGGAAGCGATCGCCAAAAATAATATTTCTTTACCATTTTTGGGCTTAAAAACATTGGTGACATGATTACAATGGGTTCCAGAAAAATCAGCAATTGCTTCCAGGTCTCATTTTGTAGCTTTTTTTATGATCTTTCCCATTTCCGAAGAAAAAAAAATGATTTTTTGCTCAGCCCGATGCACGCTCGATTTAAGTGAAACAGTCCAGCGATCCCCGCCTAGGCTCAATCTTTTGTACTGAGCTGACATTGTTCAGCTTAGCAACAAGGGATTTCCCGCCAGTATGCTTACATATAGTACTGCATTGTAGGGCTGTGCATTTTCAGTTAATTCACTATCCGTTTAACCGATTTTATTAACCGGCGGTTAACCGTTTAACCGAAAATGACGTAATGTTCACACAACAACAAAAAGTCAACATTTCCAAAGAGCGCCATCACTTTTGTACAGGAAAGTGGAAGTCTAAAATGGCGCCGTAAGTCATGTTCGCACATGTAAGATGTAAGTATGTGGCAAAAATGTTGGTATTTTGCGCTGAGTTTATATCATCTTTTCACAGTAAAAACCCATCCCGCATATACTGAAGCTTTCTTCAGACCATGTGCACTTTTTAACATTCCACCAGCTGTTGTATTCCCGCCTGACCCCATGTCATATTGTCAGTTATTTCATGAAACATTCCCACACTGCTGTTTTGATGCAGCTTGCTTGCGATGCAGTGTTCAATACATGTACAGCGCTCACGTGTGTGTCATAGTAGCGATCTGTACAATTGCACTGTAAACGGCCCACCAGCCGCAAACAGCACAACCAAACCCTATTTCCTGCATAAATTAAGGAATTCCCAGCATTCCTAGCATAAAGTTATTTTAAGTAGGACTTATGGAATGTTATCATATGACGTCATTACGAACGTAAACAATTACGCACGTGGTCCCATGCATGCAGTAGACATGCGTGCGTATCCGTTTTTACCATTAAACAAGGGACCATGTTTTGCTCGGGGACATCATATGCACACAATCTATTGCAAAATTTGAATTGCCTCTGCATTGTGATTGGTTCAAATACGTTGATTTTGAGCCAGCCAATCACAACTCGCGCCATCGCCTATGGGATTTAGTGTGTGAAAATACCAGACTTCCGAACGAATTTCCCCGTTGAGTTTGCGTTATGACGATCCCACTTCCCAGGCTTACATAGCCCGTCTGTGCAGCTGGCCAAGCCCCGTGCTAAATTCACCAAGAAACGGCAGCACAAATCTCTGCGTACTTGGATTTTTTTGGGGGTCTGACTTAAGTGCATTTCATTTGCTGATTATTTTGAAACAAGACGGAAAGGTTTGGACAAGAAGTGGCAAAATTACGGGGATATTTATATCAGAAAGAAACCATAAGATAACGTTAATCGAGTCCATTTTTTGCTGTCCAAGACCGCTAAAAATTAGATCGTTATTTTTACGTGCATCGTAGGGTTGACTTCTACAGTACAGTACATTATCGCAACTACAACCCAGTCGGTTCAAAGAACTGCATATGCTTATTCATAAAAGTCAACATGGAATGTTCCATTTTATATGATATTGGGCAAACAACAAAATGGCGGGAATTATCTGTTGCTAACGATTGTATTTTTATGGGTTAAATTTTTCCCAAATACTGCTACTAACAATGAAAAATAATGAAATTTAAGGAGGTGTAGCATGATAAAATATTTCGATTAGCTACAGTGGGAAGACTTATTCAAAGATACTTTTGTGCCCTAATCATGGTGTCGCGGAGGTTTTATTGCCATAGAAATACAGGGCTTGGTAACTTTTGTTCCAGCTCCCTGCTTGTCTTGTGGCTTTCTTTTCGCTTGGTAACCTCTGAAACATGCCGCTAATTTCTAAAGTTGTGCTTGGGTGTTGCTATTGAAGGTATTAGGAGACGAGCACACGAAGTTCTGCCAACGAAAGTAACAATGGGTGCGCCACTTGTCACTCATCATAATGTACTTAATTCAATCGAACGGCCGATTTTAAAACTCTTTTTACAGTTATTGTTCGAGCGATAATTTGTGAGAAACTGACACTGTTTGTTGCGCGATGTTTGTGTAACAGTTTACCAACAAAGTCACCCTGCGGCGACTGAGTTATTGGCAATACAAAAACGGTTAATCTATGAAGAGGAATGACGCACGAGTAACCGAAGAGTCGGTCGGTTAACCGGTTAACCGATTAACTGTCACAGCCCTACTGCATTGTATAAACCTGTACGTGCAATACCGAAGTACGGTTAGTAAATTACGTACTTGTGTACGTGTGCGTAAGCACGTGAATGGATTGCTTTAGCATAGACTGTGTGTAAGCAGGCTATGTGCGACTTGTTAATGCATGTTACGTACACAGAACGCAAGCTATCATGACAGGGATGCTTGATCACTGAGTGTCTTGCCCAGTAATGTTGCATATTCACGACGACACATCTGGTGTACGTAACACAGTGATGAATAATCAAAGCGTCTGAGTGAGCAGTTACAATGTTGTTTTTGACCAACCTTTGCAGGCAGATCGTAACACTGAAGCATACGGCGTTTTGGAGAAATCGTAAGGATTATGGAGACATAAAATCGGCTATATTTTGAAAAGTACTGGTCGGATTTTGATAAAATTTGGCATGGTTGCTTAGAAAAGGGTACTTAACAATGTGAATCAGTCAAATTCTTGAAGTTTGATATTTTTCGTGTAGTCGTATTTTTGGGCGGCAACCCTACTGTAGGCTGTAGGCCTATAGCAAGTAATTATGTGGAATAATTGATCTGGTATTGCATCACATTTTGCTGCACAAAATGGGCAAATTGTTATGTTATGAAAGTGCAAAATTGTGTAGCAGATCTTTTACATAAAATTTGGGTTGCTAATAATTTTATGAAAGGAGCCCAGAAACTACAAAATTGCTATGCAAATTTTGAACACTCGGTTGTTTCCTGGTGAGTCCATCACAGTCATGAGTCGTATCACTGTCTTCTTAATGCTATTGCAAGTACAGCATGTAGGCCTAGATGCAACATGATTGCAGTGTGTGAATGATCTGCCATGTATTTTCTCCAAAAATCATCAAAATCAGTAAGGGTAAATTCTACATCCGTGGTATCCCACAATTTCTATTGCATTCTGGGGTATGAATGGTGTAATGCTACTTTGTCCACAGTTGTGTCTTGTTTGGTTGTGAAGATATGGGCCCTTGAATATGGTGGTCTGTGACACCTTGAAAGTGTTTTAGCAAAGAATAGGTGTGGATACCCAATTTTAGATTACTGTAATTTCGCAAAAGGTAGAAAGCTAGAAGGACTCAAATTTGTTGTGGCTGTGCACGTGATCTCTTGAGTGCAAGCAAAACATATCTGATGAAATGTATTGTAATTGTATTGTAAACATATTGTAACATAGAGCTTGAGGGCCCACAGTACATCCTTTAAATAGGCCACAGGGGCCATTTTCATCCTGTACATTGACCTTGAAGAAGGTACATAACAAATATGAAATTGTTGGAGCATTAGCGTCTGGCTTGTCTCCTTCCTTGGTGAAAGTTTTAAATATTTGCCCACACCATCAACAACCTCTCTGAAAAGGTTTCCCTTTTTTGAAAATTTTCCATGGAACCAAGTTTAGACCCCTAAAAAATATTTGTCTTAGATATCTAAGTTGTATTGCTTACTCTTTCTTATAGTCAAGTGACCAAATATTCATGAGATATAATATTAATGCCCTTTAGACCATTATTAGTGGGCCCAGGTGATCTCAAAAATTGGAAAAAATGCTTCTGAAAGTGAAAAATTACATTTTTGAGGGCCCACCTATTCAAAATTGAGCAAAGTACTGCTTATCTGAAATCAGATTGTAATTTTATTGCCACCAGAGATCACATCTTACCTATGAAAAGTTATCGTCAATCAAATTCATGAAAAATCTACAAAGCAACATTTGGCATGAAAATAAGGTTCAGTTTTACACAATACTTCATAGAGGGTCATTCCAAACGGCTTGAGCTATGGCTTGAGCCCCCAGATTTCAGCATGTTCCTTTTGTCTATGCAGCAACATAGTATTTACCCTAGAAATCATCAATTTTGAGGCGTGGGACTGCGATCACTCACCATCACTCACCTTAAATCACTGCAGTGAGTGTGATTTTTTGCACACCTAAATAAAGAAAAGGGACTACAGTAAATGTATTGATAAAGCACACCTGTCACACTCCTTGATTTTCTAAGGAGTGTGATTTGTTGCACACCTGCAGAATCTAAACCTCAAGGCCTGCTCTGATTAAGAATTTTGATAGTAAAGACATGATTCTGTATTACTATTGTAATTGAAAAACTATCCTTAAATGTTGGGATTAACAAGATTTTATTTGCTTGTTTTATGACCTTGATTGACTCAAGATAAGTTCTTGCACTGCTACATGTTTTCAACTATGTTGCCTAGAAAATGCATAACCATCATTATTAGAAATTATTTTTAATTCAGCTGCAAACCTTTTTTTGACAAATTAAATCATTCAATAATCACAATCTTTAATAATGTAGAAGCTGAAATCATGTAAACCTCAACGATGTAACGGCTTATGTCATATAACCATAAGACAAAGCCCACATTAATTGGGATAACAGCAAACATAAATGGAGAGATTTTTCTCAAAAACTATTTGCAGGTTTTCTGCCAGTAACAATAAAAAGGGGGGGGGGAGATTTATTACTGCTAAAATCCATGTTCAAAGTGATGCTGTCCTAGGTTAAAGCTATTAGGTGGTTTAGGAGACAAAAGCTTTCTTCAAGGCCCCTGTAAGGTGCAATTTTAGGGGATTTAGAGGCTACTTATTTCAGTGAGTTGACACATTGCTGCAAAAGTGACTGCTTTTTATGAAAGGGCGGAATTTTGCCCCTTCCCTCTCGCAAAACACTGATTTGGGTGTACATAAAACATTGTTAACCACTACTTGTCTTCATTTCAAGCTGAATCCATTCAGTTCCTGCATCATCTTCATCATTCTGATATTAAACATTTTAACCAAAGTCCCTCAGACCCACAGATCAGTAATATGACACATTTTGACTGACCTCCCCCCCCCCCCCCCCCAGCTAAAATTACAAATTGTTTGGCCTTGAACACTTTATTAGCTGTGGTTATAAATATTGATGAAAAGTAGTTCTGTAAGCCTTAGTCCTACCATTGATTTACATATCCTTTTTTGGGAGGGGGAGAGGGAGTGGGGTAGGTGGGGGAGGAAGGGAGGAGTATCATACTTCTTTTATCCTACTTGTTCACTTGGGTCCACGTGAAAATGTGGTAATGACAAATTCTCGCAATTCTCAGTCACTTACGAGGTAGTTTCTTTCAATCAACACCTTTCCAGAAATCGCTCTTCTTAATTTTTGTGTGTGTCATTCCATTTGGTTTTGAGATGGTTGTTTTGACAGTTATGGGCTGGCTAAATCATTATTGTAAACCTATTTCCTAGTAATATATGAGGCTACAGTACTAAACATGTTTTAAATAATTGCCAAGCCAGCATGTTTCATACAGCTGACCAACTCCCCAGAGATGTTTGTTTCATCAAGGCTAACATTTTTTATTTTGATAGAAACTTGAAGATCTCAACCAGTTTCCTGACTTCAACAACTACCTGATATTTGTTTTAACAAAATTAAAAAACGATGGTAAGTGCAGTTATAGTATGACTTTTGGTTTTGTGTCTCATGACATAGTTTTGATTGTCATATACGTCTTGCTGTATCTGTTGTTGTGTTGTACAGTACAAAGCAGACAGATATTATTACTATAAAGTGGGTTTTCTAATGTTTCATTTTCAGTATCTTAATTACACACATTTTATAAGTCTTCGTTGTTAGGTCACTTATCTAATTGCTCTGTACTATAAAGACTTGGCCAAGTTAAGGTGATGTTTGCTCCTGTAGAAGGTCAACCCTATGCAGAAAAACGAAACTTCACTCACCTTGTATAATGTTCACAGTAATTTTCATACTGGTGTTTGGTTTAATATTTTCCATTTGAACTTGCTACAAGTGGATTTTTTCTCATTTCTCCAGCTGATGAACCAACTCGTTCCCTAAGTGGTCTTATATTGAAGAATAATGTAAAGGCCCATTACCACAACTTTCCTCCGGAGGTTACCAACTTTATCAAGATGGAATGTCTTCAGAATGTAGGAGACCCTTCAGCCTTAATCAGGGCTACCATTGGTATTTTGATAACTACCATAGCATCTAAGGGAGAACTTACAAATTGGCCAGAACTCCTGCCTTCTCTTTGTCAGCTATTAGATTCTGAAGACTACAACACTTGTGAGGTATGTTGAGAATAATGTTCAACTGATATTCACCAGGGGTCAAAATAGCAGGAGCCTATATGCATGATGCCCCTAGAGATTTGCTCAGACCCATAGCTTGAAAAGGGACGTGATTGGCTCCTACATAATTCAAATTTAATTGTGCAGTCTTTTCACGAACCTCTCCATGTACCACACTGCCTGTGTATTTGGAGTACAGAGCTTCATCATAGGAGTTGCAAAAAAAATTTGGACAAAAAAACTTCAGTGTAAACTTTCTCTGTCAAAACTGTATGTTTAATGTGCAGTTGTTAAGCACTATTCTAAGAAGGTGTGGTTTGGTGTAGTAAATGAGTCCCTTATCATTTTGGGGTCCCTTGATATGTCATTTGGCCCCTAGACTTCAAGATCTAAGGGCTGGTTGGCTGCCAAAGATTGTAGGCTGATTTTGACCCCGGTTCCCTAATGTTGTCCCCTGGTCCTGGAGTGATTTTGATGGGGTGCCCCAACTTTAGAGGCAACATATTTGAAGCAGAATGAGGATAAGGAAGTGTTGTTAACAGCATTTCTGTGTTTACAGCATTTCTGCAAGTGGCTGTGATGAGCTTTTGATACAATAAACTGTCAATTTGATGGAAAAATTTGGGGGGAGAAAACAAAGAAAGAGGGTTTGAGTTTTGTTCCTGAAGTTGGTTTATGCATAGTCTCACAAATCAGAAATTTCTAGTGAGTCAGATTTTCTCATTTTGAGTGTATTGTTTGGTTGCTAATAACAAAAATGACAGTCATAGAGGGAGCAGTGACAAATGTACAGTACTTTTAAGGCTTCTTCTCACATACTCCACGATGGTTGGTGTTACCCTGTGTTTACAAAAAACAAAACTGCAGGTTAACACCGTGTTTTCCAGCCTGTGTTCCCACATACCATGAGTTTGGTCCATTGGGTAGTGCTACCTTAGGAACGAGGTCAAATATTGCACATACCCATTACTAAAAAGGGTTAAAAAATGGGTCATGAGCTCCGTGGACACCTGTTACCTTGCATGATTAAAGCAAACACAGTGTTTAAAACAGCAGAACCCTGCGTTCATAGGTGGATCAAAATTTAAACACAGACCCCACATTCTCTCATAACTCATGGGCGTGCGAGGTAGCACAGTGTTACCTTGAGCGCGGTACATGAGACCACGCTTTTACAGGGCCCATGGATCAAGATATTACAAAAAAAATGTAACAAGCATTATGTATATAGTCACTTGTACCTTTAGTTGTTTTGATTTGTGGAAACCACAATGTAAATCATTCAATTCCTGATCTTGTGGCTGTCCAGAGCAATTAATCCTCTCTTAATAACAGTTGCCTGATGTTTGTAAAAAATTAGGGTTAACCAGGAATTTTTTAAAAAGGTGGTAGTAATTTTGGTAATTGCAAACTCAGGTTTAGAATTTCCAGATGTGCAACAAGTCACACTCCTTAGGGAATAAGGGAGTGTGGTAGGATTGCTGTTTCATTAAATTTAAATAGTTTTTCAATGGGCTCACATATTCATCTTTATTTTGGTTTGCAAAACATCACACTTCTCACAGGAGAGAGATGGTGTGCAGTCACACTCTCACTTCTCAGACTTCAAGGCCTGTAATTGGCTCTTTTTGTGCATAAATATGAATATGACAGATACTAAAAAGTTTTAGGTTGCTCCATAGTCCCTTATATTTTCTCGTTTCAAGGAATACAATTAACATTTGCTATTTTCTTTTCTCTTCCTCCAAGGGTGCTTTTGGTGCTTTGCAAAAGATTTGTGAAGATTCAGCTGATTTTCTGGACAGTGAAGTTCTGAATAGACCCCTTAATGTTCTCATACCCAAGTTTCTTCACTTTTTCAAGCATCAAAGCCCTAAAATTAGGTAAGTAGTTCATTTAGTACTGGAGTATGACTAAATATAATTTTTCTTAATTATAAGTTAGTTCTATTTGAAGGATGCTGATATGGTCAAGAACCTTTTGGTCCGACCCTAAACTTCAGTGGTTTACAGGGGCGGAATCACCCTACCCCTCTTGAGTCCTACCCTTCCCCCTTCTGCACTTTGACCTCTTTTCCCTCACCTGCCCTTTTTCAATTTCTCCACAAGTTTCAAGAGCCTACCAATGCAAATGGTACACATCCCTTTGCACCTTGTTGAGTTGTTTGCAAGTTTTCAGATGTTTGTATGTTTGTTAGGATGATTTTGCAAGGAAAACGACCAATCCTACTTTTGCATTTGATGTTTGAGAGTATCGATGATGCAATTGACTTTAAGATGAATGGGAGACATAATCAGAGAGTAAAGAGAGATAGCATCTGAGACTGAAGCCCAGGTCATGCTACAGCGATATTGGAGCAGAGTTCTGTCTGATTTTTGTGAGTTTTACTGAAATCCATTCACCTCCATTCATTGTCAGAAAGAACCAAAATCTTACCATCCTGTGTAAATATATGATTTGTGTTAGGGGACTGCAGAATGAAATGTAAACCATTTAATCCATGACATCACAATGACAAATTTATTTTCATTGGACTACGCATATCAGATAAAGCTGTCTGCACACGTGATGTCATAGAACAATTAATATAACTTAGATTTTGGTAGTCCTGAGATGTAAATCATATTTTTACAGAGGATGACAAATTTTTGGCTCTTTGCGACAGAAGATGGAGGAGACTCTAAGTAAAACTTACAAAAATCGGACCAAAATCTTGTATCACGGTAGTGTGACCTGGGCTTGAAGCGGACTTAAGGAGTGTGTCTGTACAGGTATCTGTATCTGAGATAAAGACTAGTAGGTTTACCCAAGATATAATGGGGGGGGATATTAGCGCCGCAGATGGTGATGGTTGGTTGTGGGACATATAGGGGAAATAACTTGAGATGAGGATTCCAAGTCCTACAGAAAACTAAGTTTTCAAAGGGTTAAAGTGTACCTCAAGTCAAAAAATTCAAAAATGTATATTAAAGGCCGTGAAAAATAAATTCTAAGTCCAACTCCCATCTTCATAAGACATTCCTGAGCTGAGATATAAAATGTTGAAGTTTATTCCTTCAAATTAAAATGGTACATTGCACAATAATTTGTGATGTCATTCTTGTACTACTCAAATTACAATCTTTGTGTTTCTTTGTTTTTCCAAATGTTACTGCACCTTGTACCAAGGTGTGATAGCACCCTTACTCTTATGAGGTGATGTAATTAATTAAGTCCTTCTTGTGCAACATGCTATGCAAGCAAACAGGAAATGTTCAAGGTCATAAAAACATTTTTTAATAGAAAAACAAAGCATTTTATGTGAGTTTTACAACAAGAAAGTCACAAATTATTGCACAGTCTACCAATTTGTTTTAAGTGAATAAACTTCAACATTTTGTATCTCAGCTCAGGAATGTCATATGAAGATGGGAGTTGGACTGTTAGAATTCATTTTTCATTCTCTTAAACATATCTTTTTGAATTTTGTGACTTGAGGTACACTTTAAGCCTCAGCTTAATATAAGGTGAAGGTTTAGCAAGCTTATGTATTTCAGCATTATTTTAGCCTCAGCATTTGTTTGATGAATGATATCACCTTTCTTGTTTGTTTACAGGTCTCATGCAATTGCTTGTGTTAACCAGTTTATCATTAGCAAAACTCAGGCATTGATGCTTCATATTGATCCCTTCTTAGAGGTGAGTGATGGCTTTGGGAGGTTCATCAACATGAAGTTCTGATAAATGCTACCTTTCAAGTAAAACACCCTGTGCCACAGTGCTGCAATGTCAGACTTTTGAAAATTCCGCTTCCAGGCAGCCAAATGTTGCTCTGGCAAGTGCAGTACTAAATACTAGAGCCCTTTGGGCAAGTATCATATTAAAGTCTTCCCACAAGCAAAGGCATGTTGAAAGTGAGCAAGTAGGTACGTACGTATGTGGACAGGAGGACTAAGAGAACAGCTAGACAGATGACAAGTAACAAAAGGTGAAACTTGCCAAATCCTTTGCGGCATTAATCCAATGTATTCCTTTAAGTTTTCTGGTCATTCCACACATGTAATGCTTTGTCTTACAAAGATTTGATATCACCCTTGGGGAAAAATGAATCCATCCTTTAAGTTTTCTGGTCATTCCACAGATTTAATGCTTCGGCTTAGAAAGATTCGATATCACCCTTGGGAAATAATGAATCCATGATTGTAATTACAATACACTTCCACCATCTTTTGTGATATGAGATGTGAATTTCGTTGGGAAAATCTGCGAATGTCCTGTTTTGTGAACTATGCATGCAATATTTCATTCTCCCTTCATTTGCCTTAATTTGAATGAGAAGATGAACTTTGCTCATGTTTTGTTCTCATATGAAGAGTAAATCTTAGTCTCCACCCCCTAAAAATCAAAAGACTTTAGGACAGATGAATTTATTTGTAAACAACAATTAAAAAAATGTTTATAACAAAGATTTAAAATTGTCAGTTTAAGTAAGAAACATTTTCCTCTCTAATTTCTTTGGTAGAATTTATTTGCTCTTTCCTCTGATGACGATTCTGAAGTCAGAAAGAATGTATGCCGAGCTCTTGTCATGTTACTGGAGGTCCGAGTAGACAGACTACTGCCACACATGCAGAACATTATAGAGGTGAATATTAATTGCATGATTAAGTGACAAGAACATCTGATTGGCAGCATAGAGGTCTGGAGTTTGACTCCTGTCCAGGTCATCCCAAAAACTTTACAAATGGAAACTACTGCCATAGTATTGATGCTTAGATAAAGCAATGGAATAGGGAAACAGACCAGTGAGCCACAACGGGAAAATAGACTATGGCTGGCCTGACTGAAAGCAGTTGGTTAGAATCTGAGCCATAAAACTTCAATCAATGAACTCGAGTACAAATCCGGTATTTTGCATCTAGTTTGAAGATGGAATGTTGTAGTGGTGACCATTTCAAGAGAATGTGATAAATGAAGAATAACAGATTGGTCTGTTGGTTGTCAAAGTTTTACATGTAACAACTCCTAGCCTTCTTGTTAAATTTATAAGCACCACCTTTCCAGCCGTTAGGCACTTGATATTAGGACTATCTGCAGTGTACTTACCCGAGCCGAAACTGAAAAGCGTGTGCAACTGTGCATGCCTTTGTTACTTCTAGGTTAGACTTTCACAATTCTTTATTTTAGGGTATTTCTTAGTTTTTGTTAGACCCCCTCCAGCGTGTACAAAATATGACGGCCAGGTTAATAGCTGGTGCCCTTAAATACAATCATGTAACCCCTCTATTAAATGATCTGCACTGGCTACCTATTTCCCATTAAATTAAATATAAGATCCTGTCGGTTGTTTTTAACGCTCTTAATGGTTTTGCCCTAGATTACATTAAAGACGCGATTGTTCCTTACAAACCTACCTGTACCCTTCGTTCATGGTGTAATAACCTGCTTTGTGTCCACATTACTAAAACTAAAACTGGTGACTGTGCCTTTTTTGGTGTTCATCTCTGTGGAACAGTTTCCCAGCTGAATTAAGGTGTTCACCCAGTTTACTTTGTTTTAAGATTAAGCTTAAGTCATACTTACTTAATGAGGTGTTCTCTGTATAAAGCACTGTCGAACATATATTATGATGGCAGCGCTATATTAAGTCATTTATTATTTATTATTATTTATTACTTGATTGTTTGTCCTATTCCGCTGGCTTATGGGAGAATCATATGCAATAATCTGTAGTTCCCACAAAATGAAAAATTCATGGAGTCAGTCTAACTTGACTGTGAGGTGAAAGTGTTTAGCATGTGACTGTAGCTGAAGCAAGATCATAGGTAAGACACCAAACTGTGTATAAATATCACTGAATTGGATGTTCTCATTTCCTGACATAGTATTGTAACATCTTAATGCTAGTGACATCTGACTGCCTTTGGTAACCTCCACTAGGTCACCTGACTATTGGGTTGTATGATAGCCTGCATAGCTGTCCAGATAGGTGTCCCTTAGTCAAAGGTATACCACCTAATTTGCCATTGTAGTAACTAATTTTAGGACAACTAACTCTGCTCTGCAACGCACTGTTTACTTGCATGTAAACAAGATTTTTAACCATCCCACGTGTGTTAAATTTGCAGTACATATTACTACGTACACAAGACCCAGATGAATCTGTGGCACTCGAAGCATGTGAGTTCTGGCTGACGTTAGCTGAGCAACAGATATGCCGGGAAGTCTTGGGCGCACATCTGCAAAGGTTAGGGACTGCCAGTTTTAATTTGTCAGATATTTATAGTTTATGCAACACATGTGTTTTCAGTTTTGTATGTTAAAGGCATTCATTCACCATCTCAGAAAGTTCAAATTTTCCCATCCTCCATACTTCAAGTCCCGTACACAACTATCTATATAGCTACAATCCCAGTTTATAAAATTGCTTCTGGACGTAACATGGTGAGTATACCAGGTCCTAATCTATGATCAGGACCATTTCAGCACATGCTCTGTAATAAAACGGGTTTTTCAAAAGGTCCTGGAAATCCACTTAAGTCAGGGAAAACAAATTGAGATCCCAAGGTCTTAAAAATGCAAAGAAAAATAACAATTTTTAAAAGGTCTGGAAAAGTCTGGGAATGTTAGGAAGTGGGCTCATTGCTCTGATTTTCAACATTATTTTGTGGAAAAAAGGAAAAAAATTTATGGGATCTGACTGTATTTAAGGGTCCAGAAAATAACAGTCAAGGTGATTGAAAGTTATGGAAAGTTCATTGAATTCTGTCATTTTGAATGTGTATCAAGTTTGGGGTGATGAATGCCTGCCTCTAAAGTGGTAAGCAGGAGTTATTGTAATTAGTAATGTAAAACTATACAGAAGGTGCCTATGCATAATCTTATATTAAATATATTTTCTTTAGAGTATGTTATGTGACACTGTTCTGGTAAACCAAGCACATATTTCACAATTTAGGAGAAAAAATATTATCACTTATTTCTTTCTAGCCAATCATAAAACAGGACAGTCCACTATACTTATCCAAGTTTGGATGACTGCATTGCCCCTTTAACCGATAAAGGGACTGCGTGATGAGGTGTTCCACATAACAAACTGATCTGTGAAGAGACTTTTTTTGATTCAGCTTACATTTTCCCTTGCTGAATTTTGAGCTGTCCACTGAATAACTTGCAAATAACTCTCTTTCTTGGTGTTACAGATTAATCCCAGTCTTAGTTCATGGCATGAAGTACTCGGAGATAGATATCATCTTACTTAAAGGAGATGTAGAAGAAGATGAAATGATCCCAGATAGTGAACAGGACATCAAGCCCCGATTCCACAAATCCAAATCTCACACTCAACAACACTCAATTGAGGAGGATGTAAGTGATCAGTCAAGCAATTTCCTCATCCCCCAACCCCCTCCCCCAACCCCCAGATTTGTTGGAATAAAATTATGGCATACTTTGCCAACCACCCATAAAAAAAGCAGGATGTTTTGTTTTCTGATTATTGAACATAGTTGTACTATATTGTCCCATACCATTCTGTACCATACCATACCATACCATTTCGTACCATATTGTAGTTTCCGTACTGTACCTTACTGTACAATACTGCATTAGAAATGATCAGAAATTTGCAAATCAATGGCTTGGCAAAAGTAAAATCAATCTTTGCATACACCTAAGTGATTTCCCCATATCATTTGACTATGAACATCTACAGGGAAAATATTGAAGCTTTGCCTCCTGGGCCATAGACCTATTTCCAAATAGCAATTACAAAGGATTGTGGGTTAGAGTCATTTTTGTCAATGACATTTTACCTTGGTGAAAATTGACGCACACCCAAAACTCTGTCCCACAATTCATTGTAATTGCTATTTGGAAAAAGGTCTATGAAGTCCTTCACGATAAGCACTTGTGTGCTTGCCTCATGTAGTTAATGATTTGCTACATGTTCTGTCATCGGAGATGACAATAATGGCAAGTATTTTATGTGTAGATAGTTAAAAGAACACGGATGTAAGGTGTTTGAAGGTAAGACATTAGCTGTGAAACTGTTTGACAGTATTTGATGACTTTGGTATGTTTGATTTGTTACTCAACTAAAATATGCATAGTGTCCTTTGAATGGGCAATTTTAATAAATTCATCAGTGTTTTTTTAGTGTGATTTAAAGTTGATTAAGTGCAGGACAGAATTAATAATTTTTGTGAACATTTTCATTTTCACAGGGGGATGAATCTGATGACGATTATGGCTTAGATGATGATGATGCCTTGTCCGACTGGAATTTAAGTAAGTTATGTCCTTCTTGTTGTCACTTGCTGTCAGATGTCAAGTGCATTTCAATTCTTCTTTCCGATGAATGGATATGATGTACTACTTTACCATCCTAAACGTTATAAAAATTTATACCCATTTTGTAAATTCATACATTTTTCCTTGGGAGAAAGTAAACATCTAAATTGGTGACTGTTCTTTGATGGTTTTCAAGTTGGTTCAAAAGATACAGAGTCACATGCATCGGGAGTGTTGTGAATGCAAATATGGGGCCTTGTATTCTCACTGGGATTTGCCGTCTAGAAATTAACTAGATTTGCATAGATCTACATAATGAGGAGAACAACACAGTTGTGGGAGGGGATAGAAGTGACATCCTTAGAAGAACTGAAACTCTCTGGGATGTGGAGGTTTGCCCTTTATACCCCACTCCTTTCTTTGTCTCCCAACATTTTTCTTACCCTTAGTCCCCCCCCCCCCTCTCCTCAGATATTTTGACATTCTGTTGCTGCCACTGGTCTTGATAGACACAGTATAAGATTGTCATACCTGCCAACTTTTACGATTTTGGCGTAATTATTACGATTTTTTATACCCAACTACGAATTCAGAATTACAGCGTTCAAATTACGATTTTTCATTTTCCCTATCCCCGAAGTACAGTCTTCAATGTGGAACGCTCCTGCATATACCAACTAGTGGTAATACACTCAGCGCTGCACGCACTGCCGTATACTGCCTCGCAGTCAACTTAAGTTGGCTTCTGCGTGTGTTGTGCAATACCACCCTGTGTCTGTGCGTACGTGCGGATACAGCACACATGCTCTACATACAGCATGCATGCATGCAGCACGCGATACGGCTGCACGGTATGTAACACGGTGACATGTCATTGCACTTCTGGTGGTTAGTATCGCATCCTTTGGCTGGCTGTGCATATCTATGTGTTAATGGTTATGCTTCGTAGCGCTCACTGTTGATAGTAACCATCGTTTTTTTTTTGAGATTCTTACCAGTGAACATTTTTTGAAATTCAAACCTCAATTTACTATACGAACAGTCTAAGTGCTTAACATTTGGAAACATCGATTCCGGTTAGCGAAACTTGGAATGTATAGTGAGGCCTAATGTTAGGCTACTGTATATGACCGTGAAGTAATGCACGATGTATTTCATTGAACTAGTACGATTGTAGTATCTGAGTGTAGGCTATACAGTATGCCTTAGCCTAACATGAGATTCCTGGTATAGTTGATTGGCTTATAATTATATCGACGCAGTTGACAGAGTGAGGATTCCATATCAATGATAGGCCTGTGTACTCTCTGGTTTGTTGGAATTTGTGTCAAACTATGGAGAATAGTATCACTAGACCTAAACACCCAGCCTTTTTGTATGTAAATGTAATGTAGGGCCTAGCATATGTCTTAGTAACTTAGTTTTGGAGGGTGAAAATATGCAAAACATCTAGGCCTAGAAAAGCCTAGTAAAGGGAAACAAATAGCCATTCTTATGAGGTATCTAGCCTACAGTTCATTTGCAATGGCCAGGGGAATGTAGATGGTGAAGGGGCTATTTCATGCATTTCTCTTTCCTCACAGATTTAAAGTTAATTGCATGTCAGTAAAGATGCAACTTTCTCCTTGAAGATATGTCACAAAGCAAGAAAAATAAACAAAGGAGTGTGTTTCATTTCATTCAGATCTTGTACCAAATGTTGCACCATTTTGCATCTAGCCTGTCGTACAAAGGCAAAAATTTTTCAAAGGAGAGGATCCCTCTCCCGGGCCAGCGATCACCATGTGTATCTTCATTACTATTTTTCTTTGGAAAAAGTTGGCAGGTATGGATTGTGACCAAGTATGTAAACTTTTTAATTCATGTCAGTCATGTGCAGCAACCAAGGGGGAGAGGTTTGGGGTGGTGGTAAGGTTGAGATTTAGCAACCTTGGTTGGCCCTAAAACATGGTCAGTTTTTGTTGAAAGTTTGCCAATTCAGGTATCAGGCCTGGTCATAATCATTGCAATTTAACAAGAAGCAAAAATTTATAGTTGCAATGTTTTTACAAAATGTTTCTTACATTACATGATCTGCAATGTCTTACGTATCTTTGCATACAGCCAGATAAAATTTGGTTAATTCAGGGATAGGTGTGTGGGGTGAGTAGGGCCTAGGAGGTGGGGGTGGACGAGTGGATGTGTGGGGGTTTGGAAAAGCCTGGAGGGACATTAGTAGGGGTACAGCAAAACACATCTCCTATGCTTGAATTCATTCTAGAATGTGCTATTCCAGGAGTCTTTTCATCATAAGCATGTTTTTGTCTCATTTTTTTGCAGGAAAATGCTCAGCAGCTGCCCTGGATGTTTTAGCCAATGTTTTTCATGATGACTTGATGCCAGTCCTCTTGCCCATTCTGAAAGAGACTTTAGAAAGCTTAGAGTGGGAGGTCAAAGAGTCTGGCATCTTAGTCTTGGGTGCAATAGCAGAGGGTAAGATGCACCATTTTATGAGTGGAAGCAGTGTTTGTGTTTTGTGTTAAAATGGTTGTTGTGTATCATGTCCTTCCAGCAGAAATTTATGTCCTAATTACTTCTTTGTCGTAAAGCAAACCTCAAGGCTAGAATTAACCTATACCGAAGTTTGATTTTGAATTGAGTACCATAGCAATGTACACATTGAATTTTGATACTTGAAAATGAAAAATTGAGGTCTGGAATAAGAATTTTTATTTTTTTTTCATTTGGTATTTGGTTTATTGAAAAGCAGGAAAAGCACAATCATAAAGGTGTTTTTCACCCTTCTCTTTACAGGATGTGCAAATGCTATGATCCCTCACCTACCAAGATTAATCCCTTTTCTAATTAGTTGCTTATCTGAAAAGAAAGCTTTAGTTCGTTCCATTACGTGCTGGACACTTAGCAGATACTCCCATTGGATAGTCAATCAACCACACGAGGATTACCTCAAGCCACTTATGACAGAGGTAAGTTAATTTGTTGGATCAATGAGGGAGGGATTCTGTTTTTTTTTTGAATGATGCAAAAAAAATGTATGTTGTTTAAGTTTTCATACAATGTGACAGATATGCAAGGAGGTTCACATGCAGTTATAAAAAGTTGACTATTTTTGTACTGTCTTGATAATGCCAAAGGGAGACAGGGCAATGGAAGGTATTGAAAATCTTTTTCTACCTTAAGAAGGGTAAAATGATAATATTCTTAATTCATTTAGTAGATTTTGCCCTCCTGAAAAATATACTGTTGTTTCTGGCAACATGCCTTTGTCATGACGGCCTTTGTATCTTGGGTAGCATGAGGAAAGTGACCTGGAATATCAAAGCTGCAAAACATGTTGATTTCCCAGCAAGCAATTCACATTTCAAAATTTTGTCATATTTTCATGTATGAAACTGTTACATACAAAAATTTCTTGGCAAGTGGCTCCTCACATGGATAACATTTTGCACCTGTCCGGAGTAGTTGATTTGAAATTTCTTTTCAAATTTGAGATTGTTTTAGTATCAATGGATTCTAATACATGTATGCATTGTAAACTCAATAGTAAGTAGAACACTTAGTTCAGACTAAATGTTTTTAGGTTGACACGCTGTTTTTCATCAGTCCCTCGTATTGTTACTGACATAAAAATGATGTAGTTAGGTAGATGGAGTTTTGCGGCCCAGTTACCAACCTATTGGTTCAAGTCGAGCGGACTACAGCCTTTTTTCCAGTTGTGACTCACTGGCTTGTTTTCCCTACTCCATTGCTAATGGTGAGCATCAAGCACAGTGGCAGTAGGTTCCATTTTTGGAATCTTTGGTATGACTTGACCTGGTAATCAAACCCAGCCTCCTGCGTGAGAGGCCAATGCTTCACCGTTAGACCAAACACATGGTCTAAAAATCATGTAAAAAGACCAGTGTATGAATAAATGTTTCTTAGCATACTGGGTGCATAGATTGTATTATATCAACTACAATGTTTATTTTTCTCAAACCTACATTTATGGTCTTGATGTTCTTGTGTATTACAGTTAGTCAGTTTGTAAATAAGGATTTCACAAGGCACCAGCACAGGTGTGTTATGCAGTATCAGCTAGTTTGGTTGATGGTACCTTGAGCATATTACATACACCCCAGCCCACAGGGCATGTTTTTTTGTCTGAAAAAGTATCCAGTGGTCAGTTGGCATATTGACTTCTTAGACATACTTAACTGCAAAAAAGTTTAAATAATTATTCAGGGGTTCTGACAACTCATCAGTAAAAACTGAGAAAAATTTGTTCTTATGAGAGACTGGCATTCTTGTAGTAATAGTTGTATTTTTTCATTTCATACAGTTACTTCAAAGAATTTTGGATAGTAACAAAAGAGTCCAAGAGGCAGCTTGCAGGTGAGTGCATTCCTTGACTTGGAAACCCCCTCCCTGAGTTCCCCCAACCTTGATTCCCCCACTCCACACCCCCACCCCTGACTGCCAAAACCACCACAGCTCCCACCTGAACTAATCTGATCCTAAGGCACCTTTCCTCTGGAGACACTACTACACCTTTGAAAGCTCCCACTTTAAAGACAGGTTCTCATCACCCTAAATTCTTTTTGTGTGGGAGGAGGTGGGGGGGAAGTTCTTAATCAGTTACTGCTCTTTGATTGACATCATGTTCTTAAGATGCCGAACGTTGTTCATTTTCTACAGCTTGCACAGTGATCTGTTTACCTTTTAAAGCCCCAACCACACTATGCGACGCAACTTATTGCAACAAGATGTCATGTGGTGGTGAACAACTGATGACCAACTAGTTTTAAGAGTATGGTGTCCACATTATGCAAGAGTCGCATGACCATGAAGCAATTCACGCAAAACTGCAAAGTTAAACATACTCTTATTTTTTACGTTGAAGAGACAAGAATTTATTCTGTCCATTTCGATTGATTGATCTTAATGGACTGCAATCCCAAAGTCTGTCATTGTTGTCAGTTGCATGTTTCAGTTTCATTCGACGGAACATGTTCTGTCACCAAAAACTGGGTTCCACATCTCCTTGCATCTAGTTGCACACTTTGCAACGTGTATGAGCAATCTCGTTGCAATGAGCTGGGTCGCAGAGTGTTGCAGAGTGTGGGCGGGGCTGGAAGTCTCGTATGGTCACCAGGGTATACCTTAAAAATTGACTAGGTTTATGTCCAAAGAGGAGAAGAAGGCAGTCACAGGAAAGGCTTGAAGTGTCTCTTGGGAGATTTGGAACTGTCTGGAGAGAGGAGATTCACCCATGGAGGCAACTCTTCAGGGAAGTCAGTAACTTTGATGGATTAAAATTGTGCAAAGTAGAAAATGGGTTTGAAAATTGTCAGGGATAGGAGATGACAAAGGTTATTTAGTTAAATCGGTTCTATGGCCCAGTGGATAAAGGCGGTGGCATTTGAAGCAATGAAGCTTAGAAACCAGGAGGTCTGGAGTTCGATTCCTGGTCCGGGTCAAAGCAAGGTGGGTTTCTCATCCAAGAGCAATCTACGGTTTTCCCATCTGAACTGGCCTTTCAAAAAAAAAAAAAATACCAAATTTGATCCAAATTGTTGAATTGGTTGCCACCCGATGTGAAGTTGTAATTCATAAGCCAATGGCTTCTCCCACATTCGTGGTCGCTTAGCGTCGTAAAACAACTGCCCTTCAAGGCCTGATTATTATTATTAAATGGGATTTAACATCACACCATGTGTTAAATAGTGTTAGCTTTTCTGGGCTGCAATTAACTCTTGTGCATTTGAGAATTCAGTTAATATATTAGCATTACGTCAGTGGTAAACAGGCTGGTAGAAGCCCCTTAGTTACTTTTCAGAATTGGTACCTGCCATACGAGGCACATGGCAGGAACATTGGATTAAGTCAACAACAATGGAACATTGCGTGTGTCCATCCATCCATGAAACTACCCTATAAATGTCCAGTGATCAGCACAATAGAAGCATTGTAATTACATTTTTCTATGAAATTGAAAGCAGCAATGACTGCCAGGATTTTTTTTCCTGCATGGGTACTTCAAACTTTTCCAAATGAGCTAAGGGCAGGTTCCTCTCATGAATATCATTTTCATTTCTCACAGTGCATTTGCAACTCTAGAAGAAGAGGCCTGTACAGAGCTGGTTCCATATTTAGATACCATTCTCAAAACTCTGGTCTATGCATTTGACAAGTATCAACACAAAAATCTTTTGATTCTTTACGATGCGATAGGAACTCTGGCTGACTCTGTTGGACATTACTTGAATCAACAGGTTAGTGCACATGTGGCTTAAGTAAACCCAGGAATTTACAGTTTTCTAAATGTCTGATTCCTTTTTGTCATCATGTATTCTAAGTTTGCAAGTATTTTCATTTTGTAATTTGCACTGCAGATGCGCAACGCAGTGACATTGGTGCATAAGCCCTAAATTCAACATTTTCTGAATACCCATTGCACGTGATTCCATGCACAGTAACTTCAAATCAACATTTTGAAAAGTGCAGTGAACACATGGACGTTCATTTATTTCAGCATGTAAATTAGACACACACAATAGTATACTGTAGTTGTGATAAATTTGATTTATTTTCAGATATTAAAGCACTTTTCTCCTCTGCTAATTTTCACATTTATACCCCAATTTAAATGGTTTTTGTCCATTTTCTGTAAAGTGGTAAATGTTACAACTTTGAAGATTAACTGATAGAAATTAAAGGATTCTCTTATAATGTATGCAAAAAGTTTGTTGGGATGTGGGTTGGGAGGGAAGATTTAATCCATTACTTTATTTATTTAATCCATTACTTTGGATACATAGCATTTTGGTTCGACATGCATAAACAAGCTAATTTTAAGAGGCAATTAACACAATTACTTATTGATTGATGTGTGTTGATGGATCAGTCTTTGTTTGTGTAGAAGATTCATTTTTACCTCCTTGGTGAAATAAGTGTTCATACTGATATGTATGGATGTTAATGCAACTGCCAACATATTACATATTAAGTGACCGAGGTTTGTAGCTAAATGTTGATTTATCACAGCGTTGACATACAATACATTCTTGTCCTCATGCTACAGAATTACATTGAATTGCTGATGCCACCCCTCATACAAAAATGGAATACTCTAAAAGATGAAGACAAAGATCTGTTCCCACTATTGGAATGTCTATCGTCAGTTGCCACAGCCCTCCAGTCTGGTTTCCTGCCCTACAGCAAACCCGTCTACGAGAGATGCGTCTCTCTCACAGAGAAGACCCTGGAGCAAATAAACGTAAGTTTGAACAAGCCAAAGCAATTGGGAACTCTTGTAAAGCTTGGTATTCATACTATATTTCAAATATACCCTTTTACAATTTGACCAAAGATGCAGGATTTTTTTGGTGAACAGGCAGGAAATACCTTGGACATATTCTGCAACCCCAGATCACATAAGGTGGGGAGAAAGGTTGAGAAAAGGTTGTTCATATGTTGCCAATTTATTGAGTACCCTCTTTGAACCCAAGTACCCAAAAAGTCTATTTTCAAAAAGACTATTTTGAAAGGGAAATCCCCCCCTCCCTTTTAAGGTCTGAAACTTTGTGCAAACCCTCCTTAGCAGGGTGATTTAGCCAGTCCTGCTTGTAATTCTCGAGATATATCATCAACCCATAGTGGGCTGGTTTGTTGATTGGTTGTAAACAAATTGGTTGCACAAATGTTGGATAATATTCTATACTTTGTTTTTATTTATTCAGAGAGCTTCATTAGACCCAGAAGTGGAACAGCCTGACAAAGACTTTATGATTGTGGCCCTAGATTTGTTGAGTGGCCTGGCTGAAGGCTTGGAACAACATATAGAAGTCTTTGTGGCTAACAGCAACATCATGTTATTGCTCTTTCAATGTATGCAGGTATGAATGAATTTTTTCATCAAATTGTAATTATAGGTGAATAAAATGTGGAGAAGGGGGTCAATTTTACTATTTCTGACTGGTGTGATAATAACTGATCATACCTACAATGAACAGATGTTACCATCCCCTCATAGAGCTAATTAAAACCAGAATGATCGATTTTGCTCCTCACTGTTTTGTTTTGTGTTTACTTTTCTGCAGGACAAGATGCCAGAGGTGCGGCAGAGCTCTTTCGCCCTCCTTGGGGATCTCACCAAGGCTTGTTTCCGGCATGTGAAGCCTCATATAAGTACGTTCTTTTTCCTGAAAGATTTTACCTCAGAGGGGGATCACTTCAAATGAATAATGTAACTCTTAGCAAAGAACAAACTGTTAGGCAGTACTTGTCATTGTGGCCAAACTTTCGGCGCATACTGTTCCATTTTCTGAACTTTAAAACCATAAAATCAGATCATTCTGTTTTGCTGACTTTAACATGTACATTGGTTAGTTAGTGTTTTGCAACTCAACTTAAAACCCTCTGGTTAAATCAAGTTGCGTCCATGACCCTTTTTTCCTAGTTCTGGATCCCTGTATTAAACATATAGTAATTCTAAAAATGAGCACAAAATTTCAAAGCAACAACTTGAGAAGAGGTAATATTAATCTTTGTATGCTCCCAAGTGATTTCCATGTTTAATGTTTGAACCCGTGTTTGGTCTAACAGTAAGAGCATTCACCTCTCACCAGGAAGGCCAGGGTTCTATTCCCAGGTTGGGTCATACCAAAGATTCTAAAAATGGAACCAACTGCCGTTGTGCATGATGCTCCACATAAGAAGTGGGGTAGGAAAAACAAGCCAGTGAGCCACAACTGGCAAAGAGGCAGTTGCCAGCTTGACTTGAACCAATAGGTTGGGAACTGGGCTATAAAACTCCCATCAAACTAACTAACTCTGTGTATATTGTGAAAATTTAGAGGCAAACAGTAGTTAACCCCCTCAGAAATTGAGCTTGTTGAGGTCAGCGCTTGTGCACAGTTGTTCATCTGCTACGTTCTTGGAGATCATGTCGTCACAAGCATGAATTCTGCAAGTCGTATATTAGTTTGACACTAATACCATGTCATTTAAAGACATGAGCAGTGCATAAGATTTTTCCTCTAACAAGTTTAATGGATATAAATCTTACCCTAAATAGTAGAAATTCTGTCAAGTAAAAGTTCTTTTATATTTCTGGTCATTGTGTTAATCCCAGCCAGATCGGCAATGGCCTGTACTGACTTTAAATTGCCCAAGGCCATATTCTCACAGGTTGTGTGTGAACTGAGAAAATTATCTGCACAAGTATTCAGTAGTGTCCATTCTAGCCAGATGAACAATGGCCTGTACTGACTTTAAATTGTCCAAGGCCATATTCTCACGGGTTGGGTGTGAACTGAGAAAATTATCTGCACAAGTATTCAGTAGTGCCCATCCTAGCCAGATCAAGAATGGCCTGTACTGAGTTTAAATTGCCCAAGGCTATATTCACACAGGTTGTGTGTGATCACAGTAAACTATCTGTACAAGTAATCAGTGAAAAGCCAATCAGATTTGATGTGAATTTATGTCAACCAGCCTGCTGTCACAAATTGTAATTAGAATTATAGGAGTAGGTATTCATAATTTGGGGATGCTTCAGACCCTTTAAAGGCACTGTGATTTGCTAAACCTTAAAATTCCTAAAATTTATCAACTTATTAATGATTTTAATTGTAATCACAAAGTTCACGAAATTATCCACACACATACATTAGCTCCTGCTTTTTGCCAGTCTGATAAAATATACCTTTTCTAATCTTTCAGATGATTTCATACCAATTCTTGGCCAAAATTTGAATCCAGAATTTATCTCTGTGTGTAACAATGCAACATGGGCAATTGGAGAAGTCTCCATACAAATGAGTAAGTGATAGAAGATCATATTCTGTAGTTTGATTCTTTAAATAGTTTATTTGGTTTATTTTTCTCAGGATGTACAGAATTGTGTTGTTGTGATTTAAGAACCAAATCCTGATGTATTATGCAGGCATGAGCTTTTTCCTCTTTTTCGCGGATTTCCACTTTTTTATAGTGGCGGTTCCGCGGAAAAATTACAGTTCCGCTTTTTTGTATATTATCAAAATTATTTGTGTCGATAAAATCGGGTAAAAACGCGGACATAACCTGTATAAGAAGAAGCTCATGAAACAAGGAAGATTACGGATGCTGTATAGTACTCATGCTCGTACAGTACGTGCGTATGTAAGCGATGTGTACACCTTCGCAGTTATCTTTATTTCCTAGAATGATACTATGCATATGACCGTTGTCAAATTTATAGAACGTACATAGCTGTGCAGGTATGGATATTGCAATCGCGCAAGGAATCGAAAGGGCCTCGCGATCGTCCGCCGTATCGTACAGCTTGTACAGCTGCAGTAATATTGCATGCATTGAACTTCATGCCTGCCGCATGTGCACGGAACATCCGTTACATTTCCAAATCAATTCAAGATAAAAGAGATTCTCGATGTGTAGCCTTTGACAAAATTGCCAAAAACAAGTGGCTCTCATGTTAGTCAATGCTGGAATGGACTGAACATTTGAATAATCTGGTGTATGAATGCCGTTTGACACATCGTCCTGCGACGTCTTTCTTGTGTAGTGTAAAGACTAACGTTAGGCCTAGCCTAACACTGTAACGTTAGGCCTACTAAGTTTTAGCTTCTTGTACAGTGAGTTACATTTTGTAGGCTCTGTCTGTCTGTTGGCTGCGCAGGAATCGGGTGTTACTTTCTGTCTGTTGTTACTGCATTATCCATATGCATCGAATCCATTTTTAAAAGATTTCGTTAAGAATAACCTGGGCCAACGTTTGTACAGGCATAGGCTAGGCTAGTTTACATATTACCAGCCTAACGTTAGGCCAAACGTTAGCCCACTCCAGTAGTATTACTTAGTATTAGTAGTAAGCACTGAGCAACGCTAGGCCTAGTCTTGTTGGCCTGGCTTTTAAATTGAATTAATGAACATTTTGCCGGTAATATTACAGTCACTATTAGCCCAATAAAAAGTTAGCCCACCAGGAAATCTTAACCACTTACCTGAGCAGATCAATGAGGTGACAAATTAAGCACAGGCTACAAGGCAACGCTAACAAAAATGTTGTGTTTTAGAGTGCATTCCCTGTAATCAAAGGTTCCAAAATTTCAAAATTTTCTCACCTCAGCCCCAACCATGGTGGGGCTGAGGTGGGCTGTGACCCCCCGGCGGTGAATTTTCCTCTTTTTTTTTGAAATGCCAGGCTCATGCCTGATTATGGCTGCTTTTTGAGTACTTTCATGCATTTTCATATCAGCCCTATGTCTATTGTAATTTGGCTTACTGGAAAAAGAAATGATTGAGATTAGCCTCCTAGTAAAACAAAAAAAGAGGGGAATCTTTCCAAGTTTTGTTACATTGTTTAGATCAATTTAAAGTGTACCTCAAGTCAAAAAATTAAAAATTATATATTTAACAGAATGAGAAATTAATTCGAACAGTCAAACTCCCATCTTCAAAGGACATGTCCGAGTTGAGTTTATTCACTTAAAACAAATTGGTCCATGGCACAGTAATTTGTTACTTTCTTGTTGTACAAGTCACATTAGCTGCTTTGTTTCTCTTTAAAATTAAAATATTTTTATGACCTTGAACACTTCCTGTTTGCTTGCATAGCAAGTTGCATAAAGAGGCTTTAATTAATTACATCACCCAATAAGAATAAGAGTGCTATCATACCTTGGTACAAGGTGCAGTAACTTTCAGAAAAACAAAGAAATACAAAGATTGTTGTTTGAGTAGTACAACAATGACATCACAAATTATTGTGCAATCTACCATTTTAAGTTGAGTGAATAAACTTCAACATTTTATATTTCAGCTCAAGAATGTCCAATGAAGATGGGAGTTGGACTGTTAGAATTCATTTCTCATGGTCTTAAATATATATTTTTGATTTTTTTTTACTTGAGGTACACTTAAAAGGTTCTAAAGGGGAATGAAACATTTCTTCACAGAAATCTTAAGTCATTCCCCGCTAGTGTGAGAATTGCATGGTAGGGCTGTGAACGTGTTGCGATTAATCGCTAAATGATTGCATGTGGAATAAAGGTTTAGTACAAAGTTACAAGCGATTAATCGCAAAACCGGTTTTTGACAGTTTTTCATTCATTTGTATACTCTGATGATCCCTGGTTTTCGCTATATACTGTAGAACATTCTGGGCATATTTGAACCTTGTAAGCTTCAGAGTTTTAGAATAATTTGAATTAACCATGCAAGATCACAACTATTATTATTTCTGCATTACACTCTGTATCAATCACTACATACTGAAGTCATTATAAGTTATTATTTTTTTTGTGATAATGTAATCACGATTAATCACTAAATGATCATTAATTTTTGAGGTTAAACTTTTAGGTATTTTGCTAAACGTTCACAGCCCTATTGCATGGTGTCATTCCCAGTACATTAATGTAGCAATGATACTGTACAAATCTAATACGGACTCAGTATGAGATGAGAAGGGTATTATTTCCAGTTTAACCAAAGACTAAAATGAGAAATTGTCTCTCTTGGTTCTCAGTATGAAAGATCAGAATAGGGAGAGTGATACCTAATAGTTTTATGCTTGAATTATTTATGGTCATCATGGGGTGGAGGGTGAAGAGCACTGTTTCCTCTAAGAAGTTATACGTTGGGTTGATGCATTCAGTATGATAAAATTTGACTCATTGGAAATTTCAGTTTTGTGGAACTGTACACACATCAGATGTGGGTAAAAATGAATCCCATATTTTTTCATTTTTTCCCACAAGCATCAGTGTGTCAAATTGACAAGCCATTCCATCAAAATCGCGTCATAGCAGCATAGCGTTAACACTGGTGAAGAGTCTTAGGGACCAAGTGGTGATTTGTCTGTGGCAGACAGCAGCAACAATGCTAGTGGCCATTTAAAATTAGATATTGTTTTTGTTTTGTCATTCTTTCCTTTTTGTGATTTTTTTTTTTTAATTTTTGGTTTCGATGATAAGAGAAACCAATGCAATCATGATGGCGTGTGTGTGTATGTGTGTATGTATGTGTGTGTGTGTGTGTGCGTGTGTATGTGTGTGTGTGTGTTTGTGACACTTTGCTTGTTAACACGATATCTCAAGATAGGAATGTCTGACAGTTTTCAAACTTGGTACATAGATGCGCCATGTTAAGAGGAAGAACCCTATTGTTTTTGGTGGAGGTCAAAGGTCATCTGGGGTCACCAGGGGTCAAAGTCTAAAAACCTTGTTAACACGATATCTCTAGGTTGGAAACTTGGATAGATTTCATATCTGGTATGTGGATGTGTTATAGTCAGTAGATGGTCCCTATTGTTTTTGGCGGAGGTCAAAGGTCATCTGGGGTCACGGGGGGTCAAAGTCTGAAAATCTTGTTAACACGATATCTCAAGGTTGGAAGCTTGGATAGATTTCATATTTGGTATGTGGATGCGTTATAGTTAGTAGATAGTCCCTATTGTTTTTGGCGGAGGTCAAAGGTCATCTGGGGTCACCAGGGGTCAAAGTCTAAAAACCTTGTTAACAGGATATCTCAAGGTTGGAAACTTGGATAGATTTCATATCTGGTATGTGGATGCCTTATAGTCATTAGATGGTCTCTATTGTTTTTGGCGGAGGTCAAAGGTCATCTGGGGTCACGGGGGTCAAAGTCTGAAAATCTTGTTAACACGATATCTCAAGGTTGGAAGCTTGGATAGATTTCATTTTGGTATGTGGATGGGTTATAGTCAGTAGATAGTCCCTATTGTTTTTGGCGGAGGTCAAAGGTCATCTGGGGTCACCGGGGGTCAAAGTCTGAAAACCTTGTTGAAGCAATATCTCAAGGTAGGAAACTTGGATAGATTTCATATTTGGTATGTGGATGCGTTATAGTCAGTAGATGGTCCCTATTGTTTTTGGCGGAGGTCAAAGGTCATCTGGGGTCACCGGGGGTCAAAGTCTGAAAATCTTGTTCACACGATATCTCATGGTAGGAAACTTGGATAGATTTCATATTTGGTATTTGGGCTGTCAGCGATTAGCCATTAATCGCCAGCCAAATGTCGTTAGAAAAATGGTACATGCGATTAATCGCATCTCATGCCCTTGGACTCTGACTTGCGTTAAGTAAACAAGGTATAGTCTTTCTTCACAAGTTTAGCTGCCTTGACAAAGCAATCGATGTCTACAGTATGAACAACAAGCTAAAAAATTGCGCAGAGCTATGACATTCACCTTTTATCCACCCAACCCCCTGTAGTTTACATGTGATTGTGTGCAGTGTCATGGGGGACGTTTTAATCCGTGAACCCCAAACATATACCTGTTGTGACAGGCTTTACTTCAACACCACCAATACATTTGTAAAGAACATAATTTACAATGAAATTTGAAAGCACTAAACGTATGCATACACCACAGTGTCTTTTAAGTGCCCTGTGCGCCATTGTGCACTTCACCGTAATAGTTCAATTTCAACAGCCACTTGTCAATTCGCTACTAGCGTACGTCTCCCAAAATTTCAACTTGAAATCGACAAATTTCAAAAAATTACAAGTTCAGCTTTCTAACCATGTTATTCCTGTCCTTGTATCACGTAGGAGTGTTTGTAAGTCATGAACTGAAAAAAGTTTCAAAAATGTTTCCATCGCTGTTTATCAAGACCAACAGCGTACATAACAGCAGTTGCACACGTTAGCAGCCGGCTGAAAATCGTTTATATGCCGCTGCTTCGTGCTATACATCAACGAACTTCTGTTGCGAAGAATCGTACTCACTGATTGGCTGCTTGCGTTTAATGAATGAAGCGGCTTCGTTAAAAGTTTGGGGATTCCCCGCTTCGAACGTAATTATTGAGGGAGGGTGTCATGTTATTGCCAATTGAAGTACACCCATTCTCTAAGCGCTTAACGATACACGTACGCCTAGGTACGTAGCCGATCAGCCAGCTGAAGGCATGTATATTACACTCTGCATGTAGCTAGCAGCTAGCAAGTCTTGTTTATGTGCTGCGAACGTACGTACGACTATTTACATAGTACACAGCTGCTGTAACTTAAACATAAAATGACCGGTGAAAACTACGATGTCTAGATTTGATCGTAGCCTATTATTGTTAGCTCTAACGTTACATTTTGTTCTGTAAACGTAGGTGGCTAGGCCCTAGGCCTAGTTTTTGTTGTGGCTTCAAGCCACACTACTTCTGGGAGGAAATTAGAAATGAAACAAATGGGGTAGATTGGGCAAGTGTCAAAATTAAATATATCGTAGTGGGACCTGCAGCTGTCTGCATAGGGCTCGTCGGCTACTTTCACCGTGGATACTGTATTAGGCCTATGGCCTAGCCTATACTTTGTGAACGATCGTTGCTTTGAAGTACTGAAACTTCATCTAGCTACTGGTGTGTGGTGTGATGATATATATCAACCTTCAATGGAAGCAATTCTCTAAAAATTGCTTGATTGGTGGGTCAGGAGATGGTCTGTAATGTTTTTGGTGGAGGTCGAAGGTCTCCTGGGGGCACATGGGGTCAAAGTCTGAAAATCTCGTTATCATGATATCTCAAGGTAGAAAGCTTGGATTAATTTCATATTTGGTATGTGGATGCGTTATGGTCAGGAAGTAATTCCTTTTGTTTGTGGCAGAGGTCAAAGGTCATACGGGGTCACCAGGGGTCAAAGTCTGAAAATCTTTTTAACACGATATCTCGAGGTAGAAAGCTTGGATAGATTTCATATTTAGCCTAGTATGTGGGTGCGTTTTAGTCAGTAGATGGTCCCTATTGTTTTTGGCGGAGGTCAAAGTTCATCTGGGGTCAAAGTCTGAAAATCTCATTAACATGATATCTCAAGATAGCAAGCTTGGATAAATTTCATTGTTTGATATGTGGATGCGTTATGGTCAGGAAGTGGTTCCTTTTGTTTGTGGCAGAGGTTAAAGGTCATCTGAGGTCACCGGGGGTCAAAGTTTGACATTTTAATGCGATATCTCAAGGTAGGAAACAGAATTCGTATTTGGTAATGGTATGTGGATGGGTTATGGTCAGGAAATGGTCTTTGTTGTTTTTGGCGGAGGGCAAAGGCAGGGATGCCAAGTATCTCAATTTAGGCGGAATAATTGCGATTTTCCACGCTCGATTCATCCCCATTGTTTTTGGCAGAAACGAAAGGTCATCTGGGGTCTCCAGGGGTCAAAGTCAAGGAACCTTTTTAAGTAGCCTACTATCTTTTAAGATAGTAGTTGTGTCCATCTGTCTGTCTGTTGTTTGCCTGTCTAGCTACGTATGGCTTTTATTGAGGTCAAAAGGGTATCTGGAGTGACAAAATTATTTTTTGAACATGCTAGTATGTAGTAGTTTGTTAGTTAGTAGTTTGAATGAGAAGGTAATGGTGCATGATGGTACTCTTTAAAACATTTATGTATCATCGAAACCTCAATGCATTTTTGCATTCTGGTTCTTTTTACAGAAGGAGACATGACTCCTTACATTGGTTTAGTTCTGAATCAACTGGTGGAGATTATCAACAGACCCAACACCCCTAAGACACTTTTGGAGAATACAGGTTTGAATTTAAAATAATCCTGCAGCTGTTTTGTTTTTCCTTGGTGTGAAAGGCAAGACCGCTTTAGTTGCCCTTGAAATTTGAAGGGGTGAAGATTTTCCTGGGATGCATGCCCTGGAGGGGGGCCGGAGTTGGGGGGGGGGGGCAAGTCAGGGAGGCCTCAATTTTCCTTGATCATTCTTACTAGCAGGGTCAAAGTAAGGTTGTCTTAAAAATAAGTGTTTTAAGTTCTTACGCATTGGGAAAAATGCACTGAGAAGAAATCTTTTGCTAGTGCCCTCTCCCAACAACAAACATAACAAATGAAGAATGCCAAGAATTTAGGGGCAATAACAGGTTTCTTATATGTATGGTCCAGTTCTGTATTTGTTGTGTTATAGTCTGTGTGATTGGTAACAGTAGAGCTCATTGTTTGCATTATTGAATGTATCTGGAGGGATAGTCGGGAGAGACTAGATGTTGTCCAAAAATTGACTTGGTTGCACCAACTTGTGTCATTCATCGTAAAAAGTACTATTTCTATATACATACATATATATGGATGTGCAAGTTTTGCAAGTAGGTTACTGTGTCGCTGTAATATGTTAAACTTCATCATGTGTTGGTCATAATGATATGCACACTGCATGCCGCCCTTATTGTTCGTCCACCAGGAAATGCCTTGCTACTTTGGCTTTATCTCATTCTTTATTCATTAATGTCGCCCTCTATTCTGATGGAACCACTCTCCCTCAGGCATTGATAAGAACTGTTGTTTTGGTCATACCACACATTGTGTGTTAATTGGCCAAATCTGATGTCAAGAAATCTTGTTGATGTCATTGCATGCAGTTTGCATATCATTATATTATCCAGAAAATCAGTCTTGACTTCTTTGTCATTGAAGATGGAGTTTGATTTTCACTTTGAGAGAACGGACTTGCTCAGCCATCAGATATATGTGACCATTCCATGAAGTAATATTTTTACATGTTTATTAAATGTATCACCTGAGATTGAGATCAGAAATGTGATTGGTTGTTGATTCTTTCAGCCACTATTGTTTGAATATCAGTCATTTAATGTTGTTATGTTTGTTATTTTTACCAATTAGACCATTTCTTTTCAGTGACATAAAAGCTGGGTGGAAGGATCCTGTATTTTGTAATCATGACCCTACTTTAATTTGTCCCACACCGTTCCCTACTCTTGGCCTTGTTTCATGAAGATTTATGCTTGTTTTTAAAATTTGATCAATTAAGGCCATTGTCTTCTTCATATCAGATCCAAGTAAAACCTTTCATGAAACAGGGCTTTGGACACCTTCCCTGCCCCCTCTCCCCAAAAAACCAGCCTCCAGAACATCTGAACACCCTTGTAAGCCTGATCACATTCAAAGTCAAATGTACCACAAATTTACTCTCAAAATTGTGTTGCATGATTTCATTTTACTTACCTGACCCCTCCCCAACAGACTCTATACCCCCATGATTACACCCCCACCAGTACTCTCCCCTATAAAGAACCTGTACCCTTTCTTTGGGACATGGCTATCTCACCCCCCTAATATATTTTAATTTCTCACCAATGTTTAAATGGCCACTAACTTCCATAGGTATCCTAGCACCCAGCTCTTCACATCTTCCCCACCCCCCATCTTCCTGTACCTCACCTTGGTGGGGGGTGTAATTGACCCCCTTTGGCCTTCTCTGGTAGAGTTGGTGCATGCGTAAATGTGTGTACATGGGTTTGATATCTTGTGTCTTTTCCTCTCTTTCCTTTTGGATTTTGTAGCTATCACTATTGGTCGTCTTGGTTTAGTTTGCCCGGACATGGTGGCACCCATGCTTCCTCAGTTTATTCGACAGTGGTGTGTATCTATTTGTCATTCTTAAACAATTTCTACAACTTTTTTTTATTTTTTGTAATTTTTTCTTAAAATGTTTTTTTTTTTTTTTTTTATATCTCTTCTAAATATTTTACCCTCATCTGTGTCAACATAACTCACCTTCGTAGGTTTTTAAGTATGTTGGAAATAAACCAGGAAAGGGAGGTTTATATGAATTAACTTTGAGTGAAATAAAGGTATAAATGGTTTTCAAAATTGCTATAGAGGGGGAAGGGAAGGATGCTTCTCCTTTTGTGGATGAGGGGGAAGGGAGGTTTGAGAATTATCTTTAGAAAGAGAACGTGTTATGCAACTGCGTTACATGCTGAAAACAAGAGTAAAATCTTTGAATATTTCATGTGGGTTTTAGGTAGCATGCAGTTTATGTTCCCAAAAATAAAGAAGTGAAAAAGGAATGAATTAAGGAAAAAAAAAATAAAAAAACCAGACATGGAAAATTGTGTAAATGCTAAAGCTAACATTTAAAAGAATCATTAACATGCATGCTTGCATCTATTAATAGAAAACAGCTGTGTGGTTGTTTCTTTGTTTTGTGACTGTGAGAATTTTATTTGGATTTGTGGTGCCATGCTTAATGGGAATAGAATGTAGATATGGTTTGTGCATCACATGTTTGATTGTAGTGAAAACAGTGCATCAATCACTTCAAATTTTATTTCATTTCTCGTTTGGAATAACAAGACGCCAATGCCCCATTTTAAGCTTCTTAGAGTCTGATATTGACTCCTCTAGGCACTCTTTGACTTTATTTTATTGGTAAACACTTTGTTTATCACAAATTTAACAACTAATGAATTTTGTCAAGATTCTTCATAAGTACATTTTTATCACATTATCTTTTCCTTTAAACTTTGAGTGGTATAGACGGATCTGAACATTCAAGTAAAGGTCTGGTTTTACCGGAAATGACTGGGGTCCATCAGCATTTACCTTTCCAATTCTTTGCTTCACGGTATCATGGGTGCCGGTATACTGAAATACCTTTTTATTCCCTCGATTTCACGCAATTTGAGAGCCTAGAATTACATGTAGGCTATTAAATTAAGACAATTTCCCGTATGATAGATCCCACTAATAACAGGACCCACTGCAAAGTCAAGTGGTTAGAGCATCAGACTTGCAGTTAGGAGGTCAGGAGTTTGATTCCTGTCCGGGTCATACCGAAGACTTTAAAAACGGAACCTACTGCCAGTGTGCTTGGTGCTCAGCACAAGCAGAGGAGTAGGGAAAACAAGCCAGTGAGCCACAACTGGAAAAAGGCCTGGCCAGCTTGACGTGAACCAATTTGTTGGAAACTGGGCCGTAAATCTCCATCTAACCTAACCTAACCCACTAATGGCAGACTTTCGGAGCTGCTCAATTTCTTCTATAACAGTAGAGTGGGTGTCGTGTTACATTGACATTAACAGATTATTGTTAAAATAGAAAAACATGGTAACCCTTTCACAGCATAGTGTCCTTTATTGAAACAACACCTATTTCAGCCAAGAAGTTCAACACTATGTAGTAATATTTGGTAATATTACATAAGTGGCCGTGAACGGAAATTTTTGACAATACGTAATATTACGTGTGTGGCTGCAAAAGGGTTAAGGAATTGCTGAGATAAATTTAAAACCAATTCGTGCTACAGAAGGAAAAATAAATTTGTTTATGAAACGTACAGTAGAGAGCCTTTCATGAAACAAATTTTCATTTTGTGTAAACTTGCTGTTAGGATGCTACAGTACTTAATATCATATTTAGATACCACTCGAAAAAAGACCGAAGGCTGCGGGCTATAAGTGGACTCATATAGAACTGTCCTTCAAGAATGAATAATTGTTTATGATTGAATTATAAATTTTGGGAGAAAAGAACATGGGAAAATATACATAAATTTTGTACACTGCATGGTATAACTCCAGGAGAGTATGTCATTGGACAGCTGTCGCCTTTCATTAATTTAATCAGTCTTAACATCCAAGATACTTCTTATTTTTTAGAAGTCATCAAAAGTCAGGAAGAATGCTTGCTGTGTTCCAAGATCTGATAAAAATTTCAAATTATCCATTTATTGCAGTGTTTTGGTGTGCTAGATGAAATATTTTAAATACTTCTCAAACTTTCTAATGTATGGTGCATAGTGTCTAGCTTAAGGTAATTTACCTTTAAATTTCAGTGTTCGTAAAGAAAGAGCATGCATTGTGGAAATCTATCTAATTAGATATTCTGCAGAAAGGGAATTAACTGTGGAGAAAGGGCTAGAAAAAATTTGTGTTTGTTAGAAAGGTAGTAGAATTTTCAACATTTCTGTATTTTCCTATACAAGAAGGGAAAATTTTCTTCCAATTGTCAAAATTTCATCATATTTCTGAGCCAAGCCCCCCTGCCTCCTGAATTTTTTTCCCACCACGTGTGGGAGTAAATGACAGTCAGGAACACATAAATGTGGAAAAGTTATGGCTAAAGCAATGTTGCCTTGAATGTTTTAGTCCGATCATTTTATGCAATAAAAATAATTTATGATTCGGAAAGGTCTTAGCCAATATAAAAGTTTACTTTGTGATTGTCTCTTCTACATGTAAGTATCTACAACACAATCTAAAGAAAATGCTAGCAATAATTCACACATTGATATCACAAATTCCACATGAAATACAGAGCAAGGTATAGTAGAGATAAACAGCGACTTGAAAAGCTTTTAAAACTATAATTGCAAAGTGTCATGAGGCTGCTTGACATTGTGTCAAAGCTTGGAAAAATGTTAATTTGTGAAGATGGTTGAAACAAAATAAATCTGTCACACAGATGTAGAACAAAGGAAAACGAACTGAAAGTAGTGGAACTTTACATTATTGGAATAACTTCAAAAGGTTGGGCACATATTTAACCAAATGTTATTTTTAAGATCTTTTAGCCCAATAGAAGAAGACCCAACCTTTGTTTACAATCAACCCCACTCCTCCCTTATGAAGAAAAAAAAAATACATTTTAATTTTTAAAAGTGTTGCTTTTTATACTCAGGTGTACTTCTCTCCGAAACATCCGGGACAATGAAGAGAAGGACTCTGCTTTCCGTGGTGTCTGTGAAATGATCAGGGTGAACCCTGTAGGAGTTGTACAGGTGAGTATCATAGCAATTTTCATATTTTGTGGGTAGCAGTTTCTTGTTTGAACCATTCTGAGAGGTTATTCTCAAAAAGTTTGATATTGTTAGTATGAAAACTTGCAGTTTTTATGAAGTGAGAAATCATATGTGATGAACCCTGTAGGAGTTGTACAGGTGAATATCATAGCAATTTTCATATTTTGTGGGTAGCAGTATCTTGTTTGAACCATTCTGAGAGGTTATTCTCAAAAAGTTTGATATTGTTAGTATGAAAACTTGCAGTTTTTATGAAGTGAGAAATCATATGTGATGAACCCTGTTGGAGTTGTGCAGGTAAATATTGTACAAATTTCATATTTTGGTAGGAGTATTGTGTTTTAAACATCAGGAGTTACGCTTAGAAGGTATTCTCAAAAAGTTTAATAGTGTTTTTGTGTAAACTTTTATAAGATTTTAAGTAATAAATAACCACATGGTCAATGTTTGTGAGCATTAATATGGGTGCAATATTTACATGATTAACTTTAAGAAATTTGTAGTCAGTGGTCGTGGAGCAAATTTTGAAGTGGGGAGGGGGGTTTAATTACCAAAGCCACCCAATATGTTCAACAATATAATAGCAATGTAAGGTGACCCAAAACGACTACAGTAGAAAAGTGGGGGGGGGGGAGTGGGCTAAACCCCAGTCCCCTGTCTCTACAGTCCCTTGTATAGCAAGTGATGGTCAATCTTATTTCTTCTTGAAGTAATGAGAATATTACTTGTCAGTCATGGAAAGCAGTGAATGCTGGTAGCACCAATCAGGGATTCTGCCAGAAACACAAAAAGGGGGGGGGGGGATTAATTACTGCTAAACCCCAAGTCCAAATTGAGGCTGTTGAAGGCAGAAGTTATGAGTGGGTTCAGGTGGACAAAAGCTTGCCTTGAGGCCCCTGTAAGGTACAATTTGAAGGGTTTTAAAGGCCATTTATTTGTGTAAGTTCAAACATTGCTGCAAAAAAGGTCCTCATTTTGAAAAAAGAAACCAAGATATTGACAATTTTCTAATTTTATTGGAATGAAAAAAAGAGGGGATTTAACGACCTTCTGTTGGAAATGGGGGACAAATTCCCCTTCCTCTCCCCCCCCCCTGCCGGAAACAGTGCCATTAAGCCATGGCAATTTTAGAAGGTGACTGAGCAATCTTTTTATTTTGCAACCATAAAATTTAATGCTTGGTAACAACCTGCTACTTTCCATCTCAGTTTTTGTCTTTCCTTTTTTTTCTTCACCCTGTCAAACTCGGGAGAAGAGGAAGGTGGGGGTGGGGGGGATAAACAGCTAGGGAGTAAGACAGTTTTTAGCTAATGTTTGAGATGAATCTTTCACAGAGTTCTTATCTTCTTTGACTTGACCTAAGCATTTAACATAGTAGGTAAAGGGCAAAGGAGGGACTGAGACCCATGAGGTGATGCCCTGGAGACCCCAAGACCCATAGGACTTTCCCCTATTTAATAATTTGATATTTTATAGTTTAGACAATAGATTAATATTTCGCAAATTAATGGAGGAATAGCTTACTATGGTGAATTAAAGTAATATGGTTCTGTTAACTAAAGAGTGACTTTTGCATCATGGATGTATTTCACCACTTTTGTAAAAATTTTTCTCCTTTCTAGGACTTTATTTTCTTCTGTGATGCAGTGGCCTCCTGGCAAAACCCTAAGCCAGACCTGAAAGAAATGTTTTTCAAGGTAAAAAGATTGTCCTTTAAACTCTGTAGTCAGCAGCAGCCAGGTATTTTTGAAATTAGGGAGAGATTGATGTGATAAGTGGAAATGTTTAGTACAATCGAAGTATTGCAATCTGGGATTTTTGAGAAGAGCTTACTTAGATTGAAGTCACCAGTCTCAGATTGAAATCAAAGATCACTATGTCTAAGTCCTATTCACTTTGCTGCAATGAGCAGCTCAAATCATAGTGGTGAAGTTTCTAGCCCTGTTTGGGTTTTAAGGTATCACATTCATGTCTTGAGACATTTCATACCTGACATTACATCTCAAGGTTAGGTAAGTGTTACAGAGATGAGGTTAGGTTAAAGTTGGAAGGTCTTGAGACTCAGTATTCTACTTCCTATCACACTTACAAAGTGCTTATATGAAGAAATGTACATCTGCCCAGCTTCAGTTGTACTTTTGCCATGGAAGAGAATAGACCGTGGTTAGACGGCTATCCTCTTTCTTTGTTTTAGCATTACTGCTGGGCTTCTTTTGAAACCCTGAAATGCGTAGCGCGTAGCTTCAGAACATTCATAGTGGTGAGTGTGGAATGCGAAACAAATTGTTTTACATGATATGCTGTGAGGATTATTTAGTGCCCCCTGACACCATTGGGAATAAGGCAAGTTTGATAAATGTTATTTTGAAGGAAAAAAGTGAAATTTTGCACAATATTTGGCTTGTTTTTCCTGCACCAATTTCCCTCCAGCACCAAGTAGATTTCATTTTTAAAGTCATTGGTATGTACTGCCAGAAGTCGAACTCCACACCTCCCAGCTGCAAGTCAAACACTCTAACCACTTGACCACAGAGTCGGTTTTCACTTTGAGGTGACTTTTTACCATCTTACGTATGCTGTGGCTACCAGCCTAGCTAGCAAAAAAGCTGTTGAAATTAATGCCTCATGTGCCATATTCCACAACTAATTTTTTGTTATGATTTATACATAACAGCTCTTGACAGACAAGTCTGATTTCAACATTTCATTTTTTTTTTTTTAGATTCTTCATGGGTTCAAGGGTCAAGTAGGAGAAGATAACTGGAAACAGTTTTCAAATCAGTTTCCTTTACCTCTCAGGGAGAGGCTAGCAGCCAACTACAGCCTCTAATGCACAAGGTAAGATGTGGTGTTATTAGGATATGAGGTATTTGAAAATTTGATATGGTATGACATAATTTAATATATCGTTATGTGGTGTGTTATCTCGTGATATTTGGTTTTGAAAGGTGGCGTCTGATATGTGCAGAGTGGTGTGATATCATACCATGCGATATGGTATGGTATGAATGAGAAATGAGGTGCTATGTTATAAATGTGATATGATTTGGTATGACATAATATGGTGTTATCTTGTGTAATGTCATATCATATGGTACGATGCACTGGGCTGGAATTAAGGTTCCAGCAGGGCAAGGTCATTTCCCCATCAGTTTTAAGGGCATGTCATGTGTACTGAGAGGGCACCAAGGCCAAACAAGTTATTTTGTACTGTTTCATAATGTAATCTCATAGGAAGTGCCTGGAGCTCAAATGGCCTTGATTGTCATAAAATTTTATAGGGCAACAAGGCCGTTGCCAAAAATATGAAGGCCATGATCTTTGCGGCCCTCTATTTATTCCAGTCCTGTAATGTGATATGATGTTATCATGTGATGTCATGTGCAGTGTTTAAATATGGCATCCGATATGAAGTGTATGATGGTGTTATATTGCTTGATTTTATAGATATAACAAGTATGGTCTCAAAGGGGATGTAGTGACCCCAACTTGAATCAGTGTATTCTATTTCATGAATGACTTTTTAGAATCATGTGAATCTTTCTCACTGCAATGTGAAATACTCTCTCTAGGGGCCAGTGGGGAGGAGGGATAAAATTTTTGACCAGTGGTCCATAGTGGCCAATGTTTTTGATCCTTGGTGACAGTTTTATAGGAGGGCACAGGAGCATTGTTCTGCCTCATTCAGGAAGTCTCAGGGATAATTTTGTCTATTTTGATGGTAAAATCCCATGTTGCACCCTTCTATTGTGTAAGGGGAGAGTCACTTTTTTTAACCGGCCAGTATGGGCAGGTGGGCAAAGGAAATACATAAGTGACTTGCCCACAACTGCCAGTTAGATAAATGACTCTGCCCTAAGTTATTGCATTGTCCCAATAAACATTGTTGTCGATCTTAATATCCCTTTATTTATCATTTCTGACAGATTTGTAGGGCAAGTTGTGAAGAATGAAATACGTTCAACAGGGTGTTGTTTTGTCATCAAGATACCTGGCTCGAGGCACCGTTTAGGATGAGTCGTTTTTAAGTTGTTTTAGCGTTAGCAATGAATTGCAATAAATTTTATATAATTATGGTAATTAAAATTTCAAGAAGCAACTCTAACTATGAAATAAAGTGTAGTTGTCGTAAGAGAGACGTGTTGATGGAGATTGTAAAAGTGTGTTAATTCTAAGCAACTAAAAGTTAGTATCTTGTATATGGAAGAAGTGAATGTTTTAAGGTAATATTGAAGCATTTTGTTGGCATCGTGCAATCGCACAAGAGAAGATGTTCCCGCCCATAGGGAAATAAATTTGAAGGAAAGCAGAAATCTGGCAATAGTGCTAACTGCCGACCTCTTCTAAGAAAATGAGCGAACTGCCTTTGGAAAAGGGTCTATGGTGTCATGCCACTGTGCCAATCATCCACACAGAGCTGCATGGGTGGCGACTTATATTGACGTATATATCTCGCTGGAAGGAGGCCAGGGAAACTGGTCAGAATCGGCGGCCCCCACCCTTTCCCCTCATTGGAGTAATGCTAATGTTCTGAATCTCGATGGGAGAGATGACATAGGTCTAACTAAGTAAACTTTCATGTGAAGGTGTAAAGGCTGTTAAATCTATGTGAGCAAAAGATGAACAAGGAAAAAAATCTTTCAAAAAATGCAAAAAAAAAAAAAAAATACAAAAGGAAAAAAAAAGTGAAAGAAGTACAGACATATTGGTAACAAAGTTTAAATTTTGAATCAGTAAACTATACAATTCTAAGACATATTTCACAAGTTGTTACACATTGATGTTTTTCCGTTACATTTAGCCATGACTCTCCACACTGTCTGAGTACAGTGTTGTAATCTTTGGTGAATCATTTTTCCATTCAGTTTAGAAGCATATTCACTCTCCATCTCTTCTAAGAGTAAGACACTTTTTAAATTTTTTTTTTTGGACATTTGTATTTTTATTGTCCTGTATGTTCTTGGGTCATTTCGGCTGTCACAGTTGTTTGGACTTTGCATGGGAGACTGGATAGGTCAGAATGTTGTGTCTTGCAAAAGAATTTGTAAACATGTATGGTAAAAATAGTTTAAGCAGTGAACAGTATATTTGGAAGTTTTTAAGCTAAGATCAATGTTGCTTATTAAGGAGTTGGTAATTTCCAACAGAGACATACATCTACGTTGTATTTGGTACAAGAGCTGAACTTATTACTGTAAAATATTTATGCTGTGGTAATCCATGGTCATGTTGACTTTGCAAGGGAAGAGTTCTTAGGCATGTGTTTGTGATATTATGAGTGAAAATAGGTAAAGAACAGTGACTTTCTTGTCCAGATTTTTAGTTTGGTTTGAGAATGGCATTAGTCTGTGTCTGGTGGCAATTTTGTGAGATGTCCCGCATTTTTCTGATGGTTGAGTCAGTGGTGTGTGTATTATGTTGTCAAAATTCCACAAAATTTGCATTTCGATCTGATTTGTAGGATTGTACCAGAGCTAAAGAGGTTCCGTTGATTTGTATTAGATACAAAGAAGTGGTTGCTAAGGAAACATTTTCTTTTTGTAAAACGTGCAAACTTTGTGAATGACTGTGTCTTGTGATATTCATCACTGTCCCAATTGTCATGTCGTGCGAAGTTGTTTGTGTTATGTTTTATGTTCCCATGGTTGCTAAGGAAACAGATTGAGTGTGGACAGACAAAATCTCATTCGACTATTGTTGCTTTCATTTTTTTAAGTCACACAAGTGTCACATTGTCAAAGACTGTCACCATATGACAATCCCAGGTATTCAAATTTTTGTAAAGTGGACATTCTCTAGGGTCACAAAGCACACCTTTATTGATGCATTTGTTTTACTTAATTGTAATTTTTATGGTTGTTTGGGGTTTTTGTTGCGGGTGTACTCAAAACTTCGAAATCTTAAATTGAGTAAGGAAGCAAGGAATTATTAGTTTAGGCATAGACAGAACTGTAACAAGTTGCACATTTCATTGACTTGGTTTATGCATATGTGTTGGATGTTGAAGCAGGCTAAGATAAAAGTAGTGAAGAAAGCTTAAGGCAAGTGTTAAATAAGATAAGAAACCTATTCAGCTAGTCTTACAGGTTGTTTTCTCTCATCAAGCAAGCTTAAAATATGGAGGTAGGTCAGTAAGAGACAACAAAATAAGAAGTAAAAAACTAAAAAATAAAAAAAAAAATTAAATAAATTCAAAAAAGAAAAAAAAAATTAAGTCATGCTAATACTTTCCAGGTAACAATGCATTATTTTAATTTCTTTTAAATAGAAACCACAATTTTCATTTTGGGTTTAAGAATTTAAGTCAGGGTTACATAGGAATCAATGTTAAAGCACATATTTGGTAATGGTCAGGAGCGTATCTACTCTGCTTTCAATTGTCAATGTCTCTGAAGATGTTGTTGAATAGCATTACTGATAAACAAAATAAGTAACTTATTTATGAATTAACTTATGACAAACTTTTTTTAGAATTTAAAAAAGTTATCTTCAAAGATATGGACCGGAGTTAAGGTGGATGGTTTTGTGAAATAGTGGTCAATAGGCAAAGCTTTTAGCGACTAACACTAACAATGACTGGGCATTGTTGTCTGATGTAAGCACATCCCAAAGGAAGCTTTTTTAGTTCAAGTTACTCATTGCCCAAGTATCTTGTTTCATGTTATGGCAATTTTTTTCTCTTTTTTCTTTTTTTTTGGGGGGGGGGGGGAGGGAGGGAGGTGGGCAACCATCTTAAGTGCAAAGTAAACATATGTAGTACTCTGGTAGTTGTATTCAGAAGACAAAATGGCTTGATCCAAGTTGGTTCATTTAATACGTTGGTTTCCAGATTTAGGTTTGTTCTGATTCAGGAGACTGCCATTATTTTCCCCTAAGTGAAAGTAGAACATTGAATTTTGACTTGAAAAAATAAAAGATAAAAGATGGCAAACTTCTAGATTTAAAAAAAAATGGCTTAGAATCTTTCTGGACTCATTGTGAGGAACTTTGAACCTGCAATTTTCTAGAGAAAAGTAATTGACCTGTGTGAGACAGCTGGATGAGTTGGTGGCTACAGTCTTACTGCAATTTTACTGATATTAGCTTCAATATTTGAAGTGTCTGAACTCCTGTTTATGGATACTTTCTCCAAAAAGAGCCTGTTAGAGCTACCTTCTGGCATGTCAAGGATGGGACCAGCTGGGATGTTGTCACTGTAATGTAGACATCCCAAAATTTTAGAGAGAACTTTGTTTGGAATTGGTAGGAGTTGGTAAGAGATTTAGATGTTTTTTCATCGATGCAATATCCCAGTGGAAGATTCTATTAAGTTACTGCTTTTTTTTTCCAAACTTTTATTTCGTACAAAAGGACATTCCAATCTTAGGTTTATTATCAAGCAGTATTTTAAATGAATTTTAAGTTTTGTTTTGGTCATATCATAAGCCTTGTTTACTGTTGATGTTTATAATTATGTTAATACCATCCAGCTGCCAGGAGAGGTGTTTAGTGATGCACAACACTGCCCTCTATTTCATAAGTACGAAGAGAAGCATAAGTTAGGTATTCCCATTGTATGAGTGTGCAAGTGATATTTATCGTTGTGTATTTATAGACATTCGCTTATAGGCTAGCACACTTATTCTAAGCAACTCTTTATTCGTCTAGGTAAAAAAGAGCTCATTTTAGAGCTTGATCTAAGAAATATATAAGAATGTAAATTTATCGGTTTAGGAAAAAAATTAGAAGTGTAACTGTTCTCCAGGTTGGCAGCTTAGTGAGAAATTAGGTTGGATTTTTACAGAACAAAATACAATCTCAGGCATATGTAAGGAGATCTTCTTTAATCTTGTAGTGCTAGCTGTAAGGACTTTTTAAAAGAAAAAGACGGTTGTTTTAAAAAAGAGGTTAGAAGAATTTGTGATGCAGAGATTTTGTTCCTCTATGTGGGATATGTGTAGGGAAAGATTTTTAAGGAAGCATTTTGAAGCTGAATGTTCTTCATCAGTTGGATCTACTTGGGAAATGTAGTCGGCTGGAATGCCTGATGTATATTTATTTTGCAAGAGTTGTGCCAGAGTACAGTAATGACTTCAATCTTCCTCGATTTCACCTAGACTCTTTGGGAAGTATTAGAACACACATAGTGTCATATTTTGAAGTGTACATTTTGTGTTATTTGGCAGGTTTTAAAAGAAGAAGTATGACATGTCCGACCTTTACACTTATACTTATGTCACAGTGAAAGGTAGATTCCACTTCATTTTTCTGCATGTAATCGTGCAAGTTTTAACATGCTGAACACTAGACATAACACATGTGTGTTCTTGCACATGCTCTATGCCAATCAGTGACATAAGCATTGACACCCTAACATGAATGGCAAGTTTATATGTGGAAGGTAGATTTTGTATATGTCATTTATAGACTTGTAAATTAGCTAAAATTCTCTGATTTATGATCTCGCACAGCACTTTGTCGGCAAAGGATACTTTTAGCCTTACATAACTGTGAGACTCAATGTTAGAGATTTTCACAACAGCATTAAAACAAACTAAAACATCCTATGTTCCCACATACGAAACTCATGATTTGTAAGTTGATGCCGCGCACCATCTTAACTGGTTTCATAAGATTTTTTGTACTGTAATCTTTTTTCATGAAGGAAGAAGCTAGAGCAAGAAATTGGGACAAACAATGGAATTTGTATTTGAAAAATAAGCTAGAATATATACAACATCTTTGACTTAGGAGATTATTATTTCTTTTTTTTATTCCTTTAAAAATTTCGCATGGCTAAGTTAGGCCCAAGCAATTTGTGCAAAAAGACTAGTCAAGGCTAGATTTGACAAAAAAACTGGGCAAGTGCAATGGAATCTCCAGCTTCTACATGGAAGTGTTTATGGAGTGCCACAATTTGTCATGTGTTAGAAGCCTCGAGAGAGAATAGAGTTGCTATAGTACCTTCAGTACCTGTTTTAAACTTAAGTGCAAAAGTTTCAATTCCATTAGGACTTTCTAATTAAAATTCCATTATTTTAAATATTTAATAACAAAAAAAATCAACGGTGTTGTTTTCTTTTCTTTTTTGGGTTTTAGGCGTACTGGCGGTAATTAATTCCAAAGATGGTATATTTTAGTGCAACCATTTGTGCAAAATCAGGGTATTGTAATGATCAATTTTATACTCCTTCTAATAGGATGAACAATCAGGAATGCGTTTAAATGGTTTGTAGGCTTTTCCTCTACCTAATGCTGTTTCAGATCCAGGGAGTTATTGAGGATTGGTGTGTGGGTACTCTTCCTTGGAACTATTTAAACAGGGAACAGAGTATATATGCCCCCTCTCTTTCTCCATGCTTGCGCTTTGCATTTCTAGCACAATGAAATGATGTCATGGGCTTCGAGCATTGTTTGGTAGGGGGTAGGGATAAACCAAACTTAATTGTAGAAAGTAGGCCAGGAATAAGGCATTTTAGTTTTTCTTAAACCAGTGGTAGATGTGTATGGACAAGCAATTTAAAAAACCCTCTTGATTGATCATGGTGGATGTTACACATATTTGTCAGGGAGGGCAAAAGCTAGAAACTATTTTAAGTTACAAATAATACCTTTAGACAACTCAGGCCAGTATAGAGTTAGTAAATTTTGTTGATTTTCAAATTGAAAGTGGAGAGTTTCCGTCACAGTGTAGGGGGTTCAGGAAAGCTTAAGGAAATGACTTTTACTTAGTCTAGGCAACTTGATAAGGATTGTATAGAAGAAGTTGTTCTACACTTGCAGGTGCAAAAAAGTGTTACCAGGTAGAACAGCAAACACTTATATTCTGAGAGCCAGTCTGTGGCCAAACATGTTATCAGAAAAAATGTTACTGATGAGAACAGTACATTTCAAACTTATTGAGGCTATACTGTGGTTTGTCCTCTCTCTATATAAAAAAAAAAGTGGTGCTGGAGTGTAATCACTGATTAATTAAAGTGTGCAGATGGATATGAAATTACAGCGTATTTGATGCTGTAACTTAGTAGGTTAGTTATTTTTCTATAAATAAAGGTCGGTTTTTTTTTAGTTTATTAGAATTAGTAAAGAATATAGGAAGGCTTATTTTGTGTTGCTGAGCAACCAGAAAATTGTGGGAATAGTTTACTACTTTCTATCAACAACTGCACGTTAGGTGACTTCTAAATAAATAAGTTGGTACTCTCAATGGAAAATAATTTACTTTAAGTTTACATTACAGTCAGTTGATCACTCTTGAAAGAGAACTTTACCTCACCATAATTTGATCATAGATATATTCATGGACCACAAACTTCTGGTCAATACATAACAGTCTTTACTTTGAAGCAGTTGAATATGGAGCTGTACAACTACATATAATGTCATGGAAAACTAAGTTTGAATTTTGCTTCAAAATTTGTTCTTTTTTTCTCTGTTTTAATCTCTGTAAGAGGAATTTTTTACTTAAAGTCATTATTAGATTCCCAGAATTTCTAAAGAAACTTAATGTATTAGCTGGAATGTTTGCTTATAATTTTTTAGACCAACTCTTGTAAGCAACTTCTCACAATTTTTTGTTTTTTTTTTTTGTTCCTTTTTCCTGTCATCTGTAAGAACTTTTGCCGAACATATTCCATTTCTCTCCAGCTGAAATGTAAGATAGATAGTAAGATACAGTCATTCACTTTTTATCTGAATCGCTATATTCCAACAGATTGGGTGTATGTGGTTCTTGTGAACGACCATCTTTTTGTGCTTGTTAATAGAGTTATTGTAGGTGCTACACTTTGAAACTTAGGGATTGGCTGTGTCGTAAGTATGGTACATTGCAAGGGGTTAAGTGTTAGATAGTACTTTGTGATGTTAAATGCATCACTCTAAAATTTTATGATGGAGGGTGGACTTTTTTTTGGATTATGTACATGTAGGCAAAGTTTCTGTCATGCTTGAGGGAGTATGTGTATTGCAGTTACATCGTATCACCCTCGATTTGAATTATAAGGTGTGGCAATTTGTGTCAACTGTGAAGTGCTTCGACAGGTCTAGAAACAGGGTATTTGATAACTTAGGGCCAGAAGTTCTCAGATTAGACAGTCTGGTGGATTTGAAAGGATCCAGACGTAAAAGTGTTGAATATTTTAAACTCCAAACATTTAATTTTATGTTGTGAAGCATAGACATATTATGTGTTGAAAGAGCTTAACAAATTCGACAGAGAGCAGTTATGGCAAAGTGCTGTTGTGCCCTTGATGCCTATAATGGTGCCCATTAAAAGGCATCTTGGCAGAAGATGCTGTTCACAATGCCCTGTTTTGCTGTGAGCTTTCTAAAGGCTTGCATGGAACCTTGTGTTAGCGTATTTTTCGCTACTTTTAGGTTAAAAGTTTTAAGCAGAAGCCATTTATCTTGATAGTGATAACCTGGGAGATGAAAAATGATTAAGTTTTTTTAAGGCCACAGGTATACATGAACTATGTTGGAAAAGAAAGTGTTCAACAGTTTCATTACTAGGAAACCAGCCTAACAAACCAATGGTTTGTTCGTGAAAGGATTGTTGTTAATCTTCATTGTGTTGTTGTGACCAAACCAAGATAAAATTATACAGTAAACATTTAAAATATGGAACCAAGGAAGCTACTTAGTTTTTGTAAGTACAGTATTATTTAATTTTCATTTAAGGTTTATTTCTATGCAGATTTACTTGGCAGCTTTAATACTCTACCATAGATGAATGCATTTTCTTCCCCATCCCCTGTTTCAAAATGGTACAATCTATCATGAATTTTTTTATGTAGGACTGGATATTGAGTCGGTGTTGTGATGAGTAGCAGTGGGCAGGCTCTTTCATTTGAAGGGGGGGGGGATATAAGTTTGTATGCTAAATAATCCTGCAGCTTTCATGTGAATAATATACATCTTTATACATCTTAGGACATTTGGGTCATAATTGGTGGTTTTAAACACCAATTTGTAAAGTATTTATTCCTTTAGTTTCAACATAGTATAATCTGTATTCTACCAAAGAGATATTTCTCATGAAAAAAGGAAAAAAAACTCCTAGGACCTACCTTTTCATGGAATCAAACTTCAGTCCTAGGCAAAATCCCCACTCAGATCTTAAAGTGTGTGTCAATTTTGCCAGCACATACAGCCAGAGGGTTTCGACTAAGTATGTGATGAAATCCTTTAAGTCTTCCCAGTTCTGCATAACTGTCACTGGTGACACTGTCAAAATCTCTTCCTCATCTGGATGGAGCCTTGTGACCTGTTATGAACTTTGGGAAATTTGCATACAACAAAATTTCTTTGGAAATGAGGGAAGGGGGCATATAGCACATTATACATAAGTTATTTGCTTCTGCTGGAATAGGTTGGAAACTGGGCTGTAAAACTCTTAACTAACTAACAAACTGCTTCTGCTGGACAAAATCACTACAAAAGGATACAATTGAGGTGGGTTAAACATTCCAAATATTGTGGAAATTTCCATTTCTCTTTTGCTAAAATAATATCAAAAATGAATAACCAAAAACGCTCCTGGGTTGACAGAAAAAACCCTCTTCATTCCAGTGTAGGGGACAAGTTTTTACAAGGCATTTGAAAAGAACTTTTCTCAAAAAAGAAAAGTTGGTATCCTTATTAGGAAAATTGCACTATTTTTTTTTTCCAGAGATGGAAAAAAAATTTTGGGGTGGCAGTATGCCTATGAAGTAGGCAGCATTTGTACAGACATTGAGGCTCTCTTCGTACCTTCCTACTGTTAATATTTGGAGAAACTTTCCTAAAATACCTTGTCCATTTTTCTGCCTATGCTGCAAGTTTTATCAGCTGAATGTAGGGATAGTTATTCAAAAACAAAACAAAAAAAAAAGAACAAAAATTGTTTTGAAAAGTTCTTCAGATTGAATCCTGCTTTGTTTGTGAGGTTCGTGTTGCAAAGAAATCCTTATCTGACTCGTTCGATCTCATAGCAAGAATTTCTGGCTATCGGAACTCGGTAGGACTGGTGTAGTAGTATTTATAGTAATAAATCATGTCTTAAATGACTTCAAACACTAGCATAGTTTTATCATGTTTTATAGGTTCAATTAGAATTAAGTCTTAATGCAATAGAATAATTGTGGTAGAACAATTCCTTGAATTTGTGCCATTCCTCAACTATGTTCAGGGTATTGAAACTGCTTGGCATTGTAGCTGTTAGACTATTTAAGGAAACAAAAGTAAGTGATATGTTCTTAGAATTATAAGATGGGTTTTTTTTAGTAATTTTGGGGGGCATTTCAGGTGAAAAAGTCTTTGTCAGTGCTAGTGCGGAAGTGTATGTAAGCCTTCCTTGATGTTGGCTGAAGAGTTTCAAATGATGATGGCATTAAATTCCAACTTTAAAGTATCTAGTCAATTGAATGACATGTTGATATGCAATGAATGTAGGATTGGATTTGAATGAAACATTCAAAAGTGTATGGACCAATGAGGAAGCAGGTAGCTTACTGTACATGTGGTCTGTTTGCATGATTTTCAGTGAGTTTAGGTTCAAAACACTTTATGGTCAACATAAAATGGCATTATGGAAACAAGTTTCTTAAACTGTTGTGAAATTATTCTTCTCAACCAAACCTACTCAATATGGAGCAAGAATCAAGATCCCCTAAATCATGCCACATAACAGACTTTGCCTGTGATGCTGGGCCCATGTTCAGTGTGTTGATGGACCCATGTGTGGGGAAATGATGGGCTCAAGTGTGTTGTACATCTAAGAGGCTGTTATGATGCATAGTATATCCCATAAGATGCCTTCATAGAGCATTTCGTGTTCATGGAGCCTAACCACATCCTAACATAACAAGGTTTATGTGGTCATTTCAACGCGAAGGAAAAAGACCCTGAAACTCTTCAGAAGGTGATAAGACTAACTTTGCCTCATGCCAGTTAAGGATTAAATCCTGCCAATGAAAAAAAAAATAAATAAAAATAGGATAAGCAAAAAATACTCAGTAAGAAAAACTTTAAAAAACAAAGTGTAATACCCAGTGGAGGCTGGATGACATATTAAGTACTTAAGCTTTTGAACAAAGTAAGCCTTGCCAATTGAATGTGTGTAACTGATATAGGGTGCCTTTATAATTTACTGCTTTAAATTTTTATTTAGCAAGTCCCAATAGCAAGGATAAAATGTTACTTTAGTAGATATGATATCAGTCAGCAAATAGGAGCCCTCCTTAGCTTTTATAAGTCCATCCTCTCGTCATTTGTGTCGACGAAACTTTTTGTCTAGGCAACGAAGTATTAAGAAATATGTAATTAAGTGGCTGGAACCATTAAGATTTCTATTTTGTTAAGAAAGGAAAACTGGTCAAAAAATGTCTTTTTTTTTCTCTTTTTTGTACATGTTTGGAAGGAAAGGAGATGGTTTAGTTTTGTTATTGTGTATTCAGTGCCATTAAGCAAGGTCCAAGAAAAAAAACCATGATGCTTTTGTTAAGAAAGTATTTAAGGTAAAACTTACGTAAGTAAGATATGCAGTTAATGTAAGTAATGTATGCAGGCTGCAATGTAAGTATTTTAAAAGTGTAAGATTTTAAAAAAAAGTGGGGAGTATGCAATGTACCTTTATCATAGGGACAATCAGCCATGTAAGTAAATGTAAGATAAATTTAAAAGTTAGCTTGGACATGTAAGATTAAACTGTAAAATTAAATAAAAGTAATATAAAATAAAATTGCCTTTTGTCCTATTGTTTCATTTCTGGTTGTTGTTTCTGTTATTTTTAGTCCTGAACGTGATGTTACACTTCCAATAAAATAAGCAATGCAGAAACAACTGGCAGTTGTAACCTTCCACAGACTTCCTGTCTTCATGGACACAGCATAATGCATTAACATCTTTTGTGTAGATCCTTGCTACTGTATTTGTGAATATAGGTTAGGCAAGACGGCTGCCTGCTATAGTTTCGTGTGTGAAAGTCAGTGCAAGTGAAGGTCAACATTATTACACAGGTTAGAGGAATATGATGATATTTTTCCCATTCAAGTCCTAATTTGGTTTGAAATGTTAAAGAGTTATCATCAGATCAAGCCAATTAAAGCTTCAGTATGGCCATCTTAGTACACCTTTTTGGTTCCTTGTGTAATAAAGGAACCTATGCAGTCACCTTGTCTTATGTATGTCTTGTGTGTGTATGTGACGGATTGAAATGAAACATTTAGAGGCCCAGTCCTCTCACCCCAAACAGTACCAATTCTCCTAACCTTCTCACTGATGCCCTTCCCACAATTGTCTAAAATTCATCCTCATCCAGATATAATCTCAGTTTGTTGCATCAAGGTGAGTATAGAAAGACTCAGTTTATGTAATCAAAACACATGAAGTACCGTTCATGCCGTTTAAGATAAGCTTTGGTACTCTGCATTGTTTGAATTAGTTGTCAATCAAATAGCTGAGCGAATTGAGAATTTTGGTACCCCCATACCAAAATTTGTAGTTTGGGGTGAGAGATTTGGCTATTAAGAGGGGTGGTGTAATGGAGATTTGTGTCCATCATGAGCATGTGATGGGTCATCTTTACCTCATTTGACCTATGCGACTTTTTCCTGATGCCTGGAATTTGTCTTATTTTAATGGGCCAATCCTCTTACCCCAAAACATACTTCTAGTATAGGGTAACAGAAACTGTCAATTGGCTCAGCTTTTTGATTGACTGCTAATTCAAACAATGCAGAGTACCAAAGCTTATATTACACAGCATGAACTGTACTGAGAGTGATTTGATTATGCACATTGAGTTTTTTTACTATTCACCTTGAAGCAATAAACTGAGATTGTGTCTGGATGAGGGTGAATTTCAGACAATTGTGGGAGGGGCTTAATTTAGAAAGTTAGGAGAATTAGTACTGTTTGGAATGAGAGAACTGGGCCCTTAAGGAATAAAGAAACCTAAATCAATTTTCAGCTCAGCCAACAGAGTTTGGGCAAGCTGCTTATGTGGTACTGTGGGGTAAAAATGCCTTTCTCTTCATAAGTTTTCATTTATCTCCACCAAGAACCCCCCCTGTATGCATCAAATCCTTTGGTCATTGATCCATAATACTCTAGGTTACTAAATAAATTCTTAAATCATGATCATTGTGGCTAAGTAAAGTTTCACTGCAATAAGGTCACTGAAGTATATTAAAGCCCAACGAAAATAAAACTGTGATAAGGTTTGGATGAATCTGGCACCTATGTAATGAGATTGGTTTTGGAGTGCAGATTCAACTTGTAGAGTCGCAAAGTTATAAGAGGTAACTTAGTAAATTGAAGACCCTGACAAGTTGAATATAATGTCTGCTGTGCACATCCCCATTGTCTCAGTAATCACCAGGCATGTTCACTGACTAGATCATACAAATTGCATTGAAGAATTGGCCTTCCATGGTTCAATATGGAAGTTTTACTAATCAGAAAATTATCTCAGTGAAAATAATATCTGACTATAGCATCATACCATAGTATTTACAAACATTGCCAGCTTTGCAAAAAGATGCTCCATCCAGGGTACTGCCTCAGACCTTCCTGCTCCCCTCCCTATCCAAATCATTTTTTTTTACCCCAATTCAGGATGCTGGCAGGGGTTTATCATTATTTTTTTAACCCCAAGCCAAGATGCTGGCAGGAGTTTATCATTTTTTTTAGGCCAAGCCAGGATGCTGGCATGGGTTTATCATTATTTTTTTTTACCCCTAGCAATATGCTGACAGGGGTTTATTTTTTTTTTTACCCCAAGCCAGGATGCTGGCAGGGGTTAGGATTATGATCTCATGTACACATATGTTATTAAAACTTGGTCCTCTTATTTCATGCTGATCCATAGTTACAATAATTAACTCAAGATGCTGGACTGGACAGAAAGATGTGACGGTACGCTGCTTTCCTTTAAAACCAGTCTTTCTTGTGGGAGGAGGCTAGGATGTATGTAACTTAGTAAGGGGGACATGCATAGTGCACCCCTTTCCACAGACTCCCCACACTGTTTTAACTCAGGCCTTGATGTACTAGCTAACAAGCTAATGTAGTATCTGGGAGATTCAGCATCTACCATTATTTCAGAATCACTTTAAAATTATAGTGAACAAATTACAAAAAGAATTACAAAATACTGGTTTCTCCTTTGTATTTAAACCAAAATCAATATTGAACTGTCACATAAGTTCACACTGGAGCTGCATGTAACTGCAGACAACACACATTGTTATCATTCAAAATTTTCTTATTTCTTTTAGAGATATCTACAGTGTACAAAATAATAACCTTGGTAGCACTGTGCATATTCATAACCATTTAGACCATTCACATATGAAGAAGGGACATCACTTGGGAGGAGGGGGGTAAAATGATGTGGGCATGGGAATGCTTCTCTACTTGTCAAGTCTGTGACAAAAACCCTTCATCTTTTCCCTCAACATTGCACAAAATTATAGGGAGGGGGGAATTAGAAAATTATGGTTACATTCTTTGAACAATCTGCCTTTCTTATGAGCAAAATCAAGCTGATCATAGAAAGGCTGAAATTTGGTCACATCCTCAACAGGGAGGATAGCATACATCCCCATTAAGGGGGATCACTCTCTATATTGGTTGTTCAATAAAAGTATGAGCATTGGTAGGAACAGTGGCATAGCCACAGGCAGGGATGGGGGTTAGAAGCCTCCCATGACCCAACCTTGCAATGCACAAAACACCTAAAATAGCAGCTTTTTCTCTTTATCCTTAGACTTTTCCCTCATTTCCTGCTCCAACCCCCCCCCCCTCTCCCCCCTCCCCATGACACAATCCTGGCTATGCGCCTGGGTAGGAATGTAGTAAGTGAGAACCTCCTGAATGTGCACTTAAAAATAAGGTCATTAGCCACCTGGAACATAGTCTTTGCAGTGCCTCTGTGGCTGCAGCCCCCTTATGCTGCCTCTCCCTCAGAGCCTGCAGGCGACAGTCTGGGACAAGTAAATTTTGATATGGACAACCAAAGGTTGAAAGCTGGTTGTCCCATGGACAACCATTTTTCATGGTAATAATCAAACAGCAGCTTGTTTTTACCTGACTGAAGACATGACATGACGCTGGAAGCAACATAGCAAGTTTTAGCCATCTCAAGCTTGCAACTAATAATCCAAAATCAATCAGAGAACTTCCTGTTCAGGTATGTTGTGATCAATAAAGTTAAAGGCATGTACCCCCTTCAAACACTATTTGCTCAATAGAGTGACAAGGTTGATGTAAATTGGGTCAACTGCCACAATTACAGAGAGAAGTTTCACCTGAGAAAATACAATTTTCTTGGGTAACATTGGCTAAAACATCCTATTCAATTCTAGCAGCATGTACTAACACTGTTATCTCATCCATTCTTTCAACTCTTTCCATCCTACAAAATTCCAGACTTAGCCAGGCCTAATTCATGTTTTTGTCTCTAAACCATCACATCTTTTTATTCTTCAAGACCAAAAATACATGAACACACTGCATCATACACTGCAAACAGTGTTTTGGACAACCAAATTATCTTCTGGATAGCTTCATATAGTGTTTTTCGTAAAAGAGGGTACTGAAACTTTAAATTTTTAGGAAAAAAAGGTTCTTTTTTGCTGCTATTAAAAAGTGTTTCATTTTTTCTTTTCCACTGGAGGATAGCAGTAGAATATATTCACTGTGGAAAGAAGTGTGGGGTAAGCGCGGTGGAAGAAGGAAAAGCAATGGTTAGACCTGTATTTGAACACTCGACCCTACATAAACGAATACATGAGCACACTGTTTTGTAGTTAGGCAAACGGTGTTTTTGACATTGAACCAAATTTCTTTCTGGAGAGCTTAATATAGTGTTTTTCCAATAATCGAAGCCTGATAACACATCATTTATTTTCCAGTCCTGCCATTTTCCTTAAACTTTTAATTTTTTTATCTCTTCTTCTACTCTTCGTTTGGAGAGTCTTGATTTCTTTCACCAATTGCTTATTCTCTTTTTGAATCTTTTTCACAAGCTGTAATATGTGACATTGGTCAGGGCATTGCTGATTGGCCTGCTGAACTGAAATACTTTCTTTCGACTGCAGTGCTTCTTCATTAGTTCTTTCACCTGAAGATAATTCATCCTTTTCTAGAGACTTATGAAACTTTGGTGGGCAGTCCTGCCTACATTTTCCATCTACTGCAGTCTGCTGATAAGAGGATTTATGTGGATGAAATCCTGTAGTTTTATCAATTTTTGAACGTCCGTCATTTTGGCCTGCTTCAACAGATCTCCTCTCTGGAAATTTCTGAACACTTTTAATTGATTTTCCTGGCATAGAGTCAAAAATAGTTGGTACTGCCCCCGTGAGCAGTCTTGGTATTTTTAAATCTGCATTACTATTGTATGAATCTTTCGTAAAGTGCTTACTACATAAGAAACTGTATTTACTTGGCCTCCAATCTTTCCTCCCTAACTGACGAATCCATTTTTCATGCAGGGTCTTGTTACGTGGAAACCTGCAAGAGAAGTGAACAATTAAAAAAAAATTAAACCTTGGATTCAATGACATACTTGAAATACAGAAAAGTAACTTCAAATATTAATAGGGATTAGCCAAGGACTTATAAATGGACAGAGCATGTAACTTGTATGTCCTATCCATAGATTGTTGCCATAGACTTGGACAAATAAGGGACACCAAGATGGCCACCATGAAGCTCTAATTTGTATGATTTGAAAATGACTCTGTAATATTTTAAAAAAAAGTTAAACTCGAATGGGAAACAATACCATATTCCTGCAATATGTATAGTGATTTTCATCTTTATACCTTGCATTATTTAAAAAATGTTTCAAGTTTCTTTCAAATTCTGTTGTTTAGAACTACTTGAGAAAGTCCAAACTTTCACACACAAAACTACAGCAGAGAGCCATCTTGCTGCACCTATACTCACTCAGTAGCCACAATCTAACCTACAGTATGCTCTGTCCACTGCACTGTATAGACAAATCTCAGCCCTCGTGTTTACTGACTGTAGGCAGCCATGAGTGGGATCAACCTGCCTGAAATCATCTTCATTTATTGTCTACATGAATTTCAAACCCTGATTCTTATGCAGTCAAACTGAATTGAATTCAGTGTACAACCATCCATGATACAGCTAGGTGGGCAATGAAATTTAAATGGTACTAATTTAGAATCAGTGACCCAAAATGACATCATTTTAGAAGACCCTCATCAGAAAAGAGGGTGCTGAAACTTTAAAGTTTTAGAAGAAAAACAAAATTTTTTAAATTTTTTTTCCCACTTAAAATGCATTTCTTCTTTTTGTCCACTGGAGAAATGCAGTAGGATATATTCGCTGTGGAAAGATGTGAGTGATTAGTGCTGTGGAAGAAGGAAAAGCAATGGTTAGACCTGTATTCGAACACTCAACCCTATCGGTACATAGCATCTTAACCAGCAGACTGGCTGACTGGGCTATTGATGCGATTGACGGTCAAGCAGTTTCAAATTAAAATAAGTCTAACAGTAACATGGAGGGAACAGAATTCCTTCACCCCAACGTTTGAAGTCCTTCAAAAAGTGAAAACACAGTATTGCCCAAATTTTGTTATGACTGTGAATAATTTATGTAAATTTCTTCTAAAAGGAACACAACTTTGTTACATCATTCTTCCAGGAAAGGTGGCTGAATTAAATTGGTTGGACGAATTCCAGTCGCAGTTTACACAGGTAGTTCTCAATTTGTTCACTGTGACTGTGTTGTCCCTTACAGAACGTAGTCTGTACGAAAAACCTCAAAATGGATTTTAAAACTTCATGTTACCTTTTAACTTCTCAAATTAAACAAAAAACATGTCACAATATTTCTTTGACATCAATAAGCCAGGAAATTATCAACTGTGGTAATTTACTTACTGTGGATTTAAAAGACAAGGGGAATTTTCCTGTCTGCTCATTGAATCCATCAAGGGCTCAATCAGGAGAATCAGGTGAAATTTTGAACATTTTAGCATGTTTTTAGTTAGCACGCACATTTCTGTGATTCGAATACGTGGTTCTAACAAATATTTCAAGTGACCAAATTCAGGAGTAATTCCAGTCCCCTTAGTATACTACCTGCTATGAAGACATATATCACATAACATAACAAGTTTAAGGGCAAAGGAGGGTAAAAACCCCATAAGATGCCCTATAGAACAGACCCAAACCAACACCTAATCCAAACAAAGACTAAACAAACCCAATACAATCAGATCCTGCCACTGTCACAGTAATACTTGTCAATGTTAATCTTGAAGCAGTTGACTGAAGTGGAATTAACAACCCACTCAGGGAGACTGTTCCACTCATTGACAACCCTATGAGAGAAACTGAACTTTCTGATGTCAAGTCTAGAGAAACATTTTACCAGCTTCTTATTATGGCCACGAACACGGGGATCAGCACAAATCTCTAAGTAGTTACAGTTAGACAGAAAATCATCACTAGAAAGGAACTTGAAAACCTGCAGCATATCCCCCCTAATCCTTCTTAACTCGAGAGAAGTAAGTTCTAGACAATTGAGCCTATATTGATAAGGGAGATTACGCATATTGTGAATAAGCCGTGTGGCCCTCCTCTGAACCTGCTCTAAAATAAACTTGTCCTTTTCATAAAAAGGGTTCCATGCCTGCACAGCATAATCAAGATGTGGCCTAACCAACTGCTTATAAAGATTTAGCACAATATCTTTACTGAAATTGCTGAAATTCCTCTTGATTAAACCAAGCACCCTATTAGCCCTAGCAGCAGCTGCTGCGCACTGCCTAGAAGGCTTCAAATCGTTTGAAATGACAACACGCGAGTCTTTTTCAGAAGTCACATTACCTAGAACACTACCAGCCATGGTATACTTTTGACCCAAATTCTTGGATCCAAAGTGAAGAACTTTGCATTTATCAGCATTAAAAGACATTTGCCAAGTCTGAGACCAAGTGACTAGCCTATCTTAGTCCCTTTGCAACAGAGAAGCATCCTTTCTGTCATTAACATTCCTATAGAGCTTAGTGTCATCAGCAAACTTACTAATACAGGATGAGAGAGAGCAATCAATACCATTTATAAAAACTAGAAAAAGAATTGGGCCCAGAACAGAACCTTGTGGTACTCCACTTGTGACATCATTCCAAGAGGAAAAATTACCATTTACAACAACCCTCTGGGATCTACCAAAAAGCCATATATATATAAGCCATATATATATATATATAAGCCATATCTAAAGTTACAACCCATAGCCATGTAATTAAACATACATTAAAGGGCAGGAGCAGTCATCCCAAATTGAAGAAGTGTAGTAGACTGTCCAGTTTCATGACTGGCTGTTGGGAGTCATGTGACAGTATTTTTTCTCTTCAAATGTGAAATTTACCAGAAATAACTAATTGGTTTACCTTGAATATGCAATAGTAAAGATATAAAATGTTATTTAAGATACTTTGAAGAGAAATAAGATGAAAACTGAGTTATTTAGCTTTTTCTTCAAAATAAGTTGCATATACTTAACGGTATAGGCAAGTACAAAAGCATATCCTGTGCATATATAGCCCACCATAACCTTCTACCTTACTACCTATGCTGTATGCAATTTGCAAATGTATGCGCATGCATGTACGTACAAATAGGCCTAAAGTTAGGCCTATATGTGAGGGTCTATTATTTATAGTTACATCCCTAACCCTATCCATTGACAGATTTAAAGGTGCCATACAGACCCAAGTTATGGCCGACCAAAATCACACCATCACTAGCCCTTGAACAGGACCCAGCATTACGTTCCTATGCTATACACTTCATTTCTGGGCCCTTGCCCGGTATACACAAAAACACAGCTCACTTGCCTACTCACGCGTGAGTAGGCATCCCTCACGTCCCCAAAAAGATACCTTTTCTCACCAAACTTTCCACAGATGATCTTTGTCATCACATTCACCTTCCACACAAGTCTGTTAACAAAATAAGACCTTTAAGAGGGAAATTTTGGCTGGATAATTCTGCGAGTAACGTTAAGCCTGTGCAGATTATTTTTTCAGTCGAAGAAGTCAGTGTTTGTCATGTGATCTCATTTAAAGGGGAGAAACCTACGCAGTGACTGTACAATTTCGTAATGTACAGAGAGCTTACTATATGAAGTACAAGTATTGACTAGCCGCGCTTACTAATTGGTCTTCCACAGCTTGTCTAGCGGAAGTCCTTCCCATCATGCAACACAGTAGCAGACGATCAAGATGTCGATGTTACTGCCAAGGATGGCACCACATTTTTCCTGCCTTTTGCTATGAATTTACTGGTATCAAACATTCCAGAAGGTATGAGTGGTATTTAAGAATGCTCAAAATCATTATATTAACTCAAATCTGTTCTATGAACCATTCCATCGTAATTAGAGCTGGGTTTGTTGTTTTGGCTTAAAACGTTGTTACCTTTGTACATGTAGGCCAGTGACCGTAGTAAGGAGTAACTACAAGGAGCGGATTATACGGTCACGTTCAGTGACTACACCATCACATGCTGTCCGAATTCGTTTATAGGCTATATACTGGGATTATCATGAGTCGATCACCTACTGAAGTTCTTCACCACAAAAATATGAAAACATCTACAAAAATCGATAAGATATGACAGTAATATTTTGTTATATGTCTTCTTCTTTGTGCTATATATTTTGGTGTTGTTTGGACTGAGTAATTTGCAGAAAATGAATCTTGAAATGAAGGAGGCAGTGCAAGTAGCCCAGCAATGCTTATGAAGTAGGCTAGCCATGAGTCGATCACTTCATAAAACAAACAAATAAAATCCTACGTATTACTATATTTAGGGCCTGGTTTTGACATAATGATACAAAACAATCCCCTTTCTATCAGAATTCTTCATAAAAGACATTCCCATCGTCATTTTTACTGATTTTCGCACATTTCTGGTTCATACTTTTGCTGAAACTTAAAAATCTGGCCATTAATAACATTTTTGCTTTAAAAATCAAAAACATGATGACAAATAATTGGTTTTGATGTTGTTTGATGAATCTGCATTGAAGGTTATTCTAGTATCACAATCACATCCCACCTACTCGCTGCAATGGCGTTTAGAAGACAGTGATCGACTCGTGATAGTGATCGACTCATGATAACTTACTAGGCCTATAGGCCTACTATAATATGGCTATGGGAAGTCTGTGAGCACAGCTGATGGTCATTTTCGTGGAACTGATAATGTGCAATAACCCTATGGTATATACAGGCGAATATTCGCACAAGCTTTTTACTAACTTAGTGTGTATGTTGAACCTTGCCAATGAGCAACTTCTTTCGTAAATAAAGCTACCTTACCTACCTATGAAATTGGATTTTTGAAGTTCTTTCATAGCGGGTTGTGCAGCCAAGCGCTGAGCAAGACTTCACCATTTTTCCTTGTCTTTTCTACTAAGTCTGTGGGTAAAGAATATTGAAGCCTGAGGCCAACGTCAATGCTAGCTGCCGATCATACTCGGCTCATCGAACGATTCAATCTGGCTTCGAAACAGACACTCGTCATAAATTAGTAAACATCGTTCTCATCATTCGTCCTGGAATGAAAAGTCACGCTTTCCGTCAGGACATTGGTTTTCAATTCTTGAATTCATCCAAATCAAGCAGTACTAATGCTGAAAATTTTCAATGGAGGAGAAAAATAAGGTCGCATTAGCCATGACACAGACACCTGCCAAGTCCCCCTAAGCAACTATTTCAATTCAAAAAATCCAAACTCAAATTACCTTTCCTACAGTATCTGCGGCCGCAGATTTTCTCCGGTAAGAACTTGGCCATAATTGCATCAAGGATGAAGTTCCAGTCAACGGATTGGAGCCTCAATGTTGCCTCATGATCAGACTTACCTGCGTAGCAGGCTTTACGGCATATTCCTTTTTCAGTCGTATCTAGTGGCGTCACCAGACTTTTCATTCTGGGGGGGGGGGCACAACAATATTGCAGGTGGACACTGCTAAACTCCACACATGGCGCCGTAGGCGCCACCGAGCGCGAAGCGCGAGGCTCAGCGGGTGGGGTCCAGGGGCCCGCCTTAGGGCCCCTGGTGGGGTCCAGGGGCAAAGCCCCGGTGGGGGTCCGACCATTGGGCGAAACCCCCGGAAGCTCCTGGGTTTTAACGTGTTTGTGAGGCACTAAAGTCGCTATTTAAGTGTTCTTCTATTACTTAACACTGGTCTCAAAAATACCTGAAGGGTATCTTCCAGTAAGACTTTTGGTAAAAAAGTGATTCAACTATACCAAGAGCAGATAAGGCTGAAATTTTGAAAAAGGGCGAGATGAACTATTGAGAAAAGAATTTGATGGGCAGTTCAATGTGTGTCTCTGTTACGGTCCAGGGGACGAAGCCCCGGAAGCTCCTGGATTTTAAGGGGGTTTGTTAGGTATTCAGGTCGTTATTTACGGTTATTCTGTTGTCTTTACACTGGTCTCAAAAAAAAAACTTCCAGTGCAACTTCAATTAAGAATTTATTGCTAATAAAACTAGTGAAACAACTTTCAAGAGCGGATCCGGCTGATATTTAGAAGAAGGAGAGCTGAACTCGAAAGAGAAAGAGAAAGCAGTTAGATGTGATCCTCTTAAGGAAAAAATGTACGCCAATATAATCCTGCTTGAACGGTTACCTGAGCTATGCGCATGGGCGTCCGCAGATAAGGGCAAGGGGGCGGGGGGCACTTGCCCCCTAAGTGCCCCCCGGAAAATCAAAAATTTGAAAAAACGTATAAAAAGCAAAGGAAAAACCCAAACAAAACGTGTTTTCCGAGTTTCTATGCCAAAAATAGGCTTAAGAAATGCCATTTCCAGCGATTTGAAGGCATTTTGCGCTGAAATTTTCGTCCGTTTCATGTCAATTCATGGTGACTCGGAGGTTTTGCCCCCGTCTAGAAATTTTGCCCCCCTGACTTTTTTTCTGCGGACGCCCATGGCTATGCGCCACCTTCAGTTAGCGAAGTTGGTAGTTTGCGCAAATTTTTAAAAAACAACCCCTAAGACAGCCGGAAATGGCATTTTGCAGGTGTTTTTGCGATATTTTTAGTTGAAAAGTATGAAAATTACTGCCTTTTCTCGTCAAAAGAAGAATCCAATGTTAAATATTTTCATAGTCACACTCTGACACTAAAGAAGGCATATCGTTTTTTAAAAATCTCAAATCTCTTTGGGGGCACACGGGGGGGGGGGCACGCGATTTTTCAGGGAGGCACGTGCCCCCTTCCCTTCCCCCCTCCCCTTGGTGACGCCACTGGACTCATATTTCTAACTGGTGGTTTTGGAAGTCTAGCTTGGAAGCTGAGAAAACCACCGTCCGCTCCACGGGATATGGTCAGACATGATCAGACACCAGGCTTGAATGTCCAGGGTGGGTGTTGGGGGGCAATAGTCCAGAGGTTTCCCGATTTTGTACTTGTTGAGCTGTTGAGTTGACTGTGTCAGTGCGAGGGTGTAAGGGCCTCAAGGGAAGTGCTGTGTTGTGGACTGTCCCCTTCCTAAGACACCGCTATCTGAGTATAATTTTGATTAATTAATTTCCACATCATGTGAAATGCGTGTAAATTTTCTGCAATATGGTAAATACGTACATGACTTGGTGTCTTCGGGCAAAATGAAAAATTTACACGAACTCGAGTTCAACAATTCATGAACATGAAAATGTATCTGATATTTATTGAAATTAACATTTTTTAAAAGAAAATATACACGCTTGATGTTTTTACACGGGATAGGAGTCTCCTTGCATAAACGGCATTGTACCGTATATTAACAATGCGTTTCAAGTATTGACAACTCTGTATATACAATATTAGCCACCATTGCGCTGTCCCCAGCCACGAGAAGATGTTCATTTAGTCGCCTAAAGTCAGTGGCGTAGGAAGCAATATGAGGGCTGGAGCGCAGCAATATTGGACCATGCACCTTACCCTACCCCTTTGACCAAAGGCCCTACATTTTAAATGTTAAATTTTTCTCCTTTTCAAAGAGCAAGAACATTTTTTTAAATAAAAAATCTGATTTTATTCTCACTTGAAGTGCGAACACTACTTACTGTGCAAGGAACGTAATTTGATTTGCGCGGAGCGAGCCGAAAATTTGGGTCCTTTTACACTTTTGTAAATGTGGAGTTTGTACTGCAGGAAGTAGTTTAGATTCAGGGTTTCCTGTAAGGAAATTTGAATATTTGGGTGACTATCGAAGAATCTGTAATACCTATTGGCATAAGACAATTTTTCGACTGAAGATCGTTGTGTTATCTAAGAACTGACACTCTCCGATGACATTTCAAAAGTTCCCAAAATGTCAAAAGTTTCATATTTCTCCTTTTTCCTTTCCTTTTCCCTTCTTTTACCATTTTCCTTTTTCCTTCTGCCATTTCCTTTCCTTCCCCTCCTTTTTCTCTACTCCCTTCTTTTTCTCTTCTCTCTCTCTTCCACTTTTTCCTTTCTTTCCTTCTGTTTTCTTTCCTTTCCGTTTTTTACTCCCCTTCCCTCTTTTTATGTGTCGAGGGGATGTTTGCTCTCTGCCACCCCGCTGGTTACGCCACTGCTCATGATCCGGAGAGCAAGTCTAGCCTGTCCAGGGAAGAAATGGCTAAAAAATGATTGCGATATAAAATAAAAATAAAAAAACAAACATAGAATGACGTAGGCCTATATAGCCCTGAAGTCCGTGTTCCAAACTTAAAGCTTCCACGCAAGACGGGGATCAAAGGGAGGGGTATGGGGGTGGGGAGGGGGATTTCCAGCTCGTCTCATGGACCTCAGCTTGAAAAAGCCTGACGCCGTGGGAACTTGGAGTTACACCCAGCGTCTCATATGGTCAGCTGGGAGATGACTCGGCGGACAAAATTGTATGTAGGCATCCCCTTTAGCTTTTGACATCCTGTTTTAAACTGTTCCGGTAGCCCGTTTTCGTCCCCCTGATAAAAATCCCTCTTTCCAGCTTCCGTGGGTACACCCCTCCTTCATTCGCACTCAAGCATAGGTCGTCTCGCTCCCTCGCAATATCGATCCCCTTTGTCTGTTTGCATCCCCACTCAAAAATCTCCTTCACTGGCGGTGGCATAGGGGTTGATGTTTGAGGGGATATCCCAAAGTCCAAATCTCCGACCTGTTGGCAGGATGTTTTTCCAACTGAAGGGAGGCGCTATCAGGCCTGTTTCGGGGGTACGGGTAGCTGCTATTAAAAAGGCAACTTGGTCCAATCAAAAATCGGGTTGCCTGGTTGTTCAGGCGAAATATCGCTCATTTTTCTCACCTGTTTATTCATAAGAATTCTCTGTGCCATTTTCCATATCAAATACACACATTAATACATCCATTAGCTTCATTGAAAGGAAAGGAAAGGAAAGCTTGGTTAATTCTATCTTGGGGGAGGGATTCATGGGGGCGAGAATGTCTCATGATCGTAAGGGGCAAGGTGCCGGGGCTGCAGCCCCTTCGGCCCCAACTGGCTAAAACTTGCTAAATCCCGGCAGGTTTGGTACTTCAGACGGACAGAGATCTTATAGCGTACGAGGCGAAAGGGGCTAGGGGAAAAACTCCCCTAAAGTTTCGCAAATTCTAAAATTCAGGAATGAATTTGGAAAATATCTGAGAGCCACTGGCGTTTTTAAAATGGCATGGTTTCCTATGCGTGCCGTAATCGTAAAAAGATATCAGGCCCCCCCAAAAGGCAAGAAACGCCATAGTTGGGGTAAAATTTTTATTGAACTATAACCGTCAAGGTTCCAAAAATTCAGTACACATTCCAGCAGCGCAAAACGCTTATGATTATTTGAGTTTGAATACATAGTCTTCCTCAACTAATATCCGAAGGGGTCAAATATCTAAATTCTTTCGAGCATTTGTCAGAAAAATAAAAGGTATCAGTCATAATAATCAAAATAGCATAATTGTGAAAAATCGAAGAGACAAGAAATCCTGACACATTTGGGAAGCCTGTCGCTTAAAATTAATGAAACAATCCCTTTTCAGCCTGTTTTTCAAATATTGTGCAACATAATGCCTGAAATGGCCGACTTTCAAATTTTTGACGCCCCCCCCCCCCCAAAAAAAAATAAGAGAACGATATGTATTCATAAAAGAATTTTCATAAAAAATAAAAATGATAATTAGAGAGATTTGCAACACATTCGGGTAGCTTGTAAACCAATTTTTTTCATCATCAGTCCCACTTCATATGTACTGTAGTCTTGCAAAAAATTTGCCCGAAATGCTAAAATATTCGGGCGAAGGTTGAAAATATATTAATGCTGAGACCTTTAAAAATAAACTACGTGGAAAGACGGGAGAGTTTTCAGGTACACTACCCAAAAGTTTGCCATCTGTCCTGCCCCAAGAGCTGAATTCGACGGAGCAACGGTTATGAAAGCCGGGTAATTTGTTTTTCAATACTATAATGATACAGTGTGAGAATGTCTTCCCATTAATCTGCCTGAAAATTCATTTAAGCCCACCTAGTAGCGTCACATTTTTCCAAAGTTGTTATTAATAGAAGTAAAATGATTTATATTTGGGAGTTTGGGCAGTCACATAGACAATTTCATCTATTCAGTACTGGTGTATATTGAATTTAGCCATGCAAGAGTCGCAATAAACCGGAATTCAAAACTGCATTGAGGTTTCGATGATACACAAATGTCCCATTTCAAATAATCCCATCATGTACCATTATCTTCTCATTCAAATGTTATACTAGCATGTTCAAAAAATAATTTTGTTATCCCACATGACCTTTGTCCCCGCCACAAAAAAAGGGATCATCTTCTTACCATAAGCATTCACAAACCACACATGAAATCTATTTAAGTCTCCCACTTTAAGATGTGTTAACACCTATTAAACAAGGTTGTCATTAACATTTTGACCAGCAGTGACCCTACAAAACCTTTAACCTCTACATATTGCAATTTCAAAAGGCTTCGAGCTGACTTCAAGAAATGAAAAATAGGAATCATGCAAACCTTCTTTAAAAGTAGACCCTTCTCATGCTAGGGCAACCCTAAAAAACCATGGTACAATTAAGAAATGACATATAATGGTTTTGATGGTTTTGTATAATTACCTGCAAAAAGTCTTGAGAGTTCACGACACTCTAAATTAAGGACCCTCTCCCCCATCCATTCCAGCTGATAGGTTTAATAATACTTTTAAGACTTTGATGAGGGTTAGATTTCAGTGCAGAGGTTTGAACCAACCCCATAAATACTGCGGAGTCAAGACATTATTTTGCAATGACACTTCGTAACACTAACATATATGGGAGAACTTTTGAACACCTTGTCGTAACACTGTATGGGAGAGTTTGTAAGTTTTCACCCGCTGCAGATACCGGCCAGCTACCAAAATATGCTGCTGCATGCTTTATATCATGTTCCAGAACAAATAAAATATTGGTAGGAAAGCTAAATTTCCTAGTAGGCTAGCCTAAGGACATTACACAGAAACATACATGTGTAGAATAGGTTCAGAATGTACATATATGCTATACATTAGGCAATGGCAGAAGTGCCAAGACATTAAACATGATGAAGAAAATTACATCGCAGGGAAAAACTTTACACCTAAAGCTCACAAAAGAACTGCAGATTGTTGTATAAGGGGTTTTTTTTTATCAATGCCTTTTAAATGTTTTTGATGTTCTTGGCCAAGTGGGTTTTTGTTGATCCTCTTCAGTACTCGATCCTGCTTTGTGAAAGATGTAGCGTCGGCTATAGGCCTAACTTAGGCCTACGTTAAGCCTAGGCAGAAAGTACTAGCCCACTTGCTCAGTCGAACCATACAATTTTGGCCTAAACTTTTCAGTTTAGGGAGCTAGACACTTTGAGATTTCAACAAAGATCCTTAACGTGTGAAAAGAGCAATTTTTGGAGGGTATTCGTAATTGCGGAATCGAGGATGGAAATGGTAATTATTCTGCCTAAATCAAGATACTTGGCATCTCTGTAGGGACCATCTCCTAAATTTAAGACTTTGACCCATGGTGACCCCAGATGACCTTTGACCTCCACCAAAAACAATAGGGACCATCTTCTGACCATAACGCATCCACATACCAAATATGAAATCTATCCAAGTTTCCTACCTTGTTTTGAGTTAATGTTTGCACAAGATCTTGTAGATATTTGGAGAGAACGAAACCCTCTTGCTAGAAATTTCACGTGGAGCTCCAACGTAACTCCAGGTATCCATTGCAGGCTGGACTATTTCCTGATTTCAAGACATGTAAGTTCAACAGTTACAGATAATTCGGTTTCTCCTGGGTTTTTGTCAGATCACTCATTCATTTGTTTATCAATTGGGTCCCAAGAGGCTCGCAGAGGCCCGGGTTATTGGAAACTAAACAACTCTCTGTTGTATGATTCTAGATATACTTTGTTAATTGAGGAGCTTATTCGTAGTCATCAAGAGAAGAATGCTTCTCATGACCCTGTAGTTCGATGGGAATGACTGAAATTTGATATTCCCAAAGCTAGTATAATATTTGCAAAAGAAAGGGCAAAAGAGAGGCGTTCAAAAGAGCAGGAACTTATCCAAAATATTGCCGACCTTGAGCAACAGTTTTATAGAAATGGGTCTGCAATTATACTGGAACAATTAAGGGAAGCTCAAAACGAATTGGTGTTATATTACGAGTATAAACTGAAGGGCACAATCATCAGGTCTCGTGCTCGATGGGTGGCGAAAAGAACTCTAAATATTTTTATAACCTAGAGAAAAGGAACAGGTCACTCAATTCAATTTTAAAACTTGAAAAGAGTAATGGCATTTTTGTAACAGAAAAGAACACTATTCTTGAGGAAATTAAATTTTTTACAAATCTCTCTACACGTCTACGAATTGCAACCCCGAACTTTTTTTTTGAGGGGCTCCCAATCCAAAACAGTGAAGATGTTGACCTGCAGTCGTGTGATGGTGAACTTACCCTAGATGAATGTTCCCGTGCCCTAACATCAATGAATAATGACAAAGCTCCAGGCAGTGACGGCCTCTCTGTAAATTTCTATAAAACGTTTTGGAATTCAATAGGGCAATTTGTATTAGATTCACTAAATTTTGGTTATCATACTGGCCATTTATCAACAGAACAGACAAGAGGCATTGTTACATTAATTTTAAAAGGTAATAAGGCTGCCACATCTTTACAAAATTTTCGACCAATTACACTGTTAAACACAGACTACAAAATTGCTGCAAAGGCGATTGCCTCTAGACTAAAATGTGTGATTCAGGGTCTTATTGGCCCACATCAAACCGGATTTTTAAAAGGTAGATTTATAGGGGAAAACATAAGATTCGTCCTAGACTTAATAGAACACTGCTCGTGTAGTAATTTACCAGGGTTTCTGTTACTTGTAGATTTTGAAAAGGCGTTTGATAAATTAGAATGGCTCTTTGTTCGAAAAACTCTCTCGTATTTTAACTTTGGTATAAGTTTTAAAAACTGGATTGACGTTTTCTACAGAAACTGTTCCACTTGTATTTGCAATAATGGTTTCTCGACTGGTTTCTTCCCTGTACAGCGGGGTGTTCGACAGGGCTGTCCCTTAAGCCCGTCTCTATTTATTTTAGTGGCAGAGGTCCTTGCTATCAAAGTCCATTGTAATTATGATATCAAGGGTATTCGATTAGGTGATACGGAAGTAAAACTAATGCAATATGCCGATGACACCACGTTTTTTCTTGATGGAAGTGAACGCGCTATTAAGGAGTCTCTTCGTATTTTAAACCTACTTGGCGAAACGTCAGGTCTGACCATCAATATATCCAAATCCACTCTCTTTCCGTTGGGTCCCTACAGTGTCCATATTCCATCTTTTGCTTGTAATTTTAATTTGACGGTTACAAAAGGACCGGTTCATATGCTTGGGGTTTCCTTCACTGGTGATGGTAATGACCTATTCCGTCTTAATTATCAACCAAAACTTTCAAGACTTAAAAATGTACTTAGACTTTGGTCATGTAGAGATTTGACTCCTATTGGTCGGAATACTATTGTTAAAACTTGTGCCCTCTCGCAACTTGTCTTTCTCTTTTTGGTTTTACCAAACCCCCCGGAAAGCTTTCTGAGGGAATTGGAAACTATTATATTTGATTTTATTTGGTCAGGTAATCCTGATAAAGTTAAACGTCCGGTTATGATAAATACGATTGAAAATGGTGGTTTGAAGGTAACACATATTTCTTCATTTGTAAATAGCCTGAAATGTACTTGGGTAAAGCGTTATGCAAGTGACACGAAAGGTATCTGGAAATATTTTTTTGATTTTCACCTAAAGTCTTTCGGAAAGCAATTGATTTCCCAATGTAATTGTTCAATTAAAGATGTCAGTAGTGTAGCCAATGATTTCATTCGTCAAATATTACAGGCTTGGTGTAACATTTCTTTCCATCATCCAGTAGATAACTTTGGTAAGCAGGTAATTTGGAATAATTCACACATTCGAATTGATGATAAGGTCATAATGAATCTCTTTTTACTGGATAAAAATGTTATGTATGTGAGTGATTTTTTTGATGAGGAAAATAGGCCTTTAACCTTTCAATGTTTCAAGCAAGCGTTTCGTATTGATTCCTTTCCATTTACATTGTACTGGGGGATTGTTACTGCGATCCGTCCTATGTGGAGGACGTCAGGTTGCTATGGTAACGACTTTATTTATACGTCGAGCTTTTTTTAGCAAGGCTATTCATTCTAGCTCCATGTCACAGTTTATTTACAAGTTGTATTTGTCTCGTTTCTCAAGTAATCCAATTGCACTGAGTAAGTGGAGTAAAATGTTCCCAAATTTTACAGAAAAAGACTGGCGTAGTATTTTACAATCCCCCGTTATACTGTTTCCGATGCTATACTTCAATATTTTCAGTTCAAAATCTTACACCGGATTATTCCTACTAATAAATTGGTAATGTCTATGGGGAAAAGTAACTCCGCCAACTGTTCCTTTTGCAGCATTGCCACCGAAACAATTGAACACATTTTGGGGGAGTGTAGTTTAACCGCTAGTTTTATTTTAGACGTCGAAACCTTTATTCTTAAAAGACAGTTCTTCTTTTCGAAGCAAGATATATTGTTTGGCTATGACAAACAAGCTTATTCATGCTTTTAATTTTCTTATTCTGCACATGAAGTATTATATTTATAATTGTAAAAGAAACTCCCATCCGCCTGTACTGAAGGAATTTATTTATAAGTTTAAGTTTTCAATAGCCGTGGAGCGCTATATTTACTACAAAAGTCAACCTTTTAGGAAAAACAGGGTAAGCTACAATGATTTACTAAATGCTTTTTCAGACTGCCCACAGCTTTTTCACCAATAATACTTTGTATATATTATGTAGATTACATCATGCTGTTTGTTCTTTCTTCTTAAATGTACAATGTCTGTAAATATACCTAAAGTAAATTTAATGTATGAATATTACTCGATGATTCATATTCAAAATTAATGGAGGAAAAAAAAAAAAGTTTCCTACCTTGAGATATCGTGCTAACAAACTTTTCAGAAATTGACCCCTGGTGACCCCAGATGACCTTTGACCTCCGCCAAAAACAATAGGCTTCGTCCTCTCAATATGGCGCATCCATGTATCAAGTTTGAAAACTGTCAGACATTCCTATCTTGAGATATCGTGCTAACAAGCAAAGTGTCACAAACACACACACACACATACACACACACCTACACACGCCATCATGATTGCATAGGTTTCTCTTATCATCGAAACCAAAAATGGCATGCAGGCTGAGAATTTCGTTGTCAGTTTTCCATGAAAGGATATATATATATATATACAAGACTATTCCATTCAATGGTAGTGGTGCATTTTATTTACTAATTTTCGAACTAACTACCGTATCTGTTAATTTTCTTACCACTCAGCAAGATGTTGATTTTTCTATTATTGCAATCGAAAACTCAAAAAAGGCGACTGCCTAGCGCCTTTTTCGTATAAGCCTGGGAAATGCCATTTCCGGCTGCCTGGGGGGTCAATTTTTTAAAAATTTTCTGTACGCTTAGCGCAAACCAATCGTGGCGCTCCACTAAGATAGCCTTTCGGGCAGGAATACTTTCTTTAGGACTGAAAATCTTCTGCCTTAAACTAGAATGCTTACGTATGTCTATAGCAGATATTTTCCCTTGATTAGGATCTGGAGTCGGGCAAAAAATCACCACCCTTTGAGAGAAAGGGTCCCGTACAGTGGCGTAACCACGGGAGGGTTTTGGGGGTTAGAACCCCCCATGACCCAACCTTGCAATGCAAAAACACCTAAAATAGCGGATTTTCCTCTCTACCCTTAGACTTTTCCCCCATATCGTGCCCCAACTACCACCCCCTCCCATGATCATGACACCAAAACCATCCCCGTGACACAATGCTGGCTACGCGCCTGGTCCCGTACGGCCATGGATGTCTCCGGGGTGCAAAACGGTGCTTTATTTAAATAGGCGTATAACTTTTAATTACGAAGGAATTATTATACATAAGTAAGCGAAGGGAAGCGTGCGAAAGTTCTAGTCTAGAGGCCTGGTTCAAGAAAAAACCTAACCGGTTTTTCATTCAATGAGGGGGATGCAATACGTTGCCTTCGAGCAAACGATGTCTTCTCTGCTTTATTTGAAAAAAAAAAAAAAAAACTTTTTGTGACATGAAACTTAAAAGTGAGGTAGCAAAAACTACAGGAAGACATAGATATAATGTATTTTACACGGCTTTTTATCAGTTCCAAACCAGTCATTTCCGTACCAATTCTTTCTAGAGCTTCAAAAATTTTGGCACTGCGTGCGCATAAGTTCATCAGCACTTCTGTTTAGCTGTGACGCCCGCCATCTCAAACGTATTGGATTAATGCAACGTTAAAAGGTTCCACAAATATTGTAGTTGCGCGCATTCTAAAGAAATACAAAATGCAACGATGAGAACCTCTTTTCCGTACATTTCGGAAGATCCTCTCCTCAACCTTTCTATGGTGGCAAACATATACATAGGCTAAAGCTACTTTAAGAGGAAATAGATTATTTTCACTTTTGCATGGGAGCGGTAAGATAGACGTAGGGAGTCCACTCCCCGACGAAGACCGTGCAGTTAGTAGATCCATCCACAGGCGTACGGGGGATAATTTTTTTGAGGGGGCAAGAGCATTTTTTGCCCAAATAATGGCACCATTTATCATGTTTTGCCCGAATGAAGCAGCTGTTTTTGCCCGAATTGGGAGGGCGAGTGCCCCCTGCACCGCCTCGTACGCCTATGGGTCCATCAAATTTCTTGGTTTGCACTCAGGTTAGGCAGATTGAAAGAATTGAAATTTTTTCATTTTTCTCTGTAAAAACAAAAGACGAAATCTTTTTCACTATAGAACCCGTTTTTCGGCGCGTTTCACTGGCTTCCCGTTGAGTTCTGCATAATTTTGGCAACCCATTGCATCTGTCTGGCCATAAGACTAGCTGTCCCCAGTCAGGTTTCTTTTAACACAAAAACAATTTCGTTGTACCCCAGATGACGTTTGACCACTACCAACAACAGGAACCATCTTCCCACCACAACACATCCAGGCACATACCAAATATGAATACTATCCCAGTTCCCTACCTTGAGATATCGTGTTAACAAGGTTTTCAGGGTATGACCCTGGTGAACTCAAGACCTCCCATCTTTGACCTCCCATCAAAAACAGTAGGGACCATCTTCACACCGGTACACATCCGCACAGGGGAAATAGGAAATCTATGAACATCTACCTACCTTGAGATATCTGGTTTGTGAGGCTTGCAGAGTTTGCCCCTGGTAACCTTAGATGACCTTTGACTTCCGCTTGGCACATCCACATTCTAAATATGAAATTTATCCAAGATAGGGTTCTTCTCTCTTAATATGGGACAACTATGTACCAAGTTTGAAAATTGTGTGAACGAGCAAAGCATCACAAATACACACATATACACGAACACACACACACACTATCATGACTGCATTGACTCCTCTTGTTCATCGAAACAAAAGAGGGGGAGGGTCCCATCACAGTGGCGGATCCAGAAGGGAGATGGGGGTATGCATATCTCCCCCCCCCCCCCACTCCGGGATGGTAAAAATTGTATAGATAGCCAGGCTAATTGTAGCCTAGGCCTAATCACTTTTTTAACCAGAATGCAAAAATGCATTGAGGTTTCGATGATACATACATGCTCTTTTCAATGAAATGCTACATTTCTTGTAACGATTGGTGACCCGAAGTGACCTTTGACTCCACGTACCTGTTAGTAACTGGTTTTTCTTTTAATCAAAACATTTCTACAAATTTCATACTGTGCCTTAAGATATTCCGCAAACAAGCTGCTTGCATCATACACATCAACATATCAAGTCTGAAATGAATCCAAGTTTCCTACCTTGAGATATAGTGTAAACAAGGTTTTCTGAGTTTGACCCCCTATGACCCCAAATGACCTTTGACCTCTACCAAAATCAAAAGGGTTCTTCCTTACATCATATAACGCATCAACATATCAAGTTTGAAATCAATCCAAGCTTCCTACCGTAAGATATTGTGTTAAAAAAAATTTCAGAATTTGTCCCCTTCTGACCCCAAATGACCTTTGACCTACACCAAAAAAATAGCATTCTTCTTTACATCATAATACATCAACATATCAAGTCTGAAATGAATCCAACTTTCCTACCATGATGTATTATGTAAACAAGGATTTCCGGGGTTTGGACCCCATGTGACCCCAAATGACCTATGACCTCCACCAAAATTTCTTGGGTTTTTCCTTACATCATAACGCGTCAACATATCAAGTTTGAAATGGATCAAAATTTCCTACATTGAGATATAGTGTAAACCAGGATTTCCGGGGTTTGACCCCATGTGACCCCAAATGACCTTTGACCACCAGAATTAATCGGTTCTTTTTTACATCATAACGCATCAACATATCAAGTTTGAAATGAATCCAAGTTTCCTACCTTGAGATATAGTGTAAACAAGGATTTCGGGGTTTGACCACATGTGACCCCAAATGACCTTTGACCTCCACGAAAATAAATCTGTGTTTTTTTACATCACAACGCATCAACCTATCAAGTTTGAAATTAATCCAAGTTTCCTACCATGAGATATCAAGTAAACAAGGATTTGGGGGTTTGACCCCACGTGACCCCAAATGACCTCCAGCAAAATCAATAGGGTTTTTCCTTATATCATAACGCATCTACATATCAAGTTTGAAATTAATCCAAGTTTTCTACCTTGAGATATTGTGTAAACAAAGATTTTGGTTTTTGACCCCCTGTGACCCCAAATGACCTTTGACCTCAACCAAAATAAATAGGGTTCTTCCTCTTAGTAAGGGGTATCTGTGTACCACGTTTGAGAACTGTCAGACTTTCCCTTCTCAAGATATCGTGTAAACAAGCAAAGTGTCACAAACACACACACATACGCCATCATGAATGCATAGGTTTCTCTTTTTCATCCAAACCAAAAATACATGATGGTTGTTACGTTACTTGACTACCGTATCTTTGTGTCATATTCTTCAATAAAATGAAAAATGTAAATCATAATGTATCTATCTTCCGTATCATTTGGTGAATTCTCGTTTTGTTCAGACATTGCGCAATGACGAATGCTGAATCTAGCGTTTTCCGCCAACGGCTGTGAGGGTAACGCTGTTTGTAACATCGCACGTGTGTCTATGTTAATACGTGGGGCTACGACTACTGTGTGGGCCAATCGTTGATACGAAGGCTTGTGTGGGGATGTTGCAGAGTGTGCAGGCGATACGAGTTGAGATATGAATAAATAGATAAGAATATTTAGTTCTGATTTTAGATAACTGGAGGTTTTATTTCGTTCGATTAACAGCCGGCAAAAAAAAAAAAAAAAAAAAAACTGATTAGAATTTAGCTTTATAGTAAACAGATTTACTCAGGTGCTCGTCGTCTGTCGTTTTAGGTCTGCTGCACCAGTTTGTGAGTGTGACCAAAACTCGCAAGCTCGGAGCTTTCATGTCTCGGGGAGATCGGAACACATGTAGTCCCTGATTGGTTAAAAGTTGTGACGCACCAAATTAAATAAATACCGTTATTAAGGAATGTGCTGATCAAAAAATGACCAATGAGGAGGCTGTAGAGGGTGAAATTGACCACACCTTGAAAATATGGGATACAGGATACAAGTGGAAGTAAAGCGAGGTATTTTTGTACGTTCATCGGTAACAAGTGACGGGAAACAGAAGGGCCCTGGGAAACTAGAACAAAGGGAAGGGAGAGTTGCTCTTAAACAACAAGATGGCGTTCCTGTTAGAAGTCATGGAGAGTGCACCATACTACATGAGACTACATACAGTTTGCACATGACGTGGCCTAAAACCGTGTAACGGTAATAGAGCACACCAGGTATTAAATCACATTGACCGTATAGTCCGTTGAAGCAATGATTACCCACACTTTCAAGACGATGTTTTGAAAGCTTGGGAGTTTCAAAGTGGCTCAAAATATTGAAACATCTGAAGCAACATGTTGCATCTCAGCCTCTTTTCTTGGACACCCAGGCGGGGCAGGAGCTCTGGAAATGAAGAATTAGGAAATTTGCAATTGTGAGACCAGTCTACTGTGTGGTTTGAAAACTCATGAAATTACGGATTTCCAAATCAATCAAAAGCTCCTTATTGGTCATTATTTGATTCAAGAAAGCAAAATTTTCCGTTCGCTTCAAACTTTTCCAAACTCTGGAAGTGCCAAAATCGGAAATTTGCTACACTTGTGACATCAGATCACGATCAGACAACGATCTTTGGTCGCCGCCCAAACTCAGATTTGCCGATAGCAAATGCAAATTCTTCAGCAATCCCCCAACTGTTAAAATTTCCTTGCAGGAAACTCAGCATCCACACTTTTCTGCAATACAAGCTCCATATTTTCAAAAAATTTGGAAAGGGTGAAAATGCAAATTGCGCCCCAAGTAGAGTGGTAATCACACTTAAAAATGTGGTAAAATTTGGATGCCTCCTTACCGCCCCATTTCCTGATTTCTGATAGGCATCAGAGACTAAACAACAACCATATATATGGTTGTTGTTTAGTCTCAGTGCACATTTGATGTCCCATCCACATGCAGACCCCCCCCCCCCCTGCAAATTCCTGGATCCGCCACTGTCTATCATTCCCTAAAGTTGATGCTGCCCTTCGCCAAAATTACAGGTGGGTCAGGGGGCAACAGTCAAGTTGCAATTGGAAGGGTTTATATGGCTATTAAACTATTACTTTGAACACTGTGGCAAAGGTGTCATCTTCTTGAATAAGAAACCAAGATACTGATATTCTATTCAAATTTATGAAAATGAAAGAGGAGAATTTAATCCTATATCTTCCGAAAAGGGGGATGGCATCCCCCTTTAAGACCTTGATGGAAACCCAGATACTGCATGCTTCTTTGCTATAGACCAATCCAATCAGCACTTGTGTTTAGTGACTGTAGGCAGCCATTGCTAGTGTCCATTAGGGTCCATCAGCCTTAAATTGTCTTCACTTATTGTCTACATGAATTTCACACCATCATATTAAGTGACATTGAGGGAATCAAGATTCAATTCAGTGTACAACCATCTGTGACACAGGTAAACAAGGGAATAGAAAGAGAAAAAGACGATACTGTAGATAAGTCCCAGTTATGGCCCACTGCAATCAGCTAGACCATTCTTGCTGTCCAGGTTTGTCTTTTCTCTTCAAAGTACTTTTTATAATTTGCTAAGACTTGAATGTTGCATATTCAAGGTAAACCATGCAGTTATTACTAGTAAATTTCACATTTGAGGAAAAAAACAGTCAGATGACTCTCAAGAGCCAATCATGATACAGAACAGTCTACTACACTACTCCATGTTGGGGTGACTGCTCTTGCCTGCTCTTTAAATGCCTGGTCAGTGACATGGGAATGGAAAATTTGGGTATTTGATGTAAAAGGCATTTAAAACAGAAAACAGCCAAAATTTTTATCACAATCAATCAAATACTGACGGAGGTAACTTTACAAGGTAACTTTAGATTTCACTTAATCTTCACATTTTGGTTTGCAAGCTATCACATTCTCATCTACACATGCATATCATGCCTGACATCATGTCTCAAAGTTAGGGTTAAAGTTCACCTCCACACAAAAAAAAAATCAAAAGTATTAAACCGCATGAAAATTAATTCTAAAATTCCAACTTCCATCTCCATAGGACATTCCTAAGCTGGGATATAAAATGTTACAGTTTATTGACTCAAATTAATATGATACATTGCACAATAATTTGTGATGTCATTGTTGAAGTATTTAAATTGCCATCTTTGTATTTCATTGTTTTCTGAAAGTTACTACACTCCACCTTGTCATTGCACTATACACTTATGGGGTGATGTAATTTATTGAGCCCTCTTCGTGCAACATGCAATGCAAGCAAAAAGGAAGTGCTCAAGGTCATAAAACACTTAAATACTTTTAAAGGGAAATAAAGCAAGTATGTGAGTTGTACAACAAGAAAGTCACAAATTATTGCGCAATGAACTAATTTGTTTTAAAGTGTATCTCATGTCTAAAAATTCACAAAATATCAATTTAACAGCATGAAAAAAGAATTTTAACAGTCCAACTCCCACCTTCATACTGTAGGACATTGTTAAGTTAAGATATAAAATGTTGAAATTCATTCATGTCTTAAAACAAATTAGTCCATCTTGAGCAATGGGGAGTTTCAGAATGAAAATAAGGAATATTGACAGACCCGGGATATTTATTCAACACCAATTATTGGTCCAACAGTACCAGGCCTCAAAAATTAACGAACGCCGTGAATGCCATGGCTGTGGTAAATTTTGTTTTTAACCTTCGACAGGCATTTTTAAGTTTCAACACACTTATCAAAGGCCACTTTTGGCCGACAATGCGTCAGTCAAGCTGCTCTGTATCTATTGAGCTACTGTTAATACAGTGGGCAATGTCTTCATCATTTCATTTTTGCAGGAGCATTCAAAATGCACGACGGCACACATGCACCAGAATTTTTTTTTCACTTTTATACTGTTCTGTTGATATTTGATTGGCACGCTATGCAAATCAATCATTCATAGCCTACTGTACAACCTCTTGTTCTGTACTTCTTTCAAGTGTATTATTTTATTTTGGCCTTAGATGAGAGAATTTTGACCTTTGTTTAACCAAATAATTGTTGACTGAGAAGGACACTTTTGCCTTAGAGTGGGAAAGACAAATTTTGAGGCCTGAGTACTTTCTTTCACTCTTGCACAATACTGAAGGGCCAGATTGATTCATCTCATTGATATAATCATCATGAACATGATCATCAAATTTAGTTTAGCTATTCCTATGGTACCAAACTAGGTTGGAGGTTAACCAGAGCTGCACATACTACACAGGCAGCTTCCAATAAGTCTACCATTGACTTAGGCACAGGCCCAGCCATAAATCTAAATTCTTTCAGTCTACCAATTGCCTGTTGCACATGGTCTGAAGCTTCTCCTTGTTCTCTGATATTACCTTCTTTAATAGACAGTTCTTTCTTACATAAGTTCCTTTGCATGAAAGGAATTTCCAGTCTTACCCCCTTTTTGAGTAGGAGGTCTTTAATGTTGAAGGCCCTCTCAGCCATACAAATGTCCCCTTCACTGAATAATTCAACAATGTTTGACATCTTCAATACTCGCTGATCTGATGCACTCCCACCAGTTGGTTTGGAAACAAATGAAATTGATCCACATGGTGCAATGCCTACCACAAATTTTAAACTTGGGTTTGATTCTAATGGGTAACGCAAACTCAGACTTGATTCTGCCACATCTGATCTTTGAATGCGAACCTCTATACAGTCAACTATGCTGCGAACAACTCCATCATATATTTGGAAGAACTGAGGGTAGTATTTCAGAACCTCGTCTCTCGTTGGCCATTGCACAAAACTCCTTAGCTCCTCAGACAATATTGGTATTAAAGTTGACATAACCTCAGAAACTGTGTTTGTGGAAACACCAAATCTATATGCTAAGTCTTCATCTGGACAATTTAATCGCAACTTCATCAAAACCATTAAAATTTCATCTTGGACTGGTTGAGACCTTTGTGTCACAGTCTTTCTACTGTTTTTCAATTGCAATACCCAGTCCCCGGAGACGGTGCTTCCCTGATAGCATTGAAGGTTTTGCATCCCTGTTTCCAATTTACCTAGCAACCACTGAAGTACCTCATATGATGGGAGTCCTGTATACAGCTTTACTAAACTGTCCGAGTGAGCAATGTCGGTAAAAGTCAATTTTGGTTTGGTATTATCATAAAGATGCTTCTTCTCTTGGTGATCGTTGACCTGCTTATTGACTTGCTGCAGTTGTCCCCTTAGTTGTTCGATCCTCTCTTCCAGATGACGAACATAGTCAATGCTAATTGTTTCTGGTGGTGGAGCGTAGGTGTATATGTGGTCATGGCAAACACTACCGTTGAAGTCTTCAGGCCTAACTTGTACTCCCACTGAATGGGCTTTTTTCTTCCCTTTTTTTCTCTTCTTGGGAATCGGTTCATCAGCAGGTTGAGGAGCTGAAGGAGGGCGTTTCGAAGCCTCCATGATGTTTCTGTAACCCCGAAGATAGAGGGATGGATGGGGGTTACATGGGAAAGGCTGAGCATGTGGGAAGTGATTACTGCAAACTTTAGTTGACTTTGTGACCTTAAAGCCTTCTCTGTTGATACGCTGCGTCCACACATCAAAGTATTTGGGGTTGCAAGAGTGAAACCGAAGAAATTTGACATGATCTTTGATCACATATCTGAAAGATGAAGAAATACATATCTTGGATACTGTGATAAGGGAATGTAGCAATTACTTGAATGTACAGTGCATCACAGAAAAAGAAATCTTTTTCTGTACTTGAGAAAGCAGTATTTTTTGGACCTTCCCAGGCCTTGATTTTTTGTTGTTTGAGCAACCATTCAACCAAGTTTAGTTGTCCACAAGGACATTTGGTTGTCTAAAACATTTTCGCACAACGACAAAAAGTGTGCTTCTCCAGTACCTATTGTACTATTTACTAGCTGGAATTCAATAAAGTGTGTGTTAATAGATCTATCTTAATACATATGATGTTTGAGAGAGATTACTGAAGTCTGATGATGAAAGTTTGAAGAGTCAAACAGTAAGCAGAGTCTTTGATCAAATAAGAGCAAGCTACCTTTTAATTCTTACAGTATTCTCACCACCAAAGAAATGTTAACCCATCTGACAACCAAGTTTTTCCTTTTGGTTGTCCACATAAAGTTGTCCTGGACAGCCATAAAAATCCAGCCTTGCTTGCAGTAAAGTCCATCCAATTATGCCATGCCAGCTATGTTCAAGGGCTTCTGCCTAGTGGTAGTTTGGCTGAGGTAGGTGGCAGACATACATTCATGTTGGTGTTAGGCTAGAGTTCAGTAGTTGGCAGTGACTGTACAGAAGAATACCACGTCAGAGTGGAGAAGCACTTTTTGAAAACGAGGAGGCATAGTCTCAGAGACTTTTCTAGACCATTGCAACTTTATTTTTTGGACGGAGACACAGTCACACTGTCACAGTCACTGATAATGAATTACAAATTTGTGTTATTTTGTGTCAGAATACAGTACACTGAAATAACAGGGCTTCGTCATTGTTCCCAAGGTTCGCTGTTCCTGAGGTTCAATGTTTGCGAACCTCTGGAATATCCGCACTTCTGGGAACATTGAACTGTGGGAATAACGAAATCTTACAATCACCTTCAAATCATCAGGATATACGAAAACGGGGAACATCGAACCTTGGGAACATCAGGTAGATCCCGTAATAACATATGCTTTGTGAAAATATTTTAGCACATCCACTGTGCCTCCACTTTTTGGAGCTGCATGGTGACATAATTCCATTGTATTTGGTTGGTGGTGTGATACTGTAGCAAATACTAGACCCCCATAGAAAGATTAGCTCTAACATGGTAATATATGGTACTCAGATACACCCATTTTTAACTTTGAAAACCTTTTAAGTAACTACATACAAGACCAAAGGGGATTCCTATCAGAGACTCAAGACTCAATGCAAAATATTCACTTTACTGCATGAAAGTCTGGCAAAATTGTTAACTCTCTCATTATCAGTTTCTTATGTTCCATTAAAGTTCCACATACGTACTGTAAACTGCTGGAAACTAATCATAAAAATAAAAACAGATGACCGTTCAGGAGATGGGCTGCAAGGCATATTTCAAAGACAAAATTCACTCTCTTCAAAATGTGCAAAACATTTTCTCATTCAGGAGGTGGAAACTGCGTATCAATAGCATGCACCATGCTGATTTTTAAAAAAGGGAAATTTTTCCCTTCCCCACTCACAAAAATTTTTTCTTGCTAAATTTTTGGCTTTTTTTCTGCCTGGAAGAGTGATTTAAAAAAAAAAAAAAAAAAGAGAAATAAAATGTGGTATGCTACAACTCATTTTTTGAATGGAACTGTAAACTGAAAAAGGGGGAAACCTTCTGTTTTGTCAGTTATGCTACACTAGACTAAACTAGACTACACTACACTACGTACACTACAATACACTACACTAAACAATTCCAGTAAAACTACAGTACTGTATGCCCTCTGCAAACTGAAGAATGTGGATTGGCAGAATTTTGACACTTCAATGACTAAAGAGTTCATCTACCCAGACAACTCAACTGACAAGTTTGAAAAGTTAACATGATACTGTACGTGTATATGAGAGCATTTGAGTGCAGTAGGCAAATGATTCCATGCCGGAAATATGAAGACTTGCCAAAAAGACTATTTCAGCAGGATGCAACCTTCAGTTGGTGCAGAATGTTCAAAAAATTTAGAAAAACCGCAACCCCTCACATAGCAAGAAATGGCAGTTCTGAGGCTTATACATTTCGCTACGTAGTATTGTAGTCACAGGTAAGTAGCAGGGGTAAATAGGCTTTTTCAGGGGAAAGGGACAAGCACCCAAGTTTTATGTTTTTCTTTTAAGGGTGAACACCATGCAAAGATTGGCATAATTTTTGCCCTTTTCAGATAAACATTTGTAGATCTATATGGAGCTTGTCAGGGCTGGAAGAAAGGTTTATATCCCAGGAAAGAAATAGGATTATTTCCCTGGAAGGGAGTAAAATTTCCCACATCTCTCCCTATATTTTCATGTATAAGAAAGGGAAATTTCCTTCCAGGTGCCTAAACTTCCCTTCCAGATGGCCAAATTTCCCGGGAAGGAGCCTCCCAGTCCCAACTTTTTCCACCCATGGAGCTTGTATTGAAGAAGTTTTGCATTCTGGGTTTCCTGTAAGGAAATTTGAAAAGTTGGGGGAATAATAGTTTCTTGACTTATCAATTTCACAAGTTTTGCTCCCCCAAAGTCTTAAGTTTCTTTTGCTATAAAGTCAGTTTCAAATCTTATAGACTTGCTTTTTCCCAGAAGCTAACTAATAAACCAGTTTAAGGGAGGAAACTATCCTTAAACCAGTTTAAGAGAGGAAACTATCCATTCTATGGGAAGGCACTACTAGGTCCACAAGCAATGGGGTCTAAGTGGCATACACCACTTACGGTACTCACTGGCTGATCTTGATCAGTCAGTGTTTCTGTTTCCCTATTAATATCTCCAGAATGGCTATGCTTCAGGTATGACGTCATTTTTGTGACGTCAGTGAGACCTCTCTAAAGGGAGATAAAGTCCCCTCAGTCCTAACATCTCCATGGTCCATTCACCATGGGCCCCTCATTGTTAGGCCTAAACAAGCATGGGGGAAAAAGACCAGTTATAGTATGTTTAGAAATAGAGGTCCTCAAATGGTTTTGTAGTGGGCTTTCACGATTATTCCAGAAATGATGATAATCAATATAATAAGACCCCTAAAACTCAAACTTGGATTGAAATAAATTTTTCCCTTGATACTTGATAACTGTACTGTACTTGCTTAATTGAAACCTATTGCAGCATCACCAAATAGTGTGTACACTAACCTGTAGTGAACAGTACGTAGTATATGAGCTCCAAATCAGGTGCAAACTGTCACAAAATCTTTAGCTAATAAACACAGGGTCCTATTTACTTCCTATCTCTGTAATGATAAAAAAAAATGTTCAAATATCACTCCTTCAGATTAAACCATGTGCCTCCTGCCTGAGCTCCATAATTTATAAATGTTCCCCAAATTTGTTTGAGCTTCCAGAGTTTTTTCTATTATTCATTTATTTCACAATTACTACAATTTTCACAATTATCTTAATTTTTTTATTTTCTTCTCATATTGCACAATAATCATATCAAGTTGAAACTGGTTAAAATTAGTAAAGATATAATAATTGGTTTATCGTGAAAGCTAATTTTGTACATAAGCTAGTTTCCATATTCTGTTTGCTGAGGGTGGGACATTTTTATTTTAGGCAAATACGAAGAGGAATCTAAGGGAGCATTAAGCGTGAAACATGTATTCTTTCATGTTGAATGCCCCTTTTTAACACTACAGTACATACAGTAGTGATGATGTTGAAGTTAACAGCTCAGCCAGTCTAGGGCACTGTCTCATGTAGGATAAGTGTTACCATACTGAACTGTCAGCAGGTAGCAGCAAGACTAGTTAATTAGCTGTTTGATGATGTATGTATGGATGCAATAAGAAAACCTATAGGTCTAATTATGCACAAATCCTATCAGTCTACAGTGACCCTAGTTAGTCACTGTAGCTTTTGCGAGAAACATAAAAAGGGGCTGGGGATTTATTACTGCCAAACCTTACGCCTAAAGTGATGCTGTCCTACACTTACTGTAAGTTATGGGTCTGTCTAGGGGGACAAAGACTTGCTTCAAGGTGCCTGTAAGGTGCCATTTAAAGGGTTTTAAAAATCATTTATTTTTGTAGGCTATGTTAAATCATAGTTGCAAAACTGTCTTCTCATATTGACAATTTTCTAATTGTTTTGTTTTGGAAATAAAAAGGGGGATTTTACCTGCCCCCTACCAGAAAGGGGGAGACGAATCTCCCCTTCTGGCAGGTACACTGCTAGTCATAAAATTTGCGGGTTTAATGGTTGGTTGAAAGTTTGAACAGGTTCTAAATTCAACCACCTCATTAAAATCATTCATTTATAAGTCATTTATAAGTCATAAGACAGTATTTTCTTCAATTAATTAAAATACCATTAAGAAATAATTGTGGCTCCATATGATATGGTAAAACTGACAATCATTTTGCATCGATCAGTGAATAACTAAGCATTTAAATACAGTAAGGTGTTCAAATTTAGAACTGGTTCAAAATTGAATCAACCACCATATATAATCAATGATGTGACCTTTTTACTGTACTTGACTGTACCTTGAGTCGGTCACTAATAATCATTCATCTTCTTTACCGGACACTGCTGACACTTATCAACTTGCTTGTGATTTTGGTGAATTCTTTGTCCGTAAGATTGATTTAATACGTAATGAAATTGATAACACTAATGTAACAACAAGTTCTTTTTCCAGCTTAGACACGGTTTGTAAAATTCCATCGTTAACAAAATTCCAGCTTTTAACCATTGATGATGTCAATATGTCAATAGACTTGTAATGTCTAGTTCAAATCCCCCCCTGTTCCCTTGACCCCATCCCCACTTTTCTTTTCAAGAAATGTTTAGACGTTTTGGCCCCAGTCATAACAAAGATAATTAACCTTTCCTTCCTCACTCGTGAGTTCCCTGACCCTTGGAAGTGTGCCATTATTCGCCCTGTTCTGAAGAAACCTGGTCTTGATACTTCATTTGCTAATTACAGGCCTATAAGAAACCTTTCGTTTATCTCCAAGATAACAGAGAAAGCAGTTATAGAACAAATTATGGCCCATACAAACGTCAATGGTTTACTTCCTGCTTGTCAGTCTGCCTATCCACCATTCCACAGCACCGAGACAGCACTTGTTAAGGTTTCATCTGACATTTTGCAGAATATGGATAAGAAGCATGTCACTTCCTTGGTGATGCTGGATCTAAGTGCTGCATTCGACACTGTTGACTATTCAATACTCCTTAATATTCTAGCAAATGACTTTGGCATTAGTGGACAGGATGCCGCCTGGCTTCGTTCCTATCTCCTAAATCCTACACAATGTAATTAGCATAAATGATTCATTTTCCAGAGACTTCAACTTGAAATGTGGTGTCCCTCAGGGTTCCTGTTTAGGCCCAGTCTTATTTGTTCTCTATGCCAGTAGGCTTTTTAACATCCTGTCCTCTCACCTCCCAAAGGCCCATACGTATGCGGATGACACACAATTGAACTTATCGTTTAAACCTGATGACAAGCTATCAGAAACTGAGGCTATTCATGCCATGCAGTGTTGTATTTCTGATGTTCGAAACTGGTAAATTAAGAGTAAGCTTAAGATTAATGACAGCAAGACAGAGTTTCTAATTATTGGTTCCCAAAGAATGCTTTCCAAGATTTCAATTAACTCTATTACTGTTGGTAATGCATCGATCAAAGCTGTAACTGAAGTCCGTAATCTTGGTGTATGGTTTGATAAAAATTTTCAGTTTGACACTCATATCAGTAAAATTTGCAGTTAGTCATTTGTGCAGCTACGTATTTAAGATTAGACAGGTTAGGAAGATGCTTTCTGAGGATGCTTGTAAAACTCTGCTGCATGCTTTTGTGTCCTGTAACCTTGCTTACTGCAACTCTTTGCTGTATGGGCTTCCTGACAATCTAATCACCAAACTACAAAGAGTCCAAAATGCTGCAGCCAGACTTGTAACTCTCACCCCAAAGTTTTGTCACATTTCACCTATTTTACAAGATCTCCATTGGCTTCCGGTTTTATATAGAATTCGTTTTAAGGTTATTCTTTTGGTTTATAAAGCTCTTAACAATTTGGCTCCTAACTATTTGTCTGGCTTATTGTCAAAGAGAGTGGGATTAAATTATCACCTGCGCTCGGGTTCTTGTATTCATTTAATTGTCCCGCAATTTAATACCTCTTTTGGTGAACGTGCTTTTACAGTGGCTGGTCCTCGCCTTTGGAATTCTCTTCCACATGAACTTAGACTGTGTCCCTCCATTGGCATTTTTAAATCAAAACTTAAGACCTACCTTTTTAGACAAGCTTTTAATGTGTAATTTACTTTTATTTTTATCTTGTTCTTAGTATTTTGTTTGTTTTTTATTGTACAGCACAACAGATTATATTTTTATAGTTGTGGCGCTTTATAAATTTTTATATTATTAATATTAATTAATTAATAACATGGATTCACATATGAATTGAATATTTCCTTTAAGTAAACACATTTTTGGTGAATTTCTGTTGAGTGACCGACTCATGATTTAACCATGCTACTGTACAGTAGGTCTTGTAACTACATTACTGCTTCATTAAGGCACAATAAAAACTAGGGCATTGCTGGTGAAATGATAGGCATTATGCCAATTAGAGAGGTAGGCCTACAGTACCTTAAAACTGAAACTTGAGAAGCAATTACCCCATGTAGACTACAGGCCCACATCATGTAAATCGTCACCATGGCATGGAGAAGGCCTTTGTCATTGTTAATTGCAATGGTCACAACTATGAATCCAACTGAAGGCCTAGCCTATAAGGCTATATGTAAAAATCATTGCCAGAATTAACTGACAGCTGAGGAGAAGGTCTAAGACTATGGTCTTGCCAAGGGCACAACCGAAATTAGGAGAGCAAGGGATATATTACTGTAGGAAACTTACTGTACTGTACCATCAACTATCGCACGTAGGGTATGTGCATGTATAACTTACACTGCAGTCAATTACAACTTCACAGCTGAGCCACCTTCAATTTGATCACAGCAGACCGTGTAGCCTAGCCCTTGAACAGGGCTGTGTTACGTTACATGGCCTAAGCTCATTACACTCCACATCACAGCCCTTGCCCCGCTAAAACAAAATATCCCATCATTAGCCGACCCTGGCCAGGGTCGTCATCTCTCACGTTCAAAAAATTCCTATGTTTTCTCACCAAACTTTACACAGATGACCTCTGGCACCGCATCCACCTTTCTGCATAAGCTGTTCATCCAGATTCGATGTTATAATGGTGTATTTTGCCTCGAAAATTTGAACATAACACTAACTCAATGCGACATGTTTGCAAGCTTTCAAACGACTAAATAGTCATCTTCGGTCCTACTAAACCACGCGCTGACACGTCTGGCTATGCCTCGTGTACCACCAGGGCATGCGCTGACACGCTGATGTTAATTTAGTTAAAGAGCCCATGAAATGACTTAGTAACAATGATTTAGGGTCATTCTCTAATACGATCTATCAACAAAAATAGCAGTTATTTTAAAAAATCCCACCCCATGAAAGAGAAATGCTCAAGTGAAATGGTATCCCTTCCAGCACAACAACTGAAAAATGTAAAAGTGCATTGAACCAAGAATGACATCATCTCAGGAACCCAACTTCACAGTGTGTGTATTATAGGGCACTTGGAGTAAACCCTGCTCTGTTGATGTTACAGAATCTTGCGTGTATAGATGGCCTAAAATGATTGATATAATCAACAATACAAAACCTAAACATATGTTTGCTTCACAAAACTAGTGAAAAAGGAGGTTTCAACACCTAGAAAAAGTTTGAGTAAAAAACCCCGGTTCAACCGATGGAGTTTTGTGACTTCTCAATATTCCTTGAGCCAACAATATTCCTTGAGCAAACTAGCAGGGAAAATTGTTTGGTATATATCATAAAAGTGTTTGGAAGTTCCCTGGTAAGAGGTTATACACACAGAAAAATACCTTAGGCTACTGGGGGATGTAACTGCATCCATTTGTCCTCCAGTGTTATGTAACTATTATTTTTATTGGGGAGGAAGCAGTGATTCTCTCATTACACAGGCGCACATGCAATACTGTATACCATTCTGCACAACACCAACAAGTTCTGTGTTGTTTTGGATGCATGTGCTTATGCTGAAATTTGACTTGGTTCAAAGAAAAGGAACAGTGATTACAATGAGAAAGGAGACTAGCTGATATTTTGGTCATTTAAGGAAGTATTCTGTATTTTTATCAAAAGTTGGCATGCGGTTACTATTTCAACCTCATGCATTTTGAAGTCTATGCTAGTACAAGATCTATTGTATGCATGATTTCTACATTAATGTTTGTGACAAATTTACTTGGAAGGGATGCCTCTCAAAGGAATCCGGGTGAGATATCAGTCTTCTTATTCAACAATCTGATTGAATGTGAGTTGGAATATTTTCTTTTTCTGGTTGAAAGAATTGCTGTCTATTCATAAATCGACTAGATTGCTGGAACCAAAAATTCAAACTGATAGGCCTAACATGAATGGGACAGCTTGAGTAAATAATGACAAAATTCCTCTTTTGAGGAATTGGGAGTGAGAATTTCAAATTTTGATTGATCTATTTTTGACTAAAACACTGGGACATTCTTCAGGTATAATTCAGAAACTATTTAGCCAGTACCAGTGTCATGCTACGCAATCTGTGAGCAAAATGTTACTTAAACATAGCATTATACTACACACACTGTGAAATTGGGTTCCTGTGATGATGTCATTTTTGGTTCAATGCACTTTTATACCTTTCACATTTTTCAGCTGTTGTGCTGAAAGGGGTACCATTTTACTTGAGCATTTCTCTTTTGTGGGGCAGAATTTTTTCAAAAAAATGTTTTTTTTTGTTGATAGATATTGTCAGACAATGACTCCAAATTATTGTTATTGAGTCATTTCATGGGCTCTTTAATGCTGATATTAATTTCATTAAATGCTATCATTACTGATTAGGAAGTAAAATACAATGGACCATTGTGCCAATTTTTCACTTATTTTGTTCGCCAAAGGTTGCTTTTCATTACATATGTTAGAATGGATCCATGAGTTTTCCACTAGTTCCACGAAACGCCACGCGCTGTCTTACAACCACGGCTGGAAAAAACCGGCAATACGGGAAGGTCATTGCCGGGAAATCCAACCCACTCGCGGGAAATTTGCTCAAAGGACTTTTAAAATGGGTGTCGGGCTGATCATCGTATTGTCAGAATAAGTCAATAAAAGCTCCTTGTTAGCTTTCATTCTAAAAATTTCAACACATTCTGCACTCTCCAACTTGAACTACCAGAGAATATTTAAAAGTTTTTCGTTCATTTATACAAGCAAATTCAATTGGGATATCCCGAGGATAAACTACAACTTCCAAGCACTACGAAGAGAAACAGCGTGATGCTGCCATGAGTGGGTCAATTAGTACCGTACACTGTGTATATTCTGCATGTTTTGTACACAGTCTGTGCTGATAAAACAACCAATCAGAATGCGCGACATTTTCTTCGGCCGAGCTGGCTGACGAATCTACACTGAGTTATAACAGATGAATGAATGCACGTGGTTGAACGTTCGCTGTGTGCAGTACATCTGAAGTGATAATGCATGTAGCCACAGTATGAAGGAATCTCCCTGTTCTTAAAAATAAGAGGCGTGTTATTCTCCTTTGTTTCAACAAATCGGTGCTCAAAAATCAGTAGTCGGGCCACATGTGTAATTGTTTTTTGATGGTGCAGGTGAATATCGTGAGCGTTTAATAGAGCTGGCTTCTGTTCTATTCAGCCAGTCTAGAGCAGGACCACTCAGTGTTTGCCCTTTGGAGGGCGTACTTGTCCATTTGGGACGTTAAGCTCCTTAAGGGAGCAGAACTCCTCCGGGAGTAATCGTTTGGTTTTCGCCCCGTGGCTCTTCGCCAGAGAGTTGTGGGGACTTTTAGAAAAAAGCGTTTAGTAGAGCGGGTAGTCATTAGCGGGAATAGCGGAGAAGTTTGGTTAAAGAATATGCCAATTATATAGACCTAGCCTTTATGCGTACCGTAGGCCTAAATGATTTCTTGAATGATTATGTTTTGCCCCTTTGTGAAGCCTGAGTAACGGACACATTTTACACAACACAGTGACAAAGTTCGTCCCATCCTCATTGCATAGCTGTATTAAACAAACATATTGCCATTCTGTCAGGCTATTCAGGGCGACCAATGAGAGAGCTACATTTGGGCTGTTTGCTTTCATTTGTGCAGCACAGTAAAGAACGTGATAGCGATGTAGTACTGTAGTAGCAGCGGTGACTTGCTGCTGTTTGTGAAGGAGTGTTTTACGTATACACACAACAGTAGTAGTTGCTGAGCTGAACGCGATGGCGCTCAATGGACAAGTTGCTTGGCTAGAAAGTTAATTAGTTTGTTTGACAGAAGAGAAGAGTAGGACAAACTTTGAAGGAAGGAGAGATTCGGTAATGGAATTCAACTTTATTGCGTTCGAAATCTACATAATTTGAAAGCTTTACATTAGCAGTTAATGCACAAACAAGTTTCATTCCCAGTGCTTGAATTCATGATTAGGTCGGACTCAACAAAATCGTGTCCAAAGCTATCGAAAAACCCGATGGGCTACATAATTTTCCTCCCACGGCGTTCATTCATCAGGGGCTTTCAGGGCCAGGAAGGGCCGTTTCCTGCAATCTGAGAGGCTTCATTTTTCAAAAATTTTTCTGTACGCTTCGCGCGAACCCATGGTCGCGCTCCGCTTAGATAGTAAATAATTACAATCACACGGGAAATAATTCTTTCATTGCCGGGAAATTTCGGTTTTTTCCAGCCGTGCTTACAACTGAGTTCCACGCACTACCGTACAAATTGTACGACAGCGCGTGGGACTTGAGGCAGCTAGGGCATGCCAGGAGGTGTTAGCGCACAGAATAGTAGGACCCCAGGTCTTCCTGATATCCAATTTGGGGTCAAAGGTTATACCAAGAGTTTCCACTTAGGCCTATTCAAAAAGTTTTCACACATGGAGAAATTTTGACAAGGTAGCAACAATTTCAAAAACATTTAGAAGCTTCAAATAGGAACAAACAACAATTTTTCATATGAAATTTGCATTCATTAGGTGGAATGATCGTTAAAGTTATCAATTTGGTGAAATGGTTACAATGTTCTAGCCTAGGAATGATTTTCGACTATTTGCAAGTTCATGTAGGCTAGAAACACTTAGGCTATTGTACGAAGGTTCATTCAAACGAAGGAGTTTCTAACCAGAATCAAAGTTTCATTTTGCTGCATTTTGGCCTCAGACTGTCCATGAATGCTGATTTATTGGTAACTTTTCGATTGAAAGTCACTTGCACAACATTTTGTGGTAAGTTCGATGTGTGTAATATACCAGTTTAGAACAAATTTAGTTCTGAAACTGAAAGCCTAACGTTAATGACGAGATTTTTTGTGTTAGCGGGACAAGGGCTGTGATGTGGAGTGTAATGAATGAATGAATGAGCTTAGGCCATGTAACGTAACACACACTGACACAGCCCTGTTCAAGGGCTAGTGTAGCCTAACTAATTACTAGCCTACGGTAGCCTAACCTGCCAACGTTAGGAAAACTTGCCGTGCCTAACGTTAGGCCTAGGCCTAGGCCTAGGCTAGGCTAGGCCTAAGAATAATGTCCTCCGTTTCCAAGGGTAAATGACGACTTTAGCCTTGAAATTACACAGTTTGAGCTTTTGCTCACCTTGAGGGAAACTTTGAGTTGTTTTTGCAGCCAAATACTGCACAATAGCTTGGCATCTTGGAAACATTTAGTGGAGCAATTCGGTCTGTAGGCTACGTAGTAACTGTACGCTTCTAAGTTCTAGGCGCAGGCCAAGCCATCCCTAAGCCAACTCGTCCCCAACCAACTCGTCCCCGAGCCAAGTCGTCCCCAACCAACTCGTCCCCAAACCAACTCGTCCCCAAGCCAAGTCGTCCCCAAGCCAACTCGTCCCCAAGCCAAGTCGGCCCCAATATGAGAAATTAGTGAAAAATTAGTGGGAAATGGTGACTTTCATGGATGCTTCCTATAAATTATGGAAAATAATGTCTTTCTTGAGATATTTCAGGACTTAAAGCCAGTCATTCGTCATCCTGGTGGCGTCACCAGACTTTTCATTCTGGGGGGGTCTGGATCTGGATCTGGAAAAATACTGCACAACACTCCTGGTGGAGTCAAACTTGCAGGGTTGAGTGTGCGTATGTAGTTAGTCGTCCCGTCTGAGGATCCTCAAGGCTGCGCTCTTGAATTGCTTGGGGTCCTCGAGATCTATAATGTTCTGGGGGAGTAGGTTCCAGTCTCTGACGGTCCGAGGAAAGAAACTGTATTTGTAGCAGTCCTTATTGGTTGGTATATTTGTAAAGCTATTAGAATGGTGATGCCTGGAGGGCCGCCGGACCGGTTGTAGGTTGTTGATTGGCAAGGCTAGGAGGCCCAATCTGGCTTTGTGAAGAATTGCTAGCCTGTTGGCAGTACGCCTGTTTTTGAGACTATCCCACCCTAGGTCAATTAGCATTTCAGTCACACTACTATGGGGGGAATAGTCATTATAAACAAACCTAGCAGCCCTACGTTGAATTTGCTCAACCTTATTGGATAGGGAAGTGGTGTAGGGATCCCAAACAGAAGATGAATACTCCAATAAAGGCCTAACAAGTGTGAGATAGGCATTAGCTTTGACACTCCTAGGGCAGGAGTATAAATTTCTTTTAATAAAAGCCAAAGACCTATTTGCCGACGAAGTGATACGATTAATATGTCTATTCCAGGTAAGGGTATTAGAGATGTCAACTCCCAGATAAGTGTGGCAATCGGCAGACTCCAGGGTATCGTTATCTAGAGTATAATTAAAAAACTTGGGTTTTCTTGAGTGAGTTATCCTCATAGAAAAGCACTTCTTGGTATTAAAGTGCATTTGCCATTTATTTTGCCACTCAGAGAGGGTGTTTAGATCATTTTGGAGTTGAACCTGGTCAAGATTATTCTTTATCTGTCTATAAATTACACAGTCGTCAGCAAAAAGTCTTACTTCAGAAGAGATATTATCGGGCAGGTCATTAATATAAACTAAAAACAACAGGGGACCCAAGACTGTACCTTGGGGAACACCAGAGATAACGTCCACCCAATCAGAAAAATCACCACTCACTGCGACTCTCAGCTTCCGGGACTTAAGAAAATTAGCAATCCAGTTAAGGGTGTTGCCTCTAATACCATAGTTTTGTAATTTACAAAGCAGACGGTTATGAGGAACCGTATCAAAAGCCTTAGAAAAATCCATGATAATCATGTCAGTCTGGGATCTAAGATCTAGAGACTGCACTAGGTCATTGGTTGTTAAGATCAATTGAGATTCACAAGAATGGCGTTGTCTGAAGCCATGCTGCCTGTTCGTGATAACTGAGTGGTTATCAAAGTGATGCATAATATGAGAATGTATAATGTGTTCCAGGACCTTGCAACAAATCGAGGTAAGAGGGACCGGCCTATAGTTTGAGGCTAGGGAACGGTCACCTTTTTTAAAGATAGGACTAACATTGGCACATAACCAAGAGGGAGGTAAATGACCAGTGTCCAGTGATTTTTGAAAAATGGAGCAGAGGGCAGGAGCAACCTCCTCAGCGGCCAATTTCAGAACATGAGCCGGTATACCGTCAGGACCTGAAGCTTTGTTTGGGTTCAACTCCTTGAGCAACTTCACAACACCATCTAAGGATATCTCAATATCAGACATGGTGGGTATGGTGTTCGCTTCAACTGGAGGTAAGGTGACATTCTCACGGGTGAAAACCTTTTGGAACTGCTCATTTAAGATGTTAGCCTTCTGCATGTTGTCCGAGACCAATATCCCATCAGATTTCAGGGAAGGGATACCAACACTATCACATCTAAGGTTTTTAATAAAGGACCAGAAACGTTTAGGTGAATCAGTACAAACTGTGTTGACATAATTTCTGTAAGCGGCTCTTGTTGTTTTGTGAGTCGCTTTACGTTGGGTTTTGAAGTTTTCAAAAGAGGATGGAGTTCGCGTCTTACGCCATGTGTTATAAGCCCTTTGTTTCCTATTTAATAGTCGTTTAATAGGGGAATTCTGGGGGGGGGGGGCACTGGAGTGGCACAACAATATTCCAGAGGGGCACTGCTAATTAAACTCCACACATGCCGCCGTAGGCGCCACCGAGCGCGAAGCGCGAGGCTCACCGGGCGGGGTCCAGGGGCCCGCCTTAAGGCCCCTGGTGGGGTCCAGGGGAAAAGCCCCGGTGGGGCCGGGTCCAGCTAGGGGGCGAAGGCCTCGGAAGCTCCTGGGTTTTAGCGTGTTTGTGAGACACTAACGTCGCTATTTAAGTGTTCTTCTCTTGACTTAACACTGGTCTCAAAAATACCTCCAGAGTAACTTCCAGTAAGAAGTTTTGGTAAAAAAGTGGTTCAACTACCAAGTGCAGATCCGGCCGACATTTTGAAAAAGGGCAAGTTGAGAAAAGAATTGATGGGCAGTTCAATGTGTGTCTCGATGGGGCAGTGGCGTAGCCAGGATGATATTTTTTGAGGGGCCTAGGTAACAAGTGGGGGCCTGGTACCTCCGAGGGTCAGGCACGGCAAGACTATCTAAGCGGAGCGCCACCATTGGCTGGCGCGGAGCGTACAGGAAAATTTTGGGCTTTGAAACCCCTCCAGATGGCCGGAAACGGCACTTGCCATGTGTTTTAAGCTGGATGTACCCAGCCTTGAAATACGAATCTCATGTCTGCGACTTCTCAAATAATGAGAATAAAAAATCAATCTATGAAAAATGGTAATACGTACACTTTTTAGGGCCCCCCAACTGAAAACTTCTGATCTGTGGCCTCGGGGATGAGACTAAAGGGAACCGGTATCTCCCTTCCCCTTAATTGGAAAATTATTGTAAACTTCAGGACGTAGATCGCAAACGCGGCAATATTTGAATCTAAGCGGAGCGCCACCATCAGTTGGCGCGGAGCGTACAAGAAAATTTTTGGCTTTAAAACCCCTCCAGATGGTCGGCGGAAACGGCACTTTCCACGTGTTTTAAACTGGATGTACCCAGCCCCAAATGCGGCAATATTTGAATGGATTTCAGCTTACCTAAGGCAGTACCTTACCCTTTAACCGGAAAACCAAAAGTAGTTGTGTCCCCCTCTGAGAAACTTTCTTTGCGTTAGATTTCCTAGATGCAAAATGGTGCTATGTTTGGCAAAACTTTGAACTGATTATGGGCGTAAGTTTTAGGATTTTCCCTTTTTGGGGAGCATGAAAAATATCAAAATATTTTTAGTTTTTGTAGAGTTTTTACAAGAGACATACATACTACCTAAGAAACAATGTGAAAAATTTGTTCATCGGTACATTACGTAGTCAAAATTAAAATACTACGAATAAATCTCTCAAAATAATTGAACCGCAAAGCAGAAGTATGGATCATGTGGGAAGCACATGAAATCCGGACCTTGTGGACATTTTACAAATCCCCCGGACGCCAGTGCCAACTAGTAAAAAGAGGACTTGTCGAAAAAAAATCGTCCTACAGTGGCACTTTTCATGGGCAAGAGTGAGGCACGACATAGGCTTCTTGTTAAGGATGGAAGGAAGAATTATCCGAAGGCAGTACCTTACCCTTACCTGCTTACGGCATATTTTGTGTATGATAAAGTATAGGAATGGTGGTGTAAGAGTGGTCTCCAGTGTAAGATTGCCTTATTTTCAGTAAATCAATCAGCCATCCGAAAGGCAGAGAGGGTCTTAACCTAACAAAGTCACATAAAACTTTGTCGTCGAGACTTTCGTTTCATCTTCGAAGTGAAATGCAATAAACGACAGTGCAGATCACAAACGGCATCTAATTTAGTGAAAGTAGGCATTTTGAAGTTATTACTTGATTTCATACGTGCACAATAAATGTGTTTTACACACATTCATCCATGATTTTTTTTTAATTTTTACACATTTTATTTATTTACTGTTTGAAGGAAATACTTAAAAGTTTATTTCCGTTCAAACATTTTATTTTTTCAATTACTTTATCAGGACGCAAAAAATCTGGGGGGCCTGAAGAAAATCTGGGGGGGCTAGGCCCCCCAGGCCCCCCCCCCCCGTGGTTACGCCACTGCTATGGGGTCCAGGGGGCGAAGCCCCTGGAAGCTCCTGGGTTTTAGCGTGTTTGTGAGGTATTATTTAAAGTCGCTATTTAAGTGTTCTTCTGTTGACTTAACACTGGTCTCAAAAATACCTAAAAGGTAACTTCCAGTAGGACTTTTGGTAAAAAAGTGATTCAACTACCAAGAGCAGATCCGGCTGACATTTTATAAAGTGCGAGATGAACTATTGAGAAAAGAATTTGATGGGCAGTTCAATGTGAGTCTCGGCTGGGGTCCAGGGGGCGAAGCCCCCGGAAGATCCTGGGTTTTAAGTGGTTTGTCAGGTATTCAGGTCGTTACTTACGGTTATTCTGTTGTCTTTACACTGGTCTCAAAAAAAAAAAAAAACTTCCAGTGCAACTTCAATTAAGAATTTATTGCTAACAAAACTAGTGAAACAACTTTCAAGAGCGGATCCGGCTGATATTTAGAAGAAGGAGAGCTCAGTGAACTCGAAAGAGAAAGAGAAAGCAGTTAGATGTGATCCTCTTAAGGAAAAAATGTACGCCTGTATAATCCTGCTTGAAGGGTTACCTGAGCTATGCGCCACCTTCAGCGGTTAGCGAAGTTGGAAATGTGCAGAAATTTTTGAAAAACGCAACCCCTCAGACAGCCAGAAATGGCATTTTCCAGGTGTTTTTGGGATATTTTTAGTTGAAAAGTATGAAAATTACTGCCTTTTCTGGTCAAAAGAAGAATCCAATCTTAAATATTTTCATAGTCACACTCTAACTAAAGAAGGCATATAGTTTTTTAAAAATCTCAAATCTCATTTGGGGGAGGGGGCACACGGGAGGCACACGACTTTTCAGGGGGGAACGTGCCCCCCTGCCCCCCCCCCCCCTCTTGGTGACGCCACTGCCTAGAGTTTCAGTATGCATAGGGCCTACATCCAAACTCTCAATTGGTACAGCTCTTTGATTTGCATTACATTCAAACAATGCATCATATGTCCCCTCCTGGTTACCCACAGCCGGCGGCCATGGCCTACCTACAACATTACCACGATTTTGTACCAACCTATATTACGTCAACGTAAATACCGACATATATTAAATTACCAGGCCTAATGTTACACCTGCTGAAGAACTTGTGTGAGAGATAATATCACGCAAGTCACTTTTACATAAAATCACACCATTTTTCATATTGGGGCCGAGTTGGCTTGAATTGGGGACGACTTGGTTTGGGGACGAGTTGGATAGGGACGAGTTGGTTTGGGGACGAATTAGGCTGCTTTGTTAATTTACGTTGCGTATTTCGAGAATTGCGTGATTTTATTTATCGATCACACAGATTCTTCAGCAGGTGTAACGTTAGGCCTTAGTTAATATATGTTGGTACAAAACCGTGGTAATGTTGTAGGTAGGTCATGGTCCAGCTGTTGGTAACCACAGGAGGGGACTGCAGTGTTCTTATAAATACCCCCTTTCCCCACTCAAATTTATAGGTTAAAAAATTAAAATTATAAAGTAAACGACCTTTGAAAGTATTGATTTTCGTTGTGCTTTTATATGCTAATTGTTGTTAAAATGATACCTGGACATTGAAAGAACAGATTTAAGCAACGACCCCTCCCCCACCCAGCCTGGAAATTTTAAAAGTGCCATCCCAGCAATATGAGAGGCATTTTAGACAACTAGTTGAAATTTTCTCTGCACTGATACCCGTCGACCAACGGGGCCTAGTCCATCAGTGTCATTTGCTTATTGCACGAACTCTCAACACTTTTTCCCCCAGCCTCAGTCCTCACTCCCCCTATAAAAAAAAGTCTGATCATGCCACTGGGACCTTCCTCGATATTATTTTCGCGGCCTATACAGCTGTGTCAAAGGTTTTTCGATAATAATATTTGCCCCTCAGGGAAATTTGATCTTAGGGGTTGGGTTCCCCCTCCCTCCGGGCCCCATCCTCCAGGGACCGCGTAGACGGGGGGCTAGGGGACTTTAGCCCTCGAACCTTTTTTGCTGCGGGCATTTTGGGCTGCCTTAAACTGCATTTTGGCCGTCTTGTACTGCATTTAAGCAATAACTCTATTTCTCTTATAGACAACATTATAACCAATACGTTAAGTTTTGGTGGTCAAAGCAGCAAGAACAGTGAATCGGGAATCTTGCTCACCGACTTGACCGATCATTTCCCGGTATTTTTAAACATTAGTTCTACTTGGTGCATACAGACACAGGATTATGTATTTAAACGTAACTACTCCCAGGAAAATATTGATTCATTTCTGCTTATACTTTCAAGAACAAGTTGGGATCATGTCTTTGAAGATCAGGACGCGAATTCTTCGTACAACTCATTCTTTCGTACATTCAGTGTTTTATACGAAAAGTGCTTCCCTGTGAATAAACGTAAATTGCACCACAAAAATAAAAGGAAACCTTGGATCTCCTCTGGAATTGTCAAGTCAATAAAAACAAAAACCAAACTTTTCAAAACTAAACTCAAATGTCCTACGGAAACAAATATTTTGATTTACCGTAATTACAGAAACAAATTAAATCATGTAATTCGTGTATCTAAGAAAAATTATTATACTAGGAGATTCACTACCTGCAAGAATGATCTTAAAAAGACATGGTCCTCCATCAATGATGTTATCAATAAGAATAAGAAGAGATCGATTTATCCTGAGTATTATGTACGTAGTGGTGTTAAGCTAACTGAACAAGGTGATATTGCCAATGGCCTGAATGATTACTTCGTTAATGTTGGACCCTCACTTGCTCAGAATATTAATTCTTCTTCATCATTCTCGGACTTCTTGCACAAAACCAGTACCCACACATATTACTCTTTCGGGTTACTATGATCATACCAATTTTTTGTTCAAGTCTCTTAATTTACTCATATTCACGGACCTCATTAGACTGAATATAGCCAAGTTTGTTTATCGCTCTCAACGGAATCAATTGCCACCTTCTCTAAAAGATTTTTTCGTCCCTAATTCTGCAATTCATGAACACGGTACTAGACAATCCGATTACTTGCATATCCCCAGCTGTAGATCAACCTTTTTAATGAAAGGATTACACTACCGTGCAGCCACCTTGTGGAATTCTATTCCAGTTACATCGAAGCGCAAGCCGTCTATTTTTAGTTTTAAGAGGAACCTTCAAAATTATTTCATCGGAATGTATTAAAAAAGAAAAAAAAAATCCCTTCCTTCTATTTTTTACCATTTAGGTAGTATTGGACTTGGCTCCTATGTAGGGTCTTGAGGTATGGTTTGGTGTTAGTAGGTGGTTGGGGGGGGGGGTGTAGGTGGGGTGGGAGAGGGTGTGTGGTATGGGACTATGGGTGGTTGTTCTAGGTGTTAGATTGTTGTGCCGTCTGCACTTAGTGTTACCTACATTTGTTCCCTTATTCGGCACTCTTTTGTTTGCGACTAAGTATCTTAAGTTGTTTTGTTTTTGTACTTTACACTTTTTCTTTTAAGGGAGTGTTCTGCCTTTAATGTTAAGCCCCCAAGGGTTTTGTAGCTCACTTCCTTTCGCTACTCTGTCTATTCTATATTGTTACTATGTAACTGTTATATTATGTAATATTGTACATTGTAGTGGAAAAACAAATAAATGAAATGAAAATTTATTTTATTGGACATATTGGGCCGTTCGATGATTAGCCCCCACATTTCAAAATTGGCTCCGCAGCCTCTGTCCTCTTGGCAAAAATTTTTTAGGTGCAGTTACCTTGGATGCGATCTGGTGTTGTATTTTTCTTGCTTTTAATTCGTCACATTATACACACGGCAAATAATAATTCAACCGATTCCCAGGTCAATAGTCTGCCCTTCACATAGCCAATATGCCATCATTTGTATGGACATGGTGATGTATTTTCCATTTCAGCTGTTGAATGTGCAAAAATCATTGGTTGCTCATACATAGCACAGACTTATAAGACATACTGTAAAATGCCCCCCCCTCTCCCCCCCCCCCCCACATCATAACATCTTGACGCGCTCCATGACCTCACTGCCTTACCAATGAAAAAATCTGTAGCGTTTATAAAACAATAGCCAATAGATGAGCCAAAATTCCGAGTCATAAATACAAAAAGAACCGAGAGTTAGACTACCATTCTGACACTTGAGAGTTTGTTTTATACCCCTCCCCGTCTGTACGTGATGAACACCATAGGCTCAGGCCGAACACGGCGGTATGACTATATGAGATTGTAAGGGAACGCCCATTCATTCACATTGCTACCAGGATCGTCCATTGAAAGAAAACCGACGCGGGAAGAGAAAATCTCAAGAAAGACATTATTTTCCATAATTTATAAGAAGTATCCATGAAAGTCACTATTTCCCACTATATTTTTCACTAATTTCTCATATTGGGGCCGACTTGGTTTGGGGACGACTTGGCATGGGGACGTGTTGGTTTGGGGACGACTTGGCCCGAAAGCATTTAAAATCATCAAGGCAGTGTGCAGCCACTGCTGCAAATGCTAATAGAGTGCTTGGATTGATCAAGAGGAATTTCATCAGTTTTAGTAAGGATATTGTACTTAATTTGTAAAAGCAGTTGGTAAGACCCCATCTTGACTATGCAGCTCAGGCTTGGAGTCCCTTCTATGAAAAGGACAAGTTTCTATTAGAGCAAGTTCAAAGGAGAGCCACTCGCCTTATACCTGAGGTGAGAAATTTACCTTATCATGCTAGGCTTAAAGGCCCAGTTCCTGACTCCAAACAGTACCAATTCTCATAACCTTCTCACTTAAGCCCCTCCCACAATTGTGTGAAATTCATTATTATCCAGTCACAATCTCAGTTTATTGCTTCGGGGTGAGTATAGAAAAGCTCTATGTGTATAATGAAAACACTCTCAGTACAGTTAATTCTGTGTAATATAAGCTTTGGTAATCTGCATTGTTTGAATTAACAGTCAATCAAAAATTAAAGCTGGGCCAATGGAGAGTTTCTGTACCCCCCCCCCTCCCCACAAGAAGTGTAGTTTGGGGTGAGAGGATTGGCCTTTTAAACATCTTGGGCTTACCACTTTGGAGCTGAGAAGGATTAGGGTTGATCCAGGTTTACAAGTTTCTTTGTGAAAGGACTCCCCTTTTGACATGTTCAAAGTAATTCTCGGGTGCGTGGGCATTGTAAAAAGCTGGAAAGCCTTTTGCAAGGCTTGACATTAGGAAGTTTAGTTGCTCCCATAGAGTTGTCAACGAGTGGAATTGTCTACCAGATTGGGTAGTTAACTCCCCGTCAGTTCACTGCTTTAAGGTTAACATTGACAAGTTTTTCCATGGCCGTGGTAGAATCTGATTGTTTGGGGCTGTTGTCAAGCTTTGGTGGTTTGACTTTTGATTAGGGCTTGGACTTCAGGGCATCTTATGGGGCCTTGGCCCTCCTTTGCCCTTCAACCTGTTATGTTATGTTATATTATCCTGCTCTATGGTCGTACCCAAGTCAAGTCGTCCCCAAAACAAGTCGGCCCAATATGATGAAAAATTAGTGGAAAAAACAGCGACTTTCAACGATACTTCTTATAAATTAAGGAAAATGGTGGCTTTCTTGAGATTTTCTCTTCCCACGCCGGTTTTCAATGGACAATCCTGACAGCAGCGTGAATGAATGGACGTTTCCAATCTCATAGTCATACCGTGTTATAGTGTTTCACAGGGGCAACTTCGGCCGGGGATGAGTAGTTTCACCCAGAGATAACCCCAAAATGTATGATTACGCAAATTTTCAGGTGACCTTGTTATTCAAGTACAAGCCAATGGCTAAATGAGTTTCACACAGGAAAAATATTTTCAGGACTCATCAGTTGCGTACGTAGTATGGAATACCGTTTTAACATTTATTCAGGAATTTCAGATATCTCTAATTAATTTAGATATCTCTAATTCAATTCAGATATCTCTAAATAATTGCAGATATCTTCAAATAATTACAGATATCTTCAAATCATTTGCAGATATCTTTTAATAATTGCAGATATCTAAAAATAATTTTAGATATCTCGAAATAACGAAGTATTTCAGATATCTCTAATTCAATTTCAGATATCTCTAATTCTATTTCAGATATCTCTAATTCAATTTTAGATATCTTTAATTCAACTTCAGATATCTAAAATAGTGCATCATTTTAGATACCTGAAATTAATAAGAGATATCTGATATGCCTGAATAAATGTTAAAACGGTATTCCATACGTACGTGATATAGTAAATCGGCCTATAGAGCTTGGGTCATCACGTACAAATGGGGAGGGCCATTATCAAATAAAACAAATTCCCAAGTGTTGGGGCAATAAGCAAATGACACTGACGGACTAGGCCCCGTTGGTTCGCGGATATCATACATGCAGAGAAAATTTTCAACTAGCCGAGTTATCTAAAATGCCTCTCTTATTGCCGGGATGGCACTTTTGAATTTCCCAGTTTAGGGGGAGGGGGGTAAGGCGCTAATAAAATCTGTTCTTCTAATGGCCAGGTGTTTATTTCATGAATAATTAGCCTATCGTAACACAACGAAATCCATACTTTCAAAGGTCGTTTATTTTAATTTTATTTTTTTACCTACAAATTTCCTTGGGGGAAGGGGATAATTATAAGGACACTGCATGCAGTCCCCTCCTTTGGTTATCCGGGCTCAGTACTGGTTCCTGAGCCGGACTACTGTAGGCCTGTACCTACAACATTAGCACGATTTTGACACTCTTTAGATACCAACGTATATTAGGCCTACATTGTTGTAGAACCTGTGTGAGAGATAATATCATGCAAGTCACTTTTGCATAATTTAAAGGGCAGGAGCAGTCATCCCAAACTGAAGTAGTGTAGTAGACTATCCAGTTTCATGATTGGCTGTTGGGAGTCATGTGACGACATTTTTTTCTTTTTTGAAATTTACTGGAAATAACTGCTTGGTTTCCCTGAATATTTTATGTAATATGCATTACACAGGGGCGCCGGAACCGGTACGGCAAGTTCGACGGCCGCCGGACCAATATTTCGGCAAAAATAAAAAAAAAAATTAACAGAAAAAGAAAAAAATCTGACCCCGGTCCCAAATCCTATTTTTCTGCTCCTTTTGTAACTTTTTAACCCCAGAGGATCACAACTAATGACGTATTACAACATACCCTAGCATATATCATACAAAATACTAAGAACTCGTACTGTTATATAAGTACGTTATCAGAGAATTAAATAAGCATCTACCCTCCCTGTACAATATGACGTATATACATACACCGTAGCCGCATTCACCAGTGACATACACAATATATACATACTATAGGCATTACGTCACCTACACTTCCCAGATATGTTTGTTCAATTTTATGATAAATTAAGAAAAATGATAATTGGTCAAAGATCCAGTGGCGTCGTTAGGATATTTTCCAGGGGAGGGGGGAGCCAAAGCTCGAAAATTTCCCCAAAACTTTGCAGTTTCAGTTTCAGTATATTTTCTACTATATATATAGGATTAAGACAATGTCATCATGGACTCGTTGTCACCCCCATCCCCAGTGATTAATTAGATTAATTTTCCGAACGGATTAAATAGATTAATTTTCAGAAACAGTCCTTTAAAATGATAAGTTCAACATCATACGTTTTTCCAGGTTTGCAGGGTTATTATGTATAGACAACTGTAAGCTTTTGTTTTTAGTTCTATCCATGGTTAAAGACAGAGTAAGATCAGTCTATAAGCCTGCCCGATATTAGCTTGTAGGATCAGAGGCCATTAAATGCTTAAACTTAACCCAGGACGCTGTCAACCAACAGCTTTGAAACTGGGCTGTTAAAGCTCGCCTAACCTAACCTTACCCAGGGCCGGTTGTCAACTTTAGTGACGGGTGAGATTGATGCGCGGAGCGCGACCATCGGTTCGCGCGGAGCGGCCCGCCAGGGGAAATTTCGTTAAAAATACCCCTAGATTGCAGGAAATGACACTCCCTGTGCCTCATTACTGCATGCTTAGAATGCCATATTTTTCTTGTCCTGAAAACTTCTAAGGAGACAATTTGTTCACAATATATATATATATAAAGGAAAAAATGGAAAATCTAAGGAGTATGTATTGCTGTCAGCCTTAATTCGAATATAAAATATAATGGTTGAGGAACGAAAACAAACGGAAATTTTGATAACTAAATGAGGGAATATTTCGTTCACGAGGCTATGATTACGTTTCTATTTATTAGCAACATATTATTCAATAGTGCATCAAGTTGATGAACATAACCTTAGCTCAAAAATACGTAGGGAACTAACTCTATGATGGTATCCTATGCTCCGGGCTTATAGCCTGTCAGTGTTGCGCAGAATACGCTGAACTGATCAAAATACCCAACATGTGTACCAGCGAACTTTCACGCTACTGCAGAGAGGGCTTTTCTGCGGAACGCGAGTCAAGCTCACGTCATGCTGCAGTGACACAAATGAGTGTCAGATGAGTAAAATACGTTGCATGGAAATTAGAGTTATGCACGAGAAATGTTTCGCGATTACTCATAGTGGGAAAACTTTAAAGAAATAGGAAAAGGAAGTATAATTTCGTCAACTTGAAATTTCCCCAAATTCCACAAATTTCCCCAAAATATTTTCCAGGGGGGGAACTTTTCCCCCTGCCCCCCCCCATTTGCTACGCCACTGCAAAGATCCTGACCCTTAATACTCAATGTCAATTACGTGAATGATATTGCATGCTTGCAAAGGTATAAGGTTAAGTTCAATGTATCATCAGTGATAAGACTTATTTGAAAAGCATTGTGATTTTGTTTACGTGTTTCATTTATAAAATTCTTATTCATGCTTCAAAAAGAAAGCTAAATATATCATTTTGTCAGAAAAATATTAAGCCATTATTTAGTACGACAATGAGTTGAATCTATGCCTCACCACATCATTGATTTACTGTCAGACTTTCCCATTTTGACAATTTCAGTTATTATTCCTCTAAAGTGACTTTATGTTCTTATCATTATTTTTTGCATAAGTCTGCAATTTTTTTGTAATTTTCTTTTGTATTTTACTTTGCCTTTCATGGTTACAAATCATGCTGATCACCGTATTGTTTTGTAAAAGTATCTCAGTGGGGCACTTCTTTGTTCAAACAGAGCAAATGAAGAACACACTCACACAAAATGTGAGTTCCAAAGTATTTTTGCGTTTTGGTTGTAATTGGCTGTATGGAATCATGTTGTCATTAATGTTAATTGCCGAGCTTTACGGTGGACCGTGTTTTTCCCATGGATGGACTCATTCCCAACCGTCCAATAGAGAGACGCCTTTGTCAGTCTGTCTCTATTCAAGTTTGTCACTATAGCATTTGATTGTTATTAGGGCTCTTAATTTTCGAGGGGGAGTTATTGAAAACTTCGAAAAATATTGTAATTATGACGAAAAAGAGAGTTATAAAAAAGCTTACAAAACATCAAAGTTTCAGGAGCTTCCGGGGGCTTCGCCCCCTGGACCCCCACCAGGGGCCCTTCAGCCGGCTCTGGACCCCACGCCCTCGCATTGCCGCTACGCGCCCCTGTTACATAAAATGTAGTAGTGATACTTTGAAGAGTAATAAGACAAAAATTTTGCTAAATAGCTCTATCTTCAAAATAAGTTTGGAGGGACTGCCCTTTACCTTTAAGTGTAGAAAATCACACCATTTTTCATATTGGGGCCGACTTGGTTTGGGGCTGACTTGGCTTGGGGACCAGTTGGCTTGGGGCCGACTTGGCTTGAGGCCGAGTTGGCTTGGTAGCGAGTTGGCTTCATGGGCCGACTTGGCGTGGGGCCGAGTTGGTTGGGGCGCGGCCTGCTTCGGCGATGACGCGTATAACGTTATACGATAACGATAACGACGGTGAGCTTCTACAAGTTTCCCTCTTTCCAATCTAAAGTTTTCGCTTTTCCCGCTTGCTGAAATAAATTTCCTGGGATCCAGTGACTGTGTCAACAGCTTCAGGAACCAATTACTGTTAAAAATTATAAAATAATCCTCAAATATTACTCATTTTGTTACAAAATGCTCTTGAGAGTTATGTATTAGACGTCAAGGAAATGCAGGATGAAATCAAATCAGCTCTTCTAGGCTAGGAATCATAAAAAAAATCTCCACGAAGTTAAAAAAATAGCAAATTTTTCATAATAGAAGACGCTGTCTGGGTACCAATTGCATTTGGCTAGTTGAATAAGAAATGAATTTGGATTCAAGGAACGTTTATGGCAAGTCGAATGTTCAATAAATAGAAAATCCAAGATTTTCGGTTGATAATCCAAGATTATCGATCGATAATCTTGGATTATCGATCGATAATCTTGGATTATCAACCGAAAATCATCTTGGATTATCAACGATAAACCAGGTTTATCACGAGATAATCCAAGATTGTTAAAATAACTTGGACTATCGACCGATAATCCAAGATTATCTACCGATAATCCAAGATTATCAAATTAATTTGGTATATCGGCCGACAATCTTGGATTGTCCATTACTTGATGTATACTTCATGCGATAAACCTGGATTATCAACTGATAATCCTGGATAATCGTCGATAATCCAAGATTATCTGTCGAGAATCCAAGATTATCAAACCAGTTTTGATAATCCTGGTTTATCGGTGGACAATCCAAGATTATCTGTCGAGAATCCAAGATTATCAAACCAATTTTGATAATCCTGGTTTATCGGTCGACAATCCAAGATTATCAATGTAAGACTGAAAAACTTGGTTTATCAGTCGAGAATCCAAGATTATCGAAATTAAATTTGATAAACCTGGTTTATCGGTAGAGAATCCAAGATTATCGGCGAAAAACCGGGATTTTCATTTGATAATCCAAGATTATCATTTGATAAACCTGGTTTATCGCCGACAATCTTGGATTATCTTTAGATAAACCTGGTTTATCGTTGATAATCCAAGATTATCGACCGATAATCCAAGATTATCGGTCGAAAATCCAAGATTATCGATCGACAATCTTGGATTATCGGTCGATAATCTTGGATTTTCTATTTATAGAACACTCGGCTTGCCATAATCGTTTGTGCTCTTTTTCTTTCGGAAAAAAATGTGTAGGATGATGTCACCATAGAGTAGGATAATAGGAACTAGAGGGCGGACTCCCCAAAACAGCTGTGATCGCATGGACACTCTAAACCCATATTCTATCTGGGCAACAGACCGATCGCTTACATAGAGATTCATACAAATCACATGCACATGAACGTCCAAAAATTTGATTTCTAAAATAATCTACCGTTATCAGAAAAAGAGGAGGGTGTAGCATCTCTCATAAATTGTAAGTTTCTTGTGATGGTTTCGTATTTTATTCTTGTTTAAGTTGAAAAAGACGCATTTTTCTTCACCTAGTGCGAACACGTTCCTGTAACACAGTGAGTATGCAATAGGCCTATATACGTAGTATACAGTACCATCCGCCTAACGTTACTGGTTAGTTTCTGAATCTAAACAATCCACTCTCTGTAAACTTTGTGCATGGAGCCTTTTCACGATGCAATGAGATTTTATATAAACAAGAGGTGTTTTTACGCTGGTGGGGCTAGGAATTTAGGTCAGATGGGGCAAAAATGGCCAACAGGGCGTGTTATTATTTAGCAGCAGGCTGTAAAATAGTAGGGCCTAATTAGTTAAAAAGAGCTGGCATGCAATTTTGGTCTGCTAGGGTGAGGGTTGCAGTAATTTTAACCATACTTTGCCACTTTCTTTAAATCTTTTAACAGGGGGTAGGGTGTCTAGAGTCCCCAAGTATGTTTGAGACAAATTTTTGGAGCCAAATTTGTAACTGACTAAGGTCCTATGCCTCAAATTTATGTACATGTGTAACGTTAGGCTATATATGCCTACTGGGGGCTAATCAAGCTTGATTCTGTTGCACTGGAAAGGTACATTATTTGAGGAAATGGTGAAATATGTTAGTGTTTAATTCCTTGATGCAGTTTAACTTACTTTTACCAACACCTAAAAGAAGAAGAAGAAAAAAAAAAACCATTGAATACCTGATGCCAGTCTTGAGTTGTAGGCTACTATATGTACTATGCTACAGGTTGCATTTGGTTTTAATACATCATGGTAAATGATAACAATCTTCACCCCAAACAGAAACTGATGGTTTCATTTTTTTCTTGCACTTGCAGGGAGAAACCCAAGGGATGTCAGATTCATAGTGCTGCTGGCCATGAACTGTTTCCTGTACTTTACGCTGGATGTGGTCATGTCTGAAGGCATCTGCCACACAAGCAGATAATGAAGTGAACAAAGACATTTAAAGCTTGATTCTCTCACCCCAAACTATAATTTTTGTAGTTAGTCCACATCCACAGAAATTCCCAATTGGCTCTACTCTTTGACTGAAAGCAAGTTCAAAAAGTGCTGAGTACAGAACTCATACACACTGTACTGAGAATGTTTGATTACACACTGGGATCAAGTATGATCACCCTGAAGTAACAGACTGAGATTGTGTCTGGATGAGGATGAATTTTAGGCAGAGGAGGGATTGAGGGGCTTAATGAAGAAGGTTAAGAGAATTGGAACTGCTTGGGTGTCATCTTTTAAGTCCAGGTTCATTTAACCTACAAAGTGTCAACTGACTTTTAATTATCATCATGTACACCTTGAATATTTTGAAAGAAAATGTTAATTCTGGATCACCATACCTTGCAATTACTGCAGTTTAGACAGTTGAGGGAGACATTCAACAAGCCAAAGCAAAATCATGGGAAGCAATAATGTCAGCTGCTGGTGAAAGACTACATTCTTTATTATACTTGACAACAGTTTTAAAGACTTCCAAGTGCCCAGAGAAATTAGAGAAGTACTGTAACATGTGACTGTGATTGGATTAAAATGGTTGTTAGAACAGAACCATTTAACATTGTTTGAAGAAGAAGTAGATCAGACAAATGTATACATGTAGGCCTATTCATGTTTTGCTTTTTACTCTTCATGCATGCCAGTAAACTAGTGCTTCTAGTTTCTGCCAGTGGTGCAACAAATCACGACTCATGTCACTTCCTCTCAAAATGATAGTGACTCGATAGAATTCAGGAGTTATTTCCGCATTGGAATAGTACAGTGACTCGAGTAGAGCCACTTAAAAGTTTGAAAACTGGTGACTTGAGTCACTAGATTTAGTGACTCGATTACAACACTGGTTTCTGCAAGCTCACTGTTGCCATTATGACAAGCTGAGAAGTATTTTATAAAAGAGGCACATAGAGTAGGCTTTAGTTAGGCTGTAGTTTGCATATCATGGTACCACATTATTGCAGCCTACACCTTGAAATATACATTGGGAAATTGTGGAGTGACATTTCAAAAAAATTCAAAGGTGCACTGTGGCTATTGCCAGTCTCCCCTTTCCCAAATTTTGCACTCCTTTTCAAACGATTAGAAAGAAATTGCACCTGTAGCCCTACTACATCATTATTCCTTATAGCTGTAAATTACAGTAAAACATCTGTATGTGAAAAAGGAAGGAAAGAGATACAAAAATAAAACAATGTAGTAAAGATAGAATGTCTGTTCAAGCCTTCTTTTTTCAGTTTGGCATCTACAGTTACAGTATTTTATTAGCTGCCCCTAATTCACAAGGCTGAGTGAGTATCACTTTCATGTGAACTTTTACTAGTCGCCCGACATAGAAGGGAGTAACGTTCAATAACTTTTTTACCCCCTGTATATCAAGCTGACTGATTCAATTGGCAAAAATATTTTGGTTCATCTTTTCAGTCAACCACTTACAACATATGACTAACACTACAGCTGACCAGCTACTAAAATAAAATAAAATCAGTCACGTCATGCCACTTGTGCTGCCCAGTCTATATTACTTTTCTAGGCATAGTTTTTAATTTGAGAATGAAAAAGAAAAAAAATGATAAAAACCCCCTCCCCACCCAGTGACCCAGGTATTCAGTTTAGTAGAAGAATATTCCTTCCTTTTTAACGTCCATTTTCCAATCTCCACAGAAAATATGTAAAATCAAACATGAGAAAAATGTTGGAATGTTAGGATAGGCCTACATACATTTGCGACTTCATTTGGGGACGAGTTGTCTCCTCTGTTCGGAGTTTCATTAGGTGCCGAGCTGTCTGAGAAGCCAGCTTCATTAAGACGCCGAATTGTCTGTATATGAAGGGCTATATGCTTTTAGTAGGTGCCGAGTTGTCCGACTTTACAAAAGCACTGGGAACTGTGAGGCCGTTTTGTCTTACCGTGGGTGAGTTGTCCTTGCCTGCATGAGTGCGTTCCTCGAACGTTACTCTTTTTATCACTGAAAAGCAAATTCAGCCCCTCGTCGACCATTTCTGTTGACGTGAAAAGTTAGAAAATATCTTTACGCGTCAAAGCGAACAGCTTATGCCACTTTTTAGGATGAAATACACATTTTACAAGGACAAATAAGTCGCAGGAATCGGCCGAATCGATTTCTGCCATACAGTTTGTACACACATGATCGCTCCCCGCGTGACTTTTGCCCAAGTCATGCCCAGATTGAACGTGGATGCCGTGTCTCCATGCAATCACAGACGATTTACGTACGCGCCATTGGGAGTCCGTACTCTAGTTCCTATATCCTGCTCTATGGATGTCACGGAGCTGCTTTTCTATAGATTTTTATTCATAGTACGACACTGGGACATTAATGTTGTACCAAAAGTTTAAAATGTCTTTAAATCAGAGCCAAAGTTGAAATTTGAGTTAGAGTAACATCCGTTTAGATTATTTGACATTTTCTCTGATAATCTCGGTTCGAAACGATGGAAATAGGTCGAATATCTTCTTCGAAATGCATGAGGGGTGTTCCCAGTTTTCAAGCACACCTATTGGTCCGTAGTATGAATTTCATTGCCATGCTACGAAAGAAAACTTTCACCTGCCATTGGTGCACTACGATTAGTATGTACAACAGCTAGCTGAAGTGCCACTGCCAGTATTGCAACGACGATGAAGGAGTGTAGGCCTAACATTAGGAATAGGAGTATTCCAAAACAGTAATAAAGGTAGCATTTATCAGGTATCATCCATTGATCAGATTTGTATAATATAATATAAGGTTCATTCCACAGAGTTCAAGCGTTGTAGGCCCACAGGCGCTCGGTACTAGTATAGGCTGGCCAACACTTAGTCCTCTTTTACTCTGGTTCGTCCTCAGTAAAGGACTAAGTACGTATGGACGGTCGCGTAATTGCTCCCTATGTATAGGGAGCAATTACGCGACCGTCCATACATAGTCCTTTACTGAGGACTAGCCAACACTATACACATAGGCCTAGCCTAGCCTATATAGGCTACATATACAGTATAAAACACGGATAGTGTTGGCCAGCCCATACTAGTACCGAGGGCCTGTGTTAGCCCTAACGTTAGGCCTAACGTCCTACGTATACTCAGAGTACCATCAAATGCGCACCTAAGAGCTCAGTCATTTCAAGATTTTCACACGTTATTGTAATGCAGGTGTGCACTTGACGGGCCTGCGCACTCGACGGTCACCCCGAAGCAGGCCAAGTCGTCCCCAAACCAACTCATTCCCAAGCCAAGTCGTCCCCAAACCAACTCGTCCCCAATATGAAAAATGGTGTGATTTTGCAAAAGTGACTTGCGTGATATTATCTCTCACACAGGTTCTACAACAGGTGTAGGCATGATTTACGTTGGTATCTCAAGAAGTGACTTGTGTGATTTTATCTCTCACACAGGTTCTTCAGCAGGTGTAACGTTAGGCCTGGTAAGTTAATATATGTTGGTACAAAATCTTGGTAATGTTGTAGGTCGGCCATGGTCCGGCTGTGGGTAACCAAAGGAGGGGACTGCAGTGTTCTTATAATTACCCCCTTCCCCCAATCAAATTTATAGGTTAAAAAATTAAAATTAAAGTAAACGACCTTTGAAAGTATTGATATTGTTGTGCTATTATAGGCTAATTGTCGTTAATATTGAAATAAATACCTGGCCATTGAAAGAACAGATTTAAGCAACCACCCCTCCCCCCCCACCCCCCCCCCCACCCAGCCTGGAAATTTTAAAAGTGCCATCCCGGCAATATGAGAGGCATTTTAGACGACTAGTTGAAATTTTCTCTGCACTGATACCCGTCAACAAACGGGGCCTAGTCCTTCAGTGTCATTTGCTTATTGCACGAACACTCAACACTTTTCCCCCAGCCTCAGTCCTCACTCCCCCCAATAAAAAAGTCTGATCATGCCACTGGGACCTTCCTCGATATTATTTTCGGGGCCTATACAGGTGTGTCAAAGGTTTTTCGATGATAATATTTGCCCCTTAGGGAAATTTGATTTTAGGGATAGGGTTCATCCTCCCTCCCCCTCCTCTTGACAAAAATTTTAATGTGCAGTTAACTTGGATGCTATCGAGTGTTGCATTTTTTCTTGCTTTTAATTCGTCACATTATTCACAAATAATAATTCGTTCTTGCGAAGGGCCAGGCCAGTTCGATTCCCAGGTCAATAGTCTGCCTTCCACATAGCATCCACATATGCCATCAAGTGCATTGCGGGACATGGTGATGTATTTTCCATTTCAGCTGTTGAATGCATGCAAAAATCATTGGTTGCTCATACATAGCACACACTTATTTTTTTTCTTTTATGTCTTTTCCTTTTTTCACATTTGCAAGTTTCCTGAAGCCTAACAAACTTCTGGTGTTCCAGTCCCACCCCTCCCTAGTTTTAAGTCTATCTTATTTCATTTTCATGAATGTTGCATGAGAAACATGCGACAATATTTTTCACACTGAACTGTGTCAAATTTATGAGGGGCAAAGTCCTTGCTTTACCTTCGACATATACCTCCTTTAAGTCCTGAAATGTAATTAAAGAAAATCTCAAGAAAGACATTATTTTCCATAATTTATAAGAAGTATCCATGAAAGTCACTATTTCCCACTAATATTTCACTAATCTCTCATATTGGGGCCGACTTGGTTTGGGGACGACTTGGTTTGGGGATGAGTTGGTTTGGGGACGACTTGGCTTGGGGACGACATGGCTTGGGGACGAGTTGGTTGGGGACGAGTTGGTTTGGGGACAACTTGGCCCGAAAGCCCTAGGCCTATGTAGTCACTAAATAACTAACAGTTAGGCTTACTGTTTGTGGATTGGACCTACAGCATGGAACACATCAGGATTAAACCTTGAATAGGACTCTGTGCTATGCCTTTATTTGTTTTCTTCAGTCAAAAACTCCAGCTGGTTAAAATAGCTCATGAAATGTTGCATGCATTCATTTTAGCTCATATAGGCAAGGCCTATTCACGTTAAAAACCCAAAATTTCACTCCATTGGAGGGGGACACCACCCTGCCACACGGTTGTGTGCAAGTGGAATCCATAACCTTAGGGCTGGAAAATATTTTCATTTATTGGTTTCTCCACTACATTGTACAAGTAAAGAGTGTAAAGGAGACAAAACAGACTTGACAAAGTAGCAAAAAGAGGTGAACTACTAAACTGTGTTGGGCTTAACATCAGGAAAAACAAACACTCCCTTGGAAAAAAGAGCAAAATAAGCATACAAAAGCAAAGCTAGAACTAAAAATACTTAGAAGAGGTATTAAACATAAAAAATACAATACCAGCAAGGAGGACACAAAGTGACCCTACATGCAAGAGCATTATAAACAAAAAGTAGAATCCAGCTACAGTACTCCCTTCACCTAAAGTCATACCTCTAAACCCTAGCAAACCCAGTCATAAAAGATATAACACTAGAAAAAAAACTTAACATATTCCGATGAAATATTTTTGTAAGTTTCTCATTTAACAGGATGTGGACTGCTTTTGTTTACATCAGGAGGTGAATTCCACAAAGTTGCTGCAGGATAGTGTAATCCCCATATTGAAAAACTTGTGCTTCAGCCAGGGATGTGCAGGTAATGGGATTGTCTGGTACGGTGATCATGAATTGCTGAATTGGTGACAAGAAGGTTGTACAAAGATTGTGACCATTGATTGCATTGAGATGGGTAAACAAACTTGGCCACAAACTTTAAAACTATTTCTTTATAATGGGGTGAATTTTCACACATTATTATCCCTATATTTTCATCCACAGGAAAGAGAAATTTTCCCCAGTTGCCAAACTTTTCTAAGTTCAGATGCCCACAATTTCTGGGAAGGAGCCTCCCAGCTTTCCAACCTTTTCCACACAAGGTGCTTGCTCTCTGTTGCTTTTCTTCCTTTACAAAACTTCCTGGACACAGATTCCCAGCATACCTAACTGTCAATTTGACTGCTGTAGTAGCAAATGCCCCAGCGGATTAGAATATATACTTAAAGAAGAAATGCAGTTTTAAGTAGTGTAGTACACTGTCCTGTTTCATGATTAGCTCCCCAGAGTCATGTGACACTATGATTTCTCCACAAATCTGATATGTACAAGGAGTCACTGCTTGGTTTACTTGCAATATTGAGGTCCTAAAAATCTAAAATATTATAAAAGATGCTTTGGAGAGAAATAGAAAAAGAAAACTGTGAGACTTAGTTGTTACTTTAAAATAACTGTGGGAAGACTGCTCATTGCCTTTTTAGAAGTTGAGACTCACTTGGGTGGCCAAGAGATTTCCAATACAATTTATTCTGAAATTTTTCTGCTTGTTATGTTTCTTGATTTAATGTATGGAAAGGGAGGTCATACATAAGGAGAAAAACAATTGGGAATGGTTAAAGGGGCTCATTGAGTTGATATCAATAACTTAATGAGAGTGATAAAGGGTCACTGCAACATGACAAAGCTTATAGATAGCACAATAAGTCAGGTTTCATATCCTATATATAGAGTAGTTACGGAAAAAGCTAAAATTTTGAATTTTGTAATGTCCTGACTTGTAACGGTTTTGTGCACAGTTTGAAAAAGTGTCTGGTCACGAATTTTTGAAAACCGAATTGAACCGTTCCGTACTCACACATAAAACAGTTATTTGTTTGCACATATGGGGATTGTCTAAGATAGACCATTTGTCATTGGTATGTGAAGAAAACTTGACGGGTTTGGAATGGAAAAATTTGTGAAATTTCATGAACCAACTCAATGAGCTGCTTTAAAGGATAAATGAAAGAAGCTGTGCATTTACTGTACTGTTTATGAGTTCCTGCCATAATTGTCAACATTGTGTTTTCTCTTCTTTTTTAAAGGTTTTTTGAAGGAGAGTTTCCTAGCAAGAAAGTGGAATAGTGACAGACAGAGACACAACAAAGTATCATAAAACATTCATCTTTATTTAAATCCTTTAGACTGCATTGTTATACTGGAGTCGAGCTTTCTGGTCAACACCTGGACAAACCCCTTGAGGAAATTACAGAGCTAGACCAGTATATACAGATTCAAGGAGTTGATGCAGGATTAAATGTACCTCTACACCATGCATAAGACTTGAGAAAGGAGGGAAAACTTGAAGTGAACATGAGTGAAGAAAGTCCAAAGCAGGCACCAGCACAAGGGCGATATTTGCACCGATTCAAAGTACGAAAAATCACTGAAGAGGTAGAACCTGAACCTCCTTTCCCACAACATCTGCAAAAAACTCAGAAAGAGAAAAGCCATATATTGCCACAGGAGAGAGGAAATGTTAGAGAAGCCCAGTCTGAGGGTGGTGCAACTGTATGTGAATCAAGGGCCAAACCATTTCCACACAAATGCAAAATGCTGCTATCTTTAGTAGAGATACAGCATAGAAATGATCATCTAAGGAGAAAAAAGATCAAACTTCAGGAGAAGATTAACAATAAGGATGAAGAAATCAAGGCATTAAAAAAGCTACTAGATTCTGATTCAGACAGTAGTGATTCAAGTTCTGCCTGGTCTGAGACTATAGAAGTTGTATATGCACTGTGAATTGGTTTGAATTGGTTTGGTTAGAAATTCCCTTTATTTTTTGATTGATAGGAAAACTTTTCTTCAGATGCGAATAGACCAGTATATTTCATAATTGGCAGTTGGAAGTTGAAAATTACCTAGCATAACTTAATGCATGTTTTAAAATCATTTGCTGCAAGGCAAAGAAAGTACTGTTTTGGAAAACACACAAACCCTGAAGTTTTGTTTGTCAAAATTGTGTTTTGTAGTCTTGCTTTATAGGTGTGCAAAGATGATTTTGAGATTCAGCTGCTTGGAAGTCATCAGATTTTCATCAATTGCACTGTTTTGATAATGATGCTATGTGAAGAACAGAGCATGGGAAATTGCATATAAGGTACTGCAGGCGAGGATCAAGACATTCAAAAGGGTAAACACATGACATCACACCTACTTGTTGCAAGTTCGCTCTTTGTAGAAAATATGTCAACTTCACTTCTAATATCTGGAGACCAAATATGGGAAACAGTTCAGTGCTGCTATTGGTGCTGGTAGCGCTATCAACGCTTCTGTGCGGCCGGTACTGGGCTAAAATTTGGATACAATTACGTACTATATCCTTGACAATTATGCATTAATTTAAACTTTATAAATAATATATGACATTTGTATGAGACAGAAGGCTGGGATATTTAGCCGAGATTAAGAAAAAGGCTACTTTTCATTCACGTCATATCGAATAACGTTATTTTTGGAAAATTGAAGACCATGCATTGGAAACATTTTGGGGGGCAAGTGCCCCCGTGCCCCTATGGTGAACTGCTAATGGCTCACAGGAAACCCAGATTCTTCGATGGTCCCCCCAAACTTCAAATATCCTTACAGGAAACCCTGAATCTAAACTATATCTTGCAATACAAGCTAAGCTCCATATTTTCAAATGTGTAAAAGCACCCAAATTTTCAACATGCGCAGTACAGTAATGTTCAAACTTAAGAAAAAATCAGATTTTTTTTAAATTTAAAACAATGTTCTTCCTCATAGAAAAAAAGCGAAAAATTAAGCATAAAAAATGTACCTTTTGGTCAATGGGGCGGGGAGAGGTATATGGTCGAAAATTGTTCTGCCACCCCCCTCCCCAACTTTTATATTGCTTCCTACGCTACTGAGATATTCAGACAGATCATCACCGTACGCCCCTATTACCTGATTTCTCTAGGTCCAGCCCCCCCCCCCCCTTTTGAAATGTCTGGATCCGCGCCTGAATGTTCGAGGTAAACCAAACGGTCAATCCTTGAAGATTTAGAAATTGAAGAAAAAATGATTCTCACATGATCCCATAGGAGAACTAATCATCAAACAGTCTACTATACTAACTAATCCAAACCGCAGTTTCGATTGTAGTGATTGCTCTTTTTATGTTCTTTTTTTTTTCTCTTTTGCAACTTATATGGCTCAGTCAGTAAACCTTGTCATGTATACACGTCCAACATAAACAGATTGGCACACCCAACAGCTACGCTAGCATGATTTAGCTCAAGCTGTACATGTGCAAACTCCCAAAATATACAACATAAATGTCAAACAACGGCATGTTATGTGGACTGCTTGATCATCTATACCTTTAAGGCTTAATCCAATGCATAGAGTTGATATTTTTGCCTTGAGAAATGAGCACGGCAGGCCGTTTGCTTGTATTATTTGATCGAGACTTTACTTAAAAAGCGCTAATATATTCCTATTCTCCGATTTTCCATTTCTCATCATCATCATCATCGTTGATAAGTTGCAGAAGACCCATTGGGCGCAGAAGCAATGGAAAGATTGAGGAAAATAGCAACGTGCCAGGTGACACCTGAATGTGTACGTGTGCAGATTCTGTGCCTCTACTTCACCATCAGACAGTGTATTCGAATTTATTATAGTAGAGGGAAAAAGAAGTGCTTACACTGGGGGGGGGGGGGAGGGGGGTTCTACCGGTAATATTTTTGAAAGATTTGCTATTGTTATTAACCTGACTTTCCATAATATTATTAGAAACAGTCCTCAAATTGAGTTGGTTTAATCTGCCGTCTAGCTAGCTGGCTGTGCAGTTAGGAATGTATTGGGTTGGATAGATGGGAAGTTGTTATTAGTCATTTTATACATAAGACACAGTTTATCTATTTTCCTGTGGTTTTGAAGTGTTGGGAGCTACAAATTTTCAAGTAGGTGGGTCATGAAACCTTCCTCTCTGGACTTAAAGTCACTACCAAGAAATCTTGCTGCTTTACTTTGTACTCGTTCGAGGCGGTCAATGTCTCCTTGTTGATAAGGGTCCCATATAGCAGCTGCGTACTTTAGATTGCTGCGAACCATAGAGGTGTAACCAAGTTTCTTGCAATCTAAAGGACAATGTTCAAGGTTTCTTTTTAGGAGTCCCAGCATAGAGTTTGCTTTTGAAGTAATTGTATTTATGTGAATGGTCCCTTTAAAGTCCTCAGAAATAATGACTCCTACAGTAGGTGCTCTTAGCTTGTTGGAGAATATTATTACAGTACTTATATAGAGTAGAAAAATGATGATTTTGATTTACCACTCACGAGGTAGCACCTTTTTGAGTTGAAGCTCATTCCTCATGTGTTTGCCAACGACACTAGATTAATTTAGATCTTGCTGTAACCCCAAACGGTCATTATGATTTTTAATGGGCCGGTAGAGAAGGCAGTCATCTGCAAGCAGTCTCACCTGTGAGGAAACACAATCAGGCAAATCATTGATATGACAAAGGATTCTCATCACACAATATTTTAGCAGCTTTGATCTGTACTTGCCTGAAAGTACAAACTGTCTAATTTAAAGTTGGGGACTGAATTTCCCCTTTAAGCTCAAAGTTATATCATGAATCCAATTATTTAAAAAAAACCTAAGTCTTTGCAGAAGCATAGTAATCGAACTGAAACAAACCTGTTGGCAATTAATAAGCCAGCAACAATAATAATGCAGGTAATGCCACATACTTTAACTAACTTTATTTTGTCCTGTCTTTATAGACATCCGCCCAGGGTTGTTGATTTTTTTAAAGGTAGTGTGACACCTAAAATGCCAAAGTCCGGTACTCGATGTAAAAAGCAATAAAAACCAAGAAAATTGCCGCAATTCCCATCAAAATTGGTTAAAAATTTCCCTACTCCTGCACTCCATTGCTTATGCGGAGCGTCACGTACACTCAACGGCAGTATATATGACTTGATACGTTAATTCAAATAAGAGAAAACTACATTTTGTCTTTAAAGAGACAGTATTATCGAAACACCAGACTAAAAAGAAAAAAAAACTAAATATGTTGAACACTCAGTTTTAATCAGTATTTAATTTCTGGTGACATGATTGTGACGAAGTTTGGTATGTGACGTAAAAATAATCGAAAACTCCCAAAATAACAAAAATTTTCATCATTAACCATCAAACTGTCAGAAGCTGGCCATTTTACCAAGTTATTTCTGATTTGTACCTTATCATAAATAAACATGAGCTCAATGCAGATCTTTTGATGTGAAGAGGAAAATGTCACATGTCACTAATGTTATCCTTTGTTTTGTAATTTCCATTTCAAGGACAGCCTTATTATCTCAGTATGCCCTTAGAGGTTTATTTGGGGCGATTCAATAAGAAATTTCCTAACTGGCTAACGACAGCGCTAATCCCTAACCCTAACAAAGAAAACGATTGATACAATACAATGGCAACAGCCAATCAAGAAACACCTTATTAAGACAGTGCGCATATCTACGCTTTTATTTTGAAGTTTATATCGTGTTCAAGAAAATCTTCAACATCAATAACCAAACCTTATACCATCTGGTGAGTAATTAAGAGATAATTTACAGTATACTGGGTAAACATAAGTAATTCTAACACTGTGTAAAATAACACATCATCATTTTTGCGTAAGCAACTTGAAACATTCAAATTTCGAAGAGGTATATCTCTAGAATCGTACAAGATACTGACATAATTTCAACAGATTTTTCATAAGGAAAGCTTACCCTCAGCTGTTAGTAAAGACATGGCTTTTTGTTGACATGTTTCACGCATTACCTTTAATTACGTTTGTCAGTGCATCAGTAACGACTCATTTGTCAATACCGACAATGGTCAAATATTGATCTTATGCGTATAAGCGTCTATATATAAGCCCATAAAATATTATATATTATATGACGAAGAGTAGTAAGCGGGCTAATTTTGTCTTAGATCAAGTTTTGTATTGTTACAACAGAGGTTGGTGAAAATTTTAAAGTGTACGGAATTGCGGCAATTAGTGGGGTCCATCCCGTTGCGTGTGCAGGATTTCAAAGGTGGGGGGGGGGGTACAGCCTGTGATTCCCCCGCCTTACCGGATTTTGGTAACCTTTTTTTTTTTTTTTTTTTTTTTTTTGCTCTTCTGCACTTCAGTTTTTGGCGACCGAGCTAACGTCGGCGTACTCGATATCCGAATTTTCGAGGACTTTTTTTTACTTTGACAACCATTTTTCTGTCCCCACGGAGGATGGGTGGTTAAGGCTTCAATGCTCAGTGTGCCTCTCTCAAAGCTTTCCTCTTCCTCGAACCCGTAAATTCCCCAGACTGAGTGATTTTTCCCCGACTGACTTCGGCCCCACTTTAAGCACGCTACTGAGTCCATCAGCCTTACATCGTCTGAACTCTACTTCCTATCACAGTCAAGAGTACTTATAACACGAAATGTACACCTGCCAGCGTCTACCTTAATTTTATTGTCTAAAAGTAATTCTTAACCCTCATATTTCGTGAAATTGAGGGAGTCAAGTGGTATTTTGGTTTACAACAATCCATTAATAGCCTACAGGCATGGGCGTCCGCAGGTAAGGACTTTCCCCCTGGAAAATCAAAAATTTGAAAAAACGTATAAAAATCAACGCAAAAACCCGAACAAAACGTGTTTTCCGAGTTTCTATGCCAAAAGTAGGCTTTAGAAATGCCAATTCCGGCGATCTGGGAGGCATTTTGGGCTGAAATTTTCGCACGTTTCATGTTGATTCATGGTGACTCGGAGGTTTTGCCCCCGTCTAGAAATTTCCCCCCCCCCCCCCTGACTTTTTTCTGCGGACGCCCATGCCTACAGGTGAGCAAAGAATTTGAAAGATTAAAGCTATGGACCCTAGTTATGCCTAATTAAATCAGACCATCAGTTAGAAGAAGAAGAAGCTCTATGCCGTGGAATATATTCTAGTGATTTGAAACATTAAATTAACTTTGGCTTATGTAAACAGACTAACGACTTCAAATAAATTAGGCATACGGGTAACAAGTCCACAGAGCTTTTGTGAGTATAGTGAAATCCTCTTTGCCATATAAGCTGTTTCCTATTCGCGACATTTTGAATATGGACCGAACTCGTATCATTTAAATATACAGAGGTTTTGAAGCTGGCTTATCCGAGAAGTTGCTATATGACAGATAGTCATAGTTGATTGTTTTGAAAGTAAGTTGGCAACTATTTCAATGACTAATTTATCACATGCTCAGTTGAGATCGTTTCTGGCGAGATGTATGTACAAATTCTTCATCGACGGGACTCTGAAGTCATACGGTGTTTTATTAGAGGCAACAGCTAGAGATGTAACTAAATATCACTTCATCGCCGGATGGTTGTTCACGTTACAGATCGGTGCATGCTACCTTGGTTGTAAGTTCTCCTAGCTTAACTCAATTTAAATTACTTAACTAAATTTATCCAGGGTAACACTTCCCTGACATCACTCAGAGAGATATTTCACGGAAGTGAACCAAAATGACCAAAATTAGCCTGCATTCGTATAGCCGGGGAACATCCTTGCAGCTCCCATATAATTAAGGCTCATATCGTTAAACCTCTACCACTCAGTGGTCCATGACTGCCCATCCTTGTTTCATAACCATCCCCTTCATGTTGGAAAAACATTTTTAATCTTAGTTTTTAAAGTATACACTTTAACTTTCTTCATTTTTAATCATTTTCAATAGACAAGTTCATCCCTTAGGCTATATAAAACAACTATATGTGCGTGCCTTTTGGAGGTAGGCCTACCTTATTGTAAGGGTGTCTCACGCTAGAGCAGGACACTCCAGCATGCAACATGCTCTTTCGTAGAAGCAGTTCATTTATGTTGCACAGCATCCACACTTTGACTCCCGGACGACTGTCCCTATGATAAGTTTTTTCACACGGGAAGGATAGATACATCTCAATAACACCTTCCCAAAAATCTAATTGTTCTCTATCAATAAAAGCATAATGTTTCAAATTTTCTACCATTGATCTATCCAACTTGCTGGAAGATTCGTCGACCCAGCTATGGATTTTGAAATTTCTGTAAATGCACAACCTTTTCTGCTCGCTTCGCACGCAAAAATAACATTCTATTTTAGGAAAATGTTTTTGATAAACTCGGTCTTTCAAGCTCATCGAAAACTGTTTTTATAGGGTAACTGAGTATTTCGCTCCATAAACACAGTATTTCTCGCTCGAAAAGAAACAAATTTAACAAAATATTCTGTTTTCGGTCGACAGGTCGAAAACTTGAGCTTGTCGGAAAGCTTCTGTTTTTGCGTTGCTCGAAGACAGAGTTAATCAAAGAACTTGAGTTTATCGAAAAACTATTATTTCGGTCCTAAAACCCGTGTCTATTCAAAAACTCTGCTTTCGCTCCATGAGCTCCGTTTTTCGCCAGAAACTGTGTTTCTCCTATGACCGACTTCATCAGCAAAATGCCATCTTTTGAGTTATTGTGCATAAAGGTCTTACACCTTCAATAATTTCCCAATTGACTTATATACTCACTAAGTAAGCTCCATTTCGTGGTCCCTGTGCCCTCTGTCAGAGTTCACAGCTATTTCAATACACCCATCACTTGAAAGCTAACAAGATTGCCCGTCATGGCACTAAAAAAATTCCATACCATGACCGTTTAGATTTTGAACTGGAAGGAGCTAAGTTTTTGTAGGGAAGCCTACACCCACACCAGCCTCTTCATAACGTTAAGCGTCCGCCATATGAGAGCATTGTTTTAAGCTGTCTAAATCACCATCAATCTTACCCAAATTTTCAACATTCACATTCTAGCAAGTTTTCTTTCAGATTCATGGAATTTTATTACTCAACGGGCATGTTATCCTGACGAATTCAGTCAGGTTAAAGAATAAAAGAACTTCTTTGAGGACGTGCACTTGATGCTGCAGAAAATTACCATATGGAGTAGTAACAGTGGCGGAGCTGCCATATGGTCAGGGGCCCCCGACGAGCCAAAATCGTCTATCTGCGCCCTTTTTAGGTTTTTAACACACTTTACTCTTGCACCATTATTGGCAAAAGACATACTTTAATAGCACTGTTAAGAGGCCTAAACAACAAATGTTGAAACAGTCACCAGTAACTGTACTATCTGAACTTTGTTCTGATGAAAAGGGTCATCTCCTGTAAGATAGGGATAGATTTTGCCGAGACGTATCTTCGTGCTTTATACGCACTAATCAATTTTGTCGCTGTGCTAATTAGTTAATTGCTTCCACACCAAGCGTGATTATAAGCTTGCAAAATACACCAACTGACATAAAATTCACCCTCCCGGCCAATAAAAGATGTTGCAAAAGGCGCAAAAATATTTCTAGCCTAAATAGTCCTCTTGTTGTCTGGGATAATAATTGTCAACATACACAAAAGAAAGAGTTTTTACAGATACCAAAACAGCTTTCACAACATTTTTCAAAATCATTTAAAGAGAACATTCAGATTAAAATGAAATAAAACTGTTATCATAGTGGTAATGGTTTAAGAGTTTTAACGAGCAGTTTCCATTTTGGTTTTCTTCAAGTGACCATTCTCATGATAAATGGCTATTTCTGACACTGCACGATTCCATGAAAATGCTTAATTCTGTACTTTCGTGGTCTCACAAGCCCAAAAGTTGCATCTAATAAGCCTAGGTGTAGGCTAATTTTATTTATTATGAATTCGTATCTAGAGAGCCAATTTCGAGCAGACCTTTTGTCTTGGCTATTGCTTTCAATGTACTTAATTAAGGGCTATTTCAGAGTGGTTACAAAATGCTGCTATCTTTAGTAGAGATACAGCGTAGAAATGATCATCTAAGGAGAAAAAAGATCAAACTTCAGGAGAAGATTAACAATAAGGATGAAGAAATCAAGGTATTAAAAAAGCTACTAGATTCTGATTCAGACAGTAGTGATTCAAGTTCTGCCTGGTCTGAGACTATAGAAGTTGTATATGCATTGTGAATTGGTTTGGTTAGAAATTCCCTTTTTTTTTTGATTGATAGGAAAACTTTTCTTCAGATGCGAATAGACCAGTATATTTCATAATTGGCAGTTGGAAGTTGAAAATTACCTAGCATAACTTTATGCATGTTTTAAAATCATTTGCTGCAAGGCAAAGAAAGTACAGTTTTGGAAAACACACAAACCCTGAAGTTTTGTTTGTCAAAATTGTGTTTTGTAGTCTTGCTTTATAGGTGTGCAAAGATGATTTTGAGATTCAGCTGTTTGGAAGTCTTCAGATTTTCATCAATTGCACTGTTTTGATAATGACGCTATGTGAAGAACAGAGCATGGGAAATTGCATATAAGGTACTGCAGGCGAGGATCAAGACATTCAAAAGGGTAAACACATGACATCACACCTACTTGTTGCAAGTTCGCTCTTTGTAGAAAATATGTCAACTTCAATTCTAATATCTGGAGACCAAATATGGGAAACAGTTCTGATTCAGTGCTGCTATTGGTGCTGGTAGCACTATCAACGCTTCTGTGCAGCCAGTACTGGGCTAAAATTTGGATACAATTACGTACTATATCCTTGACAATTATGCATTAATATAAACTTTATAAATAATATATGACATTTGTATGAGATAGAAGGCTGGGATATTTAGCCGAGATTAAGAAAAAGGCTGCTTTTCATTCACGTCATATCGAATAACGTTATTTTTGGAAATTTGAAGACCATGCTGTGGAAACTTTTTGGGGGGGGGGCAAGTGCCCCGTGCCCCTATGGTGAACTGCTAATGGCTAACAGGAAACCCAGATTCTTCGATGGTCCCCCCAAACTTCAAATATCCTTACAGGAAACCCTGAATCTAAACTATATCTTGCAATACAAGCTAAGCTCCATATTTTCAAATGTGTAAAAGGACCCGAATTTTCAACGTGCGCAGTACAGTAATGTTCAAACTTAAGAAAAAATCAATTTTTTTTTATTTAAAAAAATGTTCTTCCTCATAGAAAAAAAACGAAAAATTAAGCATAAAAAATGTACCTTTTGGTCAATGGGGCGGGGAGAGGTATATGGTCGAAAATTGTTCTGCCACCCCCCTCCCCAACTTTCATATTGCTTCCTACGCTACTGAGATATTCAGACAGATCATCACCGTACGCCCCTATTACCTGATTTCTCTAGGTCCAGCCCCCCCCCCCCCCTTTTGAAATGTCTGGATCCGCGCCTGCATGTTGGAGGTAAACCAAACATTCAATCCTTGAAGATTTAGAAATTGAAGAAAAAATGATTCTCACATGATCCCATAGAAGAACTAATCATCAAACAGTCTACTATACTAATTAATCCAAGCCACAGTTTCGATTGTAGTGATTGCTCTTTTTATGTTCTTTTTTTTCTCTCTCTCTCTTTTGCAACTTATATGGCTCAGTCAGTAAACCTTGTCATGTATACACGTCCAACATAAACAGATTGGCATACCCAACAGCTGCGCTAGCATGATTTAGCTCAAGCTGCACATGTGCAAACTCCCAAAATATACAACATAAATGTCAAACAACGGCATGCTATGTGGACTGCTTGATCATCTATACCTTTAAGGCTTAATCCAATGCATAGAGTTGATATTTTTGCCTTGAGAAATGAGCACGGCAGGCCGTTTGCTTGTATTATTTGATCGAGACTTTACTTAAAAAGCGCTAATATATTCCTATTCTCCGATTTTCCATTTCTCATCATCATCATCATCGTTGATACGTTGCAGAAGACCCATTGGGCGCAGAAGCAACGGAAAGATTGAGGAAAATAGCAACGTACTAGGCGACACCTGAATGTGTACGTGTGCAGATTCTGTGCCTCTACTTCACCATCAGACAGTGTATTCGAATTTATTATAGTAGAGGGGAAAAAGAAGTGCTTACACTGGGGGGGGGGGGGGAGGGGGTTCTACCGGTAATATTTTTGAAAGATTTGCTATTGTTATTAACCTGATTTTCCATAATATTATTAGAAACAGAGTCCTCAAATCGAGTTGGTTTAATCTGCCGTCTAGCTAGCTGGCTGTGCAGTTAGGAATGTATTGGGTTGGATAGATGGGAAGTTGTTATTAGTCATTTTATACATAAGACACAGTTTATCTATTTTCCTGTGGTTTTGAAGTGTTGGGAGCTACAAATTTTCAAGTAGGTGGGTCATGAAACCTTCCTCTCTGGACTTAAAGTCACTACCAAGAAATCTTGCTGCTTTACGTTGTACTCGTTCGAGGCGGTCAATGTCTCCTTGTTGATAAGGGTCCCATATAGCAGCTGCGTACTTTAGATTGCTGCGAACCATAGAGGTGTAACCCAAGTTTCTTGCAATCTAAAGGACAATGTTCAAGGTTTCTTTTTAGGAGTCCCAGCATAGAGTTTGCTTTTGAAGTAATTGTATTTATGTGAATGGTCCCTTTAAAGTCCTCAGAAATAATGACTCCTACAGTAGGTGCTCTTAGCTTGTTGGAGAATATTATTACAGTACTTATATAGAGTAGAAAAATGATGATTTTGATTTACCACTCACGAGGTAGCACCTTTTTGAGTTGAAGCTCATTCCTCATGTGTTTGCCAACGACACTAGATTAATTTAGATCTTGCTGTAACCCCAAACGGTCATTATGATTTTTAATGGGCCGGTAGAGAAGGCAGTCATCTGCAAGCAGTCTCACCTGTGAGGAAACACAATCAGGCAAATCATTGATATGACAAAGGATTCTCATCACACAATATTTTAGCAGCTTTGATCTGTACTTGCCTGAAAGTACAAACTGTCTAATTTAAAGTTGGGGACTGAATTTCCCCTTTAAGCTCAAAGTTATATCATGAATCCAATTATTTAAAAAAAAACCTAAGTCTTTGCAGAAGCATAGTAATCGAACTGAAACAAACCTGTTGGCAATTAATAAGCCAGCAACAATAATAATGCAGGTAATGCCACATACTTTAACTAACTTTATTTTGTCCTGTCTTTATAGACATCCGCCCAGGGTTGTTGATTTTTTTAAAGGTAGTGTGACACCTAAAATGCCAAAGTCCTGTATTCGATGTAAAAAGCAATAAAAACCAATAAAATTGCCGCAATTCCCATCAAAATTGGTTAAAAATTTCCCTACTCCTGCACTCCATTGCTTATGCGGAGCGTCACGTACACTCAACGGCAGTATATATGACTTGATACGTTAATTCAAATAAGAGGGAACTACATTTTGTCTTTAAAGAGACAGTATTATCGAAACACCAGACTAAAAACAAAAAAAAAAAAACTAAATATGTTGAACACTCAGTTTTAATCAGTATTTAATTTCTGGTGACATGATTGTGACGAAGTTTGGTATGTGACGTAAAAATAATCGAAAACTCCCAAAATAACAAAAATTTTCATCATTAACCATCAAACTGTCAGAAGCTGGCCATTTTACCAAGTTATTTCTGATTTGCACCTTATCATAAATAAACATGAGCTCAATGCAGATCTTTTGATGTGAAGAGGAAAATGTCACATGTCACTAATGTTATCCTTTGTTTTGTAATTTCCATTTCAAGGACAGCCTTATTATCTCAGTATGCCCTTAGAGGTTTATTTGGGGCGATTCAATAAGAAATTTCCTAACTGGCTAACGACAGCGCTAATCCCTAACCCTAACAAAGAATACGATTGATACAATACAATGGCAACAGCCAATCAAGAAACACCTTATTAAGACAGTGCGCATATCTACGCTTTTATTTTGAAGTTTATATCGTGTTCAAGAAAATCTTCAACATCAATAACCAAACCTTATACCATCTGGTGAGTAATTAAGAGATAATTTACAGTATACTGGGTTAACATAAGTAATTCTAACACTGTGTAACATAACACATCATCATTTTTGCGTAAGCAACTTGAAACATTCAAATTTCGAAGAGATATATCTCTAGAATCGTACAAGATACTGACATAATTTCAACAGATTTTTCATAAGGAAAGCTTACCCTCAGCTGTTAGTAAAGACATGGCTTTTTGTTGACATGTTTCACGCATTACCTTTAATTACGTTTGTCAGTGCTCCAGTAACGACTCATTTGTCAATACCGACAATAGTCAAATATTGATCTTATGCGTATAAGCGTCTATATATAAGCCCATAAAATATTATATATTATATGACGAAGAGTAGTAAGCGGGCTAATTTTGTCTTAGATCAAGTTTTGTATTGTCACAACAGCGGTTGGTGAAAATTTTACCCAACTGGTTAATTTTAAAGTGTACGGAATTGCGGCAATTAGTGGGGTCCATCCCGTGGCGTGTGCAGGATTTCAAAGGTGGGAGGGGGGTACAGCGTGTGATTCCCCGGACTAAACCGGATTTTGGTAACCCATTTTCTTGTGCTCTTCTGCACTTCAGTTTTTGGCGACCGAGCTCACGTCGGCGTACTCGCTATCCGAATTTTCGAGGACTTTTTTTACGTTGAAAACCATTTTTCTGCCCCCACGGAGGATGGTGGGTGGTTTAGGTTTCAACCTTTTTTTTTTTTTTTTTGCTCTTCTGCACTTCAGTTTTTGGCGACCGAGCTCACGTCGGCGTACTCGCTATCCGAATTTTCGAGGACTTTTTTTTACTTTGACAACCATTTTTCTGTCCCCACGGAGGATGGTGGGTGGTTAAGGTTTCAAAGCTCAGTGTGCCTCTTTCAAAGCTTTCCTCTTCCTCGAACCCGTAAATTCCCCAGGCTGAGTGATTTTCCCCCGACTGACTTCGGCCCCACTTTAACCCTTTACCGTTGTGCTCCGATCGGGGCATATTTGCGCGCCTCGGGATCGGGCGGAAAAGCGGACGTAGCCCGGACCGCGTCGGCTTCCGTAGGCCATTGACCCCGTGACCTTAAACTACCGTCTCTCTCGCTCTTGTGGCCGAATTTTCGGGTAGCTACTCGCAGTTTCGAGCTCCGCGTGAAACAGTAAAGATGTGTGACAGCCGAGCTCCCCGCATGGGTCCAAAAGGACCCAAACAACGGTGAAGGGTTAAACACGCTACTGAGTCCATCAGCCTTACATCGTCTGAACTCTACTTCCTATCACATCCAAGAAGTACTTATAAGAAGAAATGTATACCTGTCAGCGTCTGTCTTAATTTTATTGTCTATAAGTAATTCTTAACCCTCATATTTCGTGAAATTGAGGGAGTCAAGTGGTATTTTGGTTTACAATCATCCATTATACAGCCTACAGATGAGCAAAGAATTTGAAAGATTAAAGCTATGGACCTAGTTATGCCTAATTAAATCAGACCATCACTTAGACGAACCCGATCGGGTTCGTCTATAATTAAGACCATGTATCGTTCATTATTTATTCTTATTATCTCAGTTTACTATAGTTATTTTCTAAGAGTTAATCAAACAAGTAGTGCCTGTAAAAGTATTGTAACATGATCGAAAAAGCCATTTCTGAAGAAGTAGGATAATATGGTACACTAATTCAAATTGACTACACTTCCGTTTTCAAATGACATTGTAATTAAAAAAAACGGGATTCAGAAAAGATAAGTTGCCTTATTAATTTTAATTTGCACTAATAACGTCTGTTAATGCTTTAATGACGAATCATTTGACCGTCAAAACAGTGTAGTCAAATGTTAAGCTTGCTCTTCCAGTGATGAAATGAAACCTTGTGCCATTGTGTTCGGTGCTCAGCATAAAAAGTAAAGCAGGGAAAACAAGCAAGTGAGTCACAACTGGAAAAAATACCGTGGCCGATCGCGACTCGACTTGAACCATTTGGTTGGGAACTGGCAAGTAAAACTTCATTTTACCTATATCTTTACCATCATCCAGTGGTGGATTAAGGTATCATGAGAATTTGAATGTATAGGATTTTTCTTAGAGGACTGATATCGATGTCCGGACGGGATCCATTCTTTTAGTGGAACGATGACTTTTTGCCCGTTTCCAGATCCCAACTTAAGACTAATCTCTGTCCTACCAAGGGACCAACGTCTTCTCGATTCACTAGCAAGAATTGGTTGATTGCGATCCCGGCCCCCGTTCCGTACGGCCATGCTGATATCTGGCGGGCTATGTTCTGGTAAGATCTATGTAGTGAAAAGCCATCCCCAAACCACATAAGGAAGGGTGACATGTGAAAGATAAACCGCAAGTAAATCGGGTAACGTAATCGTCTTCGGACAATGAAAACTAACTTTTAAGCGGCAACTTTTGTTCTCACTATGTATACCTGAAACGACTCAGGCGCCTTTACAGATTCAGACTGGCAGAATCTCTCATTCTGTTCCGAAGAGTGTTTACTCTTTTGATCTATGTTACGAATAATTTGGTAGTTCCTGGTGAAGGCGTTTTCACCTCCTCCGTTACAAGGGAGCTTTAGATTTTACGACGCGGACCTCATCTACAACGAAATGACGTCATTTGTATCTATGCCATTTCGAACGCAACGCGAAATAACGCAACACCAAGTTGTGAAATGATTGGGAAAACGCAGGGGTGACGTCATTACGTTGCAGCTGACGTCCGCGTCGTGGAATCTAAAGCTCACTACAATCAATCTCTGAGGGCACAAAACACACCTAGAAATCTTCCGGTGCACTTTTGAAAAGGTGTTTAAGAATGAAACACTTTTTGCCCCACTTTGAAAACGTTTTTAGATGCTAAATACGCGTACCTTATTTCCTAAAATCTCGTTTTGAAATACGTTCAATTACTAAACATTTAGTATTTAATAGCTAAACATGTTTAGGATTTAAACGTGTTCACAAAGTGAAGGCAGAATTAGTGTTTAATTTTTCAAAGCAGTTTTAGAGTGTGAGAGCAATAGAATGAATAGAAAATTATCATCTCCCTCTTGATTTGTAGCCCCGTGTTTGGTCTAACGGTAAGAGCATCCGCCTCTCACACGGAAGGTCCGGGTTCGATTCCAGGTCGAGTAATACCAAAGACTTTAATGATGGAACCTACTGATGCTCCGCATAAGCAATGGAGTAGGGAAAACAAGCCAGTGAGCCACAGCTGGAAAAAGGGAAAAAGGCCGTGGCCGGTTCGACTTGAACGAATAGGTTGGAAACTGGGCCCTAAAACTCTAACTAACTAACTAACTCTTGATTGGCATAGTACCCGATAGCAATGTTATAACCGAAATACCTGCGTTAAATGCCAATGAAGTTGTTTAGGGTCGAATACGCTAGAGCTAGAAAAAGCTGGGTGTTGAGCAGAACACATCCTGCCACCTGCCAAGAAAATTGTTGAAATATGCTTTTGGTGTTTGGACCTAAACTGAACGAATGACCAGAGACCCCATAGGCTATAGAGGTTCCTTGTCGAAAGAGCCCTGCATTGAGGATTATCCCTCACGTCTATATTTCCCTTTTACGATGTTTTCGCAATTTGATTTCCGTTGACTTGCACTTTACTAATTAAGCTATTTTGCTAATTCGTTGGGCATGGAATAGTGGGACACGGAGTGGGATACACAAACCGGAGCTCAGCAGCAACGTACGGCGTTCCCTTGTTTTCGTGCTGTGCATGCATGCATACAACACTGAGCATAAATTTGAAAAGTCAATCCGAACTAAAATGGGGACTCGGCCCTACTTTATGTTAGATTAAAATGTAAATTTTTACGCCAAAGACAATTTAGACAATCCACTTTACAAAAATTTCAAGTACTTCATGAGAACTAAACCTTTGGAATACGTGTTGTCGGTGCGGGATCGGTTTGTTTATCTCGACGATTTGGAGGATGCGCGCATGTGCATAGCCACCAAAAAGAATTCCCGAACTCGTTCATTGAACTCCCCAAAATGAATCACGAAAATGAAAACAGGGGCGTTTAATTTTTTTTTGGAAAGGGATTCGAACCTGGAGCGTTTGTATGAGTAACCTACCACTTTTTTTTACTTCTATTGGAAGACGAACTCGCTTGCGTACCTACCGTATAAATTCATGATCGCAATATGTGTGCAAGAGTTATGTTTTACAATTTTTAATGTTTTTAATTGAATAAAAAGAACCATACAAATACAGACGTATGAATACCCATGAAGAGATATATCTGAATCGATAACACCTACTGTAAGTACTTAATTAAAGTGTACCTCAAGTCAAAACATGCAAAATATATATATCAAAGACCATGAAAAATGAATTCTAACAGTCCAACTTCCATCTTCATAGGACATTCCTGAGCTGAGATATAAAATGTTGAAGTTTATTCACTCAACTTAAAATGGTACTTTGCGCAATAATTTGTGATGCCATTGTTGTACTACTCAAATTACAATCTTTGTTTTTTTAAAAGTTACTGCACCTTGTACCAGGGTGTGATAGGACTCTTAGTCTCATGAGGTGATGTAATTAATTAAGGCCTCACATGCTATGCAAGCAAACAGAAATTGTTCAAGGTCAAAACAAAAAACAATTTGAATTTTAAAGGAAAACAAAGCAGGTAATGTGAGTTGTACAACAAGAAAGTCACAAATTATTGCGCAATGGATCAACTTGTTTTAAGTGAATAAACTTCAACATTTTATATCTGATCTCAAGAATGTCCTATGAAGATGGGAGTTGGACTGTTACAGTTCATTTTTTCATGCTGTTTAATATGTATTTTTTCTTTTTCCTTTTTTTTTTTGACTTGAAGTACACTTTAAACGGCAACCTTACCTTGACATCACGGAAGTAACAAACCCTCTAAAAAAAACAATGGTCAAATGGTAGGCCCACACTGTCGTCAAAAGTTACCATTGATGGTCATAATTGTGACCATAAATTGGTCATTTTTGACAATTGATTTGGTTAATTATTTGACCTTAGTTTTAGTCAGTGTATAGTTGACTAAATCAGTGGTTAAATTGACCATAATCTTTTCAGTGGGCAGTAAGCATAATAAGGGTAAACAAAATTATTAGCGCGTACGTACACTTTCGAAAATGTACTCACGTCTCCGATTTCTGATTTTTCATCCGCTTAATCAAACACCTTTTGATTAGCTAATCCAAAGGTGTTTATGCGGTATCTATCAAAACTTAAACATGGGCCTTACATAAATGCGAATACATATGCGGGTAATTCACATGAAGACATAAACTTGAACCAATAAGAGGCACTTACCCGACTGCCTCACTGTTGGAGTACCCTTTGAAATACAAGAAATAGCCTTTACAGACAAAAGTACGAACTCACAGTGCACCTTGAGTCTTGAGAACATTCACCGTTTTCACATTACCCCGAAGAAGATTCCTGTTGAGGTATGTTAAAATTCCGACAGATTTTGAAAAAAGGTTTTAACAGGAATGAACATAAAATGAAAGTTTTCAGTTACTTTTTGAGTGAAAAGATCAATAGATGTCAACAGGTAACTCCTATGAAGCAAATAGGTTTATGTTGGTACCTGTTGAAATCCTGTTGATTATTTCCCTTGATTGTTGGTTATTTATACACCTTTCGTGCATGTTTAATCCCGTTTAAATCTGTTCAACTTGAACTTTCTCCTGGGTAAATACCCACTTAACACCACCAAACTCTTATTCGGCAGATGGTTAGTAAACCGATGTGATCATACCCTTACTCCAAATCCAGATATGAAATTCCATATATGGGCCAGATATGGATTTCATATCTGGCTCATATCTGCTGCAGATATGGGATTTATATCTGGGCCAGATAAAAATTGGGCAGATATAACCTTGATCTGTGCCAGAACCAGATCTAATCCGTATATGGGCCAGATAAAATTTTATCTGAATCAGGTCTTTATCTGGAACAGATATGAACCATATAATGCAATACCATATATGGTTTATATAAAGCTATTCCCTACTGATCCCAAGAAGCAGTGCCATATCTGGTTTATATAAAGATTTACTGTATTGATCCCATATTAAGGAGACAAGTATGGTGCATATATGTCCCATATCTGGACCATATATGACTGGACCAAAATGTATTGGTGCACTACCTTTGTGTAAAGCGTATCAGAAGCCTTCTGAGCCAGCATAATGTTAAGGGCTATCTGAACATCTATCACAAAGTTAAATGCCCATTGTATAACATTGACTTAAGTATTTGAAGTTGTTAAATTACTTAATAGTGAAGAAAAAAACTGCTTTGAAATTCCTACTTTCAAATGTTTACACTGCATTGTTGGTTTAAATTATCATATGGGGCAATATCCCAACATAAATTTTGTTGAAGGTTTCATGATTTTTCACATATTACTTCCTTAATCACAATAAAAAGAAAACCAGGGCCCTAAATTCCTGACCACGTCCACATTGGAAAGTCATTTGCATATGTTAGTATAATATGGCTGAACATGGTTTGAATGTTCTGATTTTGGTTTGATGATACTTGTTCAGCTTCCAGAGAAGGTCTTTATGTAGGACAGGTACACAAATTAAACCAAAAAGTATTAATATGGCTATGTAAAAGTTTATATGAAATTCTGTCATGGTATTTTAATCAGTTATATCTGGCTCGATATGGCTATATAAAACTTTATTTGCATATCATATCTGGGAAGGCATTTCATCAATTTATATCTGGCTTGATATGGCCATATAAAACTTTATTTGCATATCTGGACAGGGATTGAATCAAGTGATATCTGGCTTGATATGGCCATATCAAACTTTATTTGCATATCCGGACAGGGATTGCATCACGTTATATCTGGCTTGATATGGCCATATAAATCTTTATTTGCATATCTGGGAAGGCATTTCATCAAGTTATATCTGGCTTGATATGGCCATATCAAACTTTATTTGCATATCAGGGAAGGTATTTCATCAATTAATATCTGGTTTGATATGGCCATATCAAACTTTATTTGCATATCTCGGAAGGCATTTCATCAATTTATATCTGGCTTGATATGGCCATATAAAACTTTATTTGCATATCTGGACAGGGATTGAATCAAGTTATATCTGGCTTGATATGGCCATATAAAACTTTATTTGCATATCTGGGAAGGCATTTCATCTAGTTATATCTGGCTTGATATGGCCATATCAAACTTTATTTGCATATCTGGGAAGGCATTTCATCAATTAATATCTGGCTGATATGGCCATATAAAACTTTATTTGTATACCAGGGAAGGTATTTCATCAATTTATATCTGGCTTGATATGGCCATATCAAACTTTATTTGCATATCTGGGAAGGCATTTCATCAATTTATATCTGGCTTGATATGGCCATTTAAAACTTTATTTGCATATCCGGACAGGGATTGAATCACGTTTTATCTGGCTTGATATGGCCATATAAATCTTTATTTGCATATCTGGGAAGGCATTTCATCAATTTATATCTGTCTTGATATGGCCATATAAAACTTGATATATTATATCAAGGCATCTAAATCTGGCTGTATATCTGGCTTGATATGGTCATATAAAGGCTGTATTTAACCAGATATATCCAGATATCAATCCATATCTGGATCTGGAGTAAGGGTAAAGATCATGCCGTTGGAAAAAATACACGTGTTAATCATTTGCGCATCCAGACATTTCGAAAGGGTTTTTCATTGTTTTCGTCCAAAATGAAGTCAGCCGTCAGTGCATAAGGTGTATATATGTCCTACACAAAGATTGTTATTCCTGCGAAAGGACGTCAGCGGTGACGTCAATGCATAAGGTCTATCCAACACAAGAAACAAACATGCGTTGATGAACAATTTACCCACGAGAATGTCTCTACGTTTGCCCACTAATAATTATGTTTCACTCCTGATTATATCTCCAAAAGTGTGACCAACGTAAATTTATTGCATGATAGTGGCCTATGTTATGTGTTGTACATTGCTACACAGTGTTACTTCATCGCAGCTAATATTCCACAATGTACGTACGAACAGCTTGGGTCAGGTACAGTCAAAGCATACCCACTTTATGTGTACGGGTGTCAAATAAGAAATAACGTATTTCTAAATCATATACATAATTTGCTTAGTACCTTTAGTATCTTTATGTTTCGTCATATTTGACGGTACTAAGTTAGAGTGCGTTTCCGACCGTACGAATACCGTACCTACCGTACGTGAACAGTATACTATTCGCTCATGGATTCATATCCATGTTACGTACCACGGTAGTAAGTCATGATTGGTTCATGCAGAGGAGACCGTTTGTTTTTAATTTAAACGTGGAATTTTGTTACCCGACAAATATTAACACGCGTTCTGCAGCAATTAACATACAAAATAATCTTTCTTCATAGCTGAAAGGTTTTTAATGTCTCTATGTTCTTGCAAACGATTAGTTTGGCAGTGAAAATCGAGGTGCTGGATCAAAAAATTTATTTTCTCTTCCAAACTCTAATTTTCTCTTTCAGGTATTTTGTTTACTAAATAAACGTCACAGACCCACACACATACACGCTCACGCACATGTACTTGTACGTGTATGTTGAATATGTTTTCCTTCGTCTTAAAAAATGAAAAACCTGGTAATTTATCCTAAACATTCAATATTTTACTGAAGAGGAGTAACCATTTTACAAACCCCTACACGATCTCACAAGATTGTAAATGCAAGAAGCTCTGTGCTGCGGAATGTATTCGAGTCATGTGAAACATTAAGTCGACTTTGGTGTGTGTATAAACATACTAACAAACTGAAATAAATTAACAGACTTACTGGTAACAAGTCCATAGAGCTTTGGTGAGTATCGTGAAATCATCGTTGTCATTAAGGTGTTTCCTATTAGCAACTTTGTGAATACAGACCGAACTAGTATTTAAGTATACAGAGGTTTTGTTGCTGGTTTGAAGCGGGAAGTTGCTGTATGACAAATAGTCATAGTCGATCGTTTTGAAAGTAAGTTGGCAACTATTTCAATGACTAATTTATCAAGCGTTCAATGGATATCGTTTGTGGGGAGATGTGCGTACAAATTCTTCATCGACGGAACCCTGAAGTCATACGGTGTTTTATTAGAGGGAACAGCTAGAGATGTAACTCAATATCACTTCATCGCCGGATGGTTGTTCACGCTACAGATCGGTGCCTGCTACCTTGGTTGTAAGATTTCTTAATTTAACTCCCTGATTTAACTTAATATAACTCGACCTACGACTTGACTTGGCTAGACTTAACTGTAAAGAAACTAAGCTTAGACATAGTGGGAAAGCTTGAATGTCTTGCCGATCGGTTATCCATGGAGTCGGACTGCATGCGTCTCCCGCATTTATCAAGGGTGACATCTTACTAACATCACTGAGAGATAAATTTGGCGGGAGGTAACAAACATGCCAAGAAGATTGACCTGCGTTGGTAAGAAATCTCGTTACAGTTCCCATATAATTAGGCTCTAATTGTTGTACTTTCACTATCCACTGGTCCATGACTAACCCCATCATGTTTCATGACCGACCCTTTAGTACTGGAAAAACAATTTCAGATTAAGTTTTTAAATTATACAAATAAATTTTTCATCATGTTTAACTTTCACTTTTGTTTAATTAGCCAAGTTCATCCAATAAGGCTGTATTAAAACAACTTTGTGCGTGCCTGGTGGTACTCCTTTTCTGTAAGTGTCTCCAGCCTACACCAAGGACACGGGAGGAGGGGAGATTCTCTGCTCCGTCAGAGAAGCTTTTCATTTTCTTAGAGGAACATACAAAACATGTTTCCCGGACGAGTGACACGACGATGTATTTGGTTTTGTACTCATGAAAGACACCTTCTTCAATATAACGCCCAAAATTTTCTAATGGCCTCGATCAATAAAATCAAAATATTTCAAATTTATTGTAACTGGTCAACCAAGCTTTTGGTGAATTCGTCGATCAATTCCATGAATGAAATGAAATGTTTGTAATAGCAAGAGTCAAAACATGGCTCGCTTCGCACTCATCTTTTTTTTTTGGGGGGGGGGGGGGTTCGAGCTTATTGAAAAAGTGTGCTTATCGAGTAACTGAGTGTTTCGCTCCATAACCGCGGTTAATCGAAAAAAAAATGCATTTCTCGCTCCAAAAACTGATTTTATTAAGAGACTTTTATTTATCGGTCGAAAACTGTTTTTCGGTCATGATCACCCCGTTCATTCAAAAACTCTGTTTATGCTCGATAATTCATTTTTTCGACAGAGACGTTGTCTCTCGATCGGTCGAAGTACCGATCGGCAAATTACCTGCTTTGAGCAGGCCTTTGCAGTCCTTTCGTTTCACATATACAGTAGGGGCTCCCCGCACGTATAAATAAACAGTCCATTATGATTATTTGTTTCTTTTGTCTGTATACCTACAGCTCCTCTCGCTGACGTTCTTCGGGGGAGAATCAATCACCCTCTCCTGGCTTTTGTAGGAGGACTCAGTGTCTTTCTTGGAAACTTAATATTAGCTTTGATGACTTCATCAGCTTCGACCTATCAGATGTTTTTCCTCCTAGCTTTATCAGGTATTGTAAAACAAACAAATTGCAATTATTTAGTAAAAAAAAAACTGCATGACTCATCAGAAGCTGTTCCACTAAAAGGTGACTAAAATATGTTTAAAAAGAACAAATTCGTTTTATTGTCTTACAGCCAAATATTTGAAGTAATTTCTTTTCACGATTTGGAGTCAATTCAAGCGGCGCACTAGGCTAGAGCACAGCCCTCGTGCTTCAGTGATAACATTAATTCCCGAGAGTGCTCACAGATTAGTACACGGTCCAGTTTTGTTTACCTTTTCCGTTCATATGCAACAACATTTTGACTAAAAATACAGACAAAAAAGGAATAAAATTTCGTCGGTAAATTACCATATTAAACAGCACCAGGGAATTCGATCTGGTTTGTGGATGGGGGGAGGCAAAAATTTTCCAAAAGCCGGAACCCTAGATCGTGTCCCGAAGCGGATTCGTCTATGAGGAAAAACCCACACACACACGCATACACAAACAGGCATTTACACAAAACAAGATATACTGCGCATCATAAATGCAGTATATTTTCATTATTATAACTTTTACTTTCTTTTCCTCCCTTTCTGGTACTCATTTTGTTCTGGTGAACCCGTTGTGATGTATTGTGTATGTGTATACTGGAAAAAACTGTTGTCATTGTCATTGTCAAAATAGGTTTAAATCAGGGCCGGATCAACCCCATGGCAGAACCGGCATATGCCGGGGGCCCCGTGCTTTTGAGGCCAAGCATTTCGCATTTATCACTCTCTAATGATCTCCAACTGTTCTGGCGAAAGATCATTCTCTTCACTGAAGCAAATAAAAAGCGTTAGATCTTGCATGAAGCAGAAGAGACTAAACAGCCTTACCCTGCTCAGCGTGGAACACATAGTGCGGAAAATGAAAATTTCCCAACTATTAAATGATTTTGCTTGTCAGAAATCCCGTCAAAAATGTGTAAAGTAATACCGGTAGTTATAGTTTATGAAAAGGTGTTTAGGAAATGAGAACCACAATATTTTGATTTACTGGTTGTCGGGCTTACGCTTTCATGTGTGTGCCCTTTTGCCATGCCTTAACAATATCTAGCATACGATGTATAATAACTGTCATGTATCACTATATAATTTGTAAAAGCAACTATAAGTTATCAGCCGTTATAAGCTAAAATTTAATCTGTTGAGTGTTATTCGTTTGGTGTAAACGGGTGGGAGAGGGGGAAGGAGGTAAAACTTGTAAAAGGGGCCCGCTATAGAAAGTGCTGGGGGCCCCACACAACGCTAATCCGGCCCTGGTTTAAATTGACATTTTGTTTGTTCTGTGTGTTATTTTTAAATTTGCCCGAATCATTCGGGGGGGGGGGGGGGGACAAACGATATGCTTTCCCCCGGTATTTCATTGGTGGGGAAATTGCTCTCCCAACCTCTGCCACCTTGGGTCGACGTCCCTGAATAGAAAAACCCTTTGAAAAGCAAATAGTTTTGATGAGAGGTTTCTCCATTACCGTGAGTTTATCTCGGGGTAACAAAAATGCACCTGACCATAAAGGACCAATAAATATCTTGAAAATCATGACTTGAATGAATGAATTGCAATTATTCCTACTGTTTCTATCCTTCTTCTTCTTCTTCTTCTAAAATCCTCCCGACTCTCTGGCAAACAGACGTCCAGCATAACTAAAATGTTTAATCTTTGAAGAGTTCTACTTTCAGACGAAGCTAATTTTTTTATTCCTTGCCAAAGGGAAAGTAATTTTGTATCAACCTGGAGCATGTGTTTATGTGTGTTTTTATTTGTTCGTGGCACTTGACTTCTAAACATGACATTTCATGCTTCACAGTTACTATATTTGGAATAAAGGAAAGATCCCTAATTTCTGTGGAGGCCAAAAGTCATATGAGGTCACCAGAGGTAAAAGTCGAAAATCTTGTGAACACAATATCTCGGATCTAAGGTGAAATTGAGTCAATTGTATCCAAAGAAATTACTTGTAAACACGGTATCTCAAGGAAGTAATAATAGACACCTTTCATAATAAGTGTAGGCATATACCGGTATATATTATCGTATTTAGAAAAGGCACCCTACTGACCTGTAGGCATGGATGATGGACAACTATCATACTTGCACAGATTAGTTACACGGGAGAGCTGGAATCATTATCCTAAGGGCTTGTTGGACGTCTTTTAAGTTAGTATTCGACGGTTAGTAACCAACAAAATGGTAGGGCGTGGGGGTTTCACGGCTTCAGCCCTCTTTTTCGCTACATCAACAATAAAATGTACGCTATGCGAAAATTAGCACATTAACTTGTGTAAATGTATGATTTGTATCTCAGAATTCCGTAATTGAAATTTATACTACTTTTCTTCGTGACGTCTCATCGACAGACAGCTTTTATCGGACTGCGGTTGTCCGATAAAAGGTGTATGTCGGTGTAACGTCACAAACAAATTCATTTTCCAAGACCTCTGATGAAAATTATGTATTTACAATGACTGGCAAGGTTTTGCTTCTTTCCAACAAGAGATGTAGGAGATTTTAATGAAAACTTACAAAAACCCTGACATGAAACCGATCCGAATCCGTTGTAGTGTGGTCGAGGCTTACTCCCGTTGATTTTCATTACCTATTTCGTCGCGTATGTTGTATACGATGTAATACGGTTAACGGGTTTATGACAAACAAGCAACTACAGTTTATTTTGTAAAAGCCATGCGCGTAGCCAGGATTGTGTCATGGGGGTGGTGTCATGAGGGGGAGGGGGTTTGGGGGAACGACATGAGGAAAAAGTCTAAGGATAGAGAGCAAAAAACCGATATTTAAGGTGTTTTCTGCATTGCAAGGTTGGGTCATGGGGGGTTCTGATACCCCCCCGTGGCTACGCCACTAGTAAGAGCCATGTTATTTCCCAATAAGGTTTATTCGGGCATGTAAGTCTCTAAGTTTGAACTAAACGGACTTTTCAAAACAAATGGAACCGTGTTAAATTGGGTGGAACGTGTACAAAAATTTGTTGCCCGTAGGCAAAATACACTGATTGCCAATCTCCCTTGAAGTTGAGAAAGTATTCTTGCCGGTTACTGAATCTGCTTGAACCTTAAAAGTAATATTTACCATAATTTCATGTTGCAAGTAACTAATTTCTGTTTAGAATATGCACACATTGCACACAATGCACACAAGGTCGGTCATTTATCCAATGGTTAGCCTTTTATTCATGTCCATTTCAGCCAATAGTATTGAGAGACACATGTTATCTAGAATTTATCTGATCATTGTGCGATTTACTCATTTTTTTTTATAAAAGTATAAATTATATTGCAAAAAATGCTCAAAATGTTGCTTAGATTCCACTTATAATTCTCGGAAATGCCATTTTCGGCTGTCTAGCGGGTAGCCATTTTCCAAAGTTACTGTTCGCTCCGCGCCAACCGCCTAAATAGTGTTTCAAAAGTTGGGTCCCACCTTTTCGTAATTCCTTAATCCCGATCCTGTTTAGGAGTGAATTTTTCACCTTCTCAAATGATAAAATAATAGTGAACAAGATTTACTTTTTAAAACAAGAACACAGCTCATATTATTTCAACAGCATATTATTAACGAATTTCTCGAGTGCGTAGTGAATTTACAATGTAAAAAAGAAATGTAATTTTACAGTGCAAATACTGGCAGCTAGGACTCCAGTCAGCGAACGTTATTTTACAGTTTCGCATTAGACAGCTTTATTTTTTTATAGTAGCTGTACGTTTGTAACCATTTTATCCCTAAGTAGTGAACTGGAAGGATATCCCCTCGAATAAAAGTGGCTTCATAGGTGCCGCTATTACTTGGTTTACGCACGGCTGTAAAATAAAAGGTTGAGCACAGGAATCGCAGCTGTCAGTACAGCCGTAAAATAACGACATTTTTTACAGTGTATAGTTTGGTTTCCCATGCAGATATTCCTTGTGTACTGAATCCCTTTCAATTAATTCCTTTTTGTTTTTCGTCATTCCCTTTTCGTGGGATTCCTGGCTGGACGGTAAAACTTGAAAAATTGAACAAAATGGGAAAATTATTGAAGAAAAAAACATTTTATTAAGATATAACTAAATATTTCGAGAACATAAAATTTCAAAATGGGGAATGATAAGATGCAACTTGAAAGGCAAGGAAGTGCCAACTTGCAATGTTCCTGAATGAATTTTGGCATTTCTTTAATTTAATTTAACGACTTTTAAGGTGCATTTTGTATTTTTATATTTTCTTTCTTTGCTTAACTTTTAAAATTTTTGCGTGTCTTAACCCTTTGTTCCTTTAAATGTTATAACTATTTATCCTTTTTGTAAATTGTTGGCAATTTATACTGGAATAAAGAATGAATAAATGAATGAATGAATGAATGCATGAATGAATGAATGCATGCATGAATGAATGAATGGATGGATGGATGAATGAATGAATGAATGAATGAATGAATGAATGAATGAATGAATGAATGAATGAATGAATGAATGAATGATTCACAACAACCGACTAAGAAGAAAAGACAATTTATTTGATTTTTGGTTCCCAAAGTTTTAGCAAGAGCTGATTCTTCAATGAAAAACCCAAATTTTTCCTGAAAACTTAAAATATTTCTGATTTTCTTCCAGAAAGATCCCTTTTTTCGAACTCTCAACTGTTCATTTTTTTCATAATTTCAGGCGAAAATGTTTCTGTGCGCTTTCGTCCCGGAAATTCATCCTTGATCATCTTGGTGGAGATTCATTGTCTTGTTATTGTCCCCCTTTAACATGGAGCTAGTCTGCCGTGTGTCTCATCGGGGACCCCGCCCTCGGCCCCTGCAGTATTTCAGGCAAATCCTAGTCCCATCCCTCTTAAGTTCTTTTGTAGGAGGAAAAAGTTTCCCCTTATTTGATCAATTAAAAGTTAAGGTCCCCTTGATTTATTCTTCCCGACACCTATGGCGGGATTCAAGGGTCATTTGGGTCACATTGTTAGAACATGGTAAAATCTGATCAAGAAGTGTATATAATTTGAGGGAAACACTTCATTGCAACAAAACGGCATTTCGGAGAGGAATCCCTGAGCCCTGTGATGATCATTTCGTTCATTTGTAATAATGTATTATTGTAATTCCAAATAGGAAAGCATTTTCACAACTTTCTTGGCAGGTGTAGGATTTGGTCTTTTCAACATCGTGACAGTTTTGTCCCTTAAAGGCGCTTTTGACCAGTCGTTTGCTCTAGCCTACTCGATAACTTTACTGGCATCTAACGTCGGTATTTCGGTTATGCCATTGCTATTGGAAAGACTCCTCGTGCACTTTTCAAAACAAGAGGCGATGCTAATTTTCTGTTCACTCTATTGCACCCTACCATTTCTGGGTGTCATTATACCCTCAAGGACTGACTGTATCGGAGGGGATGAAAGACCTTCATCGGAAACTGTTCAAGATATTCCTTGCAGAAAGTCAAAGAGGAGTGGCTCTTCGGAACACGATGAGCTTCTGAGAACCTCAAAAGGGAGACTTTCTTCCTCTAAGAGTGAAGAAAGAATATGTCAGAATAAAGATACAACTAACCGCTTGATTTCTTTGGGTAAAAATCATCCGTACGTATTTATTCTCCTACTTCTAAGTATGTCGTATGATTTCGTGTTTTCAAGCTGGTCTATATATCTTGTACCAATGGGTGAATCTTTTGGACTAAAATCTGAAACTGCAGTCTGGCTATCGACAGTGTCCGGGCTCTCTGGATTCATCGGACGTTTTTTCTGCATAGCCATGTATTATTGGAGTGATCTTAGTCTCCGTACCGGATTTACTCTACCGTATCTGTTGATTGCATGTGGTTGCATGCTTCCTGTTTTCTTTACAAGATTTCCTTGGTTAGCCGGGGCCGCAGCTCTGGGTGGTTTCGGTGTGGCTGTTCTTGGTAATATGACTTCAACTGTGATACCAGCTTGTGTATGCGATAAACATTTTTCGGTTACCGTGATTTTGTTGTACACAGCATCTGGTACGATGACCCAGTTCGGTGGGATAGCAACCGGTAAGTTGTGTAATCACATTTAATCAGTACGTATCACATTTTTTATTTTCACTTTGTTCATCAAGAACAAACCGTTTAACAACATAAAGAGTTTGTCTAAAATGTACATCTTAGTTTCCCATTTCAATGACAACACCCTTACTCCGAATCCAGATATGGGCCAGATATGAAATTCCATATATGGGCCAGATATGGATTTCATATCTGCTGCAGATATGGGATTTATATCTGGGCCAGATAAAAAATTGGGCAGATATAACCTTTATCTGTGCCAGAACCAGATCTAAATATATGGGCCAGATAAAATTTTATTTGGATCAGGTCTTTATCTGGAACAGATATGAACCATATAATGCAATACCATATATGGTTTATATAAAGCTATTCCATACTGATCACATATAAAGCAGTAGCATATCTGGTTTAGTAAAGATTTACGGCATTGATCCCATATTAAGGAGACAAGTATGGTGGATATATGTCCCATATCTGCACCATACATGACTGGACCAAAATTTATTAGTACCCTAACTTTGTGTAAAGCGTATCAGAAGCCCTCTGTGCCAGCTTTTTTCTAAAAGTCCCCTCGACTTTCTTCTAAAAGTCCCCTCGACTCTCTGGCGAAGAGCCAAGGGGCGAAAACCAAACGATTACTCCCGGAGGAGTTCTGCTCCCTGAAGGAGCTAAACGTGCTTTTTTCTAAAAGTCCCCACGACTCTCTGGCGAAGAGCCAAGGGGCGAAAACCAAACGATTACTCCCGGAGGAGTTCTGCTCCCTTAAGGAGCTAAACGTCCTTTTTCTAAAGTCCTTCCGACCCTCTGGCGAAGGGCCGTTCGGCGAAACCAAACTTGAAACTGCTTCCCGAAGAAGCTATTCTTTTTTTCTAAAAGTCCCCACGACTCTCTGGCGAAGAGCCAAGGGGCGAAAATCAAACGATTACTCCCGGAGGAGTTCTGCTCCCTTAAGGAGCTTAACGTCCCAAATGGACAAGTACGCCCCTCCAAAGGGCAAACACTGAGTGGTCCTGCTCTAGACTGGCTGAATAGAACAGAAGCCACAACCTGGATGCAGCTATTTTTTCTAAAAGTCCCCACGACTCTCTGGCGAAGAGCCAAGGGGCGAAAACGAAACGATTACTCCCGGATGCAGCTATTACGTCCTTTTTTCTAAATGTCCCCACGACTCTCTGGCGAAGAGCCAAGGGGCGAAAACCAAACGATTACTCCCGGAGGGGTTCTGCTCCCTTAAGGAGCTAAACGTCCTTTTTCTAAAGTCCTTCCGACCCTCTGGCAAAGGGCCGTTCGGCGAAACCAAACTTGAAACTGCTTCCCGAAGAAGCTATTCTTTTTTTCTAAAAGTCCCCACGACTCTCTGGCGAAGAGCCAAGGGGCGAAAACCAAACGATTACTCCCGGAGGAGTTCTGCTCCCTTAAGGAGCTTAACGTCCCAAACGGACAAGTACGCCCTCCAAAGGGCAAACACTGAGTGGTCCTGTCCTGCTCTAGACTGGCTGAATAGAACAGAAGCCACAACCTGGATGCAGTTTAACGTCATGCCCAGGACTTTTATCTAAAAGTACCCTCGACTCTTTCTAAAGTCCTCCCGACCCTCTGGCAAAGGGCCGTTCGGCGAAACCAAACTTGATACTGCTTCCAGAAGAAGCTATTACGTCCACTGAAGGACAACACTTAACGACCAACCTCGCGGCCTTCAGACCATTTTCATCATTCTTTTTTCTAAAAGTCCCCAACGACTCTCTGGCGAAGAGCCAAGGGGCGAAAACCAAACGATTACTCCCGGAGGAGTTCTGCTCCCTTAAGGAGCTAAACGTCCCAATTGGACAAGTACGCCCTCCAAAGGGCAAACACTGCAGCTATTTTTTTTCTAAAAGTCCCCACGACTCTCTGGCGAAGAGCCAAGGGGCGAAAACCAAACATTTGCTCCCGGAGGAGTTCTGCTCCCTTATGGAGCTAAACGTCCCAAATGGACAAGTACGCCGCCCTCCAAAGGGCAAACATGTGTGGTCCTGCTCTCAACTGGCTAAATAGAACAGAAGCCACACCCTGGATGCAGTTTAACGTCATGCCCAGGACTGCAGCTATTACGTCCACTGAAGGACAACACTCCAATCTATCACAAAGTTAAATGCCCAATGTATAACATTGACTTAAGTATTTGAAGTTGTTAAATTACTTAATAGTGAAGAAAAAACTGCCTTGAAATTCCTGCTTTCAAATATTTACACTGCATTGTTGGTTTAAATTATCATATGGGGCAATATCCCAACATAAATTTTGTTGAATGGTTCATGATTTTTCACATATTACTTCCTTAATCACAATAAAAAGAAAACCAGGGCCCTAAATTCCTGACCACGCCCACATTGGAAAGTCATTTGCATATGTTAGTATAATATGGCTGAATATGGTTTGAATGTTCTGATTTTGGTTTGCTGATACTTGTTCAGCTTCCAGAGAAGTTTTTTTTATGTAGGACAGGTACACAAATTAAACCAAAAAGTATTAATATGGCTATGTAAATGTTTATATGTAATTCTGTCATGGTATTTTAATCAGTTATATCTGGCTTGATATGGCCATATCAAACTTTATTGGCATATCTGGGAAGGCATTTCATCAATTTATATCTGGCTTGATATGGCCATATCAAACTTTATTGGCATATCTGGGAAGGAATTTCATCAAGTTATACCTGGCTTGATAAGGCCATATAAAACTTTATTTGCGTATATGGGCTTTTCTTGAATCAATTTATATCTGGCTTGATATGGCCGTATAAAACTTGATATATTATATCAAGGCATCTAAATCTGGCTGTTTATCTGGCTTGATATGGCCATACAAAGGCTGTATTAAACCAGATATATCCAGATATCAATCCATATCTGGATTTGGAGTAAGGGCAATTAACAAAATTTGGATAATTATAGCATGGCCGTACGGGACTCTTTCTCGAGGGGAGGGGCCGTGGCGGGGGAAGGTGGGTGGGAGGTGCGGTGACTTTTTGGCCGACTCTAGATCCCCAACCCAACCAGGACATCATCTCTGTCCGACTGAGGCACCGATGTCTGTCCGATTCAACAAGGTAGTAGCCAATGGGGGTTACAGCCCCCGGCCTCCCTTTCCCGTACGACCATGAATTAAAGGATAGCCCTAGTTATGGCATACAGGAACACAGTAAGTAGTAACTTTCTGGACCTTAGAATTGCACGTGCGATACATGCGTGCACCATTACATTGATCTTTATATAAATCCTTTCAGACATATGTGATAATATATTTGTTATTTATTCGATAAGCACGGGGAGAATAGGTCCTCGTTTGTAACAGTAATGTTCTAAACATTTTAAGGGTGCTTGTAAGGCAAATATAAGAAACTTTTCAAAAAAGTGCTGTTTTTCCTAAGAAACTAGATGTCAGTCTCAGTATACTATACTATTTGCATTCAACTCTGTATAAAACCGATTTGACATAGCTGTAACAAAGGGCGTCGATCTGGTTTGTGGCAAAATTTTTCTTACAACCAGTCGGACCCGGGATCGTGTCCCAGACCGAAATTGTCTAAAGACACCTACCCCTTACGAGCGCGGTCTCACACGTATACACACACACACACACACCATAACACACACACATATACACACACGCGCCATCATGAATGCATTGGTTTCTGTTATCACAGAAACCAAAAACATCAGGCAGAATAAGCAAAATAGCAAATTGTGGTCTACAGATGTTTTTAGGGCTTCGTGTAACCTAACTTAAGGGCTTCGAGAGAACGTCAATTTGAGTGTATGAGCGTGTCAACTTGTGTGTGTGTTTGTGTGTGTGTTTGTGTTTGTAATACTTTGCTGGTTACCACGATATCTCAAGACAGGAGTGTCTGGCAGTTTTCAAACTTGATACATAGATGTCTCATATTGACAGGAAGAACCCTATTGTTTTTGGTAGAGGTGAAGGGTCATCTGGGGTTATCAGGGGTCAAACTCTGAAAAACTTGTAAACACAATACCTCGAGATAGAAAACATGAATAGATTTCATATTTGGTATTTAATGAGTAATGGTAAGAAATGGTCCCTTTTGTTTTGGTGGAGATAAAAAAGGTCGTTTGGGGTCTTGAGGGGTCAAAGTCCGAAAACCTTGTTAACACAACATTTCAAAGTAGGAAACATGAATGGTCTTCATATTTGGGTATGTGAACACATCATGGTGAGAAAATGGTCCCTTTTGTATTTGGTGTAGGTCAAAGGTCATTTTGGGTTACCAGGGGTCAAACTCTCACTGAAAATGTTGATAACACAATATTTCAAAGTATGAAGTTTTGATGAATTTCATGTTTAAAATGTGGGATGCGTTATGGTGCGAAGATGGTCCCTATCGTTTTTTGTGTATGTCAAAGGTCATCTGGGGTGAGCAGGGGCCAAAGTCCGAAAACTCTGTTAACACAATATCTCAAGATAGAAAACGTGGATAGATTTCATAGGTATGTGAATGCGTCATGGTCACAAAATGGTCCCTATTATTAGAAAGGGTAGGGCGGGGGCGAGGGGGCATGCCCCCCCCCCCCTTTGGGGAAGACTGGCCTCCATCGGGAAGAAGATGCAATTTCGTCGGGGAGCCTTAACCCATACCATAAAAGATGTAAGGCCCACCCTCGCCACCGACCCCCTACCCTTCGCGACTTCCTGATTTTGTTTACGACAAGACCATATTTTTCAAGAAAACTCTAAAAATTACCCTCTTTTGTCACAGAAATCCGATTTTTCAAGATAATCTCCAGATTTTCTAACATTCTGAAAATAAAATAAAAAAGATTTTCCATTTTCACCGTACAACAAAATATGAAACCTCAGCCAACTTCGGTCTTGATTTTACCAATATGAAATTAGCCAGATTGATCTTTAATTAAACTTCGATTTTTCAGTTTCCCTCCACAACAAAACAATTTTTTTCTCAAATTTTCTGCCATAGGGGTAGGAGGAGGGGGCTGGGGGATTGGCATTATTTTTAAAGGCGTTAGAAGAAAAATCATCTGTAGTCGGAAGTTCGGGCAGCGACATGCTGTAGACAACTTGATCAATTCAGTAGATCTTGAATTTAGCCAAGAGTGGCAATGGAGTAATAAAAATGTTTTCAATTCTGTTGTATATTTCTCCTCGAAAAGGTGCAAAACCTTTTCATCCAATTGCAGTGGTACACTTTATCTAATCATTTTCTGACCACGTAGCAAGTTGCTGATTTTATTTTCTATTGAAGTGAAAATTTTATTGCAAGCAAAAGCTTAAAATAACGACAGCTTCATTTCTAGTTACAAGCCTGGGAAATGCAATATCCAGCCGCCTGAAGGGTCAAACTTTTCAAAAATTTCCTGTACACTCCGCGCAAACCAATCGTGACGCCCCGTTTAGATAGTGTTTCAATCAAACCGTTTACTGAACAGAACATTGAAGGCTTGCACATCGTATTCCGTTTTATATCAATACTAGAAATTATGTCTGATCACTTTGATAATTTATTCCAAGTAAGGCATTTTATTGCAAACCAAATCTCAGAATAGCGAGTGCTTAGATTCTACTTACAACGCATTTTTGCATGCTTGTTTTCCAATCTGTCTGGATTAAGTTGGGAGGCAAAACGACACATCTTTCCTCAATATATTTTACATTGGGGTTGCAACTGCCTCCAGGACTCCCAGGCCTGTAACAAATATAGACAAAAATAAGGTGCATCCTTACAGAAGCCAGTCTGGGCTTTCGTACGGGGGTTTTTATATTAACTTGAAAATCTACGTTATCTTACTACAGGGTCTTTCTACATCTGGTTTGAAAGGGTCCCCTTTTTAATGATCGTGGGTCGTCTCACAAAGTAAGGTTAAGATAGTAAATTTATTCTTTCGGGCAACGCACTAAAACTTCGAATAAAATCACTACAGTTTGTAGCAAAACAAGTATTTCAAGTGCTTTTTCATCTGGCCGTCATGCCTCTGTATACACATGAGTCTGTGCCGATTTTGCATTTCTTGTAACGTACGCAATATTTGTAATACTTTTTTCACTGTTGTATGTCCTCATAGATATTGTAATATGCTTATTACTTCCTTTAAAAACAGACGACTTTACAAGCCTGAATTATTTTGATTTCTCTGTCTATTACACTTCAACAATTTGTATTAATAGCCTACATTCCATAGCGCATTGTCATAACTTTTCTAAAAAGGCTGTATCCATTAGTCTTACATTGCAATTTGATGGAATTTACTTATGATTTGACAGTTAGAAATGTTACTGTCATATGTTATAATGGTAAAAACAACTTGAAACTTGAAAGTTGAGAAGTTATCCGAGACTGTATTATTTCTTTACTTGTGATTGGATCATCGGTTACTATGGTTGTCATGCTTGCCATGAAGTTTTACGTTTTGAATCATTTCATTTGTTCGAAGTTTTAATGTTTTATTTATCTCGGCTTCGCGTCGTTGTATAGAGTGTTCGAATAGAGTATTCATACTGTTGCACTCATGAACATGTATATAACTAAAATCGGTCCATATATCTTGATATTTACTTGCAGGTACCTGCATTTACGGTTTGTCTGTTTTAATTCTGAAGCATTTTAAATACATTTCAAAATGAAAAAGAGAGTATGTCGTCAGATATTTCATGATACAAGCGATCTTTCCTCATCTCTCATGGCTATTCTAGTGAAGAGAAAATAACAATTTTGCTTTGTCATTCGATAAATGTTTCTCATACCTAACAATCAAGTAATTTCACGTTAAAATTTTCTTCAACTGCAATTTGTAGCGTCGCGACTCATCCTGTCTTGTGCTATTAACTCTGTATTTATCGCATCGCATGGCATTGCGTCCCGCATATTTTGAAATAGCCTTACTCATACCGAGTAGTCGAGTTTCAGTTCCATGCGTAGACGTATACTGACGGCATAACAGCTTACGAGCTAACATGTTGCACCATGCCCTGCTGCAAACTGTAAGCGAAGAAATTATATTTTTTTTTTGTTTTTCATTGATTCTATCACGAGATCTAATCCAGTGGAGACTTCAGATAAGGAGACTTTTTGGAGAGACAGATTATAATTTTCTCATTGAACCCGTTTCACCAACATAATTGCCTCTTTCACATTGTTCCCAATTTAAAAGATAATCAACATTAAAGCTGTCACAGATCGAAGGAGGGACTGATTTTTATATAGTGGTGTCTGGAGGGGTAAAGAGGGAATCAGTTAAGATGTGCTCACATATTTGTCATCTTGGCTTATTGCACGCACGGTTGCCATTATAAAGGGATGGGGAGCCTGGAAGAAGTGGACAAGGATCGTAGATTGGGGGACTGTCTTCTGGCACTCAGGGAAGTGTCACGAAATAAGTACCGAAGTCCTTGTTATGTCCTAAAAGAGTATTGACTCGAAGGTTAGGAAGAATAACGAGAAAGACAACTTTGTATGTGGTTCCTTGGGCAACCTATTTCCAACTGCTTGTATTTCACCAGCTCATACACGTGGTTTCTCCGGATGTGTAACATGAGATACCCTTGCATAACATGGACCAAATTACGGATTCTTTTAAGGTACAAACAAGTAAAGATATGACATTCCCTCCCTCGTAGCTAATGAACACATCCTAATCAACAAAGAGCACCTGTCTTGATCGTTGGCCTCGTCATTAAAGTTATTGACCGTAAACGAATCAGTTTGTAAAAGTAACATAACATAAGCACTAATACAGATGACCAATGCTGACGCATTTAAACATTTCCTTTGTCACAAATCACACTAGACAGCTAGAAGGCAACCACACTTTTCATATAAATTTCCAAGCACTTAACTAACTACATAATAGTTTCTTTCTCTACAACACATATCATTGTAAATAATTATGTAATCAGTAGAGTAACCTCTCCGGAGGTCGGATGATTCTTCCTGACCTACTGACCTTCACTAAAGGAGTGATATTTGTGTTTGCTTGGGAGGGACTTTCCTTGGAGAGTTCTGCTGGTCTAGTTAAAGGGGTTGGAGTGGGTACTGGGTCGAGGTCTTCATGCTGTGTTGGTTCAGGTAGTAGTAACTCCCTGTTTGGTTCAAAGACTTCGGTGCCTCTTTGAACTGGGTCTTCAGATGACAAAGGGAGTCTATCACTGTCAATATCTTCTAGGTTCTCTGAAAAACTACCTGTGTCATCCGGTATGAGATGATCTGAATGGACAAACCTAGGATTGTTCCCTGGAATCCTAACTATATATGTACGTGGACCCTTGATCGAGATAATTGTCCCTGGGATCCATTTTTCCCTACCCCCCCCCCCCCCTTTCTTTATTTCGTACCCTAGCCGGTTGAAAAAGATCAAACTTTCTCACCTTGGGGTTTTTACTATCCTTGTGTTGCTTAGTGGCTGATTGTCTCCTTTCCACCTTCCTTTGTAAGCAAGGTTTCACTAAAGAGAGCCTAGTTCGGGGGGAGCGATTGAAAAACAACTCTGCTGGAGTTTTTCCTGTTGTGGAGTTTGGGGTGTTTCTTAAGGAAAACAATACACTAGCAACTTTGTGGGATAAATCCTTGGCATTGGATTTAGTGAATGCATTCTTAAATGTCTGAACATTGCGTTCCGCCAGACCGTTACTTGCAGGATGATAGGGTGGGGTTAACGTGTGTTCCACGTCGTTTGACTTAAGAAATGCCCTAAATTCATCAGATGTGAACTGGGGGCCATTGTCACTGACTAATTGAATTGGTAGGCCGTAACGGGTAAACAATGATCTCAATGCATTTATGGTGGCTAAGCTAGTGGTGCTGTGCATAGGAAGTACTTCTAACCACTTCGAATAACTGTCCACTACAAGCAGAAAATGTTGACCTTTGGTTTCTAGGTAGACAATATGAATTCTTTGCCAAGGCTGAGTGGCCCATGGCCATAACAACAGTGGCTCCGGCTTCGGAGCTCTCTGCACCTGGGTACACTGCGCGCAGTTGCGTACTTTTTCCTCTATGTCCTTGTCAATTCCTGGCCACCAGACATGGGACCGCGCGATGACTTTCATTCTACTCATGCCTGGGTGTCCCTCGTGAAGCTCTTCCATCAGGAAGTCTTGCAGCTTACAGGGAATGACTACCCTCCTTCCCCCAAAGTACACAACCGTCCTCTAGCGACAGCTCATCTGCTCGTTTTAAGAATGGCTTTAAATTTGGATTATCCGTGTGGATAGGCCATCCATTGAGTGTTAAGTCATACACTTTAGCCAAAAACTGGGTCGCGGCTTGTGGCTGTTGCAATTTCGGACGCTGGAATAGGTACATCGTCCACTCCAATTGCAAAGACAAAATGTTCTTCGGGGTTCCCACTAGATGGGTCACCCACGGGAAGCCTACTCAACAAATCCGTTTGCATTTTGCGCTGATGGCCTATATTCAATTGTGTACTGATGTGCTGGAAGAAGTACAGCCCATCTCTTCATTCTAGCCGCCGCCAGTGCTGGAATACCAGATTTTGGGCCGAAAATTCTAGTCAAAGGTTGATGATCTGTAATCAATACAAAATGGTTACCATACAGGTACAAGTGGAATTTCTTAATTCCAAATATTTTCGCCAAGGCCTCCTTCTCGGTTTGGGCATAATTTTTCTCTGACTTACTAAGTGTCCAAGAGACGTAGACAATCGGTCGTTCTGACCCATTTGGAAACCTGTGGCTTAATACCGCACCGAACCCGTAAGGACTTGCATCTACACTTAACACAATAGTTTGAGAAGGATCAAAGTGTGTAAGTACTTGCTCACTTGCTAGGACTTGTTTTGCCTCTTGGAAGGCTTTTTCACATGCTGAGCTCCAAACCCAGTTAGAGTCGTGGCGTAATAGTGCATACAATGGTTGCATCTTAGAAGACAAATTGTCAATAAATTTACCGTAATAATTCAACTTCCCCAGGAAAGACTTCAGTTCCGACACATTAGTTGGGCGACGTGTCCTGCGGATATCCCCAACTTTGTCTTGCAAAGGGCTGATCCCTTTTGCACTTAGTTCATGTCCCAAATACGTTATTGAAGACTTTAAAAATTTACACTTCTTTGCGTTCAATCGTACATTATGTTTTCGTAATCTTTGAAATACTTGATATAATACCTTAATATGATCCTCATTTGACTCTGTAGCGATAAGAATATCGTCGATGTAGCAAAATACCTGGTATATGCTAGCTAGGATTTTGTCCATCGTGGCCTGAAAATGGGCGGGGCAGTTTTTACCCCATAACATAATCGCTTGGGGGCTAATAACCCTTTGTGGGAATTCATGACTAAGTAGCAAAATACCTGGTCTATGCTAGCTAGGATTTTGTCCATCGTGGCCTGAAAAAGGGCGGGGCAGTTTTTACCCCATAACATAATCGCTTGGGGGCTAACAACCCTTTGTGGGAATTCATGACTAAGATTTTGCTAGATACCTCGTCGAGGGTCAACTGATTAAATGCCCCTGAAAGATCAATCACAGAGAATACTTTAAGCCTTCCAGTTTGTGCTAACTAGCTTGGCAAATAAGTTTTGAGTATTGGGAAGCTTGTAACCGTCATCTTCAATACACTCGTTGACGGCCTTATAGTCGCCACACACTCTAATGGCCCCATTATCCTTTTCGACATGTACTCCTGGCGATGCCCAGTCGCAGTAATCTATACGTGTGAGAACACCAGCCCCGATCAATTTCTCATACTCCGTTTCAACTTGGGACACCATTTTGTAGGGAACAGGCCGATATTTCTGGTACACTGGTTTGCTACCAGGTTTTACTTTCAAACTTGCTAAAAACCCATTAATACCAGACCCCTCTGACGTAAACAACACCTCATTTTCCATCAAAATTTTATCTAGACCTGGTAACTTTGAAACAGAGGTAAAAAAATATGGATTCCCAGTTAAGTTTGATTTTGGAAAGACCGTCTCTACCAAATAGACATGGCATATTGCCCTTAACTACAACCAACTCCATCATGTGTTCCGAATTGTTATTATACTTAACTGGTACAGAAATGCTACCTAAAATAGGTATTTTCTCACCTGAATATCCCCTCAGGGTAAGGTTACAGTTCTTAAGTGGGAATGATTGAGATAGGTGAGCTCTGTAAACACTTTCGGAAAAAGTGGAGCGAGAGGCTCCTGTGTCCAATTCCATCGATACGGGCGTTTGTTTCTCTCCAATGGATAACGTAATCAGGTAAGGTTTTCTACTGACACTCTCCGTATCCCCACAAATATTGAATAACCAGAAGCTGTAACTGTCCTCATCGGTTCGCACGCTGTCCACGGATGTGGAAATCGGCTCCGAAGCCTGGTCATTGACACTAGTATTATGGTGAACCTCATTGTCGGAAATTTCCTCTAAATAACGGGTGTGGGAGGATGTAGAATTTGGGTTGCTTCGTCCATGTCCTCCCCGTCTAGAGCCATGATATGTAGATGTAGATTTCTTCCCCTTAGAACGGCATACTCGCTGAATGTGCCCCTGTTTACCACAAGAGTGACATACTGCGTTTCGGAATTTACAATCTTCATGCCGGTGGTCGTTACCTCCGCAACATTTACACGGCTGCGAAGACTTGTTTTAGACTGTCTCGTCTGGTAGCAGCTACGATGGTGACCTTGATGGGTGAGTCTGTGCGTGGTAGTAGAAAGGGAGGCGCCATTTTGATGCTCATCAGTTACAATATGAGCCATCTCGTCAGCTATACATTTAGATTTGGCTTTCTCAAAAGTAAGATGTGGAATAGCGAGAAGTTGAGTCTGCATTTTTGAAAATCGTGAATGTAGACCAGATACCAATCTATCTCGCACAGCTTCTTGGAGAAAATTGTTGAAATCGCAATGAGTGGCTAAGTCTTTTAACCGCACGATGAAAGCAGACATAGACTCCATTGGTCCTTGGTTTGCTGTCCAAAATTTGAAGCGTTCAGCTATAACAATAGGTTTTGGAGAGAAATGATTCCGTAAAAAAATTGTACAACCCCAGCCCACGGGAGGTCGGCGTATCAGAGAATGACCTTACTTACACATCTATGTCATATTAGCATAAGTGTAACTGCTTTGTATATATTTTTGACAAGTCCATTCATTTCAAATTTCAATTTGCCCTTTTTCAGGAGGAATTGTTGATGTGACGGGTTCTTATCGCATCGCATTTGCAGTCATGGCAGCGATCTGTCTCTTTCAAGTTATCTTGTCTCTTTGGTGGTCCTGTACGTCAGTAACAACAAGATCACGGCCGCCTGAATGTCAGCCTTAACGTAAAAATAATAAATTTCCCGTTTTCGACATGAACAAGATTAAAATATGGATCACAATGAAGAAATATAGACTGACAAGCACACATTCTCAACTGATTTCGTGTAAAGAACATCTTGTCTTACATCGGCGGCGGCGTTGGAAGTCTACGGGCCGGCTTCGTCTCGGGCCGGGATCGGATTTGACGGCCTCGGCCTGCATGCATGTGTTCTGACCGAGGGTTTAAATCGCCGAGATATGTTGGACGTATACACGAGACTTGCTGTAATGCTATTCAAAACTACCAAAAAGATCACATCGAATATGCAGTTGTTTTTCTCTAATATTCATTTTTAATTGGTTTTCAGAAAAGGATACCCGGGGTGTAGCAAGTGGGTTTGGCAAAACCGGTTTTCTGACAGATTGCTTGAAAACCTAATCGGGAAAGTTATGATGTAACACAGTCCCCTTCCCCGTGGCGTTTTTCTGTCATTATGTATTGAATAAAGTGTCTCTTAACCTGTTCAGTGCATGGTTTTCTTTCCAACGTAGTGGGTGGGAGACTCTCAAGTATTGATCTCATACAATGATGTCGTCATTGGACCAAAGCAGGGCCGTATACACGTCTCTGGGTACGTTCAATTTAGCGGCTCGAGCTAGCTCAACTGGCTTAGCCAGCGATCTATCTTTTGGGAAAGTGATCTTAACGTCATCAAAACGTCACAATTTGAGCCGAACAAAACGACCAGCCCTCCGAGGTGGTCTAGTTGAGCCGGTGACGTATTTTACGTCACCTTTCGTCCAGTCAAGAAATTGGTTGAGTCAGTTGAGCCGGCTAGAGTCGCTTAATCGAAAGCACCATCTGAAACATATTGCCTTACCTGTTACGGTAAGCCCGTATCTATAGTACACGATTTATTCATTGCTTGTCCTCTAAAATGACGTCGGGTTTGGCTGTCAAGAACATGGTGACGTCAATGCATAGGATCTATTGCAGTAGTTTAAAAGGGGGACAAGAAGAGTTGTCCTTTCTGTCAAAATACCAGAATAAGAAAGACTTCCTCAATAAATAAAAGGTTCGGTTACCTTGCAGACGAATCCGATCAGCGCTTGTGCTTAGTGACTGTAGGTAGCCATTGGTGGGGTCATTCAGCCTTGAATCGTCTTCATTTATTATCTACGTGAATTTCAAACCCTCATATTCAGTGAAATTGAGGAAATCAAGATACAATTCGGTGTACAGCCATCCACGGTACAGGTAAGCAAGGATATCGAAAGATTAAAAGGTAATAGATCCAGTTATGGTCGACTACAATCAGACAATCACTTGCTGTCCGGATTTCTCTATATGTTGACGTTTTTGGTCTAGTGGTAGACAGTGGGTCGAAAAAGATAAATAACTAAAAAAAGAAGGGGAAGAAGTGGAGACGAGAAGTTATGAGAAAGTTGAATTGTGTTTGAGTTAGATCCTATAGTTTTTGAAATTTAAGAGGAAGTATGTCATTATTGAACTATCTAATGATGCTGTTTAAAGCTCACTTTACAGTCACATCTTAGATTGTTGTCTACTTGATCGTTTTTGTATGAATTCCCGGTCGATTATTTTAAGTTCCATGACCCTTTCTGACATTTTTCACTCAAGCCTCCTACTTTTAGCACAGGTATAAACAAAGCCACCGACCCCTACATCCCCGTTCCCCCTGTGGGCTGGGGGTCGAAGAATATGTCCACGGTGTTTCCCGTCTGTCGTAAGAAGCGACTAAAGGGAAGGACTCCCACCATGGGCGTCCGGAAGGAGGGGGAAAGGGGGGCACTTGCCCCCCCCCCCCCGGAAAATCAAACTTGTGAAAAAATTAATTAAAAATTAAAATAAAAAAAAATTAAAAATAGATCATCAAAATATCTTCACTCGCAGCGTCAGTTTCTACTGAAATATGTGGACATTCACGAATAGCAAAAGAGAAGATCGTATGCTGAATAGTGAAATCGTAATTTGGGGACCATCATTCGTGATATCTATTGGAAATTTGTAATTGTAAAAACTATGCCAAAATTTAGTTGTCAAGTATGTAGTGTGCATATGGCATCCGACTATTGATGAATGCGTTGGTCTTGGTTTGGTCCCGTGCTGATCTCAAGTGGTGACGCGCGGATGTAACTGGGATATACAAGGTGAATATGTGGGGGGGGGGGGGGTGATTCATAATTGGGTAACGGATATAGGCCTATATAGGCTGTTTGACAGTTGTAAGTTTTATCGTGCTCAGGCGTGCGAGGCCGTGACCGAGAGGAAGATTTACCTTCAACAATTTTTTTAGATTGAAAATTCTAAAAATTTAAAAATTACGACACGAAATTCCTGTTTCAGGGCTGGGTACATGCAGCTTATAACACTCGCCAAATGTCGTTTCCGGCCATCTGGAGGGTTTGTAAGACCCAAAATTTTCTTGTACGCTCCGCGCCAACCGATGGTGGTGCTCCGCTTAGATAGTGTACACAATTCAATCATCCATGAATGACCTTGCCCCCCCCCCTTGTAAAAATTTCTGCGGATGCCCATGACTCCCACCGTTTTTTTTTTATCTGGTTGACACTATGTAACACTTTCGTGTTGGCTTGTCGTTAAATTTCATCTAACCTACATCCCCTTTACCCAACCGAGGTTATCGGTACCCCTGACCCCGTGGAGACACCAACAAACTACATGCATCTGAGACAATTTTACAAAAATAATTCTGTATAATAATCAAATGCGGTGTCAGTGAAGATTTTTAGGGGTTGCGATAGGAGGTAATGCAACAAAGTCAGGATAATGGAGAGGTCGAAATAAGGTGGAGAAACAGAGCTCTACACCATTCTTATTTGAAGGTAGCCTGCGTATCGCCTCTATGGCTGCAGCCCCTTAACGCGCGTCCCTCAGTTGGAATTTCGCAGGGGTAAGCTGAACGAAAGGACTTCGTCCGCTCTTCCGGTTATTTTCACGGGAGAGGGGTTGTTGATGAACGAGATACCCTTTTACAATATCTAATGTTTGCTGAAATTGTGTCTACGGTAGGAACCGAAGAGTAGCCCAAGGGGGAGCAAGGGCCCATGGCCTACATCGGTGATATTTACCTGGATCCTACCTTTGGTCGACATTCCTTCGTCTAAAAATGTACATTAGGTCGACATTTACGATAGGTCAACATTTTCGTGTCGACCTTATGTTTGGTTCACGATTTCAACCCCTTCTGCATACATCCTTAATAAAATAAGTGCATGTATAATACCTTCATGGCGCCCTCTTTATTGTGTCTTTATATAGACGTAATAAACACAATGTATAGTATGTAGATTTGCACGTGAAAAAGGGGGTGTTATATCTTGCGTTGTCTAAAAATGTACATTAAGTTAACACGTAAGTATTGCAAAATACCTTTAATACTTTGTTTATTTTATTATAACTTATGCGTACGTCATACATAATAAATATACCATACATATTATTGTTGGCGCTGTTGAAGTTTATGGTGGTATTTTATTTGAATTTTTTAGTGTCTGTATGTGCAGATACATTCAAATATGTGAAATATTTATATGCCGACTTAAGGTCGTGTTCCAGCGTTATATATATATATATCTATATATATATATATATATATATATATATATATATATATATATATATATATATATATATATATATATATATATATATATATATATATATATATATATATATATATATATATATATATATATATATATATATATATATATATATATATATATATATATATATATATATATATATACAGTTATTAACATGGTTCAATGCTGATGAGGAAAGTGCTCAATACGAAGTAGAGCTGTACAAAATAAGTTAATATTTTGGATCAGGCCTCGCTACTAATAGTCTCACGCTGTCTTGCGATCCTCAGGCGAGTGACAATTCTAGCGAAACTCTCTCAAGGCTTTTTCTTTTTCCTCGCACGGTTCAGTGGGTCGAGATGTCTGCACTTGGATACAAGTTCGGTTCTTTTGTTGAGGAGGTTGGTCTTTTGTGATTGGGCAGTGATTATGGCAACTTTTTCTTCCAGGCAGAGATTACATTGTGTGTCACTTCTTTTATTAGTGTTCGCTTGTTTGATGATCGACCAGTCTATTGAGTATTCTCTTTTCTGGTTTTTGAGTCCCCAGATAAATTTTGAAAGCTCTGTTTCATTTTGGTAGGCTTCGTTTCGGAACGATTTGGTATGATTGTTAAACCGTGTTTTAAATTGTCCTCCGCACATGCCTATGTAGGTGTGTTCATCCGTCTCGTGTTTCACGGTGGCCTTGTAAACAATGGACTCTGTCAAGCATTTTCCGTTTAGAGGGCATTGACTGGGTGTTCTGCAGTTGCATTTTCTTTCTGGGGAGGGGGTTTGGATCTTGAGTATTTTGTTGTTGTGGGCCTTAATGATTGTCTTCATATTGCTCATGCAGCTGTAACTGACTTTTACACAATTCCGATTGAAGATTTTGTTCAGTTTGTGCGTTGCCGGGAAGTGTTTTGATACCAGCATCAGAAAATTTCTTCCTATATTAGTTTTTACAGTCTTACTGTACGGGGGGTTGAACCAGATTATGTTTCGCTGTCGTTTCTTTTTGGGTGTTGGCTGTTGGGGATACTCCTTGTATTCAAGGTTGCTAGAATAACCGCTTGTTTTTAGGGCCTCATTGTAGCTGGGCACTGCGTTGTCAAATACGTGTTTGTCGGATGAGAGTTCTGAGAGTCTTTTGTTGATCGTTTCGGGTATCCGTTTTATAATGTTTGGTGGGTGGTTTGAGTTAACGTCGATGTAGACTGTGTGGTCTCCTGGTTTCTTATATGGGTAGTGTATTCCTGTGTTTAAGTCCATGGTTATGTCCAAGTAGTCTACAACTTTGAGATTAGAAGTGATGGTGATTTTCAGCCCGAATGATTGGAATATTTCTATGAACGTTTTCCTGAGTTTGTCTGCTTTTCTTCCGGATTTCGTGTTAAAGGCTGCGAGGCCATCGTCGCGGTATAAGCCGATTTTTCCGTTGGGAAATTTCTCGTTTAGTTGGGCTAGAACGAACAGGCCAACGAGTTCACAGGTCTCCACTCCGTCATAGCTTCCCATGGTGACGTCGAAGCAGTGGCTGGTGTCACGTTTTACCCACGGGGTACCTTCGTCAAACAACATAGATTTTCGGGCATGGAGGATGACGTCGGTGTCTGATTGTGATAGTTGGGCATGTTGCTTTGCCCACAGTATTGCTCTGTCCAGAAGGGTTCTTGAAATCGATGGATAAAAGTCCACTATGTCAAAAATTATGAATGATATGCCTTGTTTGTTTTCTAGATGGTTGAACCATCTGATGACGTCACCAGTGCTTCGCCATTGGTTTACGTTGATTTTTCCACGAATTTTAGCGTTAATTCTCTGTAGGATTGCTTTGCTTACTTTGCCCATCTCTGACTTGGCGGGGTTAATCAGTCGGCATGTGGGCTTATTATTAAAGTTGTCCTTGTGATCTTTAAGTGTTACGAAGGCTTGTTTCTTGTCCATAGGCGATATCCTGTCTTCAATTCCTAAATTAGATGCTATTGTTTTTAGTTCTTTGTTGATATTTTCCTCTGTTTTGGGCTCGGCTAGTTTGTACTTTTGGGTGATGTTCTCTTTGAGCAACTTTTTGTAGTCGGCAGGATTCATTTTGTACATGTTACGTGTCTTATCTGCAGAGACTAGGACTTTACTTGTTGCGTTGATGGTATGTAGGTCCTGCTTCAATTTGTGTTGGAACTTGTCGCTGTACTGCCTGAACTGTATATTTTCGGCCATCCGCAAAAGGTCCTGCTCAAATGGTTTCATGCTTTCCACCTGTGGTGGGCATCTCCTGGATCTTAGACCGAATTTACTTGCATCATCGTCGACTACTTGGACATAACCATGGACTTAAACACAGGAATACACTACCCATATAAGAAACCAGGAGACCACACAGTCTACATCGACGTTAACTCAAACCACCCACCAAACATTATAAAACGGATACCCGAAACGATCAACAAAAGACTCTCAGAACTCTCATCCGACAAACACGTATTTGACAACGCAGTGCCCAGCTACAATGAGGCCCTAAAAACAAGCGGTTATTCTAGCAACCTTGAATACAAGGAGTATCCCCAACAGCCAACACCCAAAAAGAACCGACAGCGAAACATAATCTGGTTCAACCCCCCGTACAGTAAGACTGTAAAAACTAATATAGGAAGAAATTTTCTGATGCTGGTATCAAAACACTTCCCGGCAACGCACAAACTGAACAAAATCTTCAATCGGAATTGTGTAAAAGTCAGTTACAGCTGCATGAGCAATATGAAGACAATCATTAAGGCCCACAACAACAAAATACTCAAGATCCAAACCCCCTCCCCAGAAAGAAAATGCAACTGCAGAACACCCAGTCAATGCCCTCTAAACGGAAAATGCTTGACAGAGTCCATTGTTTACAAGGCCACCGTGAAACACGAGACGGATGAACACACCTACATAGGCATGTGCGGAGGACAATTTAAAACACGGTTTAACAATCATACCAAATCGTTCCGAAACGAAGCCTACCAAAATGAAACAGAGCTTTCAAAATTTATCTGGGGACTCAAAAACCAGAAAAGAGAATACTCAATAGACTGGTCGATCATCAAACAAGCGAACACTAATAAAAGAAGTGACACACAATGTAATCTCTGCCTGGAAGAAAAAGTTGCCATAATCACTGCCCAATCACAAAAGACCAACCTCCTCAACAAAAGAACCGAACTTGTATCCAAGTGCAGACATCTCGACCCACTGAACCGTGCGAGGAAAAAGAAAAAGCCTTGAGAGAGTTTCGCTAGAATTGTCACTCGCCTGAGGATCGCAAGACAGCGTGAAACTATTAGTAGCGAGGCCTGATCCAAAATATTGACTTATTTTATATATATATATATATATATATATATATATATATATATATATATATATATATATAGGTCGAAAAGAGGTAGTAAAAAGTGCTTAAAAGTTTGCGGAAAACTCCACGACGTTTCGGGTATAAACCCTTCATCAGGTGGCAAAAACCAAACTGAACAACCAACAGTAACAATTGGACACGACAAACATCAAATCCGAAGCGATCGCTGTAAAAACAGAACCGGACGAAAGTGACTGTCAGAAAACATGAGTGCGAAGGATGAAACACAAATCAAAAAAGAAAAAGAGCGTCCTGGATGAAAAAATGCACGTAAAAATCGAACAAGTTCTTAAAAAAGGAAAAACAGGAGACAAAAACTAGCTCCGAAAAAAAAAAAATTGTAAATAAGGCCTACACAGTAAAAAACGAGCACGAACGGAAAAGTGTAAAAGGACTAAAAACTGGTACAAAAAGGGGTGAATATTACAAAAGGTCAATTCTAACGTTAAGCCCGTGTGGAGCGAGAGTACCTAGCCTCATGATCAGTCGGTTTTCAGCACTAAGGCGGTCACGATCGGAGCCTCGGCACATTACAGCTGCCGTAACGGTTAAATGCTGTATTGATTAAGGTGAAGGGGGATTGAAATGTGCAGCCACCGGGTATCCATGGAGATTCTGTTTGATGGACCTAAGGTGCTCGGTGACTCGATCCGCGAGGCGGCGCTTGGTCTCTCCCACATACAACGAGTTACATCTCCCACAAGCTAAAATATATACTACATTTGAGGAAATGCAGGAGAATCTTTGTTTGACAATAAAGCTATTGCCGTTGGGGCCAGAAATGTTGACGAGGTCGTGTTTGCCGACAACTGGACATGTATTACACCTCGGACGGTTACATGGAAAGGTACCAGCCGTGTCGTCGAAAGAAGTTTGTGGGTGGGAAGCCCGAACTAAATGGTTGGCTAAATTTTTCTCAACTCTAAAGGCAGTGATGGGGGTTCCGGGAAAACATCACGGGTTGAGGGTCTTGTCGGAGCAACTTTACATTTTTGTGGATAGCGTGTAAAATAGGACGGATCGAAGGGTGATAAGAAATAACTAAAGGAATACGTAGATTGGTACCAGATTTGCTCTTTTTCTCCAAGGCTTCTTTTCTGCTGGTTCCTTGAATTCTGCGTAGGGCATTAGAGAGGATTTTGGCAGGGTACTGGCGTTTTTCAAAAAGGACAAAATTTCTTCAGAGGCAGTAGAGAAGTCAGAATCCTCCGAACAAATTCGTCTGGCTCGCAAGAGCTGGGAATAAGGGATAGATTTAGTGCAAGATTTGGGGTGATTGGAAGGGTACAAAAGGTAGTTATGCGAGTCGGTTGGCTTAAAGTGTAGGTTAGAGGTAATTGTACGGTTGTTGATGGACAGTTTAAGGTCGAGAAAAACAACAGATGAGTCCGAGATACAATGGGTAAATTTCAAAAAGGGGCAAAAGGAATTAACAAAGTCGATAAAAGTTTCTAAATCACGACGGGATCCAGAGGCAACTCCTACAATATCATCAATATACCTTTTGTAAAGTATAGGTCGTGGCCCGGTATACTGAGAAAAAAGTTGTTCTTCAAAGTGGCCCATGGTCAAACAGGCAACAGAGGGACCCATTTTGGTTCCCATGGCCACTCCTTTAACTTGACGGAAAAACGCCCATTAAACTGAAAACAATTTTGCTTGAGAACAAGTTCCGTTAAACGTAGGAAGGTGTCAGTCGGTACAAGGGGATCACGCCGTTTGTCTAGGTAGTAACGGATAGCTGTTAAGGCAGCATTATGAGGAATTGACGTGTAGAGGCTGGACACATCCATGGTGAATAAAACGTCTTTTATTCACCATATATATATATATATATAAATATATATATATATATTTATATATATATATATATATATATATATATATATATAAATATATATATATATATATATATATATATATATATATATATATATATATATATATATATATATATATATATATATATATATATATATATATATATATATATATATATATATATATATATATATATATATATATATATATATATATAACCACAGCCCTAACTTTGGACTTAAGCTATCATAATTTAAATGGAAGAAATTGCTCAAACCTTTCTTGCTAAGTGTTGTTTTTAGCAACACCTTCATCTTAATAATATGCAAGGAGTCATTTTATAAGGAGTCCTTTTATAAGGGGGTTATCCTTTCCTAACGAATTGTGATTATTACTTCCCTCTTTGATTTACTCGGATTATACGAAAGACAAGAACGCCCTCGAGTGACAACTGGCTATCTTTCAGGGGCGCTTTGCATGGGGTAACATAGAAAGTGGTGATAGCCCTAAAGGAAAAGAGCAGCTAAGTGGAGCGGAGCACAGAGAAAACTTTGAAATATTGCCACCCCGCAGACAGTAAAAAACGACCGGGGTTTCCCAGGATTGGAAGAAAAATCAAAGCAGTCTTTATTTTGAGCTTTTTAGTCGAGGTCATTTCATAAATTCACGCTAAGAACGTCTCCTATTTGAAAAAAAAAAAACTGTTGAAAACTGTAATTGGTGTTTTCGTTTCTCTGCTTTTATTGTTTTTGATCGTTGTCCTTTGAGATATAATGGAACAACGTTGGTAACAGAGACAACAAACCAGAGCGTGCCGACAGCATTTCACAAGTGTCCTAACTTGCCATTGTGCGAACATAACTTGATGTTAACGATAATGACATTGGCATGTTAAAGTTCTTGAAATACATTCACAGACAAAATTTTATGACACCCGTTAGATAAATTGGAGGGGGACAGACCCGAGCCCCAAATGGACGCAACGCTTCTGTATGCCATGACGACTTAAATCAAGGAATGGTGGCGACAAGCCTTCTCCTTTCACATCCGAAAAACTTCTGTTTTTAAATCTTACCACTCTTACTGTCAGATCAATTAAGCCATTTAATTTATATTAGATCACCCAAGTAAGTGCAAAAAATTGTATTCTGTGAACAGTGGTATCGTTCCATTAGAAATATTAATGTAAAGTAGAAATAAAGACATCTCATCATCACTAGTGACGTCGCCAGACTTTTCATTCAAGGAAAACTGGAGCGGAACCTCTCAGAGAGCCGGAAATGGCATTTCCCATGTGTTTTGGGCGAGTTTTTAATCTAAAGAAAAATAGAAATAGGCCTTACTGACTTTTTTGTTCAAAGTAGGAACAATTTACACAAAATCTGATAGACTGCACTGAGAAGACATCTTTTTTCTTTTTTGAAAATCAAAAATCTCATTTTGGGGGGGGGGGGAGTCAGGGGCACACGGTTTTCCAAGGGGTCACGTACCCCTGGCCCCTTGACAATGTCACTGAACATAATTAACTAAATTAATAACCTTGTTGTACTACTGTAAACACATTGTCTGATTATATACTAACCTAGACTGGAATAACATGAAAAAGACGTTTTCTTTCAATTGGTTCGGTAATGCTTAAGCTTTAGCTAGTTTATATTTAACGAACGGAAATGGACAGTGGCGTGTTTTTACACGATAGTAAGCCCACAGTTTCCAAATGTTTAGTCGCCACGTTTAGTCGCCACACATGCACTGAATGTGCACATATATATAAAACGTTAGAATTGAAACCCTACGCCTTTGTCTGTCTTACAAATCGTAAGCAGATGTACAACACGGTCCATGGATGAACGAACACCTTGCAAAATGCAATGGGCTCTCCGACGCGCCTGGGTGCTGCAGCAAAAATTACAATAAAAAATATCTGAATAACCACAGTGATAATTTTGGAGAAATAAAAATTTTGGAAGTTTTTCCTTGTCGGTGATGATATTTTTAGTGGTAAGTTGAAAAATTTGTGTTGAATAACCTGCTTAAAAAGTGCTAACATTTTGTATAGACACTTCCATAATTAAAAAAAAAAAACAATCGGAAAGGTGAGAGATCAATCCCACCAAAAGAGATGGACCTGAAACTTCGTTCTTGGTCATAGCTGCACGGGGCTGAGGGCGGCAGCCTCCTTAGGTCAAACCTTGATGAATAGGGCACACCTCAGTGCCTCAGTCGAGCAGGCATTATTCCCTATAGTTGGGGTCTGGGGTCGGGCAAAGAGACATCACCCCCTGAGAGAAAGAGTCCCGTGCGGCCATTTTCTTGACTTAGGAGCTATGCAAGCCTAATCATTGGAGAATTACCTCAACCAGCTCCCTGCTTCAACTCAGGTTTGGACGGACAATCATGCCTAAAATTAATAGAAGTGTCTCTTTACGAGCATGATGATGTGGTTCATCAGTTTAATGAAGGTTCCTCCATTTTTCCCCATCAAAGGTAAACTTTTCAAATACAGCTATTCATTACCAAAATAAACTTTATAAATAGTATAGTTAACAGCTTCCAAGACCTGGTAATTAAGGCGTCATTTTCTGTAATTTTGAGGTACATTGCCGACATCATCAGATTCGTAACTTTTCACAAAAAAAAAAACAAAAAGTTACCACAATTAGCGACACATTCGGGCAGCTTATTCGGAACAATTTTTCTTCAGCTTCTCGTCATGGTCCTGAGCAATCTCTGTCTGAAATGGTAAAATGTTGAGTCCTTGCAGCAGTTGCAAAATGTTGTGGGATCTTTCCAATTACCAGATAACACGGCAGTGGCGTAGCCACGGGGGTTGTGGGCGTTTGGGGAGGGGGTTGGGGTTAGAATCCCCGCATGACCCAACCTTGCAATGCAAAAAACACCTAAAATAGCGGTTTTTCTCTCTTTCCTTAGATTTTTCCCTCATGACGTGCCCCTACCCTCCCCCATGACACCACCCCAATGACACAATCCCGGCTACGCGCCTGTAACACGGGCAGACGAAAGGGGGTAGAGGCGAATAAAGTGCCCAAAATTTTGTCCGGAAAATGGTGATGCATTAAATATATATATATATATATATTTTTTTTTTTTTGCGATTTGCCATTTTCTTATTGAAGTGAACATTTATTGCAAACTGAAGCTCAAAGTAGCGACTGCTAAGAGTCTATTCACAGGCCTGTGAAAATGATATCCGGCAGTCTGATGGATCTCCATTCTCCAAAAGTCTCTGTACGAATCGCGCCACCAATGCTAATGGTGGCGCTCCGCTTAGATAGTAGGCCAATCGTCTCAGAAATCCAGTGCCCCCACAAAAACCAAATGTGCAGCCCCCATCAAAAACATCTGCATACATCACCCTTTTGTGAGAGGCGTTTGAGTCAACCAGAAAAGTTCATATGTATTAGTAATCATTATTCTGTAATACCACTTATAATGTGCCTTTGAAAATTTATTTCTACCCAAAAATCCTACGTAAAATATCAAATCCAATTTGATATATGTTTACAGACAAATAAAAAAGAAAATAAATTAACATAGATGCTGGTAACAAGTCAAGAAGGAGCTTTTGGAATTTAAAGGGCAAGAGCAGTCGTCCCAAACTTATTTTGAAACAACGGCCAAATCTAAACATTTCTCTCTCATTTCTCTCCTATGGGTATTTCATGACCCATATTCAAGAAACCAAACCTTTATTCCCAGAAAAATTTCACAATTTCGAGCAAAAATATTGTCACGTGATTCTCAAGTGTCATTCATGAAACTGGGTAGACTGTTTTATGCCGATCGAAGTGAAAATGATTGCATCTTCCCTTTAAGCCTTGATGATATATTTATAGCCGTTTCATGTGAGCAATTATATGCCGTACTGTGTGGATCCATGTTCGAAGGAAAGTACAAACCTTTTGTTGTTAGTTTGTTAAGAAAGTTGCTTTTAGAAAACTTATTCTTAGGTAACTTCACCTGTTGTTCACTTTTCCTGTACCTCTGAGACTCTTTGCGATGACTCGTTTATCAAGTGTTCAATGTCGATCGCTCCTGGCGAGGTGTACGTACAAATTCTTCATCGATGGGACACTGAAGTCATACGGTGTTTTGTTGGAGGCAACAGCTAGAAACGTAACTAAATATCACTTCATGGCCGGGTGGTTGTTCACGCTACAGATCGGTGCATGCTACCTTGGTTGTAAGTTCTCTGAACTTTTCTTAACTTAAGGGAATATTATGCTCTCTAAAACAGGTGTTTAGCATTGAACGCTTTTCTAAACACCTTCGGCTTTTTGCCTCCACTTTAAAACACGTCCAGAAGCTAATTGAGCGTGTCTTATTCCCAACTATTTCGTTTTAAAACACTTTTGATTGCTAAACACGTAGTGTTTAATTGCTAAACATGTTCAGAATTTAAACGTGTTTTACAGAAAGAGAGCAAAACAAGTGCTAATTGCTAAACACGTTTTTAGAGTGTATTGGCTGTTTGCCTAATATCCCGATACCTTGTTCTCCAAATCCTGTAGTAATACCTTTCATACTCACTCAGTGTATCTCATTTAAAAGATTGGTCATTTTTGTATAACAATAACTTCACTTCTCAACAAGCCGGTAACAGAGCATATTGCATCACAATCCTTTTTTTTTTCTTTATAATTGAAAGTCATGTCTGTCCTTTCTGATTCCTTGCCGAAGGCAGGCAAGGAATCTATGCGATGGTGATGTCGGTGTGTGTGTGTGTGGGGGGGGGGGGGTTGTCTTTGTGTAAAACAGAGGACCTAAACAATAGACTTCCAGGTCCTCGGTAGTAAATTCAAAAGATTTCTCAAGTCCTCGGTTGTCTAACAATAGACAGTCTATTGTGAAGGTTAGGGTTAAGTAAGCAGACACAATGGAGATAACAATGAAGTCCTCAGTTGTGTGTAAAAACACGACTGTGTGTGTGTGTGTGTGTGTGTGTGTGTGACGCCTGCTTGTAAACACGATATCTCAAGAAGGGTAACTCTGAGAAATCTCAAACTTGGCATGTAGATTGCCCACATTGAGTAAAAGGCCCCTATTATTTTTGGTTGAGGTCGAAGGTCATTTGGGGTCACCAGGGGTCAAATGGTAAATACCTTGGAAATTGCTTGTAAACACGATATCTCCAGAAGGAAAAAAGTGAGTGATCTCATACTTACCATGCAGATTGCCCATATTGAGTAGATGATCCCTATTGTTTTTGGTGGAGGTCAAAGGTCATTTGGGGTCACCAGAGGTAAAATGGTCAAAACCTTGTGAACGCTGTATCTCAAGAAGGGTAACTGTGAGGGCTCTTATACATAGCATGTGGATTGTCCATGTTAAGTAGGTGATCCCTAATGTTTTTGGTGGAGGTCAAAGGTCATCTGGGGTCACCAGAGGTCAAAACATCAAAACTTTGTAAACAGTATATCTCAAGAAGGGTAACTGTGAGGGATCTCATATTTAGCATGTGGATTGTCCATATTGAGTAGATGATCCCTGTTGTTTTTACTGGAGGTCAAAGGTCATTTAGGGTCATCAGAGGTTAAACCTTGCACATACTATATCTCAAAAAGGGTAACTGTTAGGGTTAATATTCATTAGTGCATAGGGTGAAGAGTTTTGAATGGCATGGGTAATGTAAGATGCATTTGGTAAGCTTTTGGAATCCACTTCATTATGTAAATGATCAAACTTGGTAATTTCAAAATATGTACTGAAGCAATCTCACTGTATTAAGAATGTCTAAAGTGCATAAAAGTGCATTTGGTACAGTATTTATGTTGATTTTGGTTTGAAGTTCTGCCCTATAACATTTAGTGCCAGTATTAATATGCATAAGAGTAAGTGGGTAGAACAAAATCTGAAAAAGTTAAAAAGGAAAAAACTGTTTATCAGGCTGACATGTTAGTTAATTTATCTTAGTTATAGGTATGCTGATTTTGCCATAAGTATCTCGGCCTATAGATTTTCATGAAATATAAGAGTTAAACAAAGGCTGTATGAGGGTTATTTGGGGACATAGTCTGAACATATTGGAGAAAGCTTTCATGCCCACAAAGCAGAGGAATTGTTCAGTGGGGGCCCACAAAGCAGAGGAATTGTTCAGTGGGGAATTTCATAAGTGTAAACTTTGAACAGATCAAGTGCTCTGTATGATGCCCAAAATTTCTTTTAGAATATACAAGCATTGTTTCTTCCATAACCCTAAAGAAAATATGAAGATAACATTAAATTTAGTATCAAAGATTGTTAAAAGTTACAAACAAACCTTGTGCCACTGTCCTCATAAGGACATGGAAGTGGGAACTAGATAATTAAATACACCATGGGTAATTAGTTTTTATAAAAAGAACTAAATAACTGATCATTTGGATCAAATACCCCTGAGCATGCTTGAACTGAGATTGCCTAATTGAATGAATCAAATTGTAACTGACCCACCAGAGTCTGTGAAAATTGCTGGTCACTGTTATCTTTAATACCTAATTCATCACATTTGACTGCCACAGTGTCCTGAGGGGTTTTCTCATTGAATCATACAGCTCAATGGCTTTAACCATTTCCTACCTGTCTAGAGATAGTGTCTGACACTTATTTAGCCCTCTCAGTAAGGCTTGTTTTTCAGAAAGTACTGTAGTTCAGGTAATCAAAACTAGTCTAATAGTATCTACTGTGTATCAAACAAAGGACACTTGACTTGTACTCTGTTATGTGGTGTTCCTACAAGCAGACAGTTTAGGGCAAATTACAAATCTTGTTAATTTCTCGATTATTAGGGTTCCCATTTTTTAATAATTTTCAAGGATATCATAGTCATTGGGAAGGGCATTACACCAAAAAACAAATACAAAAGGACCACCACTAATAGCCAAGGTTACACCTTTCTGTTGAGATGTCTCTACTGTATGTTCCAATTTATGGATGACTGTTGGGATTAGGGCTTCTTGTAACACTAACCTCAATGCAGTCAACTTTTTGGATCATAGAGACATCATTATATAGAGAGCTATCCTCAATACCCCAAATTTTGATTTAAAGGAGCATGTTTCAAAAATATATCTTTATCAAGTTAATAGACAACATAGTTTACCAGCATCATAACTGCGTGGGAGATTTCTCTTGTTTGTGGCGGTCAAAGGTTGGGGTCACAAAAGGGCAAAACACTGAAGACATGACATTTTATGTGGTTATTGAACTGTGGAGGGATCTCATACTCAGTTTGTGAATTGCTCATATTTAGCATGTTGATGGTCTTTTCAGGTAGTTGCTCCCTATTGTTTTAAGTGAGTGTGAAAGGTTATTTTGGGTCACATGTTCTCAAAAGGTTTTGACCTTACTAGTATACCTCAGTATTTGTGAGGTTTTTCATGCTTGTCATGTTGGCCATTTACTTGGAGATTTGGTCCATTTACTTGGAGATTTAGAATATCTAGGAAAGGCCTATCTATCTAGTAGAGAATTCCATTTACAAATGGGAACAGGTTTATCATCAATCTTATGCAGGAAAAGATGGTAGACTGATTGGGAAAATGATATGATTCGGGGCTTTTGTAATATCACCGTTTTTCACAAGACCACCACTAACCCCACGGTTCTGTTGAATTAATCCTAGAAACGAGTAAACGGAAAAGAGAAATGTCATACTAAATTTAGATTATAACCTTTCATAAGTGGAAGTACGCCTGTGATAACAAAGCACTTTTTGGTTATAAAGTATACCCTTTTATAGTCAGTATACAATCGAACAATAGTATTGCTTATCTACCTTATCTCCAAACAAGCGCGTTTTACCAATTAACTGTCCACTGAGTTCCGAGGGTCCGTCTCCTCCTATTTTATCAAGGGTAATGTTTCACTGACAACATTGATAGGGACATTTCAAAGAGGAGAACAGATATAACCGTTTCCATTTTTTAAGTAATAAGAAAAGTTCAGTCAGGTAGGTTAGGCCTATATAAAAACAACTCTGTGCCTAGTATACATTTACTGTAAGTGTCTCAAGCTGGAGCTAGAACAAGCCACCAGACTCTAAAAACGTGTTTGGTATTCAAAACTTATTTTGCCCTCACTTTGTAAACACGTTGTTTTCTAAACATGTTAAGCAATTCCTTTAGTAATTAAACGTGTTTAGCCTAATGCTTAGGAAATGGTAAGGGAAATGTTTAGCAATTAAAAACACGAGTGTTTAATGATTGTAAGTGTTCAACGATTGAACGAAATGTTTGGGAATAAGACACGTGTGTTTAGCATGCATAGATATGTTTACAGAGTGAGGCAAAAAGTGTTTAGAAAAATGTTCAATTCCCTAAACATCTTTTTTAGAGTGCAGGGACATGCTCGGTGGGGAAATATCCATTTTCGCTGGGGAACATCGTAATAATGCACAGTTTCCGACTTTCCATGACGATCTGATTGATTTTGCTTTCATGAAAGGCTGATTCGCAAAAAAAAAAAATAATAATAATCTTAATCATTTTTGTTCAATAAATACCCAAACGTTACAAATCTACTGCCAGACCGATCCAACTAATTTCTCCGGCAACCCCCTACCCCGACTTTTGTAAATAAAAGTCAGCACATTTTCGACGCCCTTCACACGAAAAAGTTTTACTTTCGACGTACTTTATGAAGCCTGTCACCTCTGGGGTTGATGGCCCTGGACCTTTCAAGTTGCTTGGTCTCCATGTGATCAAATCTTAGCGCTACCCCTGTCTGGCATAATCAAGGGCACGCAATTCTGAATCTTGCCCATCTAGTTAATACTTAATACCTATATTTTAAGCGTTGTTAAGAGAGGAGACTCGACGTTGTTCGGTGCAAAATGTCAATTCCGCTGGTTCAGCTAATGTACGCCGTATGAGTAGATGTTTTGTTTCATTAATATTGAAATGCAATTCCCAAGGGCCCTTGCCCCATTGACTTGGGCAGTACTGTAACTCTCCTACAGTCACACACACTAACCCTCGTGAGAATACACCTTCCGTTTAGGCCCAATTAAGCACAACAGTTCACGAATAATAAAATATCAACTGCACTATTCATTTTACCCTAGAGATGCAGTATAAAAACTATTGCAGTTTCGAACCATCTTAGGGGTTTGTAGATAAAACAATTTACTTGCACGCTACGCCAACTGATGGTGACTTCCCACTAAAAACATATTTAAGCATTTTTCATAGATTGATTTCTTTTCTTTTTGTATTAATTCAAAAATTGCAGACATGAGCTCGATATTTCAAAGCTGGGTACATGCATGCACAGCTCAAAGTGCCGTTTCCTACCATCTGAGGGTTTTTAAAGCCAAAAATGTTGTTGGGCGTTCTGCGCCACCTGATGATGGCCCTCCGCTTATATAGACCAGCGAACGAACCTGTTCATGACGAACCTCTCCAGGTAAAAGCTGGCTACATGGGTCGGCTTTGCTGAAAGAGTAAACCCCTACTTCCTCGTCACCGATAGCAAGAAGGGGCCATATTACTTGATATTCAGTCTCTCTGTAAACTTGGTTCACATATACGGCAAGGAGTTTCTGCAGTCTTATCTGTTTTTTATTTCCACAGCTCCTCTCGTTAGCCTTCTTCAGGGTAGTATAAGTCACTCACTTCTGGCTCTTCTAGGAGGACTCAGTGTTGGGCTAGGGAATTTCATATTAGCTTTGATGACGTCATCAGCTTCGCCCTATCAGATGTTTTTCCTCCTTTCTCTGTCAGGTATTGTAAAACAGAATAAATTGTAAATTGTAATATGTTGCATACTTGTTTAATGTAAAGAGACTGCATATCTCGGATCCTTGTCAACTCAGTTACTGGACTAATTTTTTGTTTAAAAAAAACAACTCTTTTTGTGTTTTGTTTGTTTGTTTTGCTTAGTCAAATATTGAAATGAATTCCGGGTTCGTATCCCTGTAAATTACTTTCGCTCCACACTTTAACGGAAGAGTCAGGCACATTGCAATAGGATAGTAGACTTTTCTTATTTTGATGTTGACGTTAAGCTCCTTAAGGGAGCAGAACTCCTCCAGGAGTAAATGTTTCGTTTTCGCCCCTTGGCTCTTCTCCAGAGAGTCGAGGGGACTTTTAGAAAAAACTTTTCCTATTTTGATGATGATTGAGGGCCTTGGGGTTTGTCAAGTGTTTTCCTTCATTGGTTGTAGTAGATTCTTCGGGAAGCAGTTTTAAAAGTTTGGTTTCGCCGAACGGCCCTTTGCCAGAGGGTCGGGAGGACTTTAGAAAAGGTCCTATATCAAAGGTGGCTCTTGAAAATAATGTGACATAATTTTCCTCAATCAATTGAGAAATTTACAGTGAAGGTTCCTCATATTGAATACATTTGTGTTCCAAAATATCGTGAAAGATATTTGGGGAGAATTAGGCTAGAGGAAATTTGTGAGAATTAGCTGTTGTTTCAAGAAGTTAGAGACGACTGTCTCTGCCCTTTAATGAAAAGGTAAAAAGACCCGAAAAGTGAGGACATAGTTAGATTGTATTTAGCCCACGTATTTATTCCAACACATATAGTATTTCAACAATTTTTTCGGCAGGTGTAGGATTTGGTCTGCTCAACATCGTGACAGTTTTGTCCCTCAAAGACGTCTTTGGCCAGTCGTTTGCTCTAGCGTACTCGGCAACTTTATTGGCAACTAACGTTGGTATTTCGGTTTTGCCATTGCTATTAGAGAGACTTCTCGAGTTCTGTACACAGCAAGAGGCGATGCTAATTTTCAGTTCAATCTATAGCATTTTACCGTTGTTGGCTCTTATCTTACCCTCAAGAGCTGATTGCGACGGAGGAATTGAAAAACCGTCCTCAGAAACTACCCAAGATATTCTTAGCAAAAAGTCAAAGAGTAACGATTCATCAGAACACGATGAGCTTCTACCAGCTGTAGATAGGAGACTTCCTTCTTCTCAGAGTCACGAAGAGAAAGTTTGTCAAAACAAAAACACTGCTAATCGCTTGATTTCTTTGGGTAAAAATCATCCCTACGTATTTGTTTTTCTACTTCTATGTATGGCGTTTGATTATCTCTTGCCCAGTTGGTCTATCTATCTCATACCAATGGGTGAATCTTTTGGACTTAAATCTGAAACAGCAGTCTGGCTATCAACAGTGTCGGGGCTGTCTGGGTTCGTCGGACGTTTGTTCTGTATATCCATATACTGCTGGAGCGACCTTACTCTCCTTACTGGATTTACTCTACCGTTTCTGTTGATCGCATGTGGTTGCATACTTCCTGTTTTCTTTACAAGATTTCTTTGGTTAGTCGGGGCCGCGTCGCTGGGCGGTTTTGGTCTGGCTGTTCTTGGTAATATGACGTTAACTGTGATACCGGCCTGCGTTTGCGATAAACATTTTAAGACCACTGTAATTTTGATGTACACAACATCTGGCATGCTCACCCAGTTTGGTGGAATAGCAACCGGTAAGTTATATTTTATGCATGACCAATCTGTGCTCCGAGGACGCTTAGTCTTGAAACTACAAGAATTAGTCCCGTTAAAATGGACGGATTTTATTTCCAATTTGAATTTCTAAGACAACAAATTCCCAAGGTTGGACATTTATATTACCCTTTATAGTCGTAGAGTACAACTGCTCCAGTGTATGGGAAACGAAAAATAAGGCAATAACTTTGTTCATCTTGCGATTATACACGAAATTATAACTAAGAGATTTTCAATGCTACCAATATTAAAGTCCTAATCGAGTGTTTTTAAGTTAAATTTTTCGTCAACTTCAGTTTATGGCGTCGTGTCGCATCGCGACTTGTCTCGCTCATTAAAGGCTATGCTTAAATACCGCAAGGCATCGGGTTAAGTATGAAAGGGAGATGAAGGTTCCTTTTGGATAAACTATTTGCTCCTTTTTTACTTAAAAATTGAAAATATGTAAAATAAGGAAATTACGAAAGGTTGGACTTCAATGGGGAAAATGTAAAAGGTGTGTTTTTAAGGAAAATCTGTGATCTTTCTTGAAGACCATGCACTTCCTATAGGCAAAATCAAGTATACTGCCGAAAGATCGGGTTTTTATGATTACACAAGTTACCCTCCAAATTCAGGCGCCCGACGAAATTGAATTAAAAATTACCGACGGTTGAAAAACCCCTGACGCCACCTGTACCACACCCTTTCATAAAAAAAAAGAATTGATTAGGTTCTCATTTTTCATTTCCTCCTATCACTATTCATCAGGATCATCAGTGGGTCTTCAGGTGGCATAGCCTGCTATATATAATAGAAACACCAATAAAAAGTTGGTCATCGAGAACAAAAATATGGAAACATGTATGACCGCAATGATAAACTTGCCATCCGATACGCATTGAATCAAAGGATGACGTCATGCACACTACCTCTAAAGGATTTAAGTGTACTTGTATACGTGTGTACTTGTGTCCGTAAAGAAAAATTAGGACAGTCAAGTGATGGTCTGATTTTAGTCGGATATAACTGGGGTCGATTACCTTAAGTCTTCCTTGCTTACTGTATCAGGGATGGTTTTGCACTGAATTTTATCTTGATTCACTTAATTTTACTGAATATGAGGGTCTGGACTTTATAGCGAAGAAATGAAGATGGTTTGGGGCTGATGGACCCCACCAGTGGCTGCCTGCAGTCACTAAACACAAGCGCTGATCGGATTCGTCTATACAGTCCTGTATATATTTATGAGAAGTCTATCCATTCCAGTTTTTAAATTTGTTCTTTCAGGAGGAATTGTTGATGTCACCGGTTCTTATCGCATCGCATTTGGAGTCATGGCAACGATCTGTCTCATTCAAGTTATCTTGTCTCTATGGTGGTCCTGTACACCGTTTACCACAAAATCGCGGCCGCCAGAGTGCAAGTTCTAATGTAATGATAAGTTTCCGACCACCACAGACGACATGCATGCGCATGGTGAAAATATGGATTGGCATGAAGGAATAGAGTAGACACTACACACAATCAACTGCTTTCCCGAAAGAAGCCTCACGTTTTCATTTTCTTTGGTCATATCGAACGACTACGCCGCGTGGTTGATTTGCAGTGGGTCCCGTCCTCCCACATGACGGCCTCAATATTTACCGGAGAACTGTTGGCGGCTAATTTGACTATTTCAAGGGGAAATTTAAACAAAAATTTAATTTCCATTTGTGAAAGCGGAACCAAATCTACACAGTGTGGTGAAAGTTCCTTTCAAATCGGACATGTATTTCTTAAGATATCAGTAAATAAAGTCAGTAGATTTGTGTTCCAAAGTGAGTTTGAGGGCAGCAGAGCTTATATCACGTCCTCACATTGACAAAGAATGTTTTGTTTCCCTTGGTTTATCAGACTGTTGTGTTGACCTTGAAGTTAATAGGAATAAGAAAAAATCGTTTCCCGTGGGGATGCAAAGGTTGAAAAAGTTCTCATGCCTCTTACGCAATCACAGTTTAATGATGGGATTGTTGAGGAGAAATTCGACTCTTAAGTTTAAATAAAACAAAAGAATGTACACTAATATGGAGATATGATGTCATTTGTTCACTTCTTGTTGCAGGGTGCCCCCCCCCCCCCGGACGTAACATACCAAATCCTGTTGTAACCTTAAATCATTCTTTTAACCCTTTGCCGTTGTTTGGGTCCTTTTGGACCCATACGGAGAGCGCGGCTGTCGCCCATCTTTACTGTTTCACGCGAAGCTCGAAACTGCGAGCAGCTACCCGAAAATTCGGCCACAGCAACGAGAGAGACAATAGAGGCTTTGCAATTGCGTCACGGAACCGCCATGCTGGAGGACAATTATGCCAAATACACGCGGCTTTTTGCCGAACGCACTGCACAGTGTGCACTGTGATATGCATGGTGTGTACAAATTCAACGAGCAAGCGCGTCCCGTATGGTTCGCTATGTAGTTACATGTACTCCAACATGGCCGACGGAGAGTATTATGACGTCATGTGAAAAGCCTCTATAGTTTAAGGTCACGGGGTTAATAGCCTACGGAAGCTGATGCGGGGCGTGCTACGTCCGCTTTTCCGCCCACTCCCGAGGCGCGCAAATATTCCCCGATTAGAGCACAACAGTAAAGGGTTAAGCTAAGGTATCTGCACCACGGGGCTGTGCACACACGCAGAGACAGCAGCATCAGCTTTGCAGTAAACACACTCCAAAGGATTATTTTAAGGCTTGTTGTGAATTCACTTTAAAACAAATCACGGAACATATTCAAATATGAAGCAATTCTTTTTCTCTAAAATACCTAGCGAGACATATCTGCCGAGTTGGGGTAAACTGGTTCTGTGCAGATTGCTTGAAAATCTAGTCTGGGAATTAATTCCTCTTATTACATAGCATAGCGTGGTCGTTGTATTTAAAAGACCATGTTGCCATTGGTACCTCTAAATGCATCGATTTTCCACCTATATACATTATCGCCTATTCATGTAACGTGGCGTATACGAAAGCTGACAGATAAATTTATATGTGTGTCCTCTAATAGGCACACGACTGATGTGCCGGGTGTAGGCGACGGTCAGGCAGTAACACGGTTATCTTGTGGAACTTCTTATTTGCTTTATTGTCTCATTTTAAGCGCAACTCCACCTGGTGCGATGAGGTGCGTCCGCACCGCCCCCCCCCCCCAGCATACGCCCATGCCGTCTTTTAAACCATGGCGCCACTAATGTCTACATGGAAATAAGAGTTGCGCATCATCTAGCTGTTTTAGTTCGTAACTATAACCGTATGATTATGTAGTAATCACAGGGGCATGGTCCAACGATTTTTACCAGCACGTTTAGATGTTACTGTGGCGACAGTTTGACATACATTTTAATAATGACAATGAACCTTATACGAATATGGTATAACAATGCAAAAAGTACGCCCTCATTTGGAGGAATAACAAACTAACATAAACAAATTCAACTAGCTAATTGGTCAACCGATCGGATATGAGCGTAAGTTTGTCCCCACCTGTGACGTATTACACTACCTATGTTGGCCACCGATCCTAGTGCAGTCAAGTGTATACATTGTTATTCCTTCCAAATGACGTCAGTGGTGACGTCAATGCTGAAAGTCGATTTAGTAAAGTGCCTATATCCACTATGGGGCTGCTACAGTGCAACTAGAACATTTAATAGTCTGAATAAGGTGAGTCTTTAGTGTTGCTTTAGAACCATGAATCCAAATGTTTTTGCTGAACGGAAAGATAAAGGAACATTGATCTTAAGTTTTGGAGCAACAAAAACGAAAGAGTTTTTAAACCGCAATTATTTTTAGCAAAAATGCCCATGAAAGAGACTTTGAGACGAACGCTAAAGACTTTGCCGGCTTGGAGAATACGAAATATTCCTAAAAATGAACAAGTTCAAAATAATCACGGTGATTTTACTTAGGAGCCTGGGAAATGTCATTTCTGGAAATTCATATATGTTCCACGCCAACTGACGGTGGCGTCCAGCTTAGAAAGTGGTAAGTTATGAATGCCCTCTATATTCCAATTTGGATTAACGTCCTTGGTTTGGCTCCACTGCATAATTTACTTTGCAGTATTAAAATGACGTGTAGGTGGGTAAAATAACAGAAACGTTCAGTTCTTCGAGTTAGGAAAGGACCCAAAATATAATTTACTCTGAACGTATTAAGGCCCAATTCTCTCACCACAAACAGTACCAATTCGGATAACGTTCTTTCTCGAGCCCTTAATTCACATAATTGTCTGAAATTCATCCTCATCCAGACACAATTTCAGTTTATTGCTAAATATGGAACGCCAAAAGGAAAAAATGTTTCGAAGATGGCTCATTTTTTTTATGATAAACAGCATTTTTATGATGACGGCAACCACTTTTTGTATGATAAAGGGTAACTTTACGTTGTTGAAGATCACTTTTTGGTTGATGATTATCAACTTTATGCTGATGACAATCACTGATTGAATAGCGACGGCCCAGATTGACATGATGAAGACCCACAATGATTTGATGACGACGCTATTGCATTTAATAATGATAAAAATGTGAACGATGAACACTTTTCCATCTATGATCAGGAATAACCCAATAACAGTCCAATGCTACTTGATGACGCTCTTTTCACATTTAAAAAGGATAAAAAAGTAAACCACAAACCATTTTTACAGGATAAAGACACAACTTACATGGAGCAAGTCCAAAGTGATTTCGGTACTTTTGTATTGAAGCACGATTTAAAATTACAATTTTTTTTTTCAAACAATGTTGGTCCAAAATGACGTAATAAAAGTCCAAAGTTACTCGACGAGGGCCTTTTTACACTTAATAACGATACAAAAGTACATGACAAATAGTTTTCACAATAACAACCCAAACTTATATGAAGAACGTCCAATGTAATTTAAAGACGGTGTTTTTGCATTTAATAAAGATTTAAACTACAAGACAAACTTTTTTCAAACAATGTTGGTCTTAAATAACAGAATAAAGGCCCAATATAACTTGACGACGGCCTTTTTATACTTAATAACGATCAAAAAGTACGTGACAAACAGTTTTTACACAATAACGACACTAACTCACATGGGGAAGGCACAAAGTAGATAACTAATGGCGGTATTGCAATTGGTAACTACTCAAAAGTACAAAAGGAAAACTTTTGAATCAGCAACATCCAAACTTACATGAAGAAAGCACAAAGTGAGTTAACGAAGCAAAAGTACACGACAAACACTTTTCGAAAGAAACGTAAAGAATGATAGTGGCGTCTTTTACATTTATAACACAAGAATCGCTGCTGACTAGTTATAATTAACCGCGAACTCTCAGCCAACTGTAGCTGGGATACTCGCATGGGATAGTGGCAATGGTGGCGTCATCGAGGGCGGCTGGAGTGGCGGGACCATGGCCCCTGTCGCGGAAAGACGTATCAAATAAATCTACATGCACATTTCCCACTTTCCCTTACAAAATCCATTTTTCAATGTAAGCTCTACATTATCAAGCGCCCTAAAAAGAAAGTAAAAAGTTTTCCATTTTACCGTACGACAAAACACCATACCTCCAACCATCTTCAGTCGTGATTTGGGCAGATCGATGTTCAGTACCGAAGACCCCAATTTTTCAATTCTCCAAATAAAACATTTTTTTTTCACATTTCTGCCCTAAAGTAATATTCCTTCAGTATTCTTAGACGTACGAGAGAGGGGCAGACTGTCCCCAAAATTCGACAATCTTTGCTTGAAAACGTATTCAAAACAATCTTTTTAACATAAAACGATTGCAAAGACTTGCAACACATTGGACGGCTTACAGACACTTTTTCTCAACCCCATTTCAAACTGTAGTTTGGACGTAAAACGTTGCCGAAATGGTAAAATACGGGCGAAGGTGGAAAAGGGTTCTGAGATTTCACAAACGGACGGGGGTTAAGTTGATCATGTACATGAAGTGCCCTATGTACAGCTAGCCGCACACTATACTTTGCGCGTTGCAACTCAACTCGATCTTCGGATCTCCAACAGTCGTGTAGTGTGCGTGAGTTTACGACTGCGACTGGCAGTTTTAGGACCAGTTTTAAGTCGCATCGTCTTCAGTCGGGAAGAACGAACATGTTGGTTCTTCCCGACTCTGTACGGCGACAGTCGCAAGTGACTGAAAAAAATCTGACCAATCAAAATTACTGATTTATATGCACGTGATATAAATACGGTAAAAGTTGTCTGAAGCTTGTTCCGTTGACAAATTTTGACGTAACTAATTCGTGTAGATATTCAGTTGAAAAGATGGATATATGGACCGATTACGACGAGTAGAGATAACACAAACTCGTAGAAATGTGAGAGCAACTTACATATACCGTACTTCCCAATTGGTAGCCCAATTTGGCCCAAACTGGGACCTAATGTGGTGTGTTGGCTTGGTATAATCAACTACCCCAGCCAACATGCCCAGCTGGGCCCCAACTGGGTTTCAGCTGGGCTACTTGCTGGGCCCCAGCTGGGGCCCATCCGTGTTTGTCAGGTGTTCCCACGTGGGGCCCAACTGGGCTAGCCTTTCCCAGCTGAAGCCCAGCTAAAGCTGAGTTAGGCTTCAGTTATTGAAGCAGGGTACAGCTGGGCTTCAGCTGGGCTTCAGCTGGGAAAGGCTAGCTCAGTTGGGCCCCACGTGGGAACACCTGACAAACACGGATGGGCCCCAGCTGGGGCCCAGCAAGTAGCCCAGCTGAAACCCAGTTGGGGCCCAGCTGGGCATGTTGTCTGGGACTGCGTTCTTTTTTTCCAAGCAAGCGGAAGTACGCGCCAGTTACTCCGGACTGCATGCACACGAAGAAAAGCATTGTGCCCGTACAGAACTTTCTTTGAAAATGCACGCGCCCGCTGACATTTCGTCACAATGGAATTTTCTCTTACGCATAAGTGATTGTGCAGGCAGATAACCGAATAAAACTGTGCGCATGTCAAATGATCACTTCCGCCCCTCCGATTGAGCCTCCGTGAGGAGTCAGCGCGTCTCACAGTGTGTGGATGGGAGTTTGGTATCTACGTTTATAATATCTTTATGTCCACTCTGTTTCGTCATTCTGATCCATATATATGATACAAAATCTTAAACGGTCGAAACTTATTTTTTCATTGTGCCATGGCTCACCCTCGACGGCCATGATTTTGTTGTAAACGATGTACAGGACCACCATAGTGACAAGATAACTTCAGATTATTTTCCATATGCCATTCTGTACCTTCATTTTCAGTGAAATTGGGGTTAATTTAGTGCACAATCATGTAAACCGTAGGTAGGCCCAAGCAAAGAATTATGAACCCCATGCTGCAGTTATGCGCCCGACTTATCAGACCATTGTCACTAGACTCTCTGGCTTCATTGGAGAATATGCCAATACGTAAGGAGGAAAAACCTATGTGCAGACGGGACACATTTTTAGGACACATGTGTCGCAACATGAGTGCCGACCATAGAGCAGGATAATTGGAACCTACCGGTATTATCGATATCCTGCTCTAAAACTATGGTGCCAACACAAAACACAAAAAATGTTTCTCCCTTTTTACACCATAGTCTATCACTATGTTTACACTAGCTGGACCATGTCGCGAACACGTGAAGTTGTGACACGCTAAGATTCAGTATTTTAGATGAAATTCATTCATCGTTTGCATGCCGTTGCAGCTTTTCTCCGGCCGTACACATACACAATCAACATAATTATTCTAACACAAGGTGTTCTGGCAACATGCCGAGGGACATGTGTCCTAAAATGTGTCCAGTGAACGCAGGGGCCGGGACTTCAGACTTTTAGTTTCAAGTTTCGAGGACATTTTTAGTTGCATTTCTTGCACGATAGTTTTGTTTGAATTGTGGAATCAAAACTTATAGAATGATTACAATCATTGCGTACTTTAGCGTCATTAGTAAGTAATTAATACCAGCACGATTTTCGTGGAGAATTACGCTCTTCAACTTGCATGTTCTACGTACGGCCACTGTTCACATCGAACGACAGGGCCGATGCCAAGGAGGTAACTTGAATTTCGTTTTGCTGGAAAAATATGTAGAAAGAAGATATCATTTTTGTGATTCTCAATAAATTTTGAAGGGTGGCTCGATCGGGCCCACGGTAAAATTCGTGAAACTGGATCATGCATGGTTAGGCTCACTTTTAATGATGCCATCCCATAGGCCATAGAACAGGATAATAGGTTCCTATAGCTACCCACAGGTCGTCCTAGCGTTATATAGTATATATAGTATATATATAAAAAGGAAAAGGTTGGTCACATCGCCTAACACCAATGCAGTGCTTCGCACAAAACTATACATGATTCCTCACCTTCCACTAGATTTTACCCCTTCAAATCTCTCGAAAACATTCCTTCATCTTTCTCTGATAAAACAAAACAAACGTTGAGAAAAAAACTGACATCTAATGCAAGAAATCTTCTCATCTGATTCTTCGTTAACCACACTCTAGATCACTCTTCTCCAATTGGTGACGTCACATTACGTAATGGGAATTGCCCTCTACGAATCCGGTTCTGCCGTTGGATAGTTCGAACTGCTTTCGAATCTGTCAACGACCAGACTGTAATTTTTTTTCTGCTCGGGGAACGTGAACAAGAAATGGAAAACACGAGCATACAATTCCCCAAGCTGTGCTACGAAAAAAAAATTTGTAAGTGGCCTACGTGCGGTCTTTACGTACAGCATTCATACAACAGGCGTTCTCGGCATTTACACATGCACTGGGTTAACAGGGAGTACCGGATACGTACAGGGCAATTCCCATTACGTAATGTGACGTCAGGTATTGGCGAAGAGTGATCTAGAGTGTGGTTAACGAAGAATCAGATGAGAAGATTTCTTGCATTAGATGTCAGTTTTTTCTCAACGTTTGTTTTGTTTTATCAGAGAAAGATGAAGGAATGGTTTCGAGAGAATTGAAGGGGTAAAATCTAGTGGAAGGTGAGGAATCATGAATAGTTTTGTGCGAAGCACTGCATTGGTGTTAGGCGATGTGACCAACCTTTTCCTTCTTATATATATATACTATATAACGCTAGGACGACCTGTGTAGCTACCCCGCTCTATGGGCGATCCCTATCCTTGCCGGGGTCCGTTAGTTTTCGCCCTCGGTAGATTCCGCCCGTTACTTTCCGCCCCTTAACTTCTTGGGGTGGAAAGTAATGTTACTAACGATACCCTTGAGTCTACCGATTGCCACACTTAGCCTAGCCTATCTGGGAGTTGACATAGGCCTACCCTTACCTGGAATAGACATATTAATCGTATCACTTCGTCAGCAAATAGGTCTTTGGCTTTTATTAAAAGAAATTCATGCTCCTGCCCCAGGAGTGTTAAAGCTAATGCCGTACTGTGAAAATATTGGTACTGGTAATGGTATTGTAAAACACTTGTTAGGCCATTATTGGAGTAGGCTATTCATCTTCTGTTTGGGATCCCTAGCCTACACCATTTCCCTATCCAATAAGGTTGAGCAAATTCAACGTAGGGCTGCTAGGTTTGTTTATAATGACTATTCCCCCCATAGTAGTGTGACTGAAGTGTAAATGACCTAGGGTGGGATAGTTTAAAAAACTATGGAACGCCAAAACCGCCATCGCATATGACGATGTACTTCCATTTGGTGGCGTTATTTTACATGACGATGGTTAGTTCAAATGGCCATCTATCCAGGAATGATGACGTTCTTCCGTTTTTCGACGTTACCAACTCAAACGGAGTTCGATCAAACGGCGATGTGTATCCAAGACGTGTATCTAAGGCGTGTATCCAAGGGGAGTTCCTGTTCTCAAGTATACATATTCAGCAAAGTAAAATCAAACCAATCACAATGGTTGTCATATAAAGAGATCTAGGTCTAGTCTCCTACGTGTGTGCGCGGTTTCATACTAGTTACTCAATATACTAGGCTAAGTTACCCACATGTCCCATATGCATGCTTAATAACCTCATACAACCACCTATGTGCCCTAAGCAAAACGTTCAAGTTCAACGATCAGACGATGGATGAAATAATTGAATCCCTTCACATCGTAAATGAAGACGAGGGGAAGGAAAACTTTCGGAGGGAAGCACTAAGTTTGATCACTCATTGCAATGATAATGCTCGCCTTTACGTAGCCCAAGCCAAACCTGATTGGCTACATCTTTTACAAAGCCATCCTTTAGATGGAATAGTCATCATTGGTAACTCCCCTTGGATACACGTCTTGGATACACGCCTTAGTTACACGTCTTGGATACACATCGCCGTTTGATCGAACGCCGTTTAAGATAGTAACATCGAAAAACGGAAGAACGCCATTATTCCTGGGATAGATGGCCATTTGAACTAACATCGTCATGTAAAATAACGCCACCAAATGGAAGTACATCGTTATATGTGATCGAACGCCGTTTGAGTTGGTAACGTCGAAAAACGGAAGAACGTCATCATTCCTGGATAGATGGCCATTTGAACTTACATCGTCATGTAAAATAACGCCACCAAATGGAAGTACATCGTCATATGCGATGGCGGTTTTGGCGTTCCATAAAAAACAGGCGTACTGCCAGCAATTCTTCACAAAGCCAGATTGGGCCTCCTAGCCTTGCCAATCAACAACCTACAACCGGTCTGGCGGCCCTCAGGCTCCAGGCATCACCATTCTAATAGCTTTACAAATATACCAACCGCTACAAATACAGTTTCTTTCCTCGGACCATCAGAGACTGTAACCCCTCCCCCCAGAACATTACAGATCTCGGGGACCCCAAGCAGTTCAAGAGCGCAGCCTTGAGGATCCTCAGACGGGACAACTAACTACATGCGCACACTCAACCCTGCACATTTGACTCCACCAGGAGTGTTGTGCAGTATTCTTCCAGATCCAGATCCAGTTTGACCTTTACATGTAAAACAAGCTTAAAATTTAAAATTTCAAATCCAGTAGAAGACAACAATGAAATTCGTGGTTAGGCCTACCCATTAGTAGGATTGGACAGTACCATGAAAATATTGGTACTGGTATTGTAAAGCACACAGAACCGGTATTGAGGCAGTACCGGTTCTCAACTAGCTGATGCGGAAGTCGGGTGGGAAGGAACCAGAGCCATGCTTTATCCAGCCTAGCCTAGTAGGCTGGCCCATATTGACTCGATCAAGGCTCAGTGTGTCACTAGTACAATGGCAAATACTATAGGCCTAGCCTAATGAGGGAATCCTAATCTTTACAATTACTCTCTAGGCTAGATTATGATAACCCTGGTTCTACTGACTGTCATTCTTATCTTTGAGTTGGTATTTCAAAAAACCTTTCCTGGAACAAACATATTAGGCTACTAAAAATACACTCTTCTTTGCTTGCACTGTCAGAGACTGGAACCTTCTTCCCTAAGATGTTTCTGACCTCCAAGACCTCTCTAAATTCAAGAGCTCTGCCTTGAAGTTTTTCAGACGGGAGGGTTAACTCTCCACAAGCACATACATCAACCCCTGTATTTACCTGTAGAGTTGCAACACATAGTCACAACAAGGAATGCTTTGTTTCCCTTCAAAAACTTGTGCCCCTCTACATTAACATATTTATATCCAGATTCAGATCCCGTAGCCAGGCTATTGCCAGGCTAGACCTAGCATAGGCTAAGCGCATGCCACTACACAAGACTGAGGTCTAATGGAATGAACACACAGCCCTGGTCAAAGGCTAGGTTACTAGCTATAGACCTACAATATAATTACACATGTAAGCTGACATTTACAGTCTATCTTGAGTTTTAGATCCTCCAGGTGTGCTAAAAATCACGCTTCTCAGAAAATTAAGGAGTGTGGTAGTAGGTGTGCTATTTTATTTAACTGATACCTTGAAATAGTCCCTTTTTCTTTTTTTAGGTGTGTAAAAAATCACACTCCTCACAGTGATTTGATGTGAGTGATGGTAAGCGGTCACACTCACACGTACACCTCATACTATAGTTCAAGGCCAGGTCTATACTAGGCTTAGGCCAAACATTGGTGTTGCTTGCTGATACTATGGGCTAGTAGTAGTAGTCAGTTCTGATTCTGTCAGAAACTCAATAAGGGAGGGGAGAAGAGGTTATTGCCAAATTTCTAGTTCAAATAGCTGCAGCATTTGATTTGGACAAAGTGTAAGGTACAGGTGAGTTTAGGGATAAAAACTGCACTTAAAAGCCTGTAATTAGGTGCAATATGAATGGTTTTAAAGGATATAAGCTAGCTGCTAATGAGATCTCAAGAAACCAAGTATGTTAAGTGAAATTTTTTGTAGAGGAAATTTTATGAAAAAGGGGTGGAGATTTTACCAGCCTTCTTCTATGGAAAGAGGCAAAATCCCCATTACTTTCATTGCAAGGTAGCGCTCGGCGACTGACTAAGTCCATACCTTTAACCACAGCATGACTGGTTAAGTCACTGCCTAGAATGAAAGAAACGGCAGTAGAATACCCAGCAACTCTCTACTGTAGGTATAGTTCCTTCTTTTGGTGCAAAGATACACAGTGAAGAAGAGGTTCTCTCCACAGACACTAAATTGGCAGTATTGAAGGTCAAGAGCAGTCCCCCCTAACTTAGTTTGATGCATTAGCTAAATCTCACAATTTTTACTCCTCTTCAAAGTGTCTTTCATCATATTTTAGATATGTTATAACTTAACTATTGCATATTTGAGGTGCAGTAAACCAAGCATTTACTCCTAGTTTATTTAACATTTAAAAGAGAATAAAAATGTTGGTCACATGGCTCTCAACAACCAATCATGAAACACGACAGTCTACTACAATCTTTCAAGTTATGGTGGCTGCTCTTTCCCTTTAATGCACTGCTGCAGAAATATGCCGTGAGTCAGCGTCAGAGCCTCATTACATCTCGACTTATTCCCCTCATTTTTGTGGCTGAAGTTAGTGGATATCGACTCAAATTCAGGAATTATGACTTGTTACATTAATGTGACTATGTCTGCACTCTGCACAGTGAATCTCCCTTGTCAATGTGGCCACTGCTTGGTTCTGTTGAATAATGCATACATTCTGCCCATGCAGTGAGGTACTTTAAGCTGTTTGGAGCGTGGTTAGTATGCAACACGCACTATTCAGTTGGTTGTCACACCTACTGTAGAAAGATATGTAAAGTAACCACTTACAATTATCAAAAGCACGGTTTATTAAAGGTCGTATCAAGTTTGGATATGTTAAGGAGGTACTTATTCTAAGTATTTTGGTGAAGTTGTACATATTGAAATTCAATTTGCTGATCTCAAGATATGAGCAAGTTAAGTTGTCACATGTTCAACAAACAGTGAACTTGAAGCAAGCACATATGACATCATATCCCCCAAATTAATGGACAGTCTTTTTTTTTTAAATTTACAGTCTATTTTCTCTTCAACAGTCCTCAATTTTCAAAATTTGATTGCATAAAGTGGCATGAGAACTTTTCACTGAAACTTTGCAATCCCCATGGGGAGATCCTAATCCTATAAAAATCAAGGTCAACACAGTAATCTGAAAAACAAAGAGAAACAAAGCATTCCTTGTCAATGTGAGCAATTTGTGAGAAAGTGAATCTCTGCTGCCCTCAATATCACTTTGAAACACAAATCTAGTAAATTAATTTCTCAGTTTTTTGAGAAGTGCATGTCTGATTTGAATGGAAATTTCACCACACAGAGTAGACTTAGTTCTTCTTTACCATATGAAAATTAATTTTTGTTTACACTTCCTCTTTAAAGGCAGTCATTCGTCACCCTAAACTACAGTTTCAGTATACATAAATCAAAACTCTCAATTGGTACAGCTCTTTGATTGGCATCACATTCAAACAATGCATAGCTAAATTACACAGCATGGGCACTGAGAGTGTCTTGATTACACATTATGGACTTGTATGGCCACTTGGTCAAGCCATGAAGCAATAAACAAGGATTGTGTCTGGATAAAGATGAGTTTTAGATAAATGTGGGAGGTTCTAGAGGTAGGTAGGTCGGGAGAATTGGAACTGTTTGGGATGATGAAAATATGCCTTAAGCAAAAAAAGTATTGTATGGTATGTTAATGAAACATAAGAACAAGTTGACAATAGTTCCATCAGATACATACATGTTAAATGGCAGTCATTTGTTTCTCCAAAATTCACATTTACCCAGAGACCAAAATCTAGGGTGTGGAGGAGGGTGCTCCAAAGAAAAAGAGGGAGAGATAAAAAAGAATTAAGATAATACAAATTGAGAAAGAACATGAAGACGGGTGATATAAAAAAAAACCTCAGTCATAAATTATACCTCCGATATAATACCCTTGACCCCTCCCTATTTGTCACCCTTCCTACCTCAGATGGTCAGACCCTTTCCCACACATATTACCCTTCCCTGACCCACCCATACATCACTTTACCCACCCCTCCCTGGCCTCTCCAATGAGAAAGATCCATTGAAGGGAATGGCTAAAGGGTTATTAGTAGGACATTCAAGATGGACTTTTTCTTATTTGGTAACCTAATTTTTGTTGTTATTGATTTTTCGAAACAGTACACAATGAATTTCTTTGAAGGGAAAACATTACTCAGAATGAACAGCAATAAAGGATCAGAGGTGGTAAATCAAGACGAGGTCCTGGCTGGCAAAATACTTGCACTCTACTTCTCTGCATCTTGGAGTCTGCCTTGCCAGGAATTTTCACCACCTCTTATTGCAGTGTACCAAGAGCTTATTGAAAGGAAGATGCCATTTGAAGTGGTGTATATATCATGTGACAAAAACAAAGCTGAAATGATCAACCATCTTCAGGAACTTCAAGTTCCTTGGCCCTTCCTTTCATTTGGAGATAAACTAATCAGGTATGTGAAAGTTATATGTGTAAGAGCAATCTCATTTCAGTAGCTTTGCCCTGACAGTGTTTTCTCTCTCTCTTTTTTCCCCACTTTTTTGAAAGGGGGGGGGACTCAAAACACCCACCAAAATAATTACCCTTTTGGCTGTTAGGCTTATGCACCTACATCACTGTGTTGCGCACGCATCTGTTTTCCCATCCAGGCATCCATTTTACAACCATTGTTGCTAAGGTACTGTTGTGCACATGTTTTGGTAACACAACGACTGCTTTTGATTATTTCCATCCAGCGAAATGCACTGACATCACATAGACACATATATCTTATTAGTTGGATTCCAGGCCTGCCACTAATGTTGAACGATCAGTTTGTTTCTTTTTATCTAGTGGAGCTTTGTAGTCAGTTCCGAGGGGTATGCTGTGTAATGTAGTGTAAAGTGTTGTTCTCTTAGTTATAAAGTCCCTTCACTACAGTAGTACAAACTTTCTCCCAACCCTTCCTTCCAGGGAAAAGAAACTATAGTTCCATATATTTAAAGTGTAAAGCAAATGGTGTTGATTCATTTTCCTTGGCGATGTCTGCCTGTAAGCTAGCAAATTGTTTAATTTGGCTACTTACAGGCCAGGGCAAATTCACTGAAAATTCTGCCAAAAAATTATAAAACATATATTTTATAATTGCAGTATAAACCAACCCACATTTTGATCTTGTCATTTAATTGATGCAAAATGATTATTTATGAATCCCAATCCAAAAGAATATTTGACAGCAAACTTATGAGACTCACACTGGCTTTTGCACACTCCACTGACAATTAAAGGCCCAGTTCTCTCACCCCAAACAGTACCAATTCTCTTAACCATCTCACTTAAGCCCCTCCCACAATTGTCTGAAATTCATCCTCATCCAGAAACAATTTCAGTTTATTGCTTCAAGTTGAGTATAGAAAAACTCAATTTATGTAATCAAAACACTCTGAGTACCGTTCATGCTGTGTAACATAAGCTTTGGTACTCTGCATTGTTTGAATTAGCTGTCAATCAAAGAGCTGAGCCAATTGAGAATATCTGTATCAAAATTGTAGTTTGGGGTGAGAGGTTTGGCCCTTGAAAGCATGGTCGCCGCTTGGAATCCTCAAGCTAGGACCAGCTGCCTCGATCCACCCCATTAGTGTGTGTTAATCAGAACAACTTCAAAATTTCACAGTGCCTACTTTAAAGGTCAAGGGTATTCCCCTCAAACTTAATTTGAAACGACAGCTAAATGTCACAATTTTCTTCTTATTTCTCTTCAAAGCATACACCTTTCATCATATTTTATGACTTCAATATTGCATATGCTATGCAGTTACTTCTAGTAAAGTTAACATTTTAAGAGAAAAATTTTTGTCACATAATTCTCAACAGCCAATCATTAAACAGGACAGTCTGCTACACTACTTCATGTTTGGGTGACTGCTATTGCCCTTTTATACCCTATACAAATTTACATTGCTTGTATATGTAGGAACAATGCAAAGTTGAAGGGTCCGTGGTCCATAGTCAGTGTACATAGAACTCTACAAATGCAGTGGAAATATTACTGTATTAAAATTTCATTTCATTTCATTTCATTTATTAATTTCGTCCATACAAATATAAACTGAAATACAGAACCAGACAGGACACTAGAAAAACAATAGTTTAACGAGCTAGTGCCCATAAAAGAGACAATACAACAAAGAAAATAACAAGAAAAGAAAATGCCTGACTTTTTATTCAGACAAAGTGAAAACATGCCATCCTGCATTTAGTGCTTACAGGGCCAATCATCTCTCTCCAAACAACAATTTTTGTAATGGTTACAGAAATCCTCAATTGGCTCATCTCTTTCATTGACAGCTAGTTCAAACAATGCAAAGTTTCATAGCTCATATTCACAGCCTGTACTGTACTGAGAGTGTTTTTATTACACAAAGGCTTTTGCATACTCACCCTAAAGCAATAAACTGAGGTTGTGTCTGGATGCATGATGATGAATTTTGAACAGTTGTGGGGGTGGGGGGCAGAATGGGGCCAGGGCTTGAGTTAGTAGGGTAGGAAAATTGTACCAAGGGTGAGAGAAACAGGCCTTTAATTGTGGAGTGGGAGATAAACTGCTGTTTTGATTTACTCTCAAAGCAAAATGCATACACACAACTTGAACTATTGTAGTTAGACTATCCTGTTTCATAAATGGTTATTGGGAATCCTGTAACAATATTCTGAGAGGAACCTTTACTAACTGCTTGGTATATCATGAATATGCAACATTGAAGTTCTGAAGTGTTATGAAAGATACTTCAAAGAAAAGAAAGAAGAAGATTGTGAGGACTGTTCTCAGTACTAATTATATGCCCCTTTAAGCATTTGAAAATGACCATGAAGGTTGACATTCATAGCACTTTATCTCAGAATAAGCTGAAAGAGGATGTAGCCCTTCAGTGCTCTTTAAGTAATTTGATTCCCTTTTTGCTAGCACTTATTTCAGGATTTGTTGAAAGTTGTTATTTGAACCCCAAAGTTGTTGGGCTTCTATTGTACCAGAATGGTAGTCAAATCTGCTGCCCATTGAAGCAGCTCATAGGAGTAATGAACCAGTGGTCGGGTACTATAATTGGGAACCGCAGTTTTTCCCTAAAAACTGTGGTTGCCATGACGGATCTCCTTACAGGCTAATACCCCGTAATGAGATTGTCATGACTGCTTTTGCTTTTTAAAGGCTCAGGCATATGGGACAATTTTTTTTTTTTGGGGGGGGTGAAGTTTTCCCCAAATTCATGAGCCTTTTTTTGGCTTATTTTCTCATATATTTCCATAGTTTCTACAACTTTTGCCCAAATTTTTACAAAGTTTGCCCAAAGTATTACAAAATTTGCCCAAATCAACACAAACTTTACCAAAATTTTTACAAGTATTTCTTGAATTTTGAGGTAGTGCAAAAATTTGGGGTAAAGGTCCCTACCCCATTTTTAACAACTTTCTTATTTCATTATTCAATAGTTCAGTTTCAAATGCTATTTTGCTTCAAATTTTTTTTCATGTGCTTCATTTTCCATACAGTGATCTAAAGGAAAAATTTAATATCATAGCTGTACCGAAACTGATTGTCTTATCTCCATCTGGGGAGGTCATTACTGACATGGGCCGTAGAGAGGTACAGGACAGGGGTGTGGTGTGTTTCAACAGCTGGAAGCAGGCATCAGGAATGAATGAAAGATGATGTTTTACAACAGTTCTACCTCAATGTGGTACATTGCATTGATACACAGACTTGCTGCAACTATCTGAATCGTAAGTGTGTGATGTCAGTATTTTAGTCCGACTTTCCTTTACCATTCAACAGGTCTAACTTTCTCATGTAGGCCACATGGAAATTACTATTTGCTTAGCATTTGGCCATTTCAGTATTCTTTTTTGCAAGGAATAGCCATCTACTTTCTTGATGCACTCACGCATTTTGGTAGCGGGTCAGTATTAAAGGCCCAATTTTCTCATCCCAAACAGTACCAATTCTCCCAACCTTCTTAATAAAGCCCCTCCCACAATGGTCTGAAATTCACCCTCATTCAGACACAATCTCATTTTATTGCTTCAGGGTGAGTATAGAAAGCACAAGGTGTATTATCAAAAATCTCTCAGAACAGTTCATGCTGTGAAATATAAGCTTTGGTACTCTGCATTGTTTGAATTAGCAGTCAGTCAAAAAGCTGAGCCAATTGAGAGTTTCTGTTACCCTATACCAAAAGTGTAGTTTGGGGTGAGAGGATTGTCCCTTTAAAACAATGAAGCACATTACATGCATCCTAGACTTTTGCACACAGGGGAAGAGGACTTGTGTGGAGTGTTGGCATAAATGTTCTGCACAAAAATCAACTGTCAGCCTTTGCTAGTGTAAGTTGTAATGCTCTGTGCTTGTATTCAGCAGAGAGGAGGGGGGTGGGGGAGGGGAAGTTGGCACACTTGCTGTTTTGCAATGTCATGTAGATCTATACAGACTGAATGAGGGTTCCAAAATTGCTCTAGACTTACCCATAGCTAACTGGTAAAGTTGAAGTCATGCATTCAACTGTAGTGACAATTTATTTGTATCCAACTTAGTTATTTACACGATTTTGTAATGTTAACACAACTAGGGAATTTATAACCATGAGCTACATCCTTCAAATTTTTTAAACAATGGTATCAGATTTTTCCACGTTACGACTTACAGTATTAGAACAATGAACAAAACTAAAAATTAACGCACATTTGAGGCTGATCATGTTTATTTTTTGATCATGTACAGACCCTTAAAGGGCCAAACCTCTCACCCCAAACTACAGTTTTGGTAAACGGGTACAGAAATTCTCAATTGGCTCAGTTCTTTGATTGACAGCTAATTCAAACAATGCAGAGTGCCAAAGCTTATACTACACAGCATGAACAATACTGAGCCTGAGTGATCAATTTGATCATATATTAACTGTGCTTTTCTAGACTCAACCTCAAGCAATAAACTGAGATTGTGTCTGGACTCTGGATGAGGATGAACTTCAGACAATTGTGGGAGGGGCTTCAGTAAGAAGATTAGGCGAATTGGTACTGTCTGGGGTGAGAGAATTGGGCCTTTAATGAAAGGTGTGTTGTTTTGCACATCCATTCAGAAAAATTTGTGAAATGCAAACAATTGACCGTGTGAATTGCTCTCTTTTTATGAAAACTACTCTTCTCTTTATGATAAATACTGTGTATGCACCACTTTCTCAATGAGCGTCCTCCTTTTTCCTGAGTTTCACTATTTAATACCGATCACGCAATTATTTTTATTTCATCTATGTAAATTTCAACTCCTCATTTTTGTGGATTTAGTGGGAGAAAAAATTGGTCTCCCAAGTTTCTTTTAAAAAAGGTGCTCAATCCTACAGATTTTCTCCCCTATAACATGTTTCCTGTTTAAATCAGTGCATATTGAATGTATAATTATGAGCTGCTCTTGTTCTGCATTCATTAGTTTATCCAGTAAGTAACAAAAATACCGTCACTTATTCATCTATAATACCATATAGACCAAATATATCACAAATGTACATAATTTGATTTAAAAAAGTCTCATATTTATGGTGTGTAACTTTCTTTCTTATTCAATGATTATTTCAAAACTTTACTTCAAATTTCAGAAAATGTAGGTGTTGAGAATGCTGGTCTGTTTGTGAGTTTTAGCTGTGGAAGTATGATCAACGGAAACATGTTGCAGGATACGAGTGCCTGTTTTCCATGTCAAGTGTTGTGCAAACTTGATTGTTTAAGACAGGAGACAAAGATGGACTTTTTCGTACTTCAGAGGCAGAGGGGAAGGTTTTTGTTCACAGTTAAATGTCCCAATCTTCCTTTACTCATCCATTCTTAGAATGGGCTGAATAATAATCAGAGGCAGCCATGTAATGCTTCTTTGGAGGGCACACTAGGTTTGATTGATTGCTCTTTGGGGGGTTGGGAGAATTGTGTCCTCAGACACTGCTTTAGTTTTGTAAACTTTTACTTTTGGGTCAGGGCTGAGATGCAAAATGGTGCTCTGTTTAATTCATTTTGACATGTAACGGCCAAAAAGGGGGTGGGGTTGGGTGGGGTGGGCACACATGTGTTGCATATGATCAGGACAGGATTCTCATATTATATTCTTGCATGCTTGTGCTTGGTTAAATCATGAGTGTATTTTTGTTTATTCACGACTGAGACCTGGATATGTTGTAAGCAGTTTCCAAAGAAAAGCAGAGGTCGTGAAAACTTTACAACTTTACTTTAAAGTGAACATGTTAAGATTTTCATTTTGACCCGTAATCTCTGCACCAATATGTGTTGCCACTAATTGTTGTCGTGAAATGTCACAAACTCTCAGACTGGAGGAACAAGAAACTTATGTTCTAGCCTATGTCTATGTGTAGAGCTATTTTTCACTTCTTGCTTTTTTTTACTACAAGATTTTTGACCACGTGATTTTTGTGATTTTATAACATCAGCTTTGCTTGTTCTGAAAGTGAAAAGTTTTTAATAATTAAGTGAAAAAAAAAAGATTTTTTGCTGTTGTTAAGTTGTAACATAGAATGTAGTGATTTATTTTGTTGTAAAGCCTGTGTCCCTCCACCATGACTACCTGGGACAAAACTTCTCTCTCAAAGGCTATTTGCCTGTGGCGGTGCTACAAGGGGCAAGAAGAGGCATTTGCCCCCTAGATTTTGTCCTTGCCCCCTCCAATTGCCCTTCCCACAAGTTAGGTTAGGTAAGAGGTGGATTAACCAAAACAATGTACCTCTCTTAGAGACTTAAGTTATACCTTAAGTTTTCATTTTTTGGACCCAGACCCCCGTGTTTGGGCTCAGTGTCGCGCTAGGTGTGAAAATTTTTGCCCTTGTGTGGTCCTTTGTCCCTAGTTTGCCCCCTTCCAGTTTTGACTTTCTGGGGCTGCCCCTCCCATATGCATAAATTGTTGACATTCTGGTGCACTGACTGCATCCATTCTATGTTGAACATGTTGATTCCAGTGGCCGGCTTACAACACAACAGAAAAGTGGTGGCTAGCTACCATACAGCTGTAAGTTGTGGGAAGGGGTTTATTTATACTGCCACCTTCATTCCATCAGGATGATTCCTCAAGTAGGGCCGTGAGTAGTTGCAGCAGAGTGATCCAGATTTAAATTTAGATCATTGAGCCTGCAGAACTTCTGAATTTGTGAAAAATGTGATAGAATATATTTTCATTGCGACGGGTAATATATGGATTTGAAGTCCACTCAGAATGTTTTATCCGATGTACCTTATTCACTTAAACAGTGTTTTCCGTCGTCTCTTGTTACTATATAATTAACAAAAAGCATTTGCAAAATGTTTCAGGAAACTGTCCCCTACTTGCCAGTGGATTACCCATGGATAGTTCATCGGTAATCCACTAATCCAGTAATCCATCAAAACTGTAGAATACTTCTGTTCAATTAACACTGTCAATCCTCAGAAGTGGAAAATTGCCTGGGTGGGAACTGTTCCCAAAATGGCAGGTCACAATACCTGACTACAGCGATATTGGATCATATTAGGTTCCGATTTTTGTGAGTTTTGATTAAAACCTCCTCCATCAATTGTCGGAAAAACACAAAAATTTGCCACCCCACGTTAATATATAATTTGTATGAGAGGACCATAAAAAGGAAATTTAAACTGAATATTTCGTGACGTCACGTTGACAACCACCTTTTAACGGACTACGCATATCCAATAAAAGTTGTCTGTGGATGAGACGTCACGGAAGAATTAGCATAATTTTGGTTATCATAGTCGTGTGATACAAATCATACATTTCTACAGGTTGGCAAAGTTTTGTTTGTTTCCGACCAAAGATAGCAGAAATTTTAAGTAAAACCTAGCGTGATCTGTGCTAAGTTTCTCATGTGGGAATGTTGCATTGATATCCTGAGTTTAGAATAGTTTTGACCATCCTGGAGAGTCGCAGAAGAACATTCATCCTAACCAATGCATACCATATGATTGTTGTTCTGACCTAAACCAACTCCTGGAACCTTGGGAACATTGACATAGTCCCCTTAGTGCTTAGGTCATTACACCAGAGACAGCAAAGTCACCTGCTGGGAACATAGGAAGGACAACTGAGGGACACCCAAATCAAAAGTATAACTGAACAAGAGCTGTTATATATATTGAATGACATATCACAGTCCAACCTTTAAATCCAAACGTTTTCTTTGCTGACTTTGGTTCAGCAGGGAGTTGTAAGGGTTCAGTAACTTATTTTGGTCACTAGTTTTATTTCTGTGTTTATATGCCGCCATCAGACCGGCAATAGTCTAGCATTGTTTGCAAAAGCATTAAGTTTGGAGACAGGCATGTAAGCAGAATTTAAAAGCAGCGTCACTTTGTGATCCTGCTCAGAAGACTATTCAAGTGGAGCGTCACCATTAGTTTGCGTAGAGCGTGGAGAAATTTGGGAAACTCGTAACCCCTCACACAGCCAGAAATGGTATTGCCCGAAAAAACTACACTGCAGAGCGTAAATATTGGTAGCCTGCGTAGCACTTCTGTGGCTGCCCCTTAGGCTGCCGCCGTAGCGATGAGCTGAACAAAAAGATTTCGTCCGCTGCGCGTGCTACAACATTGGTTGGCGCGGCTTGTTCAGAAAATTTCGGAAGTCGCAATTTCTCAAACACCGGAGAAAATGGATTAAACCAGGCATGTAAGCCGAATCCAAGCAGCCTGGGTCGATGCTTTGTAATCCTGTCCGAAAAATCAAGATGGAGAGCGCACCATTGGTTGTCCTGGAGCGTATAGAAATTTTCGATGATCGCAACTCTTCAGACATAGTCGTAAATGCAGTTCCCCACGGCTTGTAAGCAGAACTTAAGCAGTCGTTTTTTAGCTTTCTTTTTGCAATGAAACATTTTAATCAACAAAAAAATTGAAAAAGTGCAAAATGATTAGAACTTCAGCCTAATTAATTGCAAGGGTAGCTTTATTTGGTGTGAAGAACGGACTAAGCCAAAGAATATTATTACAGGGAGCTGTATCATTAAGCAAGAATGACGCATCACAATAAACCTATTTAAAGGGAAATTGTGTTTAAAATGTTCCAACAAAGAGTACAAAGAAAATGGCTCAGACACTATCCAACAGTTCAGTCTTAATCATAAACCCCATCAATAACTACATCTCTTCAAAATATTATGCGCAAGAAGAGCCATGGACGTTGCATCACTTCAAATGCTGAAAGTTTGGATGAACAAATTGGTCTTGAGCAAAAAACAGCTGATATCTATCTGTGGAAAACTTATTTCTTCAACTGTTCAAAAGAAGTCTACTCCACACTGACTTATTTTCTATAATCTATCACCCTGTGTGGATAAATATTAGTTTTAAAAGGATGATTTTTTTCTTGCAAAACAAAGGAAATACTTCCCTTTAAGTTTAACTAGGGCCTTATCATTGTTTTATGAAGCGAAAAAACTCAACTTTTTGTCATCTGTGCCGCTACAATAATGATTTGCCGATCCCCGGAACACTTTAAACTATAAGGCTCTGAACATCCAAAGCTAATACAAACTGTTCTGTGAAGTGTGTCTTGTGTTGCTCTCAAGTCCCAACTTAATTCTTCTATGACGTCAAATAACCCTTCAATCCCAGCAATCCGGGGGGAGGGGGTGGTTCCATGTATTGACAACTGCTTGTCTGGACTGATGGCAAATGCCGTTAAGTTGACCAATTTCTCTGATGAATTAATGCTGTGCTTTAATTTTTCATGCCCTGCTAATCCGTCGCTTACATCGAAATAACCATCATATTTGATATCGGGTGTACTGTACAGTAATCATTTTCTAATCGTTGAACGCTTTGAACTATAAGGCTCTGAATATACAGAACGAATGTAAACAGTTCTGTCAAGTTTCCCTTATGTTGCTCTCAAGTCTCCTTTTGAATTCATTTTTGCAATATAATTTCCATCTCACAAAATTATCCATTAATGGTTTCCACAGTTGATGAAGTGTGAGTGGGGAGGGGCGAGGGAGGAGGGGGATTACCCCTTGTGTCCGCCTGTGGATTGATTGATTGATCAGTGATTGATTTGATGATAGATTTAAAGTGGATGTGCAAACTTGTAAAACGAACGCTTTATGATCATGTATGAAATGAACATGCATCAAATGGGAGAGATTGGGTTGAAATTGTGGAAAAGTCACTCCTTATGAAGGGCCAAACCTCTCACCACAAACTACAATTTTGGTATGGGTGTAATGAAATTCTCAATTGGCTCAGCTCTTTGGTTGACAGCTAATTCAAACAATGCAGAGTACCAAAGCTTATATTACACAGAATGTACGGCACTGAGAGTGCTTTGAAAATATACATTGAGTTTTTCTCTACTCACCTTGAAGCAATAAACTGAGATTGTGTCTGGATGAGGATGAATTTCAGAAAATTGAGGAGGGGCTTAAGTAAGAAGGTAAGGAGAATTGGTACTGTTTGGGGTGAGAGAACTGGGCCTTTAATGACAAGCGGGACACCGTTTGATGCAGTATTCCCCGTCGTATTCCTTGATCTTTACTAACTGAAACTTCTTCTCAAACTTTGCTATACACAGCCGTGTGAAATGTGCAAACTTAACTTTTTCAGTGGCTATGTGCAGTCATCGAGATACCTCTAAATATTTCAACTAAAATTGTAGTAAAATCAGTGGCGTAGCCACGGGGGAGGGGGGTCTGGGGGGCCTAGCCCCCCTCAGATTTTTTGCGTCCTGATAAAGTAACAGAAAAAAATAAAAAAAAAATTAACGGAAATAAACTTTGAAGTATTTCCTTCAAAACAGTAAAACAATAAAATGTGTAAAAATTAAAAAAAAAACATTGATAAATGTGTGTAAAACACATTTTGGGCGCGCGTATGAAATCATGTAATTACTTCAAAATGCCTACTTTCACTAAATTAGATACCGTTTGTGATCTGCAGTGTCGTTTATCGCATTTCACTTAGAAGATGAAACGAAAGTCTCGACGACAAACTTTAATGTGACTTTGTTAGGTTAAGACCCTTTCTGCCTTTCGGGGGACTGATTGATTTACTGAAAATAAGGCAATCGTACACTGGAGACCACTCTTACACGACCATTCCTATACTTAATCACACACAAAATAAGCCGTAGGCAAGTAAGGGTAAGGTAATGCCTTCGGATAATTCTTCCCTTCAATCCTTAACCAGTAGGCCTAGGCCTATGTCGTGCCTCACTCCTGCCCATGCGACGTGCCACTGTAGGACGATTTTTTCGACAAATCCTCTTTTTACTAGTTGGCACTGGCGTCGGGGGGATTTGTAGAATGTCCACAAGGTCCTGATTTCATGTGTTTCCCACATGATCCATGCTTCTGCTTCGCGATTCAATTACTTTGAGGGATTTATTCGTATAGTATTTTAATTTTGACTACGTAATGTACCGATGGACAAATACTGCACTATTTTGCACATTGTTCCTTTGGTAGTGTGCATGTTTCTTGTAAAATTTCTAAAAATCTAAAAATATTTTTATATTTTTCATGCTCCCCAAAAAGGGAAAATCCTAAAACAGGGGCCTATAATCAGTTTAAAGTTTTGCCAAACATAGCACCATTTTGCATCAAGGAAATCTAACGCAAAGAAAGTTTCTCAGAGGGGGACACAACTACTTTTGGTTTTTCTGTTAAAGGTTAAGGTCCTGCCTTAGCTAAGCTGAAATCCATCCACATATTGACAACTGCTTGTCTGGACTGATGGCAAATGCCGTTAAGTTGACCAATTTCTCTGCTGAATTATTGCTGTGCTTTAATTTTTCATGCCCTGCTAATCCGTCGCTTACATCGAAACAACCATCATATTTGATATCGGGGGTATGTACAGTAAGCATTTTCTAATCGTTGAACGCTTTGAACTATAAGGCTCTGAACATACAGAACGAATGTAAACAGTTCTGTCAAGTTTCCCTTATGTTGCTTTCAAGTCTCCTTTTGAATTCATTTTTTGATTGACAGCTAATTAAAAAAATGCAGAGCACCAAAGCTTATATTACACAGAATGAACGGTACTGAGAGTGTTTTGAAAATATACATTCAGTTTTTCTCTACTCACCTTGAGGCAATAAACTGAGATTGTGTCTGGATGAGGATGAATTTCAGAAAATTGTGGGAGGGCTTAAGTAAGAAGGTTAGGAGAATTGGTACTATTTGGGGTGAGAGAACTGGGCCTTTAATGACAAGCGGGACACCGTTTGATGCAGTATTCCCCGTCGTATTCCTTGATCTTTACTAACTGAAACTTCTTCTCAAACTTTGCTATACACAGCCGTGCGAAATGTGCAAACTTAACTTTTTCAGTGACTGTGTGCAGTCATCGAGATACCTCTGAATATTTCTACTAAAATTGTGGTAAAATTACACATTTATATTTGCTATGAGAAGCCCAAATTTACACCGTAGTTTTACACTGGGAACCTGTACAACGCTCACTTACGTACAGAATTAATACAGATGTGTGTATTCCAAATAACTTGTCAAATTTGCTACTAACAAGCACATTAAAACATTCTATCACCAAAAAGTCAACTTAGACACGGTCTACTGCAGAGAATCACACCTTGAACCCCTCCACATATTATAGATGGATTAAGAAATAAAGATCCCACAAAATTTCCAGGTAATCTCAAATTTTGTAACATGTGCTGTAGCCGCGAGAGCATTTTGTTTTCCGGATGATTTGGAGATTCGCGTATGTGTATTGCATTGCCACCAGATCCTATCACCGTACTAGCTTACCGAGGCAAGAACATATGCTACTAATTACGGAATAAGTAATAAATTCATTTTGGCCATCAGTGGCTGCACCAGAATGTTGAAAATGAGAGAGGGGGCCTAAGGGCAAAGAAAATTTTCAGACAAAAGTTTTCGAACTCAGCTCGAAACCTAACCCAAAGCACATGTTTATGGGGATGGAGTGGGGTCCAGAGGCAAGGTTTACCGCCGGAAACTCTGAGGTATTAACATATCCAGGATAAATGATTAAGTCTTGGGAGATGTACATTATTAATTTTTTGCGGCTAACGCAACAGCCAAACTCCTAACTGGCCTAACTTGTTGGGGTGGCAAGTGGGAAGGGGGGATGGCGGTGCCCCTCTTGTCCCATCGTAGCGTTGCCATTGTTGACCATGTATGGTTTGCTAACAAGACGTGTTTTAATTGTACCACTTTTGCTTTTAAACGTTTTTGTAATTTAGGTCCTGATTGCCACTTCCTTTCGTGTGACCACGTGAGTCATGTGATAATATAAAATCATGGAATTTCGGAGGGTAACAAACTCATTGCAGTATTCAAGTTCTGTTATATTAAGTATGGAAAATCAGCGTTGAAATTTGTGGAATAATTGTCCTTTTAAGGCATTATATTCATCGCCCCATGCCGAAAGTTCCAATTCTCCCAACCCACTTCAATATTACCCCCCCCCCCCCCACACACACACACACTGCAGCCGTGTCAAGTGGGGAACCAGGATTTTGAGAAAGGGTATGCATCATCGGCAAAAGACCGATTAGCTAGCGCCAAAGACCTGAAACTTTAATCTCAGTCGCAGATGCAAGGGGGCCTTTTACGGCCTCAGCTGCCTCCCAACATACGGGAAAATAGAAGTGCAGCTCACTTCAATGCTTAAGTTAGCCCCCCCCCCCCTTTTTGGAATGTCTGGATCCGTGCCTGAATTTGGTGAAAAATTGGTTGGTTATTGGAAAAAGGGGTTGGGCTGGGTACACCCCAAACTTGAACTGCACCTGTGTCCAACCTTGAACCAACTGGTTGGAAACTGAGCCGTACAAAACGCCATCTAACCTAACCTAAACTAACCATCCTTATGCAATACTTGATCCTAGCTAGCTGTGTATATAGTGTCCGCGATATGCATTTTCTATTTGTTGTCAATTAAGGAGATTTTTGGTTTGAGCCTGGGGTGATAAATAACTGCCTTACTAAATATCAATTTATCGAAGGTGCTACCCAAACATCTGTCGCCTGTATGACTTGTATAATAGTTTGCTACAGTCGACGGCATTGTTCATAAGCCTATGTTCAGTCACTGGTGCTCCCTAACTCATTTCCAGAAGTTTTACCCATGGAAGTACTACCTCGGGGTACGCAGAGGTTTGAGTTCAGATTGTACCAGGGAGGTGTCTAGTAACACCTCCCTGGTCGGAATATGTTGGGTAATCGTTCGCGTTACATGGCAGGAGACACGTACGTGTAGTCGCCTATTTTTAGGGTTACTCAATCAGCTGTTCGTTCTTCAGCATGTTACGTAATCGTTGTTTACCTTTGACTGAGTAAATAGACGACGTCACGTCATTTAGGTGACAGGCAAGAAACCGTGGCCGAAGACCTCGAAAAACATCCAGGGCAAGATCACGCGGTAGCTTTCGGCCGTGGCATGGACTATTGTTTGCATCTGAAGTGAAGGTACATATAGTAGCATTTAGAGAGTTGCTGGTGGAACTGAAAGCGAACAATGGCCGTTTAAATCGAGGGTACAACTATAGAATACCCCGCCTCATCAAGTAATACCACTAAACATCCGGATGCTGAGTCGCAGTCATCAACTACATGACGTCATACCTATATGTAACTCCCGTGCGGCGACTTCGACTCAGCATCCAGCTCCAGATGGATGCTAAGTGAAGCTTTAAATATCAGTCTATAAATAACTCCCTCTCACTTCGACTTCGACTCAGCATCCAACCCCAGATGGATGCTAAGTGAATGTGGAAAGAATAATATAACGAGCTATAAATAACTCCTGTTGGGCTTATGAACATTTCCGATGATTGGAAGTACAGTATGTTAGTGTGCAAGTGTCGTTCTCAAGAAAATAGACTGTGTGAGAGTACGCCCCCACTCCCCCTCACTGTGACTTCGACTCAGCATCCAGCTCCAGATGGATGCTAAGTGAAGCTTTATGTAACAGTCTATAAATAACTCCCTCTCACTTCGACTTCGACTCAGCATCCAGCTCCAGATGGATGCTAAGTGGATGTGAAAGGCTTTATGTTAAAGACTAAAAATAACTCCCTCACTGTGACTTCGACTCAGCATCCAGCTCCAGATGGATGCTAAGTGAAGCTTTATGTAACAGTCTATAAATAACTCCCTCTCACTTCGACTTCGACTCAGCATCCAGCTCCAGATGGATGCTAAGTGGATGTGAAAGGCTTTATGTGAAAGACTAAAAATAACTCCCCTCACTTCGACTTCGACTCAGCATCCAGCTCCAGATGGATGCTAAGTGAAGCTTTATGTAACAGTCTATAAATAACTCCCTCTCACTTCGACTTCGACTCAGCATCCAGCTCCAGATGGATGCTAAGTGGATGTGAAAGGCTTTATGTAAAAGACTAAAAATAACCCCCCTCACTTCGACTTCGACTCAGCATCCAGCTCCAGATGGATGCTAAGTGAAGCTTTATGTAACAGTCTATAAATAACTCCCTCTCACTTCGACTTCGACTCAGCATCCAGCTCCAGATGGATGCTAAGTGGATGTGAAAGGCTTTATGTAAAAGACTAAAAATAACTCCCCCTCACTGTGACTTCGACTCAGCATCCAGCTCCAGATGGATGCTAAGTGAAGCTTTATGTAACAGTCTATAAATAACTCCCTCTCACTTCGACTTCGACTCAGCATCCAGCTCCAGATGGATGCTAAGTGAAGCTTTTTGTAACAGTCTATAAATAACTCCCTCTCACTCCGACTTCGACTCAGCATCCAACTCCAGATAGATGCTAAGATGCTAAAACTGTATTGAGGAGCGCCCTCAGTTATTTCCGCATACTTTTCAACTGGCCATGGGCTAGGCATACGTGATAAAGTACATCTGAGATGATAAAGTCAACAAATGCGTTTAAGTCAGAACTAATAACTAGGCCATAGTGCATAGTCAACTCACTTCGACTCCGCATCCATGATTTTCAAGGTACGACCTCTTTTGTGGCGGGGTATTCTATAGTTAATCCAAATCGAGTTGTCAACTTGTCACTCAGTCCGACATTGGGGATCGGGAATCTGGCGAGTAACGTTAAACGTTATACATAGGCTAGGCTGGTCAACTTGCCCATGCTACTGTAGGTTAACATTGCTAATTACTGTTGCTAGCCTAGGCCTAGCCCTAGCCCTAGGCCACATATAGATTTACGGCGGATCAGCTTGAGTTCATACTGTACGTCTTTGCAACCTACTGTAGGAGTCAATCCTTGGACTGAAAAGATTAGAGGCTGGTAGGCCTACTCCTTATTGGGCCTTGCATAGGCCTGCCTGTATACGTAGTGGAATGGAAAACTCAACCGTTAGTCGACATTGACATTTCTGGGAATATATAATACCATATCATGATAAAGCAGAGGCTTTAAATAATCACTTTTGTTCCGTCTTCACTAAGGAAAATGTAGATAGTATGCCGGTTATTGACTCAACCCCCATATTCCTGACATAGGCGACATACAAATCTCAACTAATGGTGTTCTTAAACTCTTGAATGATCTCCAAGTGCACAAGGCAGCAGGGCCTGACAATACTGTATTACTGCCAGAGTCCTAAAATCTTGTGCCAACAGTATTGCTCCTATTCTCCAAAAGTTGTTTCAGAAATCTTAACCAGATGGACACTTACCAACAGCCTGGCTTGAAGCAAATGTAACTCCCATCTATAAGAAGGGTGAAAGATCTGATCCCGCCAACTACAGGCCTGCTTCGCTAACGTCCCTCCCCTGTAAGCTTTTAGAACACATCATCCAAAGACATATTATGGATCATTTTGATAAATTTAACATACTTCCAGACATGCAACATGGCTTCCACTAGGGGAGATCATGTGAAACTCAACTCTCGGCCCTTGTTAATGACAGTATGAAAATCTTGGATGACAGAAGCCTAGCAGACTTAATCATAATGGACTTTAGCAAGGCTTTTGACACTGTATCCCATGCCATCAGCGTCTTCTCAGTAAACCTAAGCATGTTGGTATCCGGAACAGCATCTTATCTTGGATCGAAAATTTCCTTACTAATCGTTACCAAAAGGTTTTACTGTAATTGATGGTGTGTCTTCAAAAAGATCTCAAGTCATTTCTGGTGTCCCCCAAGGTGCTGTCCTTGGACCCCTTCTATTCCTGGTCTACATAAACCATTTGCCGCAAAAACTTAAATCAAGTGTTCCGCTATTTGCCGATGATCGTGAAATTAAAAACGCCAACGATGTACAGAAATTCTTCAACGTGACATTGACAATCTGTGTCAGTGGGAATCAACTTGGCAAATGGGGTTCAATAAATCCAAATGTTTTACCATGAGAGTCACCTATAAGACTAATCCAAACCCGCATTCTTACGCAATGGGGAACCATACTTTGGAGCAAGTAAATCATTACCCATATTTAGGAGTAGAACTTTCTTCAAATATGAGCTGGAAAAGCCACATTAATAAAATAGCAGCTAAAGGAAACTGGACTTTGCGCCTACTGAGAAGAAATCTTGCTCACTGTGACAAGGCAACTAAAGAAACGGCTTGCTCTTGTCCGGCCCATTCTAGATTGTTGTAGTACTATCTGGGACCCTTATACCCAATCTGACAGGGATATTATTGAAACGGTCCAGAGGCGAGCGGCCAGATTTATTTTTAACAACTACAGCCATCAGTCCAGCGTTTCAGACATGATAAAACAACTCAAATGGGACAGTATTGAAATCCGATGATTGAGGGCTCGCCTCTTAATTATTTATAAAGAATCACACAATTTACTACCAAATAATGTGGCTAAATTCCTGGTTGAATCTCCAAGCTCAGCCTGTCCGATTACTTGTCGCACTAGTGGTAAATATTTGTACCACCACCTTTCATCTAATAAACTATGTTATCAAAAGTCTCTTTACCTCTGTACTATACCTAGTTGGAATTTGCTTCCAGAGCATGTTTGCTGTGCCCCATCAGTAAATTCTTTCAAGAGTCAGCTTTTGTTCCTAAATATTCAGCACTGTTAGTACTGTATACTATTTTCCTCATCCGACTCCCAAAGCCCTCTAGTAAGTATCAGTACGGGATAGCCTCTCAGGCGTTTGTACTGCCTATCGAAAGAAGAAGAAGAAGAAGAATAATACCTTACAATTAATGACCTTGTATAACTTTTTTAAACCATTGAATATGAAAATGTTGAACATGGAACCTGGGAACATAAAAAACTTAACCTGATACCACTGAGCTAATCATGATTCAATCATCATAACCCTAAAAATATGAAAACATAAAAATGGGGTCTGTTAGTTTCCGCCCGTTACTTTGCACCTCTAAAAATCTTGGGGCGGAAAGTAATATTTGAACTTACATGTGTTAAAAATAACTGTTAAGTTCAAATTTCAAATCCAAGTACTAGACAACAATGAAATTTGTGGATGGGCCTAAACTTTTTCAGCATCCTCATCAAAAAGAATGAATTGTATGACGTTTTTTCTAAACCTCAAGTCTAGTCACAGACTTGTATTTTACACATAACTAGTCTGCTTGTCTAAAGGTAGGCCCATGCTGAATGTGTGAACAATTGTTCACAGCATTGAATACTGTATACCTGTACGTAAGTCTGTATTAGTATACTAAAGTCTACGTTGAGAATGTTGCTTGAAAAGAGGTCAACATGGCAGTAACGGGTGTCGCATTGAATAGTAAAAGACACCGACGAAGTTTAAAACATACAGGAAAAGTTGGTAGAATCTTCATTTGACAAAAGTACCACTGATATCACATTCCATTCCATTACTTTCCGCCTCCCAAAAAGATGTTTTGTGCTAAAAATAAAGGGGCGGAAAATGATGTTTTTGAGGGGCAGAAAGTAGCGAGGGCGGAAACTTAATGTAACCCACAAAAATCAGTGAAACTTGAGAATAATATAATATGTCTTGGTGGTTGTAGTATATGTCAATGGTATTCCCCAACTGTTGTTAAAGAAGGCTAAACTAAAGGGGAGGACTTAAACTTAAATTTGTACTATATTTTAAGCCAAACTTGAACAAATTTAGACCATATTTAGATGTTTATTTGAACTTTACCTTTTTACATATCTAGCTGACACTGTAACACCCATTCATGTTGGTGTGTTGTTAAATCTCATCTGACTAATCTGCCATGGCTAAAGATGATTCCTACTTAAAATGGGAGTTTGAAAATGGTCACGTGAAATAATCCTATGATCTGAGGCAGAAGTGGTCTAGTTGGTAGATCATTGGACTCTGACTCTCCCCATAAGCAATAGATTAGTAATATAATAACAGTTGCTTGCCCTGCAACAAGAAAAAGGCCCTGAGAGCAGTTTGATTAAATAAGAAGATTTTAATTTGATTCGTAAATTCCTATCTTATCTATCAAATTTAACGACCTGACCTGCATGAAATGTCAAAATACAATTAGCACTAGTGGAACAACTTTTTCATCATGATGGCATAAATAGGTTGGAAACTGGGCTGTAAAATTCCAGCTCACTAGCACCATTGGACTTAAGAGTAATGACTCACCTTATCTGCAGTTGCAGAAGAGGCTTAACAGGCTGTTCTCTTTAACATCGTACACTCCCTAGGTCGAAGAAAGCTTGACGTATGGCATAATTTTTTTCACGCATTGGGTGAGTGTATAGGATAAGGTTGGGCGGTATACCGGTATTGAGGTGAATACCGGTACTAGTGGTACAGGTGTTAAAATACCGAAGATATTTGGTGTGTTACTAATACCAGTTCATCAAAAAAATACTGTCTTAGACAAAATTACTGATACCCATTTTAAAACATAATTTTTTAAAGAAAATAACTGTGTTAGGATGTGTGGATGAGTAATATATTTCACGAAAACATCAATACCTTGGTAGAAACTGAAATGAAATTATCGAAGTCATACCCCCAGTTGCACTAATGCACAGGATTACACAAGCACCTTGGCTCTAACCTGCTCAGTTTTGCTACCCTAGAGTTGAGAACTGGTACTGACCACAATACCAGTTCTGTGTGCTTTGTGGTACTGTACTGGTACTGATATTTCACGGTACCTGTACATGCTAGAACATGAAGAATTAGCAAATATATTTCTTCAAAAATGAAAAAAAGAATTAGCCTATGACTATTTCCTATCAATATCAAGTCATACCTGAGGCCCTACAGTACCTTTCCTTTGGTATTTGTGTGAGAGATAGAAAACTACTGGCATGTAATTCCACAAGGAGTACTGTAGGTTACAGACAAACAGCCTATTTCATGTGTGATGCTGCAAGCAGGCTTTTGTAACTCAAAACTATCCTGTGGTCAGTTTTGTTTACTTTTGTCCCAGAATGTAACGTTCAAGTCTCAATGTAGGTTAGTTTTGGCATGTGTGACCCACTCCTAATGTAGTCCAGTTTGGTTTTGCAAAATGTTAGGCCTTTAATGCTTCCTTTTTAAAAATAAGGTCTCATTACAAGTTTTTTTCTTTTTGTTACAGAGAATGAATAACTAAATAATGGCCACATCAGAGTATTTAACAGTTCCTAAGCAGGAAGTGCTTAGGTTTTGCCATGAATGTATGAGCATGGCAGGAGCTAGTGTTGATCATGGCAGGCAGTTGGCAGAGGTTCTTGCAGAAGCAGACTACAGAGGACACTTCAGTCATGGCATCAACCGATTACGTAAGGTTTTTGGTACATCTCATAACTGGTATTAACTAAACTCATTGTTTTCCCTGGGTTTTAGAGGGTGTGAGCCTGGTACTAGACCATGGGATAGAATCTTGCCAGGCTTTAACACCAAAAGGAAGGGAGAACTGTGGCTTCTGGTATAGCTGGTATAGTGAAGATGTCAGTTAGAGCAATTTTCTGTGAGGTGGTGGCAAATATTAAAATATTTGAGGTGCCCCCTCACAAAAAAAAAATGCCAGGGGAAACCCTACAAACTTATTGTCATTGTGTCATGTGTTTGCATGTTTGCACTGCATGTATCTGTATTTTGTATACAGCATGTGTATGTAAACAGTGAGTGCTGCTGAGTAGGATCAGTTAATCTTTTGTGTTCTTTTCATTAAGTCCAGGTGCAGTAGATTTGCTCTTTAAAAGAGGGTAGGACATTCTAATTTAACAGGATCAGGAAGCCATTTGGCTCATCAAGAGTGAGCTTGGATGAACACCAGCGAACTTTGCCTTCTCTTTTCAACTAGTGCTCAGATGTAACGAGGCAGGCGTATACTAATCGCTTCCAATCCTGCTCCTGGGACCGCCATTTAACATCCCCATCCAAGGGACATGAGCGTATCCTCAGTCTTTAGCCACTTTCCCAAAGGCTGGGGTGGAGGTTACGCTGCACCACTGCTCAACAGCTGAACTAAGTAAGCCACAACTTCCTGAGTTGGACAACTTCCTGAAACTGACGACCAAATATCCAATTTTGTAATTCACCAATTTTTTAAACCCCCTCAGCATCACTGTGAACAGCTATGCTGAACAAGTTAATTTTTAGACCCCGGAAAATTTCCAAGTGGTTCCACTGGGATTTGATCTGGGGCAGTATGCTCAAACCACCGAGCCAGCTCCGATTTATTCTACATTTTAGAAATATTTATCATGATATCTTCTCTGCTTATAAGAAATGGCACTTGACACTCTTGCTTTTTGGCCAAGAATAGGGAAGATTAATTGTCTACCTGAGTTGGTAATACTTAATTACCCCATTGGATGCTTCACTGCACAAATTGGTTCTGAAATAAGGAGCCACTACTTCCAAAGAATGAATAGAGACAACAGTAGATATTAAGATACACTAAGTGCAATAGTTGGTACTAAAGACTAATTCAGAGTTTACAAACACATCGGTTATGGCTGTGGGTCAAAAGAGTTGGTCATTGGTGGGCTTACACTGTTTTCAGAATGACAAGTAGAATCCAGTTTTTCTATATTCTGCATGCAATCACATGTAACAACATACATGCATGTGTTCTCAAACCAACCAATGCCAACCAGTGACGTTAGCTTCAATGCCCTATTTGAGATGTAGTTACTGTACAACCACATGGTGATTTCATCGACAATTATCTGCACTTGGGGGGTGAAGCAGAATAATGTTGCTGCTGGCATTTCTTTCAGTAGCTACATTAGCAAACTGTGAAGTATCCAATTATTAGCACTTTAGTGAAAGTTTGGATGTGGATTTAATGGGCTGGACTAGCCCCATTAGTGGTCCATCCAATAGCTATAGACGAATCTGATTAGCGCTGACTGTAGGCAGCCATTAGTGGGGTCTATCAGCCTTTAATCGTCTTCATTTATTGTCTACGTGAATTTCAAATCCTCATATTCAGTGAGGTTGAAAAAATTGATATACACTTCAGTGTACAACCATCCATGGAACAGGTAAGGGAGGAAATTTAAAGATTAAAGGTGATGGACCCCAGTAATGGCCGACTAAAATCAGACCATTACAATCTGTTCGGATTTGTCTATACCTTTTAGGTCTTTCTGTAAAGTCCTTGCCCTCCTCTTGTTCTACCAAGATTGCTCTTAACGATGAAAAAATGAAATTATACTACTTTTGGTGAAAAATCATTTCAGGTAGAACAAGTGTAATAATTACTGAGAACAGATCTGCTTCCCTTAACCCATGCCTTGCCTCCCTTACATAAATATAACAATTGGTGGTATGTAAAAAATGGATCATTCTACTTAAAAACCATTTTCTAAATTGTCATTAAATAACCAGATACGTATGTGAGAGACATGCAGAGAAAAACAACAAGTGGTGATGGCTGTCCAGAAATCCTGAAAGAAACAGCAACCACAGCATGGGTGGACGGCAAGAACTTACTTGGACCGGTAGTTGGAAACTTTTGTATGGACCTGGCCGTCAAGAAGGCTAAGGAAGCTGGGATAGGATGGGTTGTTGCTAAAGGTACATTTCATTGTTTATAAAAACTGGGATGGGTTAGGTTGTTCATTAAAGGAAATGTGCGGTAGCTGGAATTCAGACAACTCCACAACTGATACTCTGTAAAAGTCTGTGCAGCTCAACTTCGGGGCAGATATGAATCTCATCTTGCCTCCTGAAAATTGGTATAAATTTTGAAAGTCACCCAGCTATGCTGGGCCAACAGAACTGAAGGCCCTTCCCCAACAAAACAATAAGGCGACCTGATCCTTTGTCTTTGAGACTTTGGGGTAAGAGTGGGTGGTAGGGAATACCTGTCATGTTGATAAATTTAGGAACAGTTCAGGATTGAAATTAAAAGGTAGCTTTCAGTGTCACTGTGGATTTCGCAATATTGGGCTTGCTTTTGTTCATATACATGTGTGTGTTGTAATAGTACTCACTTACCTCAATTACAGGGGCCATTTTCTGTGGATTTTGCCGTATTTGACCTGCTTTTGTACGTGTGTGTGTGTGTGTTGCTTTAATACACACTTACCCCAATTACAGGGGGCATTTTCTGTTGGGTGATATCATCTGTTGTCTTTAGTAAGCAAATTTTCTTAAACATATTTTGCATCACCAAAGAAGTATGAAGGCTATTGTAATTCAATGCATACACATTGAGTTGACATGAAAGTGTTTACATTTTGCATTGTGTTACTGGATACAACATTTTACATCTTATGCATGTTAGTAATAAGTATTCCCTAAGGGCTATACCAGTATTATGGACATTCAAGACTCTCAGGGAAGGTGCGTGTTGCTCCACATAAGCAATAGAGGAGGGAAAACAAGCCAGTGAACCACAACTGGAAAAAAGGCGGTGGCCAGCTTGGCTTTAACCAATAGGTTGAAAACTGGGCCATAAAACTCCATCTAACTAACCATCTAACTAACTCAGGGAGGGTAGTGCATTAAGTTGCACAACTTCCCATAGAATTAAATTGTATAATTTCCTACCGTACCAAGGCAAAACATCTGCTGGATTTAGTCAGGTTTCTGACTTTTTGAGGTATGAAGAAAAAAATTTGAAATCATTACTCAGACATAACTTCTCATGACATGTCACTCATCATTAATGTTTGTAATCAACCTGTTTCTCTTTCAGTATTAATCCAAGACACATCTCTTTCTATATCTTGCACTCATTTTGACCATTATCCGAATCACCCAGTGAAAGCATCTTAAGAACATAAGGCCCCATTCATCATCACTATGGCATCCATTTTTTCCCTATGTGTCAGAGAAGCCTGCCTCTCTCAACTCCTCCAGGTCAGTTCTGACATTTTGCTAATTCTTCCTCTTCGAGTTGCTTAATACTAATTAGATGCTCGTGCAAGCATTTGCCAATAACCTTAAAGGTTGACCTTTGATCACAGTCTATCTCAGATTAAACTGAAAGGTGATTTTGCCCTTAAATGAACTGTGAGTAATTTAATTCCCTCTTTGCCAGTTCTTGTGTTAGAATTCGTCTTTAGTTGTCATGTAAGCCCCAAAGTTGTTGCCCTTCTATTGTACCAGAATGGTCATCACAGCTGCTGCTCACTGGGGCAGCTGTTTTGGAATAATAAACCAACGGTTGGGTACTTTCACTGAGAACCTCAACTTTTCCCGAAAAAGTACAGCAGCTGTGATAGATTTTAGCAAAGGCAGATTTTCTCTCATGAAAAGCCCTTAGTATCTCCCCACTGACTATTGTAAAAGGGACACCAATGTTTAACAGAGAAAAGTAACTCTTCATTTCAGTTTCTGTATTACAAAACTTTATTTCAGACTCATTCATATGAACAGATGTAAAGAAATACTTTACAAAGTGAGAGAATAGGAAGAACTGAGAAGTGGTTGCAAGAAATGTGGAAAACTCATAGGAGAATCACCCCTAAAAACAAAGCATAGAAAACGAAAATTTTTAGCATGCAGATTTTTCTCTTTAAACTGATTGCTCATCAGAATTTCAGGACAAAAGAGGCCTTTTAGGTGAAAACAAATGTTACTTACTGTAGTGGTAACTGTTGTATGAGAATGTCTTTATTTGCTAGACAAGACAGCCTCCTTTACACAGTTATCCATCACAACATTAGACTGTGGTGATAAATTATTTTGTTATTTCATCAATGCATGATTGAGATGCAGAATATTATTGTCATACAAATTTGTGAAACTATTGATGGTCTCTTTCATGAAGAAACACAGCAAGATGGAATACAATTTTTCTTCTGGCTTATTAGGCTCTTATAGTTTTACAGATTACAAAATCCTGTAATAGTTTCAAGGCTCAACTATTCATGTTATAGTTTTGGTTTTTCCTTTGCATCATCTCCACATTTCCATCTTCATACATAATTAACAGTTACTTGTTCAGGATTATCTCTGATCACGGATGCTAGCTGGTGCTTGGGGTGTCACTCTCAACTGTCACACCTGTGTAAAATGGTTTATTTTAAATTGTAAGTGCAAATATTTCCTGTTCTTGTGTTTGGCGTCAGTTCGAGTTCGTATCAGTGACTTTGTTCCATTTGTGTTCATTTCCAAGTCTCAAAGTTCACATTAAAAACACCATTAGATTAACATATATAGGTCAACTGAAAGCAGGGAAGGATTAAACCCAATCCAAGAGGCACAAATGATTTTTTTCTATTTTGTTTTAGGTTCAAATCACTATGGAATAGCTGGTTGGTATACTTTGCGAGCAATGGAACACAGATTACTGGTAAGGACAGAATTCATTTGCACATACTGTGTTAAGAATGATGGAGTATAATTTAGGGAAAAACTGCATTTGTCAGACTATTGTTGGTGAAAAAACCATTGAGACCCCAAATTTGGAAAAAGAACGGATGGGGCGAATCCTTTCCTAAGGCTGAAAAAATGTTCTTTTCAGGTTTACTTTCTTCAACATTGCCCCTGATGTGTAGTCCTTGTAAGCCAAGTAAATGTGGTGCTAATGCCAACATATCACAACCGCATGTTTGGTCTAACGGTAAGAGCATCCGTCTCTCACGTGGAAGGTCTGGTTCTGTTCCCAGGTCGAGTCATACCAAAGACTCTAAAAATGGAACCTTCTGCCATTGTGCGTGATGCTCTGCATAAGCAATAGAAGCAGGGAAAAACAAGCCAGTGAGTCACAACTGGAAAAAATGCAGTGGCCGGCTGGACTTGAATGAATATTGGAAACTGGGTCGTAAAACTAGATCTAACTAACTAACTAAAACACACCATTTGTACGTCTCATAAACTTAGCAAATAGAGGACAGGACACTCATATCTTTCTGTTCATGATCTGCATGCAAAATGAGTGCAAGCCTAAGCCCTCTTCTTGCACATGTAAGCATGCAAGGCATGTCTTATATTATGTGATGTACCTTGATGTGCATGTATTCTCAATAAGGCAAAGTCAGAAAATGGAACCGATCAGTGCATGCAAAAATGCATGGGCACTTATGTAGTCATAGTATGTATGGCTAGGAAAATGCACGCTCCTCTGCCAGCAAGTGGTTTCCGTTAAAACAGTCAGTGTGTTCAAGAATAACAGGTCAGTGTTTAACCATTCAGAATGTGAGATTGAAAATAACCAGTCAGAAGAGGTTGTAGAATGACAGATGGATATCACATATGTCCTCGTTAATCAGATACGCAAATCCTGCCCGGAGCTGGCTCTATACAATGATCTTCCTCTATATATTTAAAGGGGGAAAAGTCAGGTTCACAAAAACAAGATTCTGTTATGAACTAGGACTCTTTCAGTTTCAGTTTATTTTCCATGTTATCATCTATAAGAGGTATAAGAGACTATAACGCAATCTTAAGAAAAATTAAAAATATACAGTCTATTTACATATATGACAGTCAATTAAAGATACATGACAGGCAGGAATTTAGAATTCTTGTTTGCAAATACTAAAAAGCACTGGAGAAAGATTTTCCCTTTGTCGTACTCCAATTTTACAGTTGAAAGAAGATGACATATCAGCGTCATTAAATACACACGACTTGGCATTTTCATACATAGCTTAAATAACATTTGATACTTTACCATTTATATTATCAGCAATTAATTAAGACCACAAGCAAGTTCTGTTTATTATATCAAATGCTTTTTTATAGCCGATAAAGGCACAGTATATTTTTTTCCTTATACTAAGATAGTAGTCAATGACATTATGTAAAACAAAAATATGATCTAAAGTTGAGTAATTACATCTAAAGGCTGCTTGTTCATCCCCAATCAAACCAACTTGTTGAACATAGTTGGTGATACATTGATTTAAAATGGGAGTGAAGAGCTTTCCAAGGCAAGTAAGAAGGGTAGTTCTGTTTGTGATTGACATCAAATTCCAAACATGCGGAGTAGCACTTACAACACAACATGTACTGAGATGGTTCTAGTTACACATTTTATGTTCATCAGGGTTATGTTGTGAAGTGACAAAATAATATTATGGCTGAGTAAGGATGAGCCTAGAGAATTATTGGAGGGGCTGAAAGTATGTAGATTAAAAGAGTTGAAACTGTTTGGGATAAAGAATAACTAACTGAAGGATAGTCTCAAAGTGACTTTATCATGAGAATATTAATTGAGGAAGTAGGCACTAGGGTAAATGAGCTTTTGAGACTGTAGTTCTGTCAGTAGACCAAATGTTCATGTTCTTATCACAGTTAAATGAAGGTTGTCTGAATCAGCAATATTGTTTAAAGTTAATTAATAATATCAGCAATTGACTCAGAAAACAGCTTTTAGTGGTGCCAGGTAGGGATAAGTAGCCTGAAGATACTGTTTAGCACTCAGAATGTTTGTTTACATCTCAAAAAAACAGATTTTAAATGACTCATTCCAGTTTCTTTCATCTCAAAAGGGAATATCCATGACCAACTCTTCACCTATAACAGCAATAACCCGATGTAAAAGTAAAACGTTTGGTACCAACCCGATAAGCCTAGCAGCACCTGCCAGTAATGGTGACTCTTTTGTTTTAGACATGGCAACAACCACTGTTGCTTTTGGGAAGGTAAATATATATGTTCTCCTCTATGAGCCAGTTTTACAGAGAATCATGAACATGCAGGAAGGGTCAAGGGGACACTTCCCTTGTAAAGTAAAAGACTTGAAGAAAAAAAAAAAGAAATCAACTGCTTTTAAGATATCACTTGAGAATTTGAAAAATGAAAGATTTTTAAATAGAAATTTGATTAGGTGCAATTTACAAAGGCTATGAAGGGCCATTTAATCTAGAAAATAATTTGGTCAAAATTTTTGTGATGCTTCATGCCAAGCTTTGGTTGTGCTACATTAAGATAGTTATCTAACAGGTTTTCTCCCCTTTTTGCAGAAAGTGCAAACTCAGTGCCCTTTGTAGAGAACATGTCAGGTGTAAATGGTCTCTGTAATTTTATGCAGAGTTTCGTAAAAATGTGAATTCTTTTTCTCAAGCTAGTTGAGGATGGCATATGACAAAGTGCTGGAATAATGCTAAACTTGCAGTTTGTTTCAAAAATAATGGTTGATTTGATTGGCTTAAAGATCTAATGATATGGTTGGCCCATGTCCAAACGTTTCAATCATGCTGCATATCTTTGAACCGGATTATGGAAATAGTTCCAGGGTTTGTATTTCCATGGTTAAGATGTGCCCAGGACCTTGGGAACATGTACCCTGGGAACATGGAATGATGGGACCCTAGGTATAAAAAACGTTTTTAATTATTACCGACCATTGAAATAGTGCAATCGCAAACAATAGGAACATTGGACCCTAGGACCTTCCCATAGATCCCTTTTGAAGTGTCAGGCGGAACTGCGTTTGTTGGCTCTGTCTGTAGTGCATAATGATGCTGATGTGATTAAGTTTTCTTTGCACAAAATATATGGCTACAGATCAACAACAAGTATGATGGTGGATGATTTGTGAGTGGTGGCTATAGACGAATCCGATTAGCACTTGTTTCAAGTGACTGTAGGCCGCCATTAGTGGGGTCCATTATCCAAAAACAGTCTTTATTTATTGTTTACATGAATTTTAAACTCTCATATTTAGTGAACTTGGAGAATTTAAGATACAAATTAGTGTACAACCATCCAAGATAGAGGTAAGCAAGGAAATCGAAAGATTCAAAGGTGATGGACCCCAGTTATGGCCCACTGAAATCAGGCCATCACTTGCTGTCCGGATTTGTGTATAATGTTTTCTTTGTCCTAGAACAAGGCACCGGGGGAAGGGTGTTCCTCTGAGCTTCTCTCCATACTTCACATGTGCAATGGCCTGGAATTAGATTTTATATTACTTCTGGGATAGCTTTTAACTACAAAATTCAATTATATCAGATGCCTTATTGATTCCTTGCCGTAGGCAGGCAAGGAATCTATGCGATGGTGATGTCGTGTGTGTGTGTGTATGTGTGTGTGTTTGTGACACTTGCTTGTAAACACAATATCTTAAGATAGGAATGTCCGGCACTTTTCATATTTGGTATATAGATTTATCATGTTGAGAGGAAGAACCCTATCGTTTTTGGTAGAGGTCAAAGGTCACTTGAGGTCACCAGCAATAAAATTGGGAAAACGCAGAAAATGGCTTGTAAACATCATATCTTTAGATAGGATTGCCCGCCAATTTCATACTTGGTAAATAGATTTGTCATATTGAGAGGAAGAACCCTATTGTTTTTGGTAGAGGTCAAAGGTCATTTGAGGTCACCAGTGGTACAATTGCGAAAATGCCGAAAATGGCTTGTAAACATGATATCTTCAGGTAGGAATGACCAACACTCTTCATATTTGGTATATAGATTTTTCATGTTGAGAGAGAGGAGCCTATAGTTTTTGGTAGAGGTCAAAGGTCATTTGAGGGCACTAGCAGTAAAATTGCGAAAACTTCGACAATGGCATGTAAACATGATATCTTCAGATAGGAGTGACCAATTCCCCTAATATTTGGTATATATAGATTTGCCATGTTGAGAGAAAGAAGCCTATTGCTTTTGGTAGAAGTCAAAGGTCATTTGAGGTTACCAGCGGTATAATTGCCAAAACTTCGAAAATGGCTTGTAAACAGGTTATCTCCAGATAAGAGTGACAGATACTCTTGATATTTGATATATAGATTTGTCATGTTGAGAGAAAGAAGCCTATTGTTTTTGGTAGAGGTCAGAGGTCATTTGAGGTCACCAGCGGTAAAACTGCAAAAAATCTGTGCCTAAAATGTAAAGAAAAATTTATCAAACACTGTCAATTTTAAAGCAGGTAAGGTTTTTGATGGCAAGGAATCACTTAGCCTTTTGGCTTTCTGGTTGACTTTAATTTATCCATCATCTGAATTCTCTGTCAGCATAGTAGGGTATTATTTGTTTTTATCTCTGGGGTGGGTTGGGGTCTTGTCACTTTTGTTACTTATACTCATAGCAGCAAGATGTTGGTGTCAAAAAAAATCTATATTGTACCTCCTCTGCATGTGGGATAGTTTTCCATGTGCAGGAATTGTTTTCACTCCATCTTTGAAGTGTTTGACTTCTCTTGTGGAACTACATACTGTGGTCAGCTGTTCATTTCACTTCAGCATGTTGCTAGGGTAATGAAAAGACTCCTACTAATGTTGATCTAATGTGATATTAGTATTCGTTAGACAAGAACAGGATTAACGTGACAAAGAAGCATCAATGAATAATCATGTTAAGTACATGTTTTTTAAGCTGTCTTGTTTTGGGGTGGGGGTTCAAATTCATAGGAAGGAGGGCATTTAATGGTACCCATATATCTCATCTTAGAAAATTTTAATTTGATTAAAAAGTGGCATACAAGCAGGATTGTGTGATTTTTGGTACAGCTTAAAGTTATAAATGTATTTCAAAATTAAAGTGACAGAAACATGTTTAGTACAATTAATTCATATCAGTATTAACTTTTGTTTATGTGGTTAGGTTGAGATTCAAAATCATAAAAATGAGTCAATTCCTCTCGGATGGGGTCAAGATGCTGATGGAAACCCAACCACAGATCCAAAGGACTTAATATGCAGAGGTGGTGCCTTGGTACCCCTTGGTGGCCCTGAAATCACAGGTAAACTCTTTAAAGTTGAGTTGGTTGATGAAACTCAACAAATTTTTCCAAATTTTTTATAAACCAGTGACAAATGTTTAAACATAGATAGTCCCATATCTACACAGTACAAGTAACTGTTTTTTGAGTGAACACTTAATGGTTTAGTTTGGTTTTCAAAATTTTGTGACCAGACACTTTTTCAAATTATATGCAAGAAGTGTTACAAGTCAGGACACCATAAAGTTTCAAAATTTTAACATTTTCCTTAACTATTGGATAGGAAACTTGATTTATTATGGTAGCTATATGCATTGTCATGGGATAGTGACCCTTTAACACTGTCATTAAGTTATTGAAAATAACTTAAAAATATATGTATCTGTGAATACAGTTGTCCCCATGTTGCAGGGTTTTCCTCTACAATAAAACGAAACCACTCATTCATAGTAGAATTAGGGGTCAGTCTTAATTTGGATTATAAATTTCACTCTCAAAATGGTCATTTTCACTCTTTTAGGGTGAATATTCAGTCCTAATTACTAGGTCCATTGTTAATTTCTTTCTTTTGGTTTGTTCTGCCTCTCTTTTTGGGACAGGATTCACTAGATCAAAGGTATACTACACTGAAGGTCCTAACTCTTAACTTTATCCTTACCCTGATCATAATCAGTCCTAATCCTACCAAAGCATAATTCTTATCCTAGTCCTAAACCATAATCTGTACAGAACCAAAATTCTATTCTCACTTTTAGTTCTGAGGCAATGTTGATTTTCACTTTCACTAAGCTCTTTTGTGGGATGACAATGTTAGCAAGTATGTTGTAATTTAGAAATGCATTTCAAGTTTTCTGCTCTTCTTCTTATTTGTGGCAGGAGGCTACAAAGGCACTGGTCTTCTTATCATGGTGGAGATACTGACATCAATTTTAGCTGGTGGCAATGTTGGACCCAGTGTTAGATCACTCCTTACAACATCAGAAGAAGCTAATTTGGTGAGACCCAATTGCATCTTGCATTAACATTTTTTTTTTATGTGTTTTACATGTTCTGTGTAACAAATTTCTACAGCTATGAATGCCAATGTTACAACTTAAAGGGAAACATTGTGTTAAAAATGCTCCAACAAAGAGTACAAAGAAAATGGCTCAGACACTATCCAACAATTCAGACTTAATCATAAACCCCATCAATAGCTACATCTCTTCAAAATACTATGTACAAGAAGAGCCATGGACGTTGCATCATTTAAATGTTGAAAGGTTTGGTGAACAAATTATTCTTGAGCATCAAACAACTGAATTTCTATCTGTGGGAAACTTATTTCTTGAAAAGAAGGCTTCCATACTGCCTCATTTTTGATAATCTGCCACCCTGTGTCAATAAATATTGGTTTTGAAAGGATGAATTCTTGCAAAACAAATGCAGTATTTCCCTTTAAACATTGTGTTTCATTTTGGTGACTATGGAACATTACTTAAAGGCCCAATTCTCTCACCCCAAACAGTACAATTCTCCTAACCTTCTTACTTAAGCCCCTCCCACAATTGTCTGAAATTCATCCTCATCCAGACATTATCTCAGTTTATTGCTTCAGGGTGAGTATAAAAATGCTCAATGTGTTAATCAAAACTTTTTCAGCACGGTTCATGCTGTATTATATAAGCTTTGGTATTTTGCATTGTTTGAATAAGCAGTCAGTCAAAAAGCTGAGCCAATTGAGAGTTTCTGTTACCCAATACTAGAAGTGTAGTTTGGGGTTAGAGGATTGGCCCTTTAAAAGAATGTTTCGTTGTGGCTGTTTTGAAGCTAGGTGGACAGTACCCCAGTTTTGCTTTGGAAATACTGTAGCTGTCAATCCTTTGTCAAGAACATATTCCTTGATACTCATTGGTGTTAAATACATGCCCAATTATATATTAGGCTTGTGGGACTCCACTGTTTTGGGGTCAGGTGTTGGTAAACCTGTTAGAGTAATAAAGGCTTCACTGAAGGTAGTGAAAACTCCCACAATGATCATATATATAACTGACACATATACATTACCTTCTACATCAGCAGATTTAAAATGACTTACTCATGATTAGTCCACCTTTTGTGGGTTGTGGGTTTAAAAACCATACTGGGCCTAATGTAATATACCAGTACTAAGTTTCTTCTATAGCTAGTCATTGGCTGAGGTGAAAAAGCAAGAAAAGACTATTGACAAAAAAGAAAATTTTGTAGCAGTGCCGTGCTGAAGGCATACACATGCTCAGAAAATGGTTGTTCGGGCTTAACACCCACAAAAAAGAAATTTCATTGAAACCATGTAATGAATGAAGAGAAAGATGATAATTTATTGAAACATGTTGAGCAAATGTTAGCTCCAACACAATCTTAAGAAACCCTTAGTCTCAAGCTTTGCAATAAAATTTGCATTAAAGATTAAAGGATTATGCTCTTTTTTCCTCTTTCTGTACTAGGGTCTGTACTTTATACAGACATGGTATTAGTTACCCTTTTTTTGGGGGAGGGGGCAGGGGTCCAAAGCCGAGAAGAATATACTCTGAGTATGTGTATGCATATGCCTGCAGCATAGGGCTATACTAGCCGATACATTTGGGGGGGGAAACGCCCTTCCTAACCCCTCCCCCCCCAAAAAAAAAAAAACCCACCCCTAATTTACAGCTATTTGTTCTTTTTCTTTGCAAATCACAGGGTCAATTATTTGCAGCCATCAACCCAGAGTGCTTTTCTCCAAAATTTGAGGATAATCTGGAGGATTTGCTCAGTACACTTAGGAGGCTTGATCCAGTAAGTAAACATGTCATGATTGTTATGCTAAAATTTGCTCTTCTAAAAGTAAAGAATAATAAAAAAACCCCTATTTTGGCAGTTTTTAAGAGCCTTATGTCTGCTCTCTTCATCATCAAGAGGATGCATATACCATATAGATAGATACAGTAGGAAGTGGTGTATAATTTGACCAATGACCAAATTTTCTTTTTGATTTTGAAATGCTGTTTTGAAGTGATTGGCGTATTCCTCACCAACCCAGTTTGATATTGAAATCTATTGGAAGATGCAAAGTGACTCTTGAATGTACAGCGGATTATTAATACCATTGTGTACTTTATGTAATGTGGATGTTTCTAAAAAAAGAGGATGTACAGAAAGTAGAGACGAATATAGACTAAGAAAAAAGGACTAGAGATGAGACCTGCAAAAAACAAACTCAACTGTATTGCAACCAAAAGGAAACTCTTCTTACCTCAAGGAAAACATATCACAATGATCTTGTCATTATGTGACTTAAATTATATGCAAATGAATTCACAATGCCAATAATATAACATTCAAACGGTAAGTGAGAGCAACTTATAATGTGACATAAAATGCTGAATACTCATATTTAACTCTCATTTTCTATTCTGTTAACCTCTTACACCCAGCCCTTTTCATGTTCTTCAAAAAAAATTTTCTCACAATCAATATTGTTTTATTAGCTCATTTTTTGGTGACATACAGCAAATTTGCAACCCCACACTCCTACATTGTTTTACAGACGATAAGTTAGACTTATGTTGAAATAAAAGAGAAGGAGAAGGAAAATTCATGCGTATACAGTTGGGAGTTTATGTATAGACCTTGTGCGTTGACTTCTCATTGATGTTATCCTTTGGGCAGAACAATGGAACACGTGGCCACACCCTACGAATTCGCCCTGCACGTGAAACAGACTATGCGCGTATTTGACTGGTTGACGTTCAGCTGTCTGCACTTGTCGGTGCTGATTTGTTTTGCCCCCAAAGGAGGGCATACTTTCATCTTGTGACATCATATGCACAAGGTTTATAACATAATAAAGAAAATAAATGTGAAATGTGGTACAAATGGGATCGTCAAGCTTTTTCACAGCACATTTAAATAGCGTTTGTATTGTTATTACATGGTACCTGATGTCTTGCATAAATGGTTAATGTTTCATTCATTTCTTTGTTGCAATAATCTTGAAATTGCTAGCAATTGTCTGAACATTTTAAACTTACCTTTCTCTCTTTGTTGATAGTCAAACCCTGATGAGCCTGTGTTTGTTGCTGGAGATCGTTCTCTTAAACACATGAAGATGGTTGATGAGATGGGAGGAATTCCATACCATCGGAACCTTCTAGACGCATTGGTAGGTGTTCTAAATAATACCACTGTACCCTTAAATCTAAAAAAAATATATATTTTACAAGCCTAAACCATGAATCCAGGCAGTGCAGTTCTGTCCTTAGTATGGGAAACCAAATGTAAACCTGACACTTTATTTGTGTTGATGTGTCGTTAAATCTCATCTATCTAACTAACCCAGTTCTGCCACCTTCACTGGATATTCCTGAGCTGCACTGTGTTATCAACTGTAGAAGTTAATCCACCAAATCAAAATTTTAGACTGAGCAGCAAATTGTAATGTCATTCTACTAATCCTACATTTGCACTGTGTTTTACTCATGATGAAACATTCCTTCTTACTTTTAGTTACATCCTCCTTCTCTGCCTGATTGCCTCTTATCGCTTCAGGGAGGAAATGAAGCTCACTGCACGAACACTTGGTAAAGTCACGTTTCACATCTGATTAATTGACTGACAGTGAAGTATATATTAAAATAAAGAAAATGTTGCCTAACATGTGGGGTTAGCTAACAAACCAGGCAAGCATGTGTCAGTTGCTTTTCATGCAGGGTAAACACAATGAAAGCATAACTCATTTAAGGGCACAGTTTATGTAATGAACTCAGATACCAGTTACACCCAACACTGTCTTTGATCTTCTGGGGTGTCTATGTTGCGTTCTCAAGAAGCAGTGTCATGGCATGTTTTCAGTTGAAAGGCTATTCACCCGTGCCAGGTGCCAAAATATGATAAATAGCTTTGTTTGTAAGGTGACCTGACCATAACCAGTGCAATATGCTGTGCAAGAAAATGATATTTTTTAAAGTAGACTGTTGAGAACCCCACGTGGTATCATGTATATTGTATATATCATATAAAGTTGGTCAAATCTTATTTGAGGTTACCAGCTTTGTTTAAAGGTCTTTTCTCTCTCCAGGCAGTTAAAATCCCCTAATTAATTTTACTCATTGCCCCCCCCCCCCTTCAAATTAAAAGGAAACATGACCTCCCCCTTCAAATGAAAAAAACATAACTTTACTCCCTCCCAGGCAAAACTCTTTGTGTCCAAAATATTTTCTTCATTCAGAAATGGGTTACATATACAGTACTGTAAGTTATAAAGGATAACTGTCTTTGGAAGGAGTTAGTTAGATGGAGTTTTATGGCCTCTGGAAGGAATGCACAGCTGCCAGTGTGTGATAGATCATCTCATTAATTTTGAGAGAGAATAAATTGTATACTTAAACATATTATTGTTGCATGTTCTTTCCTATATTGATTCAGGGGATTGTAAAATATGTCAGCTGTATTTCCCGCTTGTTGTAAGAGGCCATTTTAGGGGGAGGACTTAAAATTTATTTGAACCATATTTGAAACTGAGTTTGAACTGGATAGGTGTTTGAATCTTCATTTGTTACATTCTTTTCAAGCTGACACTGTTGCTGAATCCCATCTAACTAACCGAAATATATATTTCATCCGTAGAACCAGCTGGCAAGAAAAGTTGGAGTTTCACCCATGAAACCATTGGAATGATGTGGCTGTTGACTAAGTAGAAGATTTCATGAGTAGGAGACTTGGTATGCTGTGATTTAAACTGGTAGTGAAACAGAAAGATTTAATGATTCAAAGCCCTTGAAAGTGTTGCACCATAAAACATGAAGGCTTGGGACCTGTGTATAATTCACTTTGTTATCACTGTTATAAAGAATTGTCACAGGGAGACATCATTTTACACAGGCCTTGAGCTTTGAGGTGTGCAAGTGCCGTCACAACCAATCACTCACCTGAAACAACTGAAAAAAATGTGATTTTTTGCTCACCTTTATAAAGAATGTGAACACTCAGATAAATCTATTGAAGAAATCTCATGCCTTTTAGTCTAATGACAACCCATTGCCCTTTTTCCAATTGCAGGTCTCTGGATTGTTAACCTACCTCATTGATTATGTGGAGCATCATGCACAATGGCAATACATTCCATCCCTTTATAGTGTATGGGCAAAGTCATCATTCAGTACTGTTAGCTCAACCTGCAAAGTGGGTAGAGCTAATGTCTTACTGTGGGGTGAAAAGTCTGTCCCTCTCTTCAAAAATTTTCATTATCTGCAATACCTGGTCAATTTTAGTGAAATTTGTAGTGAAGATGCCATATTAGGATGGTAACACATGTTAAGATTGGCTACATGATTAGACAAGCTGTGGTCACATTTGGCCATGTTTGGCATTTCTGTTTATTTTGGTGTTTCGTTGAGAGTCTCCCTCCTTGGATAATTTGGTTATATTACATGCTTTCAGCTTAAATATCTTCATCTGGGGGGGCATGCTCACCAGATGGAATGAACAACTTCAAGGCAAAACCCTGCATGAGACCAGTGTTCAGCTGGTATTTCGGATAGTTTTCCAGTGTCCTTTGTTTACAATTATGAACTATAATAGCAGAAATTCCTAAAAGCATGAAATACTGTGTCTGGGGCTTCCATGGTGAAAGCAAACTGATCCTACAGCAATGCTAGTGCAGTATCAGTACAGCTCTTTTTTGCTGTATGAGGACATTGCACACAGATGGGTCATTGTTTATCCAGGAAGATCCCATATTTGTCTTATCATCTCTAGTTTTCATGGTGTACTTGAAGCAGAGATATTGAAAGAATGTTGAAGATTTTTACTTTTGCTCACTTAAAAGTCTATCATCAGTTCAGCTGAATTTAATTGCTCAGAAAATTTTATATTTAAAGGGGTTGTGCAGTCACTCCAACTTGAATTTAGTAGACTGTTCTGTTTCTCATTGTCACCGTCTTAAAGGTCATGTGTCATGAAAATGACAAAATTGGGTATTTGATATAAAAAAGCATCAAAAACCAAGAAAATAGCTGCAACTTCCATCAAAATCCCTGAAAATTTGACCATTTTACAGGGCAATCTCTGATCTGCACTCCATCATTAATATATATGAGCTCAATATGCAAATATTGTGATGTCATGAGATGGACATCCTATATATGGCTAATGGTATCCTTTAATCTGTATATTAAGGTTAGTTGTAACATTAGTTTGTCCTGAGGGTTTTATTTTGGAAGTTTAAATTGTGTCCTTGAAAATTGTCAGTATCAATTACCAAACTATAAACTATCTGATGAGTAATTAAGAGATAACTAATAAAGGGTCAACAAAAGAAATGTCATCACTATGCAACACTCCACATCATTATTTTTTGCAGATTTTCCCATAGAAAAGTTCACTCTATAACTACCAAGTGAAGTAAGGTCATCTTGGACATGTCACACCACCTTTAATGATCATGTGACAATGTTTTACTCCTCAATTGTGAAATCAAATTTACTAGAAATAAGCAACTTGGTTTAAATTGAATATGCAACGTGTAAGTCCCAAAATATTATGAAAGATACTTTGAAGAGAAATGAGGAGAAAATTGTGAGATATAGCCATTTCTTCAAAATGAGTTTTTGGTGACTGCCCTTTCCCTATACCAAGCAGTGCTACCTACATCTACTACATGCAACACTCTTCAGCTGCAAGGTATAAAGTGTTACACCATGGTTAGCTCATTGTGAGTTAGGTATATGCATAAAGTTAAGAACATTTTTTGTTCAACATAAGTGAAAAACTGAACTGGGGCCTGTTCCACAAAGAGTTACGCACGATCTTAAGTTTGATTTACTGTTGGCTTAAGTATGGTGAATCAAACTTAAGATTGTGCGTAACTCTTTGTGGAATGGGCCCCTGGTCCTTTACTGTACATCAGAAGCATTGAGCAACTGCAGAAACTGCTGCTCTAGTTAAGTATTTAAGATTCCAAAGAGTCATTTCCAATCACCTTAAAAACTGCAAGATATGCTCAGGGAAATGTTGCATTGTTTTTTTCTTTCTTTAAATTTAATGGAATAAATTTAGTAGAATAAATTTTATCTCAAAGTAATAAAACCTAGTACTAATTTATGAAAATTGTTCAGGAGAAACAGTGCCCATTACAACTAATCTCAAGTTACTGTTAAATGATATATTTTTATAATATCTCTATCATTTATTAGTGAAGTTGTAACAACTATATGTTTTTATAGAGGAATATGTATCTATGTACAATAAACTTCTAAAATTGCAGTGAAAGGATCTGCAGATATTTGAATATCATGACTTTGTATTGGTTGGGAAAAGCACAAAAATATAAGGAACAGAGGCAAATTTCTATTTTGCACTCAAATCATGAATAAAAACGACCCAAAAAACGATTTAATAATATCTCTATCATTTATCAGTGAAGTTGTAACAACTATATATTTTTGTAGAGGTATAGGTATATGTATCTGCTTGCAATGAACTTTCAAAGGATCATTGAAACATTGAAAGGAACACTGAAAGGATCAGTGGGTATTTGTTCATGTTATCACTTGTTTGCTCAACTCAGGGACAGATTTTATGGTTCCCTGAGGTGTGTGTTTTGGAGGCAGCTATTTACTACAATCCAGCCACTTACATATCATCACATGATTTGAAAGAAGCATGCGCAGGCAGACAAGTAAGGACCTGGGTTTTCAGGTGCAGCTTCAAATTTGGACAACTGCCTTTGCCCATCAAAAGGCGTGTGTATGCATTTAATTCAAGCAATTCAAAATATCAAGCTTGCATTTTGCAATTCTTTTTTTTTTTTACTTTTGTGAAAACTTCTTGATAAGCCTTAATCATTTGTGTGGTAGGCTATCTTACTTCTATGACAACAGCTGTGAGTTGACTAGCTTCTGATTTCATACTTAGTAAGTAGGCAAGCAAGCAAGCAAGCAGGCAAGCAAAAATGAAAATACTCGCATATAAAACATAGAAAAATAAGACAGTAGTATGTATGTACAAAAGACCATTGAAAAGTTCAAATAATAAGACCAATTCTTGAAAGTAACATAAAGTAAAACACTGGCAATAAAACGAGAGACCCCACCTAACGAATCAAGGAAGCATTAAAAAGTCTTATTGCACGAGGTATAAATGAGTTCCTGTAACGATTAGTTTTAAGTAAAGGAAGTCGTAGGCTGCCAGTGACTCTAGAGCCAGAACCTCTAGAGCTGATTACTGTCTTTCCACACAGAGCCCATCTTGACTTGAAGCAGGCACTGATACACAGAGTCAACAGCAGACTGAGAAATCCCTACAACCCTTTCAGGTTTCATAATTTTAAATACTAATGATTTTGAGAAGTGCCAAAGGGTTATCACTTTAAATATAATTTCACCCTGCCCATGCATCTAAAGACCATTAAAAGTTCAAAATATATCCGCCATTTCCATCCAAATCGATCAAAAAGTGATCGTTTTATGACTGAAGTAATTACGTTGTTTGAACTCTTACATTTGTATGCAAATTTATGTGCCAGGGAGAGAAAAGCAGTAGTGATGGTGACATGTTACTAGGTTTTTACTTTGGAAGTAGCTGTTGACTTCTTTAAAAAAAATATGCATACTTTTTAAAATTAAAATAGAAAACAAGCTTGAAATAAAAGGGAATGAATAACGCATTAACAACTCTTCCATAATATCGCCATTTTAGAGAGTTTTAAGAAGCGGATTGACAGTTTCTTATTAGCTCAATGAAATTGACAATGCACTTTTTTATGCCATCGTTCAGTGTAAACTTACCGACTTTGCTTCAAAACTTTTTTTTAGTTGGGTCATGGGGGCTCAGGGACTTTCGTCTGCCCCAAAAGTTAGAAAGCTGACAACATAGGGACCTCTAGCTCGGACGGGCAGAAAACGCGAAAAGAAATCTCATGCCGCCATGCCAATTTCTTCCTTCTGTCAAGACCTCTGAATTGGTCACGACTATCTGTTCATTATGCTGACTGATCGGGAAGTGTAAGCAATATTTTGCGGTCCACTTGTGGCCATCAGTGGGCCAGTCTGACTGCTTATTTGATTATGGCTCGAGTCGAGAGTGGCCAAGAATTATCGCGAGCCCACGGAAATCCATTCAAGGTCCAATGGCTTACAACAATTGTGTGAAAGTGAATCGTAAACCAATGAGCATCACACCCATCAGCGGACCCTCAGTGAATCACTGGCATTTTCAAGGAACCAATCGCTGAAGTGACTGACAACGGTCAGTCAAAGGGCCAACGACATTTTGCTAGCTGAAATAAAAACTGAGAAAGTCAAATTCTTAATTTTACCTCGTTTTTAGTGGAGCCGAAATTGAGCTAAATGCATTGTTTCTTGCCTTAATTTGGTTAGTAATTTGAAATAGCTTTCGGTCGGCTACGGACAAATATGGTCCTACCGGGCGAGCCCCTGAATCCACGTCTTTAATGGGGCCGATCCGAGCCCCTGTGGCTTCCAGCCACGTGCACCAATATTGGCAATCAGCCGGACTTGTCGAGTTTGCCCCACCGCTCCCTCATATTTCAACCTACGATCCCGTCCATGCCTATGAATAATCCTCATATTCATTCATTACATACGCGTTAAAAAGGCAAAGAATTCGCAAAATTTGATTGAGGAGGGAGATCAGGGATCCTGGTGGCACGTGTTCCATTCATTCCTGCCTGGCCTCATGATATTGGCGAACGGCTGGACGGGAAGGTTTCTTCTCAGAAGTTTTCACATCAGTCTTTGGCGTGGCGTGGCGTGGCGTGACGTATTGACTGGGGCACTCGTCATGCTCATTTCTCAGTTTCAAGCAGCTAATTTTTCGAGCAGAGCGGAAAGCTAACTGAATATTTTTTCGGTGAGAAAATCGTGCATTCCAAGAAAAAAATACAACGTGCAATTGATTAAAAAAGTCAAAAACTGAAATTAAAGAGGACGTCAACTTTCCGATGAAGGCAACACAAATCATGTAAATCTGAATAATTGTCAAATATATGTTGACTCTTTGATGTTTCTATGTTATTAAGCTCTTAAAAAGATATAGTATCATGGCCCGTCCAATATAAAAAAGCTTCCGATGGGCCTGACAATAGGAACATGTATTGCCAAATTCTTGAATGGTATCCATTCTAAGCCCTTCTCCGACAATATCACGACACAGTGGTTGCATACGTGTTACTCTTAACCCCTAACCCCCCACCACCACCACTACGACCCACCAACTTTCCATTCCTGTTGTACACGATTGCATTGTCAAGTGGTTAGAGCATCAGACTTGCAGTCGGGAGGTCGGGAGTTCGAATCCTGGCCGGGTCATACCAAAGACTTGAATAACGGAACCTATACTGCCATTGAGCTTGGTGCTCAGCATAAGCACTGAATGGAGTAAGGAAAACAAGCCGGTGAGCCACAACTGCAAAGAATGATCGTAGTCGGCTCGACTTGAACCAATTGGTTGGAAACTGGGCGGTATAACTCAGTCTAACCATCGAGTTGCCGAGGTGGTAACTTCATGGTCTGACCAAAGCGATCCCTGTTGTACGTTCTGTTGCCGTGTTTATTATCTGTCTCATCTTGATTTTGTCAACAACGTTCATCTCGTCCGTCCCCAAAGTTTCATGGGCACTATGCCCCTGCCTCGCCCAATTTAGATACGCCGCTCGGTCTTTCACATTCTCATTGTCATGAATGACTTACGAAGTTTTTCGCTACGTCCTACGGTCGACCTTTAATATACGTCCTATATGGTATACGTTTTACATGAGGATTTTTCCCGATTTTCACAAAATTAGCCGCCTGAGCCCTGAGTCTGTTGGCAATTTGGCATTTTATCATGGTAAATAATCTCTGATTATTTTGCAATTTGCTTACTTTTTATTTAAGAAACAAGAGAATATTTAATTACAAACAAGCTCAAAATATCGACTACATTGATTCTACACTCTCAAGCAAAACGCAATTTTCAGCTAATCTGAGGGGATCTGAGGGATGATTTTTCAAAATTTTCTGAACTTATAGTGGCGTTCCGCTTAGATCGTGTTCCGAACAGGGATATATTTTTCGGACAGACAATCCTTTGCCTTCGCCCCAAAAATCTGAACTTGCCCCCACATACCCATATGCCTTTGCGAATTGGCCCGGAGTCTACAGACGAATCCAGCGGTCATGTAGAGGTATTGCTGGGGTCCATCGACAAGATACCATTTTGATTCCCAATAGGCTACCACAGATGGCTACCAACAACCCAAAACGGTAAACCCACAAAAAGTAGATCTATACAGTTCATGTTTAGATTTGACTATTCATGGTACTAGAACTGGAAATGAGGACTTCACAAATGGCAGCCAGATCTCAGTCAAAATCATTTAGACGGATCTGTGTATAGCAGTCAAGCATGTGAGACCCACTAGGTCCCCTGATTGGTTTTGAACAGCTCAAGGCGAAAAACTTTTCCGTAGGTTTTAAATTAAGCACTGAGTATGCAACTTCGTAGAAATTTTCTGGAGGTGTTCTCGGACGCAGAGGCGTACGCGGGCAATCAATTTTCTTTTTCTTTCTTTCTTTCTTTCTTTCTTTCTTTCTTTCTTTCTTTCTTTCTTTCTTTCTTTCTTTCTTTCTTTCTTTCTTTCTTTCTTTCTTTCTTTCTTTCTTTCTTTCTTTCTTTCTTTCTTTCTTTCTTTCTTTCTTTCTTTCTTTCTTTCTTTCTTTCTTTCTTTCTTTCTTTCTTTCTTTCTTTCTTTCTTTCTTTCTTTCTTTCTTTCTTTCTTTCTTTCTTTCTTTCTTTCTTTCTTTCTTTCTTTCTTTCTTTCTTTCTTTCTTTCTTTCTTTCTTTCTTTCTTTCTTTCTTTCTTTCTTTCTTTCTTTCTTTCTTTCTTTCTTTCTTTCTTTCTTTCTTTCTTTCTTTCTTTCTTTCTTTCTTTCTTTCTTTCTTTCTTTCTTTCTTTCTTTCTTTCTTTCTTTCTTTCTTTCTTTCTTTCTTTCTTTCTTTCTTTCTTTCTTTCTTTCTTTCTTTCTTTCTTTCTTTCTTTCTTTCTTTCTTTCTTTCTTTCTTTCTTTCTTTCTTTCTTTCTTTCTTTCTTTCTTTCTTTCTTTCTTTCTTTCTTTCTTTCTTTCTTTCTTTCTTTTTTTTTTTTTTTTTTTTTGAGGTAGCAAAAATACGTATAGGTCTTCAAAATAAGCTTTTCCTCTCTGAAGCTAAAACCAGCTTCCGATAAACCTCATTTTGAAGCTTTCCTGGAGCAGTTTTACCATTGTCTGGAGCTGTTTCCAAACAACAAACTACTGCAGTCTACTCTTTGCTGCTGTCACATGTTCACAAAAAATGTCATACGATCGTTAAAAACGACAGTACGAATTCTTGTTATGCAATCATGTCTCGTACATGTATTTTGTTAACATCAGTTTCAAAGTAAAATTTTGCACGCTATAAACAAATACTGAAGCAATTGTATCTCACTGTTTTATACTGGTCGCACTAATGTGGATTCCAGGGTACGTAGTACACCCCCTCACCAACGCCCATTCCACATTCCAAGACTAGTGGTCTCATGATCAGTGAAAAGGTTCGGTAATGAACAAAACTTTAGCGGAATTTCGCTCTCAAATTCGGCAAAATCACTGTGATCCCAGCAGTATTACTTTTTTCTCCTCTTGATTTGCTTTGTTATCTTCAAAACGATGTTTATCAGCCCAGTTCAATGACAAAATAAAGCTTGAAAATGGGATCGCCGCCCATGAACACCGAATATTATGATACCACCAACCACAGGTACTGATCGAGTATCGTGGAGAAGGGTACTCAACTGTAAGGTGATAAACTTCAATGCTCTTAAAAGTACTGCAATTGAATGAAATAATACTAAAATAAAAACATGAAAACCATTTGATAAATAGACTTCAGCAACACATATTTAACTTTAAAATTTAGCATATGTGGCACCAGACTGCATTTAAGGACACGAAACTTCTCAAAAATTTTCACAGAGGAGGATTTTCTCCCCGAGCCCCCCTCAGTGATGCTATTTTTCTTTTTTCTTTTTTTTTTGATTCCTAAAAATACGCAAATTTTGTCGAATTCCAAACTTCAAAAGTTAGTATCTGTAGCACTAGATGCATGTAAGGACACCTACTTTTTCAAAAATTTTCAAAAAAAGGGCCATCCCTAAAATTCCCTCCCGGTCGGCACAGACGGGGATAGGGGAGCAGAGGGTGTTCAGGTGCGGTCAGCAATAGTTTGCCATTTATCATACGAAGAGATGTTAGGAGTAAAATCATTTTTAGCCGGGAGTTGGGGCAGTTTTATCGACAATTTCATCGATCTAGTGGATCTTGAATTTAGCCTAGAGTTACAATAGAGAAACATTAGATTACTTTTTCAATTAAGTTCTATATCCCCCCCCCCCGAAAAGATTCAAGACCATTTTGTCAAATGTAGTGGTACATTTTACTCTGTGGCAATTCTGTGACCACTAAGCACGTTGCTGATTTGTATGATGCCAACAGAAGCATCGACTGTTTATAGATTCTCTCTGCAAGCATAGCATAAAAACGTACAGGCAATCTCCGGCCATCTGAGGGGTCGCGATTTTTCGAAATTTTCTCTACACTCCGCGCCAACCAAAGGCGACCGGCTGCGCTCAGAAAGTGTAACATAAAAAGTCGACGTTGGGCCAGGTTCCGCTTCTCCGCCATGTAAAATTCTGACGTCAAGTCCGCTGGTTGGATAAGAGGGCCATTCGTAACCGCTTCTCCACGATGTAAAACAGGGAGCTTTAGATTTCACGACGCGGATTCATCTGCAACGAAGTGACGTCATCTGTGTCTATGCCGTTTTCGAACGCAACGCGAAATAACACTACACCAAGTTCTTAAATGGCAGGGGCAACGCAATATGTGACGTCATTGCGTTGTAGCTGACGTACGCATCCTGCAATCTAAAGCTCACTAAGAAATCGGTAGAAACAAACGAGTTAAAGCCCTGCGACTCCAGCATGTTAAATAAACTTCAAGTCCGCTCCTTAACCATGTAAAATGAAGGCCAATTTTAAAGGCTTGTTCGGGGATCTTAGTGTGTGGCTCCAACAGAATAACTGAGAAAAGAGTTTAGTTGATTTTACGATGATTTATTTTTTATTCAGCCGCCTCTCCTCAAAACTTGATTAAAATAAATTAATTGGCCGGCCTTATAATTAAATAGACTGTGTTTAGATTGACTCAATTAAGTGCTCATCTGCTGAAGTTTGCCGCATGCACGAGTGGCGAAAACTTGCAGTTCGAGGCTCTCAGGTCTCGTGGGATCGGACCACTATCAGTCTTAATGCTGTTCCCCGATTGGTCAAAAGTTGTGAAACATTCTAAAAATAAACATCATTGAGTTTGTTGATCTAAGTGACCAATGAGGAGGCTGCAGAAGGTAAAATTGGCAACGCCTTGAAAATATTATGTAGGGGAAAAACCGGGTAAAGTGGATATAATGTACAAAGCGGAACATTGGCTTTTCGCGGAAGTCCATTCAGCCATTGGAGGAATGCTTTGAAAACTAGTTCGGTACAGTGGCGTCACCAGACTTTTCATTCTGGGGGGGGGGGCACTGGGGTGGCACGACAATATTGCAGGGGGGCATTGCTAAACTCCACACTTGGCGCCGTAGGCGCCACCGAGCGCGAAGCGCGGGGCTCAGCGGGTGGGGTCCAGGGGCAAAGGAAGCTCGGGTTTTAGCGTGTTTGTGAGGCACTAAAGTCGCTATTTAAGTGTTCTTCTATTGACTTAACACTGGTCTCAAAAATACCTCCAGAGTAACTTCCAGTAAGAAGTTTTGGTAAAAAAGTGATTCAACTACCAAGTGCAGATCCGGCCGGCATTTTGAAAAAGGGCGAGATGAACTATTCGGAAAAGAATTTGATGGGCAGTTCAATGTGTGCCTCGGTGGGCGTCCAGGGACGAAGCCCCCGGAAGCTCCTGGGTTTTAGCGTATTTGTGAGGTATTATTTAAAGCCGCTATTTTAGTGTTCTTCTATTGACTTAACGCTGGTCTCAACAATACCTAAAGGGTAACTTCCAGTAAGACTTTTGGTAAAAAAGTGATTCAGCATTTGATGGGCAGTTCAATGTGTGTCTCTGTTGGGGTTCAGGGGGCGAAGTCCCAGGAAGCTCCTGGGTTTTAAGGGGTTTGTTAGGTATTCAGGTTGTTATTTACGGTTATTCTGTTGTCTTTACACTGGTCTCAAAAAAAAACTTCCAGTGCAACTTCAAGTAAGAATTTATTGCTAACAAAACTAGTGAAACAACTTTCAAGAGCGGATCCGGCTGACATTCAGAAGAATGAGAGGTGAACTCGAAAGAGAAAGAGAAAGCAGTTAGATGTGATCCTCTTAAGGAAAAAATGTACGCCTATATAATCCTGCTTGAAGGCTTACCTGAGTTATGCGCCACCTTCAGTTAGCGAAGTTGGAAGTGTGCAGAAATTTTTGAAAAAAAACAACTCCTCAGACAACCGGAAATAGCATTTTCCAGGTGTTTTTGCGATATTTTTAGTTGAAAGGTATGAAAATTACTGCCGTTTTTCGTCAAAAGAAGAATCTAATCTTAAATATTTTCATATTCACACTCTAGCACTAAAGAAGGCATATCGTTTTTTAAAAATCTCAAATCTCATTTGGGGGGGGGCACACGGGGGTGGGGGGCACACGATTTTTCAGGGGGGAACGTGCCCCCTGTCCCCCCCCCCCCCTTGGTGACGTCACTGGCTCGGTATAACCGACCTAGCAACCATTTACTGTGTGGTCAGTGTCAGTTTGAACAGCAGCGGCACGGCATGAACAGAGGATATTTTCTCGATTCCAGAAATTGTGTTTTTTTACTGGAAATGTAAATTGCTGAATGACTTTTTAGCTAAGCAAGAATATCAGGAAATAATTACAAGTCATAAACATGCTACAATCCCCCCCCCCCCCCCTACAAAAGTATCCAGCTCCCCTATAGCCCCCACACCCACGAAAAAAATCCTAGCTACGCCACTGGGCGTTAATGTTTCTAAACTTCATATACTTGCAATTTGTTGTTTTATAATTGAAACTATAAAAGCAGCATATGATCTCAGCCTACTACGGCTGTACCTGATACGAATCAGTGAAGTTTGTGCCGCGGCTGAATGTTTTTGTCACCTGCAAAATGTCCACCGCAAGACTTCCGGTTGCTTCAGATACAAGCTGATGGACCTGACTTACAAACTCAGAAATAAAGCTAGTTCCGTGCCCTTAAAGCTCCCTGTAGAAGCTTTCAACCGGGCATGCTACCTTGTTGAAAGATTTTTGGCGACTTTCCAAGTTCGCGCACATAGGACCTGGCACCACACACGTACATGGGGAAATTTTTGCTAGCCTTGCGCTAAGCTAGCTAGCTAGGTACGTTTTGATCATACTAACTTCGACTCGGAGTATTTGTCTGCCGTGCAACGAACCGAAACTATCACCAGTATCAGGTCTGAAAATTCACCTGTTTGTAAAGTTAAATAGAAACTACTCAAGTGCAAGGGTGTTGAAGGGAACTGAAGAAGACACCGTTTTCTGAGTGAGTGCCCTGTGTTTCTGTTAACAAAGACAAAGAGGGATAGGATAGCCACAAGTTACTGTGCAGTGTGTGTGAAGTTACTACTAGGCCTAACAAGTTAGTTAGCCTAACGTGACATGTCAGCAGACTCGGCCTCCTGGGAGCATATCCCAATTAGCAGGTGTATTACTGCGTCCATTTGTTCGCCCTCAGATAGAGTCCCTAAAAGGAGCACTTTTTTGATATGTTATGGAATGAGCTGGGGTTTTCTGTAAGTTTCTTCTGAAAGTATATCAAATGAAGTACCATTGGTGAAAAAATGGGCGTAATCGAAGCAATTTTGTGGAAATTATGGGCCTTAGAAGCTGGCGGAGGCATACCTAGATTTTAGTGAAAAACAAGGCTTGGAAAAGGTGGTTTGAACTTTGAGGTGAAATAGCAAAAAATCTTCACGGTCATGATATGGTAAATTGAAAGTGCCATGAATGGCCAACTTGTCAGCTTTCATATGAGGGGTAGCTTGACCCTGGCGAAAACTTCGACAAGCTTTTAGAGGCCCGTTTACTTTTTGAATTTAGTGTGTAAGTCAATGGAGGAATTAATGGGGATATGCTCCCTCCTACTCCTAGCCTAGGGCCTATATGCACAGCACTAAGTTTTAACGTTAGGCCTACAAGTTAACTTAGGATAGGCTATCCCATTCTGCATTTTTAGCCAAGGCATATTCCGGTGGCTTTTAACTAGGGTCTTGCATAAAAGGAAAAATATTCCAGACCGTGGCCTTCAAACCCAGTGTAGCATTACCTTTTGCCAAGTCCTAACATTAGGCCCAGCCTAGCTAGTCACTGAACGTGACTGTATAATTCCTAGTCACTGAACGCGACCGTATAATCCGCTCCTTGTAGTCCCTCCTTAGTGTATAGCTTAGGAACGTAATGCTGGGTCCTGTTCAAGGGCTAGCCCAGCCTAACTTCAGATGTCTGAACTGCTTCATACTGTGCAAACACCACCAGGCTCCAGGCTAGGCCTAGGCTATTCTAGTCGGTTATCACACACAAGTCAGTGAGGATGACGAATTTACGCCTAGCTTAGTACAACTGGCCTTATTCCTTACACATAATTTTCACTTGGGCCAAGGCCTTAAGGTCAGTAGCAGGCCTCCCAAACTTAGGCCTATGTATTTTGAAGCAGTACCATAATCTCACAATTTTCCTCTTATTTCTCTTCAAATTATCCTTTGTCATATTTTATAATTTCAGTTTTGCATATTCAATGTAAAACAAGCAGTTACAAGTAATTTTCACATTTGAAGAAAAAAAATTTGTCACATGACTCTCAACAGCCAATCATGAAACAGGACAGTCTATTGCTCTACTTCAAGTTGGGATGACTGCTCTTGCCCTTTAATATCTTTTCAAGTATAATTTAGGCCTAATCATTAGGTGTAGGCCTATGCAATGAAGGGGCCAATTTATTCAAACATGGCCATGCAGCCAGTGGGCTAATTATGTTTGAATTTCCCTCAGTCATCCTAAGTTTGTAAAAGTTCTTGTAAACAATATTGCCTAATTACAGACATTTTTGCAGTGTTTGTTCATGCATTCCTGCCAGTTACAGGCACAATAATTTGAAAAGCCATTGCAAGGTTCTGTGGGCCCCAGATGGGCAGGTAAACCATCACTCTCTTGTGACCTGATGTTAGGGCAGGGTCCACAATTTAATAAAGGGCAAGAATAGTTAGCAAAACTTGAAGTAGTGTACAGTAGAAGACTGTCCTTTTTTGTGATGGGCTGTTGAGAGCCAGGTGACAAAACTTTTTATCTTCAAATGTGAAATTAACTAGAGTTTACTACTTGGTTTACCTTGGATGTGCAATATTGAAGTCACAAAATAAGATGGAAGATACTTTGAAAAGAGTTTAGATGAAAACTGTGATATTAAGTTGTCGCTTCAAAATAATTAAGTTTGGGGCAACTGCTCTTGACCCTTAAGGGTAGAGGCCCTAAATATGGTTGCACATTAGCACTATGAATTTGACTGCCCGCTGATGTACATCTCTGTTGGTGAGAGAACTTCAAGACTAGATTCCAGTGTGTATGCTGCTACAAATATCTTTGTCATGCAATTAAGACTTAAACACCAAATGTTTGCCATGGTGTACAATTTTCAGAAAAATTTATGTTTGTCCATTGGGCAATCATTTCAGTATTTTTTGTTGTTTGAGAGGAAAATTGGTTGTCTGAAACACATTTGGAAACTATGTAAGGGTGAGTGTGTTCAAGAACAATATAACTGTTTTTCAATAATAAAAAGATGTGATGTTTGGGAGACAAAAACAATGAAGTATGAAATATTGCATGATAGAAAGAGTTGCAGTACTGTCTTCAATCAGAAGAAGCAAACTGCTTTTAATTCTTACAGAGAAAAATGGTTTTCCACAGGACAACAACCTTTTAGCTTTTGGTTGTCCAACGGAAATTACTGTAAGTTGCCCCGGACAACCTGAAAAACATGAAGTCCCTGGTGTAACAATGTAAGAATTTATGTGATATTTGGCATAAAAATTCAGTGTTCAGTATGGATAGGCTACATGTAGGCACACATCTCCTTTTCTTCATGTGTTTTGCCTGGGTTTCCTCATGGGGTTGGATCAGGCAAAATTAGGGATAGGTTTATTTGAAATTTTCTAAAGTTAGTACAGTTTCATCATCAATGACTCATTTTAGGCCTGCAAATATTTTGCCTTGCCGAGTAAACTTGATGTAAATGATAACAATGCTGTATTCTTTATTCTGAAGAATCTTCTGAGGAAAATGGAAATCGAAAGCCTGAACATAACATCTTTTGCTGAGATGTCAAAGACTTACCATGCGTTGCCCATGTTTCCTGTGTTTGATATATCACATTACATACTAATGATACTGACGTTGAGGTTGGATGCAGGGATAGGTAAGTCATATGATTTTGTTCTTTAAATCTTTGAAGATTCACACAGACCTTAAATTTTGAGGTTTGTGAGTGTGTTTGCACACCATAACTAGCCTCAAATCACTGTGAGAAGTGTGATTTTTTGCAGTCTTGGATATAAAGAAAGGGAACTATGTGATAACTATATCAAATTTTAAAAAAGCGGTACACCTGCCATACCCCTTAACAGTGTTTATGCTAAACTGGTATGATACAATCTGGACACAATGGCTCATCAATTTGGCACTCTGATGTTTGCAGGAAAAAACGAAAAAAAGAGGCTTTCAATTTTTCCCACATTTGATGTGTGCACAGTTCCACAAAACTGACATTTTCACAGAGTCAAATATTCTCTTACTGAGCGTATTGACCCAATGTATAATTTCTTAGAGGAAACATTTATTTCCTAGTGTGATTTGCAGCACGTTGGAAAATTCTTAAACTTAAGACCTGCTCACAGAATTAATACTATACTATATTGCTGCACAACCAGAATATGAGGCAAAATCAGCTATGGTTGTTCTCTAAAGAGAATGTAGCATTACCATTTTTGTTTAGGAATATCCCTGTAGTTCCTAATACAATTGGTTTCTGCTTTTTCATCGACTTGAACATAATTGTTTATTAACTTTAGTTGGTGACTCCTGACTTGTGTTCAAGTAGGTTTTTCAGATTGTTTCAGATGTATACTCTAAATTCTAATTCCTACTATTTTATACATTTCTTTTGAAGATGCGGAAGGTTTAGCAGAGAGTAATGCCCTAGCTTGCTGGCTTTGTGGCATGCTTTCATGTTTTGGAGGCAAAATCATTGCAAACTTCCTGCTTGGTCAACCTATCATGGCTGCTTTTAGTTCCACCAAACATGTTATAGCTGCAACTGTGGTTTGGTATGCATTTCATTTTGTTCCTTGCACTGTATTTCTTCTTGTTAACACTTTGCTTGTTTTCCTTTCTTCCCTGCTCCCACAGAAAATGATGCACATAGCTTCAGCATGCACAGTTAAAGTCTTTAATATACTGGTGCTTGCTGCTTCACCCTTTGTGTTGGCAAATTCTATCAAAATCCCCAAGCATGAATGCTATTCAGTATGTAATCTAACAGTGAGAGTCTACACATCCAAAGCTTCAGTGTATGATATAATTTTCAAACACCTTGGTACAGTACATTGCTGTGTTCTTGGGTTGTTCGGTATAAGAGCTACAGAAACATAATTGAAGGCAGTCATTTGTCACCCCAAACTTCAATTTTGGAAGTAGTCTATGCAAATTTTCAATGGGTATAGCTCTTTGATTGACATCAAATTCAAAAATTGCAGAATCACTCATTCTACACAAAAGTATACAGCATGTACTGGAAGAGTTCTGATTACACGTCAGTGCCTTGTATACTCACCATGGTATTCCCTGAAGCAACAAACTGGGACTGTTTCTTGATGAGGATCAGTTTAAGACAGTTGTGGGAGGGGCTAGAAATAAGTGGAAGGGGTTAGAAATAAGAATAGTTGGGAATTGCAACTGTCTTTAATGAAAAGGTGTCTTTGAATACTCTTAACATTTGAGATGTTGGTAGCAAACTTTTATATGCAATTATGAATCATTATTTCATAGGTATTCAAAGAGTATGAGTTAAGGGAGGGGTAAGTAGCAGCCTCTACCTAACAGAATGGCTCAAAAAAGAGAATTATTCAAGACCTAATGAAAACAAATAGGTGGGCTGTGGCAGGCCTTGAATTTTGAGGAATACTAGTGAAAGTGTACACCATCACTCACCTTAAGTCGTGATAGTGTGATTTTCTGCACACCTATATGAAGAACTCGAGCCCAGTAAATTTATTTTAGTTCAATTAAACAGCGCAGCTACCATGCTCCTTAATTTTCTTAGGAGTGTGATTTGTAGCACACCTGGAGAATCTAAAACTCAAGACCTTCTGTCAGGAGTGTTTTTCAATTCCAAGAAATCAACAGAAATATTCGTCTGACTGAACTTGTGTACTGCAATTCTACAAACTGTACATAATAAACGTAATTAAAGTCATGTTATAGATACAGTAGACCTACATACTATCTGAAGTACCCCCAAATTTGAGCCCCAACACCATCACTCGTTACAATGTCAGTTTAATACCTCTTCCTATTTTTTATCAATTTGATAAAATTAGGTACTTGATGTTTTACTCACCATGGGATGTCTGTCATCAGTTCATGATGACAAAACTGGGGAAACTGTTGGTGTACCCTGTCAAGGAGTTTTCTCGTGCTAAAAAAGTTGCTTCTGGTGTGGCACAGGCTGCAGCAGTGTATCCTGAAGGATTTATTGTGATGGTCATCATCGGAGCAGTCAAAGGTATGTGCAAGTTAACTTTTGCCCTATCTTTAAAAAACAGTTTGAACATTTGCCTGAGTGTTTTTTATTTTGGAAAAAAAGAAAAAAACATGTAAATACTGTATATTGACATATTGACTGCCTTTGTAATTTTCACATACATGTACTGTACATGTTTACCATTGCAGGAAGTGGTAGCTTATTTATCAGGAACATTGAGAGATTGCTGAGAGGAGTCTGGATTCCAACTGCTAATGAAATAATGTCTCCTTCTGCGTAAGTACACCCTTCAGTGCCGCCTCTGGAGAGGATGTACAGTATATTGTACTGCTTTGTATATGGAACAGATATCAACTTATGTTTTGAATGGTTACATATAAAAGATATGACATTGATATTAAAAAAGATCACGCTTCATCTTGAAGAGGTTTAGTTTGAAAGAATCAAAGTAGTTTTAAGTGAAACATGATAAAGTAATGTTGTAATGATGTCAGCTTTCCTAACATTTCATAACATCATTATACAGAAGTTACAAAGAAATACACTCCAGTTTAGAAGTTGAATGAAAATACTTTCATACTTTGTATTGAACAACATGTAATAGTTAATGCTGGCAACGCTCAGAGGGGCCAGCAATTTGAAACTAACAAAAATTCTGAAATTCTAGAACTTGTAATACACATCAAGAATTTCAAATTAGCTCTGAATAGAACCTTTTTCCAATGGACAAAAACAGAAGCATTGCACTAAGAAACTGCTACTTGGAAAAGAGCCTATGTACAGTTTTTCAAATGGTCTTTAACTTTTACTGAAAGAGTTTTTAGTGTTACTCAGTCATGATTGCCCTTCACATGCTACCACATGAATCAGCAAGACTGGGAATAATTTTAAAAAATACCACTCTATCAAGTTATTAAACAACCGATAGTTTACCAGCATCATAACTGTGTGGGAGTTTTCTCATGTTTGTAAAGATCAAAAGTTATTTGTGGTCACAAAAGGTTGAAACCTTGTAGACATGACATTTTTAGCGGGATAACTGTGGAGGGATCTAATAGTCTCATCATGTGAATTAATTGCTCATATTTAGCATGCTGGTGGTCATGTCAGGTAGGTGTTCCCTGTTGTTTAAGTGGGTGTGAAAGGTCATTTTGGGTCACATGATTTCAAAAGGTTTTGACCTTTAGTATATCTCAATAATTGTGAGGGATCTCATATATCTGAAGGAAATATCTTTGAAGGGAAGAGTGTGCACAGTGCTTTTCGCTATTGACTAGGGTACACTGAGCTGCCTAGAAGTTCCAAGGTTTTACTGCAGCTTTCTTCAGTACAGAGATGTTTGCACTTTCCCACACAAAGGACTGCATTAGAGTCTACAAGAGTCAGCTGGGTTCTCCTCTGTGCTAACCCAACTAGAAAATGGCTATTATACATGTGGCCTGTATCATTTCTACTGTTCAGTAGTGCGTGGCCATCTATTTTTGCCAACTCAGAGCAAGGCAATGCTTCTTACAAGTTGTGTGGTGGTGCAAATGCACCACTTTACCAGCTCAATGGAACATGGCATATAACATAATACCTCAATGATACTTCAGCTGCACCACAGTGAAGACCTCCCAGTGCATAGGTAATCCCTTGTCCAGTGGTCTGTAACGTCTTTTATACAGTAGTTCCATGGACAGAGGAAGACATACAACTATACAAGTCACTTTATGCCGTTGTCTTCATTTCCATGTTTTTTCGTTTTTAAAGAAAATTTCATCTCTCTTATTGTTTCTGAAGGTTTTTGCATAAATACATTACCCCAAATCACCCCAGCCAAATCCCACAATCAAACATTTTTCTTGTACTTCCAGTCAACAGGCAACCAGGACAGCTTGATCAGAACACGCTTGATATAAAATTTAGTATGAAAAAGGTCTCAAAAAAGAGACCCCAAAATTGATTTGTGATAAAAAATGAGAAACATTGGGCAACAGTTCTTTTCAGAAGTTGGTGATGAAATTCAAGTTGCTTCTTTAATGTGACCTAACCTTCAAGTCTGTATTTTCTTTGCAGGACCTTTAAAATTTCTGTGACATGTGCATTTCTGCTGACCCTTCAGAGGATGGGTGTTATTCCGTTTCCTCCTGAACAGATCATGTTTGGTCTAACCATGCTAATTGTGCCTTACAAGGTATCTGTGATACTCCTGAAAGTGGGTGATCCCTACGTGCATGTGGAGAAGGTCATACGTCCTGTTTTGTTCAAGAAGAGAAAGGCTAACCAATCTCCAAAACAGCAGCAGAGTAAAGACGAAAGGAAGGAAGAGAAACAGAAGGACGGTGACAAAGATTCTAAAAAGAAGGCAGAGTGAGCAAATATAGAGCTTGAAGATACATTTTGTCGTGAAGTTGGTTTGAGGTGCTACTAATGATGTTTGCATGCTAGAGAAGAAAAAGAATGTTTGGTACGTACTCAGCAGAAGGTGTGCATTGGTCTGATGTCCAGACTACCTAAGACCAAGACCGCTCAACAGTTGGTCTAAACTTGTGTGAGACCATCCAAGAAGGGTGACTTCTTTCCTGAGACATTTGTTGTTGGTTTGAGGTCAGCTGTACAATACAGTGGGACTGCAATCCAGTTTTAGTATAGTCTGTGCATAGATGTCCTTAAGGGCACACCACTAGTGATGGACAGCCTCAATGTCCAGACCAGTAGAGGCTAAATCAGTGTTGTGTTTGGTGCAGGTCAGACCCCTCAATACCTACAGTACTTCAGTCTTGGGTGCTCGTGGCCAAGGTGGTTTGTTATAACTTTACTTAGATTAGTACTGTGGTTCCACTGCATTGCGAAGGGTTTTTTCATTTTCATTTCATTTATTTATTTTTGGTTTATCACAACACGAGATTGAAGACAAGTATCACAAAGTAAATAAGTAACAAAGAGTGTGAGAGGAAGTGCACTTAGAAACCCTTCAGGGCTTGTCGAGAAGTGACACTCCCTAAAAAAAAAAAAAAAAAAAAAAGAAATAATAAAGAAAAACGAAGATAGAAGATAAGACTAGGAAAAACAAAGAAAAAGTCATAACAGACATGCAACCCACTTTCCGCTTATTATCTTTGATTCTCCCCATAAAAAGTTTTGAGTCCAAGGGTATTCTTGTTTAAATGTCTTGACACATATATTTTTTTCCCAGGAGAATGTCCCTCTGTTTTCTTCCCCACCCAGCTATCCTGAAATTGAAGTCCTGGCACTAACTCTCAAATACCCTACATGCACAAGAACCTGTCTTGTTGACAAATAAGTGACAGGGTTCATCCCAACCTATGAATCAGGATTTTCTTTTTTCCTACAAGGAAAAGAAAGAGAACATGAAAAACCTGTCACTTTAATCTTGGGATAGTTATTGACTGTAACTGGCCCTTTTAAGAAAGCAGTTGACCTGTTTGTTTCGCCTCATTTCAAAATAGCATGCTTGACTGTGTGTTCTCTCTTCAGATATCCCAAATCAGAAATTGGTGAAATTAATGAAATTTTGAACAATTTCTCATGGTAATTGGTGGAGAGGGTTCCAAATCTTTGATTTTTTTTTTCTTTGTGGTGTATGCTAAAGTTAGGAAGGTAGAAGAAGATGCAGTTGTAAAAATATTATCATCTTGTCTTTACAGGTGAGGTTTTTAGTTGTATGTGTTACTGAGTTCTTCTAGTGTGCTTTTGGTTTGGTTAATGTTGTTTTCGTTCCTTCATTTTTGTCCTAACATATGTTTTATCAATATTTTGGGTGCTTATTTTGTGATTTACATTTTTCCTTCCTTTATTTTTATCAATGATTTGGGTGATTATTAATTAGATATGTGCCTCAAAGGCACTGGAAAAGTCAAATTCAAGATAGGATGTGAGTTGCATTCAAATGTGTTCATGGACCTCTAATATTATTGAAAAAGAAACAAAATCATGGAGTGGGTGGTGGGAAATTTGGCAATCAAGCATGGTTGTGCAGAATGTACAATGCTTGCCCAATGCCTATCTGCTCCAGTTTATAATGTACTGTATTGAAAAAATGCCACATCTAAATTGCTCCATTTTGTGCAGCAGTTACTGTCAAGAGTGGCAAATTGTTTTTCATTTGTAGGGTGGGAAAGCATTTCCTCATTTTGACAAAAAAAGAAAGAAAAAAAAAAACACTGTGAGACAAGTTATTTGTCAATGCAAGATTTGAAATTTCTCAAATATTGCGGGTAGGGAATTGATTTGCTAGTTGTGGTTTCTGTAAATGGCCGTCTCTGTGAAAATTTGTGGTTGGAAACTCTTTATTACTGCTGCTGCAGGACTTGGAAACATTGTCTCTGTGACATGTTATTCAGTACTGGGACTAAGATTTGCATCACACTTTAATACATGGTTGATATTTCATGGAGTTACATTTTCGTTATAAATTACATTGTTATCAAACTGCCATATCAGAGTGCTATACAACAGTACCGCTAAGAATTCTTTAAGTAGATACTGTACCAATGTGGAATTTTAATTTTGGGTGAGTGGTAAGGTTCTGTGGTTGTTGTAGATAAGGTTTAAAGGGATTTGATAACTTATTTTCATCTTATTTGCTAAATTTCTGGAGTTTCCTTTCTTTGTCACTTCATAATGGTTATTTAAAAGTACAGTGTACTTCCTTAAGTCCTTTTGGCAACATCAACTTTCTATTTCTCTAATTTGAATATTTAAATTCTTTGTCCCATGGAAATACTGTTTTGTACTGTATCTATTAAGGAAATACTCAAAGGTTATTTCTCATATTTAAACAGCTGAGTCAAACAGGCTGTTGTGAAAACAACATCTGTTGCTTATATACAGTATGTTCCATTGCATCTTGAATTTATTTTGCTGAAACCAAATTTTGTTTTCAACTTATTTTCAACCGTCCAGTGGTTCTTTATACCATTACTGAATTCATGCACACACAGTAAATTATATTTTGTGACTTTAGAAGTTGGACCACCTAAATATTGTTAAATTTGTGAAGTCGTTATCGCAAAGGACATGATTCTTTCAACAAAAGTTATAGTGAGCAACTCAAACAATGCCTTCTTTACTTGCACAGGTCCATCTTAGCCAATGTTTGTAGACTGGAGAAGCTTTATTTTTAATATTGTATGCAAGACTATCATAGATGTAAAGAAATTATTACTTATATTGTAATGTTCATTAGTTAAAGGTTAAGTCATAACTTCTTAAACAATGAGAAGCTTCCCTTGCAATAAAAGAAGATAGTTTTACCTTTTTGTTCATTAATCTGTCAGAACATTCTTATTCATTAAAAATTCTGGACGGTCTGAAATGAAAAATTGTCATTTATAAGAATTTTGTGGTAGCCTGGAAGGTCTCGATTTTCTGTAGGTCCTAGAAATTTGATATTCCTAGGCACCTATGTTTGGTTACCCAAATTGTGGGCAGGTTCATGTTCTTTGATGTTGCACTGAGAGCAGGGTACTTTGTATTACAAAACACTTAAAATACTCGGGGGTTTATTTTCTTGCTGCAGTAGCCAATATTGTGGCTGTAGGAGAAGTGACTGGGGGGGGGGGGGAAGGGGGGCTTCTTGCTGTGTGATAATAGACTATGGTTACAGTTATTGGTTAACATTGTTCTGTGCAGTGAGAATGATTAAATGTAGAATGCTGTGGAAAACATATTAATTTAAAATATAAAGTTATCTCATGGAAAGGTTGTGTACATATCCTTCCTTTTGAGAATTTTTGTAAGAATTTTGGTCATGTATACCATGTCAATTGTCACTTTGTCAATTTTTGCCACCTGATAGATTAAGTAGTTGACAACAAAATTGTATTAAAGACATGCAAAGTACCATTTCTTGCAGTTTTGGAAGCCTTTGTAGCAAGTTTTTCTTCTCATTGCAGCTAACAGAAAGAGCACTTTGCCTTGTTTCTCCCCAGCTTTAAAAAGTTCTGCATTCACCTACTGTATATTTCATTTAGCCATTTACTACAGTGTTATCACACAAGTAATACCACATAAAACAAGTGGGTTCTTTTCCGCAAAGGAAGAGTTGAGAGCCCGCTATTTTGCGTTATACTGTTTCTCTCTCTCTTACCAACTGAAACCCACCATTGCATTGAAATTTAAAATTGAAATTTCCAGGCTATGGGAACCCTGAATGAGGTAATTTGTATGTAAAATTTTTATGGATATGTGAATAGAACTTAAAGGGAAAGTACAGTCTCCCCAACTTGAATTAGTGTAGAAGTCTGTCCAGTATTATGAATGGCTGTTGGGAATAATGTGACAATATTTTTCCTTGTCAATTTTGAAATTTAAGAAGAGTAGGCCTAAATGTTTGGTTTACTTAGAATATGCAATATATTTGTATTGAAATGTCATGAAATGTACTTGGAATATAAATATGAAGGGAATTGTGAGATGTAGAGCTGTCATTTCGGAGCAAATTTGGCAAGACTGCTTGCACTCATGCATTGAACACATTTGAGCTGCCCTTTGATGGCTTCAGTGTGATGAGGGTTAAGTGTTTCTTTTTTTTGAGTTGGAGGCTGTACTCCATGAGGTTCTAGCACTAGAATTCATCTGCACACCAGTAATTACTTCCCAGAAGGGACTGCTCTCTCTTTAATATTTTCACATGCAGCATTTGATTCATAAGAAGCCACAATTAAAACAAAGGAATTTATTATTCTTCAGGTGCTTTGAACTACTATCTTTTAACATGTGCAGTTCCTTTAAATGACATTTTATATTTGGTGCAATAATAAACTTGTTAACTTAAAATATGACACAATTGTTTTCTTTTGATTGTGGCAGTTGTGCAATATTTATGTGTGTACGTTGGGGGATGTATCCTGGAAAGGGCCCTCTACAACCAAAACTCCAGAAACAGAAGCAAGTGGAGATAAAATAGGAAGCCACCCCTTCTGACTGGTTGCCCAGAGTATCATTTGCTTTGATGGTTGGGAAGTTTTCCCAGCCATTGCTGTGGGGAGGGGGGGGGGAGCAGGTTGCATTTGAGAGAGCAGAAGTGAAAGACCAACATGTAGCTTTTTTGAATAGGAGTTAATGGGTCTATCAAATATTTCTGTGGTTCAATTCAATAATCTTTGTTTCCCCCTTTTGAAATAGTAGCATCCTGTTATCTTGAGATGTACAGGTATTTTTAACCAAAATGATCAATTATCATCTTCAAACCAAGATATCTTGAGTAAAGGAAGAGAGTGTCAAAATAGGGTTTAGAAGGCATGATCTGAAATATTTTGCCTTTTGTGCAAGATGCAATTAGTGGAAAGCCACCAAAATATGCCTTTTAACTTTAATAAAGGGGAATAACTGAATCTAAAATCTTTTTAGTTCAGAAATTTCCAGGTTTGAAACGGAATTTCCACCTTTTCTTGAGTTTGGCATGTCTGATGTCATTTTGGGTCTGCACACTTCCAGAGAGAAAAGTTCCTCTGCAAGTGACTTGGCTTTTATAAGCTACACACCTCCTTGTCATCAACGGCTTTTCATTTATTAGAAAACAAAGCAATAGATGAAAAAAGGATTTCTGAGAGGGGAGGGAGGGGTCATCGGGAGGTGAAAACCATATTTTGGTGTTGAACGTAGCAAATAAAAAAGACGGGAATTGTACACACTTTCTTGTTTAAGGATACATTGATTAAATTTTATTTAATTATCATGAACTCCTTCATATAGTAGATATTGTTACTGTAGGCAAGCAGTGATAGGTTCAAATGAAATATCATACCTAGTACACCCAAATAGTATGCAAAAATTTGATGAATTCTTCTTACCCCCACCTTGCTGCTGAGTGGAATGTTGCCATCATTATGTGTCAAAATGGTACATGACATCCATTTCTACCAAAGGTAACATCTGTCTCCTTGGACAGGTGCACTCCAATTCCTGGGTATGCATAAACTCATACCTTTTCAGTATAATGAGATGGGGCTATACTGGCTAAGTTTCTAACCAATTGGTTTAAGTCAAGCCAGCCACAGCCTTTTTCTGGTTGCGGCTCACCTGTGCGCTGGCTTGTTTTCCCTACTCCATTGCTTACTATGCTGTTCACTTGCATGATGGCAGTAGGTTAAATTTTCCAAGTCTTTGTTATGACCCTATCAGGAGCTGAACTGCAGACCTTCCAGCTGTAGGCCGGATATATCGACAACTCACTTGACCATACACTGATGTGACTGCCAAAATAATACCTGCAGAGAAGCTGTTGCATATTTACTTCTGTTTTGAAGTAAGTACTTTGACAATTATAGCCAATACAGTTGCGAGAGTGGTGCACTTCCGCTGAGGGGCCAAGCTCATATAAAAGGCAAATTCACAACTGGTTTGCAAAACACAGACAAGAGTATGGTCTTGAGATGTGTTCTTATTACAGGTAAAAATGTCATGCATTAAAAGGGTAGAATTGCAATTTTAAAGTTGCTGCATTCATTGCTATTAACAGAGGTGAGGGAGGGGGTTACTTACAAAGAAGTCATGAAACATAAAGTTGCTAGGGAGTTTATCAGCCTCCTATCTGGCCTTTTGTTTCCAAAGCTCTGATTATATATTTGCCTTTATTTTTTTTATTATGCCGAACCAAAACAGCAAAGAAATCTGGGTTGTGCTTTAACTTTTTTTTTTAAATCAACACTATCCAACATTCAGCAGCAGTGCAAACAGATGACCACAGATGAAAAGGTACTTTATAAAAAGGATCACTATTCAAGGTTAGGTTATATAGAGGTTTGCAGTCCATTTTTCAACCACTTGGTTCAAGTCAAGCCAGCCACAGCCTTTTTTCCAGTTGTGCCTCACCATTCAAGGAAAATGAACAAAATGAAGATGACAACAGACTAATCAAGACAGTCAAGTGACTGTCTGATTTAAGTTGGACTTCTACTGGGGTCCACCCTTGCTTGCCTGTGTCATGGATGGTTGTACACTGAATTGTATCTTGATTCCCTCAATTTTGCCGAATGTAAGCATTTCATGTTCACAAAGTCAATAAATGAAAATGATTTAAGGCTGATGAACCCCACTAATGGCTGCCTAAAGTCACTCAACACAAGTGCTGATCTGATTCGTCTACAGGGTTTGGGTCATGTTCTTTGGAGGAAAGAAGGCAGGCACTGAGACATTTGTCAGTTGCATCTTAGGAAAACTCAGTTTTTCTTCAAACCAGCCTGATTTTCTCCCAGCTCAACCTTTGAATTGTACACATGTACAAATACTTGCTTTGCATTGGAGGTAATTGCTATCCCTACTTATTATTGCTTGCACTTGACAATTAAAGCCTGTACAAGATAAATGCTGGATGAGAAAAAATAGCAAATTATTATCCTTCAACATATTATCCTTAAACCTGACCTTTGAAATAATTTAAAGGAAAATTTGTGCACCCAGTTTTAAGGTACTTGCCAGCCATAAGCATAGGACTTACTTTAAAACTGTTTGTAATGAGGCTTACTCCTTGCTTCAATGAAATAACAAAATATAGTACATTTTGACATGATAACTGCCAAAAGGAGCTTTTTCATTTGCAAGTTTGGTAAAGGCAATTCTTGCTGCAGCATGCCAGTTGTATCAAAGAGTAGTTAGTTAGATGGAGTTTTACGGCCAAGTTTCCAACCTATTGGTTTAAGTCAAGCCGGCAACGGCCTTTTTTCCAGTTGTGGCTCACTGGCTGGTTTTCCCTACTGCATTGCTTATGCAAAGCATCACGCTTTGTGTAGAATGAATTAAAATTCATATGAGCATACGGCAGTAGGTTCCATTTTTAGAGTCTTTGGTATGACTCGACCTGGGAACAGAACACCGGCCTTCTGTGTGAGAGTTGGAGATCATGTGAAAATAATTGAAGGGGCAATCAGAGTGTGACAGAGAAATATCAACCATATTGCTTTTGCTTTTAAACTGATTGTTTGCCAGAATATGGAAACTTTAAAGAGGTCTTTGTGGTTTAAAGAAACATTAATTTTGTGTTACTGTTAAATGAAAATTTCTGAATACATGTCGGGTTAAAAATTCCACAGAGATGCAAGACTAGACAGCCTCCACTACACTGTAACCAATCACAAAAACACACTGTGATCACAGATCATTGTTTGTTAGTTGCAAAAATGTGATGCAGAATCAAAGCCGTAAAACAATTGTGAAAAAAAAAAAAATACTGATTGCCACTTTAAAGGGCAAGAGCAGTCACCCAAAAATGAAGAAGAGTATGACCTGTCCAGTTTTATGATTGGCCATTGAGAGTCATGTACAGTAATAACATTTTTCCTACTCAAATGCAAAATTTACAAGAAGTAACAGTTTGGTTCACCGTGTATATGCATTATTGAAGTCATAAAATATGATAGAAGATACTCTGAAGAGAAATAACAAGACAATTGTGATATTTAGCTGTTGCTTCAAAATAAGTTTGGGGGGGGGGACTGCTCTTGACCTTTAAACTGCATCTTCCTCAGCCAAACTGCAGCAGTTGCCGCCATGCTTTGTCTCAATGAGCAGTATTATAAAAGCAGCATTAAATTAATCTTACCATGGTGAATTGTAAAGAAATAAGACACATGACTGTTTTTCCTGCAGCTAGGCTGAGGCAGCTGCAGCCTGATTTTGACATGTGTCAAACTAGATAAGCGTAGGCACTGATGGCATACCTGGCTAAATCAGCCTGAAATTAAGCTTCTCCTGAGTAAAAAATAATTTTCAAATGGAGCTAAAGATAAAACTTAGGTTTTTAGACAGGTTCATTTGGTCAACCTAAATAAAACAGTGAACAACTGGAGTTGCAATAATAGTTGTTTTAATCCATAGTGTATTATCATTTCCCCCATGTAGGGTTAGCAAGGCTGTCAATTTGCCAGGGTTTATGGCTCAGTTCCTAGCTGACTGATTTAAGTCAAGCCAGCCAAGGCCTTATCTCCAGTTGTGACTCACTGGCTTGTTTGCCAACTCCCTTGCTTTAGCTGAGCCCCAAGCACAACGGGAGTAAGTTCCATTTTTAAAGTCTTTGGCGTGACTCTGCAAAAGTCAAACACCACTCCAAAGCTCCCAACTACAAGTTGGTTGCTTTAGACACTTAACAATTCAACAACACTGAAAGTCATACATTTAAGAGCAATCTCATATTTTTACTACAAAGTATCAGTTTCTCATCACATATGTCTCATATCAGTAGGATGAAAAATTTCACTCATAACGGAAACAGTATGTCACTGGCTCATAAAACAAAAGCTACAATGCCACCTTAGTTCAGCAATACACACCACTGAGGCCTTCAGTACTTCCAATTTTTCATAGGCATATTTATAATGTGAACAAAATGTCTCCAAAATATTTCCAGGTTTAAGAGACATCTAAAAATAAACCTTCCTGGGCATACAGTACAAAAGTGCTGTTTCCTGCAATCTAAGAGTATTTTTGGCAAAAGTCACCCTGGTGGGACCCCCACACAAATCAATGGTCCCACTCCACTTCAGTATAGTCTGCTGGGGAATCCCACTTTCACCATCCACACTGAAGGTTGAAAGCCTTGGGCATGTGCTTCAATCTTGGGGTGGGGAGGGGGGGAGGGGCAAGGCACTTCACACAAATAGATGGTTCCACTCCACTTCAGTATCGTCTGCTGGCCAATCCCACTCTCACCATGCACTAAAGGTTGCATGGTCAGCTCTAGGCATGGGCTGCAATCCCATGGGGGCAGAGGCAAATCACACAAATTGATTGTCCCACTGCACTTCAGTATAGTATGCTAGCGATCCCACTGTCACCATGAACTGAAGGCTGACAGCCCTGGGCATGGGCATGTCAACCCTGGGTCCCCCTTCTTCCCCCCTCCCCCCCCCTCCCCCATCCACAGCATTTTGGATATACTACCATTGACTTAAGACTTTTCCACACTACAGATTTTGATGGAAGTGAGCATGTACCTCTACATGTAAGTAAAGATTGTCGCTGCTGGCCTTGGTGTACTGTGTGTGTAACACAAAACTGTAGTCATGTTTCCAAGTATCAAATACATGATGAAAACAACCACTCATATTACTTTAACTGATAGTAATGCATAGCCGATGTTTGTCATAGAGGGAGACATTTTAGTAAATCTTTTACTTATTTGTCTCTCAAAAGAGGTAGAATCACTGGAAGCCTCTATACTATTTAAATGCACGCTTTGCAGACATCTTTTAGTTTTACCCATAAAAACAAGAAGAGAGTTTTTCACAAAACTCTTTTGCTAAACACACCACATAGAAGGTACAAGCAGACCTCTCTTAACCTGGAAAAAAAAATACAGTACCACCTCCAGCCAGGGTGACACAGCCACATTTACCTTAGACACCAGCTGGCAAGATGTTGTACTGGCGTAGTCCTAGCAGTGTAGTGGATTCCATGCTTATCTTTGTTATATTTCGCATTGTACAGTACTCTTAATTCCACCCTTACAGACCTTCAAAGAAAATGGCAAGTTCCAATTAATACCGATTTCTACTTTTAACAGCATCTAAGAAATATTAAAAATAGCATCCAATACAATATTTTACATCATTTAGCTATTTTAGCTATAACCTCACCCCTATATTAAAAAAGAGTACAGTACAACAGATATTGTTATGAAATTGTGCTGTTGAAATTAAACATAAAGTTGACTGTAACTCTTTGTAACCAGAATGCAAAAATGCATTGAGGTTTCGATGATGCATACAGAACATGTTCTTTTCAAAAAATGCTGCATTTATTGTAACACATGGTGACCCAAAGTGACCTTTGACTCCACCAGTAAGTAGCTGGTTTTTCTTTTAACCAAAACACTTCTACAATGAAAACCCAAATTTCATGCTGTGCCTTAAGATAATCTATCCTATTAACAAAGTTTTCATAGTTTGATCTCTGGTGACCCCAATTGACCTTCAACCTCCACCAAGGACAACAGAAGCCATCTTCCAACCATCACACATCCACATTCTAACTTTGAACCCTCTCTCATTTTCCCACCTTGAAATACAAAGTAGGAGTTTTCAAGGTTTGACCTTGGATAACCCCAGGTGAACTTTGACCTTTACCAAAATTAATAGGGTCCACCCTCTCGTCATAATTCATTAACAAACCAAGTTTGAAAAAAATCCAAGCTTCCTACCATTAGATATCATGCAAACAAGGTTTTCAGGGTTTGAGCCTCCTGTGACCTTGGATGACCTTTGATCTCTAACAAAATCAGCAGGGTTCTCCCCTCACATTATGATGCATCAACATACCAAGTTTGAGATTAATCCAAGTTTCCTACCTTGAGATATCATGCAAACAAGGTTTTCGAGTTTGACCCCCTGCAACCCCAGATGACCTTTGACCCCTACCAAAATCAGTAGGATTTTTCCATACATCAAAACGCATCAACATATCAAGTTTGAAATCAATCTAAGCTTCCTTGCTTGAGATATCATGTAAACAAGGTTTTCAGGGTTTGGCCCCCTGTGACCCCACATGACCTTTGACCTCTACCAAAATCAATAGGGTTCTTCCTTACATTATGATGCATCAACATCTCAAGGTTGAAATCAATCCAAGCTTCCTTCCTTGACATAATGTGTAAACAAGGTTTTCAGGGTTCGGCCCCCTTTAACCCGAAATGACCTTTGACCTGTACCAAAATCAACAGGATTCTTCCTTACATCATAATGCATCAACATGACACGTTTGAGATTAATCCAAGTTTCCTACCTTGAGATATCCTGTAAACAAGGTTTTCCAAATTTGACCCCCTGTGACCCCAGATGACCTTTGACCCCTACCAAAATCAGTAGGGTTTTTTACATACATCATAATGCATCAAAATATCAAGTTTGAAATTAATCCAAGCTTCCTAACTGAAATACCATGTAAACAAGTTTTTAGGTCTTGACCCCCTGTGACCCAGATGACCTTTGACCTCTACCCAAAATCAATAAGGTTCTTCTTCCCATCATATTGCATCAACAAATCAAGATTCAAATCAATCCAAGCTTCCTACCTTCAGATATCGAGTAAACAAGATTTTCTGGGTTTGACCCTCTGTGACCCCAAATGACCTTTGACCTCTACCAAAATCTAAAAAGGGTTCTTGCTTACATCATAACACATCAACATCTTGAGTTTGAATTTAATCCAAGTTTCCCAACTTGAGATATCATGTAAAAAACGTTTTGGGGGTTTGACCCCCTGTGACTAAATGACCTTTGACCTCTACCAAAATTTGTAGGGTTCATCTACCCATCATACTGCATCAACATATAAAGTTTGAAATCAATCCAAGCTTCCTACCTTAAGATATTGTGTAAACATGGTTTTCGGGTTGGACCCCTGTGACCCCAAATGACCTTTGAACTTGACCAAAACCCATACCATTCTTCCTCTTGATATGGGACATCTATGTACGAGGATTTGAAAACTTCCAGACATTTCTACCTTCAGATACTGTGCTAATGAGTGAAATGTAAAGTGTTTCAGAATCCTATGAACATTTCTACATTGAGATACTCTGTTAGTTAGTTAAATGTAAAGTGTTTGAGTCATGACACCTGTCACACCAAATAACCTTTAAACTCGTTGAAAACTGATATTGTTCTTTTTCTTGATATAGGACATCTATGAACCAAGTTTGAATACTTTCAAACATTCATACCTTCAGATACTGTGTTAATGAGTTAAATGTAAAGTGTTTCAAGTCCTATGGCATTTCTACATTGAAATACTGTGTTAATGACTTAAATGTAAAGTATTTCGAGTCCTTTGACACCTGTGACCCCAAATAACCTTCAAACTCGATGAAAACTTATGCTGTTCTTTTTCTTGATATGGGACATCTATGTACCAAATTTGAATACTTTCAAACATTCCTACTGTGCCATATCCTATTGTAAAGTGTTTCGAGTCCTTTGACCCCTGTGACCCCAGATGACCTTTGAACTCCACCAAAAACGATAGGGTTCTTCCTCTTCATATGGGGCATCTAAGTACCAAGTCTGAAAACTGTCAGATATTCCTATCTTGAGATATCGTGTTAACGAGTTAGTTGTGTTAAATGTAAAGTGTTTCGAGTTTTTGACCCCTGTGACCTCAAATGACCTTCAAACTCGACCAAAATCGATAGGGTTCTTCCTCTTAATATAGGGCATCTATGTACTAAGTTTGAAAACTCAGCGACATTCCTATCTTGAGATATCGTGTTAACAAGCAAAGTGTCACAAACACACACACACACACACACACATACACACACACATACATACATACATACACACATACGCCATCATGAATGCATAGGTTTCTCTTATCATCGAAACCAAAAACACAGTTCAGATCTGTCCAGATTTAGAATTACAATCTATAAAGATCAGTTGAAATAATATTTTGTTGTTCTGTATTAAATTTTAGAATTAAAGGTTGAAACAACAATGGACCATGCATTTGCACAGGATACTGTTCAATAGGTGGGCTAATGCAAGTGACAGTTTTTTTATGTATTTAGCAGGAGTTTTACAGCCCAGTTGCTGATCAATTGGTTTTAGGTTGGGTGAGCCAAAGCCTTCTTTCCAGTTGTGACTCACAGGCTTATTTTTCCTACTTGATTGCTCATGCTTAATCTTTCCAAGCACATTGACAGTAGGTTCCATTTTTAAAGTCTTTGGCATGACCTGGCAAGTAATAAGGAAAGGTTGCCGCATTATATGAAATAGCCCTTACTAAAACTGCCTACCACTAAACTGCCTAAAACTCAACTTTTGGGTGGTACGTCAGGTTTTTAATTGATATTAACACCCAAAGTTTCTAGTCACTCCAATGCTAACTAGGTTTAATCATATTTTAGTTGATTTCAGGGCTGGAGTGATTGTAAACTGTTGGTGCAAACATTCAGTAAAAACCAGACTTAACTGCCCAAAAGGTGGGTTTTAGACTGTTTAGTGGTAGGCAGTTTTAGTAAGAGCTATTTCCTGTAACGAGTGCAAGTGCATCCAGTAAAAGCTGTGACTTCAAAGTGTGCACATTATCCTATGCAAATGGACAGGTGCAGAGTGGTTCAACCTTGTTCATTATTAAATGACAATATTTCAATTTAAAAAGACAAAAAAAGAAGTAAAATTTCATTTTCTTCTTAACCACATTTAAAAAGTACATCCCACAAAGAAAATGTGACTAGCCTAACATGGGTACATTTATCTACACCAAGAGTTTATCATAGCATAATGGTCACCTGACCATTATGGACCAATAGAGATTGAGGAATACTAACAAGTATGAATGAATACCTTAATCAACCTTTCCACTCTGAAAGACCGAACTTTGTGCAATGTATACCTTTAATGATGAAGTTTCACACCAGCTCTAATACCAATAAGAATTCAATAGGATATTAAACTAAGTATTTAAACATTACTAATTAATGCAAAATATTCATGAATAGGCAGCTAAAGAAAGACTTAAAAATAAAGCCATCCCATTAGGTGCATTACAGTTACATTTGCATATTAAACTTCAGCAAGTGATTATTTTATGAAATTCTCATATCATATCATTATCTACTATCACACTTTCCTTTTGTATGTATGTTACCAGATCATCAAAATGTTTTCTGTTCTATCATTAAAACTTGCATAGTGCAATCGCTTCAAAATTACCATTGATATTAACCCTTAATATTAACCCTTCTACGAAAGTACTGATATTCTGCACCATCGCTCTTCCAGTTAGAGTCATCCACCAAAATTGAGCATAACTGCCAAAGTCCCTACTAAAACCAAAAGGTATCAGATAAGTCAAATACGTCCTAGTACCTGTACGTGCACTGCCTTAGAACCAATGAACCACAGTCCCCTTTGTTTTTCTGTGAAAATTTTCCATGCTGTATTAAACAGGGGATATAACCATGATCAATTAAACAAAAATACCCAATATGCACAGAAGATAACAGGTAAATCTTATCCCAAACAGTATAGGACTTAAAGTAAGTTTAGGCAGGGAAAGCAGCTCCCCATCATCCGTCCGTCACAATTATTAATATTCAAAGACTAAACCATAGCATGCAAATGGGTGACCCTTTTCTGATATAACACGATCTTTGAAAAGCAAGAAGGATAGCACCTTACACTTGGCTACCTTACTGTGTGACATTTGTAGTTTGAACAATCACATGAGCTTAAATTACCGAGTCTTTACGCAACATTTTTTATGTTTGACTTAATTTAGTTTACCATGCCCTCTAAAGTGGTAGAGGCTTTACACACATTTTCTTAATGTTTGAATATTTGTACCGAAGATATAGACAAGTTCCACTTTCAAAATGAATTTCCAAAATCCAGCATTTCCAAAATTCAGTATTTACTCAAAAAGGCAACAGAAATTTGTGATGTAGAACATAAAGAGCTATCCATTTTGAAAATCAACTTTGAAAATAGAATTTGTTTTTAATATTTACTCTGTCAAACTTTACTCTTCAAATTAACCAATATGCCATAACCCTTGTATTTCATCATACTTAACGGAACAGATGTTACTGCCAAAGTTTCTTGATGCAACTGAGATAGTGTCTGTTTTACATAACTATAATGTAATATCTGAAGTTAGTTTTGTTCTCAAAAATCCCCCCCCCCCCCAAAAAAAAAAATAAGTACTGTCATATTTGCTTGAGTATAAGTATACATTCCAGGCACAAACTTTAAGTTACTTTAGTGAAAAGAAAATTATGCACACACCTTAATTTACTGTTAAGTGTGATTTTGAAAATCATAGAAAAATGTAAAAATATCCATTTATAATTCAGAAATAATGAAAACTAGCTTTATAATTCATCTCCACATGCATACATCCTCTAAATTTGCAGAATGCCCCCATTCCCCCCCACAGATGACACATCTCCCAAAATTTTGAGTTTACTTGATAAATTCGTTGAATCATGATTTTTTAACCAATCTATAGTATAACATGGGTGCTCACATGTAGTTTTGTGCAATAGACTGTTATATAAACTGCCTCTTTTGTGGTAAAATTTTCATTTTAATCTGTAATTGAGCAGGACTAATGAGAACAAATTTTCATACAGTTAGGCCACAGAGGGTGGTAAAAGTCTGTACTGCATACTCACAGGGAAACAAAGTGCACTATGTGCTTCGTGTTCCCACAATTCCATGCAATGACAAATTTTTAAATTTGCGTATTACATTCGTACTTTTTAAATTATTGAATAATTAACACCTCTTTAAAATTTAAACAAATCTGCCTTAACCACCTGAGTTGCTTTCAGCTGTAGTGGATCCACCTCAGAGTAATTTCATGGGTGCCACTTTCAATTCCCCAGCTAATTCATTCTGTAAGGAAAAATTCACAGCTTTACCATAAAATTTGTCACTTTTGAATTAAAAGCATTCTTAGCACAAAATGTCTCACTTAAACAGCGCACCCTCAATTACACAACACCAGCATGTTTTGTACGTAAGTTCAAGGCCAAATCTTCTCAAACCAGTAACTTTCAATTTTCTTAACATGCCTTCTTATAAGCCCTCCTACAATTGTCTAAAACATATCCTCATCAAGATGCAATCTCAGTTGATTACTTCAGGGGTATTAAACAAGACCCAATGTGTAATTAGATAACTCTCAGTAGAGTACATACTGTGTAATATGAGCTGCTCTGCATTTTTTTAATTTGCTGTCAATCAAAGAGCTGTTGCACTGATATTTGGGAGATGTGTGGGATGGGGTGAACATGTCTTTCTTATGTAAAATCATTCCAGCTAAAAATATGCTTTGTTCTGAATTTTAAAAGCTTAACCCTCTCACCCCAAACAATTCTAATTCTCCTATAAACCTACTCACTTAATCTCCTCCCACTACTATCTAAAATTCATCCTCATCCAGATGAAATCTCATTTTATTGCTTCAGGGTGAGTACCACAAGACCCCAACATGTAAGCAAAACACTCTCAGTACAGTACATACTGTGAAATATGAGCTTCGGTTCTCTGCATTTTTTTAACTGGCTGTCAATTTTTATAAGAGTTGAGCCAACTGAAATTTCTGTGGACTACAACAAAAATTGTAGTTTGGAGTGTCATGATTAGGTCTTAAAAACAAGTTTCATTTCTTCCTAAATTCTATCACTTTTCATCATATTTTTAAAAATTCAACAATTTTGAAAACTGAAAGCTGAAAATAATACTTCCAAAACATTTCCAAGCTTGTAGAAATTTGTAATGAAGTGGTAATCAGAGTATGTTTTTTCCATTTTTCACAACTTTAATTCTGCACACATTGACTTCAAAACTACAAAAACATGATCTACGATTGCAGTCTAAAGTAACACTTGATTACAGTGTAGTAAAGGCTGAGTATACAGGTAATCTGTTTAGATTTTTTTAACTTGACAAATATTCAAAAATTTTCGATCTTTTCAATTTTAATATTCTGTCAAACTCTGATTGCCCCTTTCAAAGAAGAATCTGGAAGATTATGTAGGATCTTACCATTGAAGTGATGAGATTTTTGTGATAGGTGATTCCTCCGTCTTTATCGACTTTTTCCATATGATGACGTTCTGGGTCCCCTGCGACTAATACTGGCTTATCTTTGTCTGCCTGATAAGATCAAAAGGAACATAAATCTAGAGATATGCAATGCTGATTGACTGTTCTCTGCAGTGCCATATCTTTTTACTAAAATATCTTTGTTTAATTTCTTGAGCCTATCCCTCTTAGCTCCACAGAACTCTATGAGCAAGTAAATTAGATCAGGTTTTATGGCTCAGTTTCTCACAAACTGGTTAAAGTCTGACTGGAAACAGCTTTTCTCCAGTTGTGGCTCAATGTCTTGTTTTCCCCTTCTCCATTGCTTATGCTGAGCGCCAAGGACAAAGCAGAAGGTTCCATTTTTAAAGCCTCAACAACTTCAAGCCAGAACAACTTCAGACCTTTCCGCTGCCAAGTTGGATGCTCCAACCACTTGACCATGCATGCAGTCAGTCACTTTATGAGCAAGGTGATGGATTGTGATATGGTGAATTTGACTGAGTTTTAGTTCCATCTAGCTACATGCACATACATCCCACAAATACTCAAGATTGAGTTTTACTTCCATCTAGCTACCTGCACCTACATCCCACAAGTACTCAAGATTGAGTTTTACTTCAATCTAGCTACCTGCACCTACATCCCACAAGTACTCAGGATTGAGTTTTACTTCAATCTAGCTACCTGCACCTACATCCCACAAATACTCAAGATTGAGTTTTACTTCCATCTAGCTACCTGCACCTACATCCCACAAGTACTCAAGATTGAGTTTTACTTCAATCTAGCTACCTGCACCTACATCCCACAAGTACTCAGGATTGAGTTTTACTTCAATCTAGCTACCTGCACCTACATCCCACAAGTACTCAAGATTGAGTTTTACTTCAGTCTAGCTACCTGCACCTACATCCCACAAATACTCAAGATTGAGTTTTACTTCGATCTAGCTACCTGCACCTACATCCCACAAGTATTCAATTACTTATGCAGAGCATCACACACAACAGATGGTGGTTCCAGTTATAGCTAACATAAGTACACAATAAAAGTGAGATGTTATGAAGTCTAGATTAGCTGACACTGTAAAACATGTTTGTATGGATATGTCTTTAAAATTACATCTCACTAACTAACTCACAATGAGTGCATTCGCCAAAATTGAAAGCTAAAGATGGCAAGGGCCAAAGATATCACATCCCAATCCCAATGGTTAATCTTTACAGCATACTTACTGTTACAGCATACTTACAGTTACAGCATACTTACAGTTACAGCGTACTTACAGTTACAGCGTACTTACTGTTACAGCGTACTTACTGTTACAGCGTACTTACTGTTACAGCGTACTTACTGTTACAGCGTACTTACTGTTACAGCGTACTAACTGTTACAGCGTACTAACTGTTACGGCACACTTACTGTAACGGCACACTTACTGTAACGGCACACTGACTGTAACGGCACACTGACTGTTACGGCAGACTGACTGTTACGGCGTACTTACTGTTACGCCGTACTTACTGTTACGCCGTACTTACTGTTACGCCGTACTTACTGTTACGCCGTACTTACTGTTACGCCGTACTTACTGTTACGGCGTACTTACTGTAACGGCGTACTTACTGTAACGGCGTACTTACTGTTACGGCGTACTTACTGTTACGGCGTACCTACTGTTACGCCGTACTTACTGTTACGGCGTACCTACTGTTACGGCGTACTTACTGTTACGGCATACTTACTGGATCCAAACCCCTCAGCATTCCCATTAAATCTGACATTCTGTCTTCAAAACCATCGCAGAAACATTCTGGATTGATGGCAGCAAACATCTGGCCCTGTTAAAAAGTACATTAAGGTATAAAGGCCAGGTCACACTACAGTGATATCGGATCCGATTTCGTTCCCATTTTTGTGAGTTTTAATTAAAGCGGCTCATTGAGTTGGTTCATGAAATTCCACAAATTTTTCCAGACTTATTAAGTTTTCTTCACATACCAATAACAAATGGTCTACCTTAGACAATCCCCATATCCTACAAACAAATAACTGTTTTATGTGTGAGTACGTAACAGTTCAATTCGGTTTTCATAAATTCGTGACCAGACACTTTTTCAAATTGTGCACAAAACAGTTACAATTAAGTCAGGACATCACAAAATTTAAAATTTTAGCTTTTCCCGACTATTGGATATGAAACCTGACTTACTGTGTTATGTATAAGCATTGTCATGTTGTAGTGACCCTTTATCACTCTCATTTAGTTATCGATATTAACTCAATGAGCCTCTTTAATATCTCCTCCATCTTTGGTCAAAAAGAAACAAAAATTTGCCAACCTGTAAAGATATATAAATTTTATCACATGACTACGAAATTCTAAGTTACACCAATTATTCTGTGACATCACATCCGCAAACAGCTATTTATTGGATATTCGTAGTCCGATTAGCTTTTTGTCAATGTGACGTCACAAAATTAAGTTAAAGTAGTTTATATTCATTTCCGTGGTCCTCTCATACCGGTCATATATTTACACTGGATGGCAAATTGTTGGTTCTTTCCGACACTGGATGGAGGAGGTTTTAACTAAAACTCACAAAAATCAGACAGTAATCCCATCCAATATCGCTGTAGTGTGACCTGGGCTAAAGACTATATGCAGCACTGACTTCTACTTACAGCATCAGCATTGCTCATGCAAAGGAAAACATTTATTCTGGAATCATTTGTCTGAAATCAAGTCACTTCTTTCTAACAGAGTACACTAACATATCATCAAGACTGTTGGCTGCCTATCTATTTATATTGTCCTTCTTGCAGTAACAGCAACCATAGTTTAAGGTTAGGTTAGGTTAGGTTAGACAGAGTTAACCAGTCCAGTTTCCACTTAATTAGTTTAAGTTGAATCAACCATGGCCTTTTTTCCAGTTGTGGCTCACTGGTTTATTTTCCTAACTCCATTGTTATGCTGAGAACCAAGCACAATATGGCGACAGGTCCTTCTGTGCATAAAAAAAGGGGTTGTGTCATGGGGGGGGGGGGGGGGAGATTTTAGGAATGACACGAGGGAAAATCTAAGGATATAGAGAGAACTAGAAAGCCAAAAGGCTTAGTGATTCCTTGCCATATGATATATTGTAATAATGAACATGGATGCCCACATGACAAGCATGAGATCCCTCACAAATACTGAGGTTTACTAGTAAGGTCAAACCCTTTTGAGATCATGTGACCCAAAATGACCTTTCCCCCTCACTTAAAGCAATAGGGAGCAACTAAAAAAGATCATCAACATGCTAAATATGAGCAATTCACAAACTGAGTATGAGATCCCTCCACAGTTCAATAACCACATAAAAATGTCATGTCTACAAGGTTTTGCCCTTTTGTGACCCCAACCTTTGACCTCTACAAATAAGAGAAATCCCCCATGCAGTGATGATGCTGGTAAACTAAGTTGTCTATTAACTTGATAAAGAGATATTTTTGAAACAAGCTCTTTTAAATCAAAATTTCGGGTACTGAGGATGGCTCTCTATATAATGATGTCTCTATGATCCAAAACGTTGACTGCATTGAGGTTAGTGTTAGAACAAGCCCTAATCCTAACAGTCATCCATGAATTGGAACATACAGTAGAGACATCTCAACAGAAAGGTGTAACCTTGGCTATTAGTGGTGGTCCTTTTGTATTTGTTTTCTGGTGTAATGTGCCTCCCAAAGGCTGTGATGTCCTTGAAAATTAACAAAAAATGGGAACCCCAGTAATCCAGAAATTAACAAGATTTGTAATTTGCCTTAAATTGTCTGCTTGTAGGAACACCACATAACAACATACACGTCAAGTGTCCTTTGTTTGATACACAGTAGATACTACTATGCTTGTTTTGATTACATGAACTACAGTACTTTCTGAAAAACAAGCCTTACTGAGAGGGCTAAATAAGCGTCAGACACCATCTCTAGACAGGTAGGAAATGGTTAAATCCTTTGAGCTGTATGATTCAATGAGAAAACCCTTCAGGACACTGTGGCAGTCAAATGTGATAAATTAGGTAAGATAACAGTGACCAGCAATTTTCACAGACTAGTGGGTCAGTTACAATTTGATTCATTCAATTAGATAATCTCAGTTCAAGCATGCTTAAGGGTATTTGATCCAAATGATCAGTTATTTAGTTCTTTTTATAAAACTAACTACCCGTGGTGTATTCAATTATCTAGTTCCCACATACATGTCCTTATGAGGACAGAGGCACAAGGTTTGTCTGTAACTTTTAACAATCTTTGATACTAAATTTAATGTTATCTTCATTTTTTCTTTAGGGTTGAGGAAGAAACAATGTTTGTATGCTCTAAAAGAAATTTTGGGCATCGTACAGAGCACTTGATTTGTTCAAAGTTAACACTTATGAAGTTCCCCACTGAACAATTCCTCTGCTTTGTGGGCATGGATTTTATTCTACCCACTTACTCTTATGCGTATTAATACTGGCACTACATGTTATAGGGCAAAACTTCAAACCAAAATCAACATATATACTGTACAGAATGCACTTTTATGCACTTTAGACATTCTTAATACAGTGAGATTGCTTCAGTACATAATTTGAAATTACCCAACTTGATCATTTACAAAATGAAGTGGTTTCCAAACACTTACCTATGCATCTTACATTACCCATGCCATTCAAAACTCTTAACCCTATGCACTAATGAATATAAACCTGAACAGTTACCCTTTTTTGAATAAAGTATGTGCAAGGTTTAACCTCTGATGACCCTAAATGACCTTTGACCTTCACTAAACCAGAATGCAAAAATGCATTGAGGTTTCGATGATACATACATGCTCTTTTCAATAAAATGCTACATTTGTTGTAACAACTGGTGACCCAAAGTGACCTTTGACTCCACCTGTAAGTAACTGGTTTTTCTTTTAACCAAAACACTTCTATATTCAAAAAGCCAAATTTCTACTGTGCCTTAAGATATTCTGCCAACAAGGTTTACAGAGTTTGATGCCAGGTGATACCAGATGGCCATTGACCTCCACAAAAAACAACAGGTACAGTACTTTCAACTCACCATAACTCATACACACACTAATTGTGAAATACATCCACGTTTCGTACAGTACCTTGAGCTGTCCTATACAGGTTTTTGGAGATTGACCCCATGTGACCCCAAATGACCTTTGACCTCCAACAAAATTAATTGGGTTTTTCCTTGAATCAAAACCCATTAACCTATCAAGTTTGAAAGGAATCCAAGTTTTTTACCTTGAGATATAGTATAATTAAGGATTTGGGGGTTTGACCCCATAGGACCCCATGTGACCTTAGACCTCCACCAAAATCAATAGGGTTCTTTCTTACATCATAACGCATCAACATACCAAGTTTGAAATGAATCCAAGTTTCCTACCTTGCGATACAGTGTAAACAAGGATTTCGGGGTGTGACCCCATGTGACCCCAAATGACCTTTGACCTCCACCAAAATCAAGAGGGTTCTTTCTTACATCATAACGCATCAACATATCAAGTTTGAAATTAATCCAATTTTTCTACCATGAGATATCGTGTAAACAAGGATTTCGGGGTTTGACCCCCTGTGACCCCAAATGACCTTAGACCTCCACCAAAATCAATAGGGTTCTTTCTTACATCATAACGCATCAACATACCAAGTTTGAAATGAATCCAAGTTTCCTACCTTGCGATACAGTGTAAACAAGGATTTCGGGGTGTGACCCCATGTGACCCCAAATGACCTTTGACCTCCACCAAAATCAAGAGGGTTCTTTCTTACATCATAACGCATCAACATATCAAGTTTGAAATTAATCCAATTTTTCTACCATGAGATATCGTGTAAACAAGGATTTCGGGGTTTGACCCCCTGTGACCCCAAATGACCTTTGACCTCCACCAAAATCAATAGGGTTCTACCTTACATCATAACGCATCAACGTGTCAAGTTTGAAATTAATCCCATTTTTCTACCATTAGATATCGTGTAAACAAGGATTTCAGGGTTTGACCCCCTGTGACCCCAAATGACCTTTGACCTCCACCAAAATCAAGAGGGTTCTTTCTTACATCATAACGCATCAACATATCAAGTTTGAAATTAATCCCATTTTTCTACCATTAGATATCGTGTAAACAAGGATTTCGGGGTTTGACCCCCTGTGACCCCAAATGACCTTTGACCTCCACCAAAATCAATAGGGTTCTACCTTACATCATAACGCATCAACGTATCAAGTTTGAAATTAATCCAAGTTTCCTATCTTGAGATATTATGTAAACGAGGATTTGGGGTTTTGACCCCCTGTGACCCCAGATGACCTTTGACCTCCACCAAAATCAATAGGGTTCTTCCTCTCAGTATGGGGTATCTGTGTACCAAGTTTGAGAATTGTCAGATCTTGCCTTCTTAAGATTTCGTGTAAACAAGCAAAGTGTCACAAACACACACACATACACACACACACGCACATACACACATACATACACATGCACATACACACATACATACACACACACGCCATCATGAATGCACAGGTTTCTCTTTTCATCGAAACCAAAAACAATAGGGATCATCTACTTATTATGGACAATCCACATGCTAAGTATGAGATCCCTCACAGTTACCCTTCTTGAGATATACTGTTTTCAAAGTTTTGATATTTTGACCTCTGGTGACCCCAGATGACCTTTGACCTCTACCAAAAACAATAGGGATCATCTACTTAACATGGACAATCCACATGCTACGTGTAAGAGCCCTCACAGGTACCCTTCTTGAGATACAGTGTTTACAAGGTTTTGACCTTTTTACCTCTGGTGACCCCAAATGACCTTTGAACTCCACCAAAAACAATAGGGATCATCTACTCAATATGGGCAATCCGCACGGTAAGTATGAGATCACTCACATTCTTCCTTCTGGAGATATCGTGTTTACAAGCAATTTCCAAGGTATTTACCATTTGACCCCTGGTGACCCCAAATAACCTTTGACCTCCACCATAAAGAATAGGGAACTTCTACTCAATGTGGGCAATCTACATGCTAAGTTTGAGATCCCTCAGAGTTACCCTTTTTGAGAAATTGTTTTCACAAGGGGGCGTCACATACGCACGCACACACACATGCACACACATACACACACACGACATCACCATCGCATAGATTCCTTGCCTGCCTTCGGCAAGGAATCAAAAAAAGCTGTTTTAGGTGTTTTTTGCATTGCAAGGTTGGGTCATGAAGGGGATTCTAACCCCCAAATTCACCGTGTGGCTACCTCACTGACTTGGGGAGTTGAATATGCCTACAGTGTTCCCTGCCTGACTAAGAGGTGATTAAAGGGGAGGTTTTTGAAATTGATTTGGAAGGATTTGAAACCAAACTTGAAATAAAATTTTTAAGTACTCCTTCATGTTGGGGTTCATAAAATCATGTATAACTCCATACATTTTACTATTATAATCATAGAAAATAAAGATATCTGATGAAATCTTACCAAATCTGCAACCTCGGTTGTACTCATCCATTTACGCACGTTGGGACCATAATGGGCTCCACCAAGGATCCCTGTAAATACCTCCACCAGTGTGGTCAACCCATATCCTTTGTATCCACCTTTAGATTAAACATGAGAAAAGTAAATACATTCTTACAGAACTTTGAGAAACTGTTGTTTCTTATATATTTACATTTTTTTCTTACATTCTGTTGTGTAATTTTCATGCTAATGTAACGAACTAAACATTTATGAGAATAAATGCTCAACCAACATGCATGGATCGCAATCTTTAAGTCATTAAGGACTTCGAAAAAAGATTTTTTTCTGTTTGTTGAGATGTATGTAAGGTCAAATGCTGAATTTTAATTGGCAGCTGTGTAGGCAAGATCTAGGGAGTTGATACTACAAATCTCTGAAAAATCTGCACCAAACAGCTGTCTGTCTTCATCTGAGCTGTACTACTGTCTATGTATACCATGATGTAAGTGATAATGATCCAATGATGCACTGTACCCTTCCCTTCCTCCCCACCCCATGTGTGGGAAGGAAGTCATGAGTCACTAAATCTCATCTCACTAACTGACCCCTACCCTTTCCACCTTCCAGATAGCAAATTGCTGAAATGGAACAAAGTGGACAGAATGGTTATTGCCAAAGGAAAAGCTTAGTTACGGATTAATATTTACTCTAACATTAACTCACAAATAATGCTTCTTTTAATAATTTCAAGATCCACTTAAAGAAATATGTTAGTCAATATTAGCCATTCAATCTCTTCTGTGTATCAATTGCATAATTGAATTGGAATGTTCAGTCTGGTTTCCTCCAACCCCCCCATACTCCTTTTTTGCCTCTCCTTCTCTCTCAATCTTTCAATCTTTCTTCTCTCCCTACCTTCAATACACTTTTTCCTTCACTTAATAGTGATGTAAATTTGGAAGTCTGCCTTAAGCTTTTTCAGACCTGTCTATGCTTGCTGTATATTGTACAGTACGTAGTATAATATATATTTCGTTCTCAATTGCTCTTGAAGAGTAGTATGTACATGGCTGCAAAACTTGCAAAATTTCGAGAGCGCACATACTTTCAAGACCCAAATTTTCTAGCTTAATAGTCCAGAGGTTTTGTACACATTAACCTGTTCATGAATGGTATTTGGAAGGCTGTTAGGGGTAAATAAATCCCAATACCCCACCCCCATCGCCGATCCTAGGAAAACCTGTAACGGTAGTGTATATTTTTGTCTTTTCATGCTTTGGGTGTGGTATCATGGGGGATGAATTAATGTGATTTGACAATAAAAGATGGAGTTTGTAGCTGGTCTATTTAATTTGGGACTAAGATTGAAAATTTCTAGCTGGGACATGATTTTCGCAGACGCAATGCGTCTTTGCATCCGGCTTTTTGCAGCAGTGAGTATATATTTCTATAAATGTAAATTACTAGAAATATGAAAATGTTGATTACTAGATAGATTGAAATGAAAAACAAACAACAATTACCAGTTATCTCTGGCCCTCCAAGAGGCTGCAGGCATCCACCCCTATCTGTTACATCTCTAGGATCTTTAGTAGTGGTCCCATCCACATCCTGGCCCCATCCCATTGGCATGTCCTCGTTCTTCCTCTTCTGCATTTCTATCTACAAAAAAAGATTTTTTTCAATAGATTTTGTAATTAAACTAGAAAAGTCGTACTTAAGAAATGTCACCAAGTAATTAATTAACTTTAACATTAAAGAGTATCATACATGCACATTACAGAAATGGTTACATAGCAAACAGAACTGCAGCTGCATGAAAGTTCCCATTTGTCAAAATAGCTACATTTTTACAACCAAAATCTATTAAGTGGAGCTACTGTTAAAAATTTAGACCATTCAAATTGCAGTCACCAATTGTGAACAGAGGTACGGTACCTCCAGAGAGAAATATATACAAATCAGCAGTAAAGAAATTGAGTTTTGTCAGGTACTGTAAGATGTTCCTTATAATGACCTTGACATCACATTTAAAGCAGCTCACCATTCAACAAATTTTACCAACCCTGTAAAGTTTTTTCACTTATTTATGACAAATGATCAAACTTGTACAATCCCCATTATTTTAAATAAACATGTCTTTTTTCTGATTGAGTACTTAATGGTTCAATTCAGTTTTCAAAGATTTGTGACCAGACACTTTTTCAAGTTATGCACAAAACCTATACAAGTCAGTACACCACAAAATTCAAAATTTTAACTATTTCCATACCTATTGGATACGAAACTTGGCTGTTTATGGTAATTATAAGCATTGCCTGGTGGTAGTACCCTTTAACACTCTTACTAAGGTATCAATGTTAACTCAAAGTGCCCCCTAAGAAGCACGGTTGGAGAAGCACTTCTCTCTAACAGTACTGTATGTAACTTTGCAATCGACATGCAAGTCACCCTTGCCTGTGCTTAATTCAGCCGACTGCAGAATTCAAAATGTAACAAGTACAGTACAGTACGAAACGAAAAACTGAATTATACAATCCCATATGGGATCTTTCACTAGCTCAAGGCCTTACTTGTAATCACATTAGAATATAGCTTCAATTTTACTAGGATAGATATTGAAATATGTACCTCCAAGGCTCTATTGGAGCAAATGTTCTATAAATTATTCTGCATGGTTAGCAATGCCTGGTCTCAATTCATACGTATCTGACAAAGTACTGTATTAAACTATTGGAGTAATTTGACTCGACAAACTTATAATGCATGCAGAATTATATGAATAAGCATGAAAAAGGAATTATTTCAAAAGCTATGCTCAAAAGGGAGTTTATTTATGAACTTTCACAGTTAAGAGTGTAGATGAAAAGATATTCTGGTATTTTGAAATGTCACATGATAGCCAGAAGCAATATCAATCTGGAGGGCAGAATGTATAAAAAAAAAAATCAACAAGTCTACTACTGTCACAAGTCACTGTCTACAGCAATGGCAATTTATGGCAGTATGAACTAAAACACAAAAACATCCCATGCATATGAGTCAGGTTTCATGTATGAATGCAGTATGCATGAAGCTAATGGACCACTTTTCCTCTGAGGCAAATGCTGAAACTAAAAGAACGAGTGTTTCAGCAACTTAGTATGTATAAAGACCACACATAGGCCATTTTCCAAATAGCAATTACAAAGGATTGTGGGATAGGTTTTTGGTAACTGTACATACCACTTTTATCATGATGGCATGTATTTACTATGGTCAAATCAGCACACCACCGTGACTATTCTATTCAACGATCCTTTGTAATAGCTCTAAGGAAAGGGGTCTACCTTTGCGGACTGCAGTTAGTTAGTTAGACAGAGTTTTACCGCCCAGTTTCCAACCTATTGATTCAAGTCCAGCTGGCCAAGGCCTCTTTCCAGTTGTGGCTCACTGGCTTGTTTTCCTTACTCCGATGCTTATGCAGAGCATCACGCACAATGGCAGAAGGTTCCTTTTTTGGAGTCTCTGGTATGACTTGACCTGGGAAACGAACCCTTCCGCGTGTGAGGCAGATGCTCTTACCGTTAGACCAAACACACGGTGTTGCAGACTGCAGTGCAAGCCATGAAGCTTTACAGATTACTCCATGTGCTGTGTTCTGCTTGCAGACATGCCATGTTCTTCCCCATATTGAAATCCCCTCTAATATCCACTGATCAGCAGAGTTTTTGTACCTCCAAAAATCCACAGAGCAGGATAACCATACTTCACTATTCTGTTAACTTGCCTAAACAGACTTCTCTCCAGAAAAACTATAGCTGGGAAAATATCTCTTTTTATAAGGTCCATTGTATGGTCAAGTCACCTGACCGGACAGGACTATCTGACACTTAATTTACACTTGATTTAGAAACAAGCATGAAAGGTGCAAAATGATTCCCTAAGGCCTTTACACTTCATGCAATACACAGGAGTAAAACTGAAGAAACTTGCATATATATATTGGCTGCAAGTACATGAAATGATCCCATATTAAACCAACTGATCCCAACATGTCTGATCCCAACATGTCTAATGTGTAATATGTGGGAATAGCACAGGGAAAATTTATGGCCCCCTTGCCCATCTGTAGACTCATTCATTTTCACAAACAAATGATTTCATGGCTACTTGACAACAGAGTTGATGAGGTGTGCTTATATTTTTTTCACAATGAAATGAAGATTCTAATATGCCTACATTCTGTGTACAATTGCTAGATTACCGCTCCCACAAAACCTCACACGCATGTTTATGTTCCTGTGCATGCTATTCCAACTGGTACCAACCAGCGAAATGTATTCTGCCACAACAAATTATGCAATTTTTCACCAGCTGACCACAAGATCCACTTCCAAACTAGGTCCTAGGGTATGGCTTACGCTACTAAATGCCTTTTACCGGAACAAAGAGGGATGCAAATCAAAAGTCAATAAATTTTACACTTCTTAAACAGAAATACAGTACAGTATTGCAAAAGAACATAAAATTGCAAAACAAAGGGCAGATAACGTAAGCTAAGCCAGGCAGGGAGAAAATGATTTGGGGGGTAAATCTAATGAAGCTAGAACTAACCAATTAGCAAACATCAGGTTTTGAAGCGGTGTGCCCGATTTGTGTAGGGCATAATACACAACATGTGCTACTCTGTTTTTAAAGTGCATACATCCCCTTCTAACAAGAAGTCTTTCCAAATCACATTCAAATGGCACATCAATGTGTGCTTGTATGAGCCTTACTTACAGCTAAGAACCTCACCACCCTTTAGAGAACAACTGATGACCCTGGATACTCTTGAACAAATACCACTGACAAAAGAAAGAATAACTTGTTATATTTTTGAAAGTGTTGTGAGAAGTCATTAGGTAAACATCTCTGTTAGAGTTTGGAAGTAACCTATTTCTGCCAATCATCAAACTTTCAATACTTAAAACTTAAACACCACTGATAAGGCAGTTATTTGCCTCACTCTCTCAATGCAAAACACAGCAACCATAACCCCTGCTTCTTCCATTTAATACAAGGCAAGAAACCTGAGCAGCCACTCAGCCAACCAAGAAAAAAAATCAACTATTATGTGTGAATGGGGGCACAGATGAGCCAAAATAATCTCCCCAGGATTTCCTATAAAATTCTGAGCAGAGCTTCCTCACTTCCCTAACTGAATTGTACATGCTATGATTGTTGTTGATGTGACATACATACTGTAGGACAAGTAAAGTAGACTGTTGGGATGGACTGATAGATCAATATATTGTGTTACATGAGGTCAATCACAACATCAACATTAGCATCACAATGTCACGACATACTTGTCTGGAAACTAAAGCGCCACAATTTCAAACAAATTAGAGTAGGAATTGTCCTGTCTTGCATGATGGCCAGATTACTAAACTGTCTTTTAACCTGTTGTATCACAGTGTACTACATGCAATTTAACTATGAAGGACAAACTTCTTGCATTCTATCATATTACCTGTTACTTGGTCTGCTGTACAGAAGTAGGCTTACAAAACTCGGCACCATCAACTGTCGCTACATTGAAGTGCCGATATTTGGGGGCGTATACATGTACTGAAAATGGTAATTGTTGACCCATCCCTTGTAGTTTGTAAAGATATTGCAAACTCTGTGGTGACTGTGTTAAAGGAGCACTGTTCAAATCATTCATTGTTTACCAAGGGTACTAAAAAGATATGAAATTGAGATAATTAGATCCAGCAAAGAATCTAGTTCTTGGCAACACCATTCCTCTTGTGTCAATTTCACCTGCTTGACTTGCTTTACGCTTGACAGTCCCATGGTTCCATATGCCCATACTGACTTAACATATCCTGACACTTACGAGGTACCATTCCCCTCTGCAACAAAAGAGGTCTGCTGCTCAGGGTGCAACATTGATCTCATAATGATGAACAGAATAGCACCCTCAACTGAGGTAAGAACAATTATTTACAACATATACCAACAGAAAATGCAAACAGCAAGTTTTTGTACCCCTCAGATACACACCTTAGTGCATGTGTGGATGCAAATGGTTCTTTGCAGTTGATTGCACTAAAGGCACCACAAATATTTAACTACCTAGATGGCGTGGTCCTCTGAATTACATAGGATTAACACCAAAGCAAACAGTTTATTACATATAAAAAAAAAGTATAATATAAAAAAAAAGTTAAGCACCTTTCCTAAGGCAACAGCAGTTGTAGCCATGTCAAGTACAAATGAATCGCCATCCTTAGCTGGGGCTGAGAAACTCATTGGATTAGTTCCAAGGACTGCTTTTTTGGAACGAGTAGGGGCTGACAGAGGAGATGTGTTTGTCATGCAGATACCCTGAAAGATTAAAAGAACATAAAATACAAAATGAAAGATAGCCTCCATCCTTTTAGATCTTGCAACAATGTCTGTAGCTTTATATCGTGTTACTATTTTTAAAGCCATTTTGTCACCACCCCCAAAATACATTTTCAGTGTTGGGGAATGAAAATATTCTGTACGTTACTACTCTTTGATTGAAATCACAATTTCAAAATGTGAAAGATGCAGCAGAGTACAGCAGCTTACATTCCAAAAAATGTAGAGAGAGTGTTTGAGTTACACATTACAGCCATGTACGCTCACTAGGACAAGGTTTTAAACAGCTACCAGTTGGTAACCGCAAAAGGCACATTATACATTTATGGGAGAAGCTGTAAAATGGATCGTTGGGTGAACTGAAACTGTCTGGGATGACAAGAATTGCCCTTCAAAGATATTCAAGGAAAAGAGCCTCAACGCATGCTGCAATCTAACTCAAGAAATTTCAGTACAGCATGATCACTTTCACCCACACACTATGCACTTTTCTTGTCTCAGGACCAAACTCTTTGTATAGTTTGGTAATGGCATTTCAGTATTTCTGTGAGCAACAAGGTTTCAACACAGAAGGGGTGAACACCAGTGGCAGCAGAACTGAGGTTGGGCATGAGGGGGACCAGTTCCCCAATTAAAAAGTGGTGCACTAAATTATGTTAAGCCCACACTCCCCCCCCCCCCCCCCCTCATTTGAATTTGCAAAATGCAGTTTCAAGAAGTTGGTGCACACTGCTTAGAACACACAGGAAGTGCACTCAATCAGCTGGTTTGGAAGTCAAAATTTTTTTTGTACACTCTGTGTCAACTGATGGTGGCACTCTGCTTTGAAAGTCTTGCTGACACTCAGCACCCTAATATTTTTTCAGTTTTGCTGCACCTGACGAACACAAGTTTTGTTCCAAATTTTTTGTATCCTCTGTGTCAAAGCTTTCATTTCATACCAAAAGTTGTGTATATTATTACCTTCTGTAAACTCTGGGAAGTGAAATAAGCCTAATTGACCCAAACCCCTTGTAGTTAGTTAGTTGGTTAGTAAGACAGAGTTTTACGGCCCAGTTTCCAACCTATTGGTTCAAGCTGGCAATGGCCTATTTTCCAGTTGGGACTCACTGGCTTGTTTTCCCCACTCCACTGCTTATTCAGAGCATCAGGCACGATGGCAGTAGGTTCCATTTTTTGAGTCTTTTATAATATGACTCGACCTGGGAATCGAACCTGGTCTTCAGTGTGAGAGGTGAATGCTCTACCATTAGACCCAACACAAGGGCCCTCCAAAACCCTTGAAACAACGGGCTGTAATGTGCATACACCATACCTGTTTCCTGCTAGCTACACCCTTGCCTAGTCTCAGAACATCTTACAGTAGCTTGGAAAGTTTCAATAGCAACATGCAATATAATTAATAATTCAAAAGGTCTAGAGCAGGGTTGTCCAACCTTTCACAGCGGTGGGCCACATGTAATGGTTATAATGGACGGGGGGCCGCATTCTACTCTTTTTTTTTCAATTTTTTCCGACGCCCAAGGCAACAAAATGCAATCATTGCGCGTTGGGAAAACTGATTCATTTTCGTTTTTGATTGCACAAATAAATAAATTTTAGCAAAAATTGATGGTGTTGGGCAGGATATTCGGACAAAGTTTTTTTTTCATATCCCTCCTGAATCATTCTCAACCCGCCCCCGTGGACAACATTCCAATGTAGCTACATGTAGCAGACATTTGAATTGAATTATTTCATTCAAAAGTAAGCATTCCACAGAGGACGGCGAAGCCTTAAGTTGTCATCAATTAATCTGCTTACTGAATAATTTTGCAATATAGATTATTTCTGACGGGCCGGACGCAACCTTTTCGCGGGCCGGACCGTGGCCCGCGGGCCGTAGGTTGGACAACCCTGGTCTAGAGCAATGAATGCAACCTCCAAAATGGTGGCAATGCGTGTTTCGCTTGAGAAAACATCTTTTGTGGTTGTCCCCAAAACTGAGGCAGTGGGCATGTTATTTCACCAGTGTCACTCTGTGAAGATGATAATCCTGATAGGATAAACTATGTCGAATGTCTGCTCCCTAAAATTATACTTTCAGTCAACTGCTTTGTTCAAATCTTACCATTAATCCTTGCTCCAGTGCCCTCAGAGTGTACCAGCCAGCAATTCCATAGTGATTTGATCCTTCAAAAGAAAAATCATTTACATATATATAAGATTAGCAACTTCATCATTACAATTATACAATTGGTACACTGGACCCTCACTAAGAGAAAGGAGGAAGTTATCAGTTCAACTGATATCTGCAGCCAGCTTGTGTTTTCTTATAAGGTTCAAAATAATAATGCTAAAAGATTTCTTTAAATTACATTAACAGTGGCAGATTCCCAAATTCTTCCAATCTTTATAGGACAAAAGTAGTCACCCCAAAATTATTTTGAAATAAAAGCTGAACCTCAAAATCTCCTTCTAATTTCTCTTCAAAGTATCTTTTATATCTTAGGACTTCCATATTACATATTTAATACAAATCAAGCAGTAATGTCTAGTAAATTTTACATTTGGGGAGAAAAAATATTGCCACATGACTATCAAGAGCCAATCACAAAACAGGACAGTCTACTACACTACTTCAAGTTGGGACAACTGCTCTTGCCCTTTAATTCTGTTTCTTCTGAACTTCTTGACAATCAAAGTGGCCACACAGATTGACAATTTGCTTTCTTCCGATTACAGAGATATATCCAAGTGAGTACCTATCAATTAAAACTACTGTACAGGGAATAATTTAGCATTCAAATTTTGCATAGCAGTTTTGAAGATTTTTGAGGTCTTTAACACATTGTTTGTGAAGATGCATGGGTTATGCACACAAAAAATTGCTAAACAATTTTTCATTTGTGTAGCAACTTTGCCTCTTTGTCTAGCACATTGCAATGCAATACTGGATAAATTATTCCCTGCTGTAGTTAATGCAGTATGTAATATTATCAATTTGTATTTGACTAAGATCAATTGACAAATTCAAAAGATTCAACTAGAGTACCTCATATTACAAAGCATACATACAGGAAGTGTTCTAATAAAAGGCCTTAGAACCTACAACTTCCACCATGATATGCAATAACTAGCTAGGGAACATGTCTGCATAGGGCAGAGTTGAAGGCAGACTAGGAAAGCCACTAAAAATTGAATTTGTCTGGGTTGAGATGATTTGACCTCTCAGCACATAGAAAGGTAAGTCACCTAGCTATGCACCAGATATGTAGCTGTTATGAGATTAAAATTATTAGATTAAAATGAAAATTACCCCCACCTAATAGTAAGTGTAGCTACAGTACTTGTCAAACAGTACACTTAAAGGCCCTGTTCTCTCACCCCAAACAGTACCAATTCTCCAAACCTTCTTCCTTAAGCCCCTCCCACAATTGTCTGAAATTTCATGCTCACCCAGATACAATCTCATATTGCTTCAAGGTGAGTAAAGAAAAACTCAATGTATATAATCAAAACACTCAGTACCATTCATGCTGTTTAATATAAGCTTTGGTACTCTTCATTGTTTGAATTAGCTGTCAATCAAATAGCTGAGCCAATTGAGAATTTCGGTACCCCTTTACTGTACCAAAATTGTAGTTTGGAGTGAGAGGTTTTGGCCCTTTAAAGTCAAGAATGTTTCAACTATTGATCTATAGTTGAAACATCTCAGACAGCTTCCTTTGACCCTGGACTGTACCTTGAGCAACAACCCAGTCTACTGTACATAGCTTCCTTTGACCCTGAACTACACCTTGAGCAACAACCTTGCCTGTCAAAGGTTCCTTCAAACCTGATACAGTACCTTTAACAACCAAGGCCAGGTCATCCCCAGCTGCTTCCTAAGACCCTGAGAGAAAGGCCTACCTTTTGCAACAACCCAGCCTATTCCCGCTTCCTTGGCTTTTTTCATGGCCAAGTCCATGCAAAAGTTTCCAACCACAGGTCCAAGTAAGTTCTTGCCATCCACCCAGGCTGTTCCTGCAAACTCTTTCAAGATGACTGGTTCCCCTGCCTTTTCAGTGATACTGGCTTGAATATCTCTTACATACATAGCTGTAAACAAAAAACATATATTTTACACCACAGTATGAATAAGACTTTGAAAAATTGCTTTAGTTCATTAGACAGGGTTTTACATCTCAACTTTCAGTCCATGGGTTTTTCCTAGTTGTGGGATATACTAAATTCCCATTCAGAGCAGCACAATTGTGTAGGTTCCATTTTTAATGTCTTGGGTATGATTTGGTGTGAAACTGGCCCAGCAGCCTCCTGCACAAACAGCATTGAAAATTGTCTTCTTTCCCTTCTTTTTCACATGATATTCTACACAGAAGAAGCCAGACTCCCTCTCAAATACCATAACTTCCCCTCAAGCAGCTAATTTCCAAATTGCTATGTTCTTAAGTTAAGCAGAAGCTACCACTAGACCAAACATATGGTCTAGGAGCTACAGTAAGTAAGGTTCACCTAACGTTACATTAGTTCTGCCTAACTTTGTCATAATCCATCCCCATATACTACTTGTTTTATTTAATTTGCACTCAAATTTTCCTCAAGTTCCGATTCTGAGTTTTAATTCGGACTCCTGAGTCCAAAGTCTATATGTGAGCTAGGACTTCCTAACGTAGAGCATGGGGACATTTTGGTAAAAAAAACGGGGCATTTTGGTAGCGCGTAATTAAAAGCTGGGATGTTTGGTCTGGGGAGGTTTAGACTGGATACCATACTTAGACCTAGTCCTCAGTTAAGGACTGTGGTTGATCACCACACCCACTGCAATTATGTGACCGCCCATACAGGCTTTACTGAGGACTATCATTTATACCCCATCATTGTATTACACTACGTGGGTGCAGAAACCAGGTCAATACTGCCGATAAATAAATAACAAATACTTAGACATGTTTATACTCACGAAGACGATTTAACCCATGACTAAAATGCCCCCTGTAATCTGCTGCCAATAACACCTCGGATAGTTGCTTGCCATGATCTTTGCTAGCACCAACTGCTTGCATACACTCTTCACAAAATCTAAGCACCTCCCCTGTGGGAATTTTGACATGAAGCGAATCTGTAGACATTTTCCTTCTTTTCAAATCTGTTAAACAGCCGTGAATACTCCCCAAACCTGTCCTTTTCCAAAGATTTGTAATAGGCGTTTTCCTGCCAAAATGTTTGCTTCCGTGGTTATGACTATTGGAACCGCTATACACTATCGTTAATGAATGAACTTGATTACTCCGGATCATGTGCAAGGCGCTAACAGAATATACACCCTGCGATAACCGTGAACTCTCTTGAATAACTCGAAGCCGAACGGTTGACAACAACATAGCACGACAACTAGAACACGAACAGTCATTCACCGAAAAGGGCACGATTTCCCAATTGGACGAACAGAATGTCTGTTATTTGTATCAAAATGCCAATGCAAGTGTGATGTTATGGGTGCTGCCCTTGGAGTTGAGTCTATTAACTGCCCTGGATGAAACTTCACACAACCCGACTAAGTACAAGTCCGTATGTAGTTGGGATATGATACAGCTACGCAACAATGGGACAACAAGCAATTACACATTATGGTTGTACACATGCACGCAACGCAGTATGAAATAGTGCATTGAACCGGAAGCAACAACCCTGACTGTTATAAAACATATTATGGCGCTGTTTGTAAACATGATTTTCGAACAGACGCTACAGGCATCCTGCATCTTTAGTAAATGACAAAATAGGCTTATTGCTTGTGTACCTGCCTACATCGGTCTTTGAAACAGAGTTTTCTTTTGGAGCATGGGAGGGGAGAGGTCGGCGTACTGTCGGAGGCTTTGGGGGAGCGCCAGGCTATATTGGTTCCAGGGACAACGTGTGGACTCCAGACTCCAGAGCCCTTGGATGATCTCTAGGGATATGAAGTTACTTGAACATCAGAATATGGACAATAAAACTATGTATGAAATGTCATGAGTCCTCATGCGCGTTTATTCGCGCGAAAAAAATCCATTCTTGTGACTCGGCATCGAGTCTCAGTTTTGTGACTTGGAACCTGACTCGGACTTGTCAAAATGACTTGGGATTTGACGTAGACTTACAAGAGATTTCTTGTTATCAACTCTGGGCAGGAGGTACAAATAGGACCCGTAATCTAACCAAAATATGACGAACTTGACCGACCACTTAACCTACTCCAAAAACTTTACAAAATATAAAACCTGGTCCAATACCTTTTCAATCACCAAAAGACAGCATAATCATTGACAAATTACAAATACAAAGCCCTCTTTCAGACCATAATCATTAATGCAATGCTCCTTTGATCGTTCGTGGTAAGAATTTAGAATTTTGAAGCTTGGAAGATATGTGATTGTCGTCCGGTTGGAGGTTGGGTCTTAGAGGAGGTTGTTTTGTCCCTTTCATAGTTCTCCTCGACTTGAACCAATTGGTTGGAAACTGAGCCGTAAAACTCCCTCTAACCTAATCTAACCCTCTCCTCGTTTCAAAATATTACTCTCAGGGCCTGACAATGGGCAGTAAAACTCCATCTCAATAACTAACTCAGGGAATGACGAATGTATGTGAAATGGTGCGCCTTTACTTTTGTTCAAACACTTAGATTTTTTATTTATGTGAAAACGAATACTGCCTATCTACTTGGAATGTAGTGGTTCAGTAAATATTGACAACTTGTTGACCGATGTTCTGTCTGGCTGACAGTGGTGATGCCTACTGTCATGGAAAAAGAATTATTTTCCAGACGTGGCTTAATTGAGAATGACGTGCTTTCGTCTTTTATATTCCTTCCTGTACCAGAAATTGCCATGTTAGTTATAGTTATAATTAGTTAGATGGAGTTTTACGACCTAGGTTCCAAGGCTACTGGTTGAAGTCGAGCCGGCCAAGGGACTTATAGCTGTGCTTCACTGGCTCATGATTTTTAGAGACTTTGGTTTGACTCGACCTGGGAATAGAACTAGGGCCTTCCGAGTGGGAGACGGATGCTTTACCGCTATTTAAAAAAAAAAAAAACAATCCATGTTGGCAAGGTCAATGAAAGGCCCAAGACTTGGTTGAACGCTATCAAAGAGCTCCAGCTTGAACGCAATGAGGTTTTTTTTCTATATTGCAAAAAAGGTGAGATTCAAAATATACTATATTTGACACATTTTGCAACATATTTTTGTAATTATTTCTTTTTAATTGAAGTATTTGAAGAAAAGCAAAGTATGAGCACTGTAGTTGACAGGTGTCACTTGATAATTTGGTGTCGCAAGCCGTAATTTTCGGAATTTTTCATTTTCGCAACTAGGAAAAGTTTCCCAAACTGATTAATAAGTGGGCACTACTGCATTAGGGATTGTAAATTTGCGACGCGCAAATTATGCAGAAAACTTTACTTTTTTGAAGAAGTATGTACAAATGTGGAGCTTGTATTAGGGAAAATCCGGAATTTGATGAGAAGCTGTGACTACCGCACTGCAGTGAACTGTTGTTACTTGATGGTCTGGTGTCACTTACGGCAAATTTCTGAATTTTCCTTTTTTTAGAGCCATTTCCCTGACCTCCGTAGCTACGTCACTGACAACAGTATATTGACATAGACGCAGGAAAGCCTTTGCCGTCGTGTGATGCATCGAACGTCCCCCTTTGAGGATCTTCTGGACTTTTGATAAAACTCATTAGACGCAATTTGGCACAATATTGGAGCAAATATTTAGCAAAAGACGAAAGTATATTTTGGGAGTGAGGCCCGCTTTGAGGGAGAATCAGATATGGAGTTTCTCTTTTTATAGTGCCTCAGTATGATGAGAGGTTTTATCTTTTATTATTGGCCACATTTCGTTCAAGAGCCCTTGAGAACGTTCTGTCAAAGTATGACTATATGTATAAGTATAATTATAATAATTATATACGCAACCAAAATTTGTGTTTCTAGGCAAAGGGAACGTGACAATAAAACGGAGTGCCCAGAGTTGCCAGAAATTGTTATTTTTTCTTTTTTTGAGAATGGAAGAAAGGTGGACCTGCAGAGAATCATATTCATAAAGATAGACTCTGAAAATGAAAGCCGCAAGCAATCGGAGGATGCTTGCACGAGGCGCGGTTCTAAGGACATTATTTTTTGAAGGGGCTTATTCACGTTTTGCCATCTAAGCGGAGCGCCACCATCAGTTGGCGGTTGGCATTTGTTCATTTTTTTTGGGGGGGGGGCTAGCAAATTTGCTAGCCCCCTAACCCCCACCCCCCCCCCCCCACGTAGAACCGCTGCTGGCTTGCGCTCGAATTCCCTGTGTTGTTTGTGCTCATGCGACCTTCAGGGTTATGCCAGGAGAAAGGGTGTTGGCATGGTAAATCGCAAGGAAATGATCCAATTTCGACCCCCGACAAGTAGTAAGTTGCAACTTAATTGAGTTACTTTCAGCTCTCTGTAGCTTGCTGTGTTTTAGACCCACAATCTTTTGTTATTAGGCAGGTACACGGTGTATATAACATCGACTAAAAACAAGCATTATTGCAATTGGAAACAAAAATGAAAAAAAAAATACAGTGCAACCAGCCCCTCCCTCTCAGTACTGTTCACCCAAATTTTTTAAAATTCATGATGTAATTTTCATAACTCTTCCTAAGCAGATGTTTGGAGGAGATAAGGCTATTTTGTTTGCCATCGCTAAAATTAAGCAATTTAATTAATAATAGTCATTTAAAGTAGTTTTCGTTGTGTGCCAGTTTGTTGTATTTTGATATGGAATGCTATTTATCAATAGATTAGACAAAGACCTTTACTTTGCTCACAACAAGGATCGACAGGCTCTTAAATGTGAGGAGTGCGAATTGAGACTTTTCGGCTCCCGAAGCTTGGTTGCATGTTTAGACAAAATTTAAAAATTAAAAGCCTATTCTGAAGAAACTTTAAGAAACGGCACTGTAGCGACTCGGACAAGCTAACCACTGACTGCTTTATGAGCGACTACTTACGTGCTTCCTTAAGGATTGCAATTTAGGGCGCGCGAAGCGCGCGGAAAATTTTGCCTTTTTCAAAATAATAATTACAAATATGGCGCTCTCATTAAGAAGTATTTGGAATTTTATGAAGTATGAAGGAAAAGTGAGGAGAAGCGCATTGGAGTTAACTGGTGTCACAAATGGCAAATTTTCGAGTTTTTCACTCTTTAGGGCCTCCTATAGCTGCATCACCGGTCTGCAACAATCATTGAACATTGGTAACATTTGGACACTTCAATAAATAAAGAATCCATTTACACAGACTACTCAACTGACAGGGCTGAAAGTTATCTGATGACAGGTGAGTATGATAGCATTTGAATAAGGCAGGCCAATGGTTCCCTGCCTAGAATATGACGCCTTTCTCGAAAGACGCGGAGCGCGGAGCGCACAGAAAATTTTGAAAAAATCGCGACCCCTCAGAGAGCCGGAAATTGCATGTCTCGGGCTTGTAAATAGAAGCTAAAAGTTTTCCGATTTTTTGACAAGTTTGGACACCACTGTATCATGGACCCATTGCAGTGCGCAAAGGGCGCAGAAATTGTTGCCCCTTTTAAAAAAAATATATAAAGATATGGAACTTGTATTGCAAAAAGCTTTGGATTCTGGGTTTCCTTTCAGGAAAGTTAAAGAGTTGGGGGATTACTGAAGAATTTGTTCTTCCTTCATATATTGCTGGCAATTCTGAGAATGATTGCACGACAACTGAATCGTGTATACCCCTACAAAATGACACTCTCCGATAATATTTAAAAAGTTTCCCAAACTTTATTGTCCTTTTAGACAAAATATTCCAAAATGAAGAGCCGTATTGCATTGAAGAAAAGTTGGAGTTCTATGAAAGACAGTTTACAATATAGAAATGGAGCTGCCGGTGTCTCTTGGTGATGTGGTGTCTAATATTATAAACATCCGATTTTGTCATTTCGTTTGCTCGGAAAAGTTTACCAACTTGACTGATTTATAAGCGAAACCTAATGGATTTCAGAGCCTATTGCATTTTGCGGCGCGCAGGAAATTTTGCCTCTTTTGAGATATGGAAAAAGGAGGGATTCTGACCCGGGAAGTGTGGGGGAGGGGCGGAAGCATGCTTCCGCCCCTCATTTTCACAGCCCCCCCCCCCCGATTCCTTCGCCTATGCTTTAAACCCTTCCAGACTTCTTAGATGAAACTTTTCAGTTTTTCTCTGCTCAAGTCAGTTTTTCCTCCGGAACCTTATATGTACACTGTAAAAAATGGCCCAAAATAGCCTCAAAATTTACAGAACAATAAATAAAAAGAAACATTAAGATTACAGAAATGTTATGGTAATAAGTTTCCAGACCTTTTCTGTAATCCTTACTTATCTCTTAGTTTTATTGTTCTGTAAATTTATCGAAATTTTTACAGTGTATACAAAAGCTCGCTTAAGGGTACGTCCGCCCCCCCCCCCCCCACGAAATTAGTTTGAACCACTTTTAGGCAAATGATCAGTGCAGTGACGCACTACAAACTGATGGATGTGCTGCTGTGCAACCGAATCGGATTGCTATCCGAGTTTTTGTTAAAACCTTCCCCATCTCAGGCTGGCGGAAAGACCCAAGAATTTGCTAACCTGTGTAAAGATATGGACTATGAAAATTAACTTTATGCTAAAGTAATTATTCCGTGACGTCAAATCGATAGACAGATTTTACATTCGCCGCTTGAGCCAGCTCAATGCCTCAACCATGCAGCGATCGACCTTTCGAAAAAATGATCCTAACGCCATCGAAACGTGACAACTTGAGCTGGCTAAAATGACCAGCCCTCGATCCGAGGTAGTCTAGTTGCATGAACAGCGTGACGTCACATGTGGTCCAGTCACTGGGTCCGGTCAAGAAACTGGTTAAGCTAGTTGAGCCTGCTAGCAGCCAAATCGAACGCACTTCATGTCGGTGGGGCTTAGCCTACGTCACGAGAAAATCAGTTGGCATTTTATTTTCATAGACATCATGCAGATGCATATCATATATTTCAACTGTTCGAAAAATTTTTGGTTCCCTTCTACCAAAGATGGGGCGGATTTTAACAAAACCCGAAAAGCGGGATCAAAATCCGTTCCGAAGATCCGTGACCGAATTAGTGTGATGGCGAGGCTTCGCCAACATGATTTTTTTCTTTGGGGTGGGGCACATAAGCTACATTTTGATTTACAATTTGTGTTAAAATGTTCTAGGCACTTTAAGAAAAAAATGGTATTTGTGTGTGAGAATGTCCCAGTCCTCCACTAGTAGGCTAGCAGTGGTGTACCCTCAGTCAGTCCCCGCCTATATACTTGAGACACGGTTCGGAAGCTTGCTTGCTCCTGCATGGACTGAGTAATGATTCAGCTCCAGTAGCGTAGCCAGCGGGGGGGCAGGGGGCAGAGTGCCCCCCACAGAAATTTTGGGGACGCGATGGGCGATGTTGAAAAAATGAAGGGGAGCCCAAAAAATAAAAAAAAAATAAAAAAAAAATAAACGGCAAGAGGAGGGAGGGAATCGGGGACATTTTTTTACAGTTTTTCGGGGGGGGGGGGGGGAGGCTCTTAGTCGTTACGATAAAGTATGCAGTCCCCGACGGCGACTAGTCTCCCCGATGGTTAACCTGTTTTTTGCTCTCAAGGGACAATTTCCCTAATTAGAACCCCAAATTTTCGGCGCGCTACGCGCGCTGTAGATTCACTCCAGTTTTTTCAGTACTTCCATTCCACATGTCTAGAAATTGTAAGTCCTCTTACCAAGTAACTGGTAGGCAGAGTGCACAGGTTATGCAGAGGTCGTAAATTTTATCCCATATCACAAAGCCTAGTTGCTGTTCTCTTGTGTGTGTCATGTGATAGGTCAGATGGTGAGCCACTCACGGAGCATAGTTTGGCTATTTTATCGGGTATTCCAGGTGGTTTCGACACAATGTATGTTATCCCCGATACGGTCTACAACCCCTACAGTTTTTATTTTTTTTCTTTTTGTTCTTAATGATTACATAGGCTATGTTATTTTTGTGAGCCCACCCAAACGTTTCGCGCGCTTTGCGCGCTTTGCAATTTCACGATTTAGATTCAAAAGAACACTAACTCGGCTTTTAAAATATTAAGGAACATTGTGGAAAGTGTGCCCAAGGCTGCAATGATATGGGATAGTTAGTCTCCTTCATACCACCCTCTCGACATAGGGGCTGTGGAACTTGTGGTCGCTGGCATGGCCCGCCCCTGTCGGGGATAACCTGTCGCCTTCTCATGGTCGGTTTAGTTACTTTGGCTTTCACAAGAGTTATTTCTGCGATAAACCCCAAAATGTTCGGTACGCTTTGCACACTCTTCCTCAGTTCCGTTACCTAGAGCTAATAAAGTACAAACCCTTCCCATCTTTTCATGTAAATTAATAAGTAGAATAAATGGATTAATGTTCATGTCGGGAATTTCATCTCATTTCGCTAAACTTAGTTAATTATCTCTTGTGTCAGTCGTGCGGTACGGACTCGAAGAAGAAATTACAATATAATTTGTGTCCGATAGGGCCCAAATGCCGGGACAATTTATTGACCTATATAAGATTTAAATAAGTACAGATTCTTTCTAGTGTAGGCTAACCCCCAAAATTTTTGCCCCCTTTTCCACGGTTAAATCAGTGCGGAAATATCTTCCTCTAGCATATACAAATTTGATGTCGTATATGGCTCGCAATGACAGGTATAGTTCACAGGTTTTCTTCAAACCTCCCTCATCAACTCATCGACTGCATCCTGGCTGTCGGGGCTTGGGTCGCTACCCACCCTGCCCCTCCCCCGTTCGGAGAGTGGCCCTTCGTCGGGCAAATCCTGGCGCCAAGCCTGGAGGGAAGACACATTTTTCCAGTTATGACTTGTATATGTGTAATGAAGCAATGAACTAGAAATGGAAGCTGCATTTTTTGGAGAGCGGCAACTATTTTGGAGGGGCTGTCAATTTCACTAGGAGGACGTGTCGGCCCTCTAAAACTCCCTTTGGAGAACACTGGAATCTAGTATAAAAAGAACAAAATATAGCACCATATTGCATTTAAGCTCTTCGAGACAGCAAAACATTCCAAAAGGGGAAGGTGACACCCAGGGAGACAGGCCCATGGTCAGGGGGTTCAGGGGGTTCGCACTTAGTCCCGCCCATACCTAATTTTTCTTATTTTTAATTTTTTTTTTTATTTAAATGGAGTTTTGGCGTTTTTCAGGGCAAAATGTCAATTCCGCTGGTTTAGCCAAATAAATGTAAGCCTTATGAGTAGCTGTTTTGTTCCAGTGCGACACAATTCCCTAGGGCTCCATTGACTCGTACCGAGTAACCTTCTTACAGTCACACACTAACCCTGCTAACTCTCGAGGGAATAAGGAAAACATTGATACAAGATTGAAAATGTCCAAAAATTCCAACTTAGGTGTTCACCAGATCGCTCAATTTTGATGTAAAATCTCCTTGGGGCAGGAGGGTGAGAACCACACCTTCTCCCCGTTCGGTCGCTCGGCTCCTCACTTGGGCGCTTCGCTCCCTCACGAAACTGCCACACCCCAGTGGCGGCGATGAAAAATGAAAAAGTTTGGGCTAAAGGTATGTTCAGTCCCTCAATATTTGTCAAGTGCTCCAATTAAGAAGCGGGGAGAATTTCAAAGTTGGGCTGAACGTATTCTTGCTTAAAACACTCGGGAAGTGCCGTTTCTGGCCATCTGAGGGGTTTGTAAAACCAAAAATTTTCTTGTACGCTCCGCGCCAATCGATGTTAGAGCTCCGCTTAGAAACATGTATTAACATTTTTCATAGATTGATTTTTTTTTTTTTTTTTTGCATTAATTGAGAAATATCAGAAATGAGATCCATATTTCTAGACTGGGAACATGCAGCATAAAACACTCGGGAAGTGCCGTTTCCTGCCATCTGAGGGGTTTCTAAAACCAAAAATTTTCTTGTACGCTCCGCGCCAACCGATGGTGGCGCTCCGCTTAGATAGTCCCGTCGGTCAAGATTGGGGACGATGAGTCGACTTTGCCCCCCCCCCCCCCACAAGAAAATCCTGGCTACGCCCCTGTTCAGCTCGTTCTGCGATGCCTTTCACAAGAGCCTGATTAATTAGCAACACGTTAACAATGACCACCACGTATTATATCCCGCTCATTGAAATGTTTGCCGTGCTTCTTTAAGATTTGTCAATATTTACCCAAGAAAAACTAAAAATACTGAAACCAGTGGGTCGTTGTCATAGCGACGTGAATTGTGTTCTGTACGCGGGTGTACAAGTACCTGTTCAGCTAGGCAACTCCGTGTACAGTTAACATAATACTAACTGTTTTTGAACTGGCAATCCATAATTTACTCGTTGGCTCAAACAACTGAACAAGTGCACTAACGACGTTAGCTACCGACCTCTGCATGCAATTAATCAATACTAGTACTGCACTGTACACCGCGCGCACTAGTGCTGTACTGACAAATTGCGTACATGCTATGACTCGAGACCGAGTCAGGGTTGACAGGACCGTACCGCATCGGAACTAACTCCTTGGCCTCGAACCACCGTGACTCCCAACTTGACCAATCGAAATGAAAACCTGACTCTTTTACTGTTGAATAAAGGTGGGAGTTCGATAAACATAAGATTAAGAAACTTGTATTACTATTAGCTAGGCCTAGGGCGTCATTTTGAGCATGTTGCATAACGTTAGGCCCCTAGCCTAGGCTAGGTCCAAATGAGCGTAACCTAGGCTAACGTGAATCCCCACCTAACGTTTGGTTTGACAAAGGCTAAGTTAGACATTACTTAGGCTAGGCCTTGGCCTTATTATGAGTATGACTAGTTTGAAGTAGGTAACAACTAACACAGAACAACAGTTGAAATACTGGAAAGTAAGTTTGCCATTCGCCATAGTAGATCTGTACCTTTTCTGTATTTGTAGGCTATGCCAGAGTATGATGAGTGTGTAGGCTGTAGGAAGATTTCTGTAGGAATTTTCCCGTTAGGAGGGATAGTACACTTGACCTGGTTATCTCAAATATTCCTAGTCAATACACTGATGTTAGTGCCATAGATTCTCCAAGTGATCATGAGGGCATCTCTTGTAAATTGAAGTGTTTGTTTCCTGATTTTAAGCAACCCCGTAGGCTCATTGTACAGTACTCTAAGGCGGATTTTGTTGCTATGAGGGAGGACACCCAGGGTTTCTCATCTACCTATTTCAACGGAGGGCAAGATAATCGTACTGTGGAAGAAAATTGGCAACTCATTAAGTCCTTTCTTGAAAGAACTGTGAAGGCTAATATTCCCACTAGATTGGCTAAATCCAGAAAATCTCTTCCATGGATAACCGACAATATTCACAGGTTAGTTAGGCGTAGGAACAGATTGCATGCACTTTTTAAAAAACCCAGAAGGCTGGTATTTATGAGAGATGGGCTCATCTGCGAACTAAAATCAAAAGAGAGATTCACACCTCCCATAAAAAGTACATTAATGGAATGATCGGAGATATCAAAGCTGATGCCAAACCCTTCTGGAGATATATTAATGGTCAAAAGAAAGATAGGCATAATCTCCCCCCTCTTAAGACTGATGATAAGCTAGCTGTCACTGTCTTGGATAAAGTTCGTGCTCTCAATAACCAGTTCTGTAGTGTCTTCACTAAAACAGTGTTTCATACTGTTCCCCTCATCAGGCCCACGTGTAAGAGAATGAATGATATAACTTTATCCACCTTTGGCATTGAAAAGCTTTTGCATGGTCTTAAAATCAACAAGGCCATGGGACCAGATGGCATCCATCCTTGGGTCCTGAGAGAGATTGCCACCGATTTTGCACCTGTTCTAAGCCATCTCTTTCAGCAATCCCTTACAAAAGGATGCGTTCCAGAAGATTGGAAGACTGCAAATGTTTGCCCTATTTTCAAAAAAGGTGACAGTTCCCTACCTTGTAATTACAGGCCTGTTTCTCTTACATGTGTCTGCTGTAATTTGTTAGAACATATTATTGCCTCAAACCTTATGAACCATTTTGAAACACATAACTTACTCTCTCCCACCCAGCATGCCTTTTGTAAGTCTCATAGTTGCGAAACACAACTTGTGTCGGTAATGGAGGACTGGGCTTCCTCCCTTGATGCCCATAAACAAATCGATGTGTTTATCTTGGACTTTGAGAAGGCCTTCGATACTGTTCCTCATGAACTGCTTAAGACCAATAAACAATAAACTTGGGACTTCACTCTTTCAAATAATCGGAAAACAGTTATTGGCATGTGGCTAATTGTTGAATTAAATAAGTCATAATCTCTTATAACTGATTACAGCATAATTGGTTGAACACTAGTCAAGAGTAATTTGAGTTCACGAGAGGTAAAAGACCAAAAACCTTGTTAGCACAATGTCTCAAGTTGGTAATTGACCAACATGTCCCACATTTAGTACATTTAGTACTTGTCTTGTTGAGAGAAAGAATATTTTGGTGAAGGCCAGGTGAGACTACTAGAGGTAAAACTGCTAAATCCTCAAAAATGGCCTTTAATCATGATACATCTCAAAATAGCTGTGTCTGGCATAGCAATGATCTGCCACGTTGAGAGGAAGAACTGCATTGTTTTGGTGGAGGTCAAAGGTCATTGAGGTCACTGCAAGTAAAACTGTAAGAACTTCTTAAAGGACTTGTAAACACCACATATAGAGTCCTGATGAACCTTATTGCTTTTTGTAGAGATCAGAAGTCACGCCAAATCAACCACTGGTCAAAAAGCCAGAATTTCAATTTTTTTCCAGAGGTCAAAAGGAAAAATTCCTCAAAACCTCTCAAGATTGGCATGGAATCACTAAAATTTTAAGCTTTCTGATAACTTGGGCATCATGTGTCATAAAGGGCTTAAAATAAGCTTGAAAAGAGGATTGGCTAAAATGCTCAAAACCTGTTGGTTCATGTTATTTCAATGGATATTTACTATGAGGGGCACCATGGCCATCAGAAAGGGCTGATGGACATGGCTGTTGGTGCTGTCAGTCATGGCCATTGGCACCATCAATTATTTTGAACCCAGGTCATACTAGCATGATAACATCGATATCTGTCTAGAAAGAAGAAAGAACTGTAAACAAGGATGTTCGTGTAATGATGAGAACACAGTTTTATGTCCATGGTTTGTACAGGTTCTAGAAATCCTGGAAAGTCTGGGAAAATGGAAATTTTTATTTCCCATCCTGGAAAGTCAAGGAAAAGTAAACAATTTTTGAAAAGGTTCTGGAAAAGTAAGGGAATTTGAGGAAGAGGACATGTTCCCATCTTCTCATTATTCAGGTACTGTACATTATTTAGTGAAAAAGTGACAGAAATATTTCATTTGGCTGTTTTTAAAGGTCCTGGAAATATCAGTCAAGATCCTTGAGAGTCATGGAATAGTTTTTGTAGTTTTGTTATTTTGAATATATATGAACCCTGATGTCACATTTGTTTCTTTTCTTTTTTTGACAGTAATTTAACATATATAACAAGCCATAATCATGGGTTGTGGTTCTTCCCAGTCCATGACTGTGCCATCAGGCTCCTCTGACTACAAATACATGGTTCAGAGAACGTGGAAAGAGGTTGATTCAACACTTGACCGCAAAAAGTCAACAAAAGTTGTGGTGACAAGGTCTGGTTGGAAGACAGTTCGTATCTTTGTGTCATCTACCTTTAAAGATTTCCATGCTGAAAGAGAAGTTTTAGTTAAAGAGGTATGTCTAATTGAAAACTCTGTGTGGTGTATGGAAGATTTAAAGACAGTAAGGCATAACAACTGTGGCATAGATGTGGGCCCAAAGTCAGCTACTCAATCCTAAAGGCCTGCACAAATTCAGTTACTAAGTGGTGCTGTGATTTGTGGGCCATTTTGGGGGTCCATCTTAACATTTGTTTTGACTGCCTGTACCATGAATAGTTATATTCAATTCAAAAACCTGAACTTACAGTCTGCTTATTCTTGGATTTTGGATGCATGGCTTTCATCCATGGTAAATTGGTAAGCAAATTAGCTACTATAATTAATGCTGATGGACCCTGGCAATTTCTCATTCATAATTGTCTGTTGGATTTGTTTAGATAAGGTGGGAGTGGTTGTTTGGAAAGACACAATGGGGGGGGGGGGGGTTGTGGTAGGATCATGGATTCATGGGAGCCTTGCAAGGATTCAACATACCATTCTGTTATTTTGAATACAGATTGCAAAAATTGTTGATTGAAAAAGAACCAATTTAGAGGAAGTTATTTAAAATATTTTGAGAAATCAACCCTCAAATAGCTAGGGCTAGCATTCATGTCACCAGTACAGGATAAAATGTGGGACTTCCTGTTTCACTGGGATTCAGTAATAGTTTTCTCTGATTGTGAAGTTTAAGAAAGTTTATTTCCTTGAATAAAAGAACAGGATTATGTCACAATAAGTCTTGAATTTCAGGCAGGATAATCTGGTCACACAACTGATAAAAAATTCAGTACTCTTGAATATCAAAGTCCCGTGCAGAGAACTTCTGTATCCCTACAAGTTAGCAAAATGGCTGTGCTGTATTATTTGCTTAGTGCTTGCCATACTGTACTACAGTTTTATGTCAAACCTCTGTAAAATTTTACACCTTAGATTTTCCTTTGAAAAATTTATGGCTGTGACCATCATAAATTTCTGACTATTAAAGACTGGTGCTGTTGTTCACCTTCAAAACCAAATCATAAACTTTGTCTTGTCGGTGGCACCTGTTAAAGTGGCTATTATGTGTACCCACTGTAAAGATGTTTATTGAGTATCAGCATACAGTGTACTGTATATTACCTTAATTGTTAGTATTAACCTTTTCACATAAAAAAAAACTTTGCAATAAACCTTAAGGGATCAGAATTCTAACATAGTGTCCCTTGCTTGACATAAGTATGCTGCATTATTAATTGCACTGACATCAAAGCAAACAGCTTTTATGGTTTGTTTGTTTGTTTGCTCAGTTTATTTCCATACAGTACAAAGCAACTTTTAAACAAGAACATAAAGAGTGACAACAAAGAAAAATAAGAAAAAAAACGTCCAATTAATGATTATACAAAACAGAACACGAGATGGAAAAGGAGAGAGAAGAAGTTTAGAAAAAACTGATATGAATCTCTCCCCAAAAGATGTATAAAATAAATTAAATTTCAGAGCAACATATTTCTATCACAGTTTTTCAAATGAAAATTGCTATGCTACTTGTTGCACAATCAGACCTGTTCTTTATACTTATCTGTGAATTCTGATTTTAACTTAAGTTTGAAAACACAGGAACATGTGTAAAGCCTTAATTAGGAATACAGTGTTTATGTTATTTCCTGTATCCAGCTACAGTAACTTTATTGACTTTCTAGGGAATATTTTGTTTAGGAGTGCATATTATTTTGTACAAAATGAAAAAAGTACTTAGCATTTTTCTTATACCTGTCTACAACTTGAGGGTTTTGATGTATTTTGAACAGGAAATCATTTCAGTGCCTCTACGTACCTCTGATATGGCATTGATGTTTATCTCTTTTTTTCAAGTAATTTAATTTGCTAATAACCTGCTCTAGGTCAGTATTTCTTGTAATCAATACCTTCACATGATGACTCATTACAGAAAAAGATTACATTTATTGGTGTAATTCAAGGAGGGGAGGGTGGGGTTTCCATTTGATCCTAGGTATTGACCCTTTTGCAATGGAAGGGGGGCAACCATCCTGCCATACTGAGCTATGTATTCCATTACGTACATACAATACATATGTACCGGTTTTGCAAAATACTAAAGCCTACGGATGCTGCCATACTTGTGCTCACTTTACCACATGAAGATGCAAATCTGTAGAATACTGTACCTCCTCATCAAGCATACTTCATGTCCAAAACAAGATTACAACATAGGTTTGTAATGAGCTACTCCAGGATGCCGCTGAGCTAGTGCTATCGTACTGTATAACAGCAAAACCATAAGTATACAGTAGAATTAAATTATGGTTTTCCAGCAAACGTGTGAAATTTGTTAAGATCTCCATAAACTTCCACACCCCCACATGGTTTTAAAATGTATGTTAGTTAGTTAGATGGGGTTTAACAACACACCAACACGACCCTGTCATACAGTGTCACCAAGTTTTAAAATGTATGATTTGGATATTTTAAATGTATGATTTGGATATTTATTCCCAGGTTGAGTCATACCAAAGACTTTAAAAAATGGAACCTACTGCTGTTGTGTGTGACCTCCCCATAAGCAATGTAGTGGGGAAAACAAGCCAGTGAGCCCTGGAAAAAAGGCTGTGGCCGGCTCGACTTGAACCAATAGGCTGGAAACTGGGCTGTGTAACTCTATCTAACTAACTGACAAATTGGATATATATCATCTTACTTTACAGGTTTTTCCAGATTTGAGGCAGTGGTGTGAGAAGAGAAGACTACATCTGGTTGAGTGTGATTTGAGATGGGTAATTTTTTTTCTTGTGCAAGTCTTACAGATGTTCTGTGGTTCTCTAACTTTTTTGCCCCATTCCATCCTTTCCAATCAGTCCGCCTCCTAAGATACATCAAAAGTGGTCTTCTTTGTTGTTCACATTGACAGCTAAGAGCATGCCTGTGGACCTCATATTAATTATCTCCCAAATATGTGAGTATACTAAATGGGTCTGGTTTCCTGATCATACTATGGTACAGTCATTACAGTATATTTATTTATACTGTCAGATTGTTATACTTTGTGTTTTAAAACATACTGGAATAGTTAAAAATCACAAGCTCTATCAAGTCATCTCTGCTAAATTATGTGAAGCTTACTGTGTACTATATGGTAGAATAAAAGATGGGTTCCAATAAATGATAAGATATTATTCATTTACTCCAGAAAGTTCCAATTCTAGCCAGTTCCACAACTCTCTTTATCTCATCCTTATCCAGTCAAAATCTTGGTTTAATGTTCAAGGGCATACCCTGGTTAGCATACAAAACCCTATTGTGTTATCAAAACACCCTCTGTACATGATGTGTAATATCAGCTACTCTGCATTCTCTGAATTCAGTGTCAATCAAAGAGCTGTGCCAATTGAAAATTTCTGTAGACTTCTGGTAAAATTGTACTTTGGGGTGACAAGTAACTGCCTTCAAAAAAAGTTTGTCTGCTTTCACAGGGTGTTCCTAAAGACACAACTACAGAAGAAACATTGAGAATGTGCCTTGGTGAAATTGATCGCTGCTATCAAGACAATTTGATGCCCTTCTTCTTAAACTTAACAAGGTATTCAGATGTTTTTCATCCATGTATCATAATGTCTGAGGAAGTAGAGCACAGCTGTTTACTCTTTTGCAGTGTTGTCTGACTTACATTACTTAATCATGATTTTAAATTGATATATTTGATTTAAATTTATTTATTTGATTTAAATCAATATTTAAAGAAAAAATGATTAACCCTGCTCTTTTCCTTTATATTCTGATACAGTAATTGACCATTTCATGTGTACAGTACATGTACTGGCACAATTACAGTGTATTTAAAATTTGTATTGGATGCACACTCTTCAGTATTAAAATTGCGTGGTTCATCTTTTGCAAATGAACTGTTTTTCCAGAAAACTAGAGAGCTTAAAATGCATACAGTACAGTATATGGCATCACCTCTCAGAACAGAAGTGTGTCTGCAGGTGGCTATGATAAGAAAATCGGTTTGCTACAATAGATCGATATAAGTGCAGGCAGAGAATTTTTGGTTTCGATGATAAGGGAAACCAATGCATTCATAATGGCGTGCGTATGTATGTATGTATGTATATGTGTGTGCGTGTGTGTGTATGAGTGTTTGTGACACTTTGCTTGTTAACACGATATCTCAAGATAGGAATGTCTGACAGTTTTCAAACTTGGTACATAGATGCACCATATTGAGAGGAAGAAACCTATTGTTTTTGGTGGAGGTCAAAGGTCATTTGGGTCACCAGGGGTCAAAATCTGAAAACCTTGTTAATGCAATATCTCAAGGTAGGATACTTGGATAGATTTCATATTTGGTTTGTGGATGCGTTACAGTCAGAAGATGGTCCCTATTGTCTTTGGCGGAGTTCAGAGGTCATCTGGGGTCACCAGGGGTCAAAGTCTGAAAATCTCGTTAATATGATATCTCAGGTTTGGAAGCTCAGATAGATTTCATATTTGGTATGTGGATGCGCAATGGTCAGGAGATGGTCCCTATTGTTTTTTGTGGAGGTCAAAGGTCATCTGGGGTCACAAGTGGTCAAAGTCTAAAAACCTTGTTAATGGTATATCTCAAGGTAGGAAACTTAGCTAGATTTCATATCTGAAAGGTAAATGGGCTATAGTCATTAGATGGTCCCTATTGTTTTTTTTGGAGGTCAAAGGTCATCTGGAGTCACCGGGGGTCAAAGTCTGAAAATATCGTTAACAAGATATCTGAAGTTTGGAAGCTTGGATAGATTTCATATTTGGTATGTGGATGTGTTATGGTCAGGAGATGGACCCTAATGTTTTTTTGTGGAGGTCAAAGGTCACCTTGGGTCACCGAGGGTCAAAGTCTGAAAATCTCGTTAACACCATATCTCAAGTTTGGAAGCTTGAATATGTTTCATATTTATGATGTGGATGCATTATGGTCAGGAGATGGTCCCTATTGTTTTTGGTGGAGGTCAAAGGTCATCTGGGGTCACCAGGGATCAAAGTCTGAAAACCTTGTTAATGCAATATCTCAAGGTAGGAAACTTGGATGGATTTTATGTTTGGTATGTTGATGCGTTACAGTCAGTAGATTGTCCCTATTGCTTTTGGCAGATATGAAAGGTCATCTGAGGTCTCCAGGGGTCAAAGCCTGGAAACCTTTTTAAATATGATCTTTCAAGATAGCTGTTTGTCCATTTGTCTGTCTGTTGTTTGTATGTCTAGCTATGTATGGCTTTTATGGAGGTCAAAAGGTCATCTGGAATGACAAAATTATTTTTTGAACATACTAGTATAACATTTGAATGAGGAGATAATGGTGCATGATGGCAATCTTTGAAACAGAACATTTATGTATCATCGAAACCTCAATGCAGTTTTGCATTCTGGTTCAACAGAGCTGATATGCACATTTGCCTAGGAATGCAATTAATACATTGTGTGTAAAGAGTGTGCTGTATTTACCATGATAGCTATCTACGTTCATTGTTTGCCCTCTAAGATCTTTTTAATCTCATCATTATGATGTCTGTACATTAGGTCTATAATCAAAACAGCATCAGGTTTGCGTTTTGAGCTAATCATATAGTGATATAAAAGGTTTCACGTTGTGGGTTATGAGTCATTATGGTGCCAGTAATGTGCCAGTAATTGTGTATGGTAGATTGATAAGGGTAATGAGAGATTGTTCCTGGAGAAAAGGTTTGTGGATCAGGGTCATTGGAATGTATTTAAAGAGGAAGGGAGGAGATGGCTGAACTGTTCATTGTGGTTTTTGTTGATATTGTTATTTTGTTGTGTTATGTTGTTTCAAGAAATGCTTTGAAAGTGCAACTGACTTTCAGCTTTTTATGATTTTGTGGAAAGAGGCATTTTGAGTGTTTAAGGCCACAGATTAAATCTGAAGTGTACTGTTTTCAATTCCTTCCTCCATGGTAAATGTTTAATGGTGAAATGGGTCGATGGTATTTTAATGTGGTAAAATTGTGTACTGAACTCAAACTTGGGGCTCATTTTTGGTATTTGTCAGGGGAGCATGGCAATTGGCACTTGTACCCTGCAAAATTCCAGCTCTAAAAGAACAATTGCCAGACTTGAAATGTTAGCATTTTTGTCAACTCAAACAAATGTTGGAAATAATGTTTGTTGTCATCTTGTCTTTCATTGGCTGATGAATTTGCAGGGTTAATTTCAGACCTTCAAAAGTGGTCAGTGTAGGATTTTAGTAGAACTTTGTCCAAACATCCAAAATGATTACAATTTTTGTCTGACTACATTATCCACATATTATGAGAAATTTGTCTTGTTTACAAACCAAAATTCTGAGAGCATCAAATGTAATTCATTACATTCAAGAATGAAGGTCAAGTCAACCAATTTGTTATTCCCTGTTTCCAATAAAGTCCTATTGTACTGTAACCATGTTTTTTCCCAGTTTATTGCCTGATTTTTAGCATTTCTGACAAAATTTAGCATTTCTAAAAATCTTTGGGACTTCCATATTTTGTGCCAGACAATCATGGCTTTCTGAGCTTATGGTTGTTCTTAGGATAACCATTCCATTTTCTTCATTGCATACACTGGTGGTTGTTTGACAACATTAAGCAACCATTTAAGTGAGAGAATGACTTATGAATTTAAACTTAACATGTTAATTTAGATTAAATTTGATATTTTTGGAAAGACAAGTCCAGATGTGGAAAATGTATTTTGACTTTACTGGGATTTGAATCAAACCCACTGGGTTACCAAGCTTACTTTAGACAACACTGCCTCTATCCACTTGGCCTCAGTACGTACAAGTCTTGACTGGGTTGTCATGTTAATTGAGGCTTATGGTCCTCATCAAGCTTAGGGGGTCTAATTACAGTCAATAGATAAAATTTTTTGTCACAAATGGATCTTGTCAATTTAGATTAAATCTGATATCTTTTGAAAGACTAATCCAGATGGGAAAATGTGTTTTGACTTTGCAAGGATTTGAACCAAAACCACCTGGTTGGTAAGCTTCAGTGCTTCATACACCACCGCCTCTATCCACTTGGCCTCAGCTCAAGTTTTGACTGAAATGTCATCTCAGTTGAAGTTTAAAGTCCTCATTAAGCTTAGAGGGTCTTGTTTCAATCAATGGATTAAATTTTCTCTCTCAAATCAGTTACAAAGACTGTAGTTTAGTGCCCACATTTAGCGTTTGAACTGGCTGCATTAAAGGGAAGATGCTGCAAATCAATGGGTTACAATTATGTCTGCATGGATAACGTTGATGTAAATTACAGTTAATGCAAAAAAGCAACATCAGCTAGTTAACTGGTCCACCTGAAGGTGCCTCAGTCTGATGCTCAACCCGCTTCATGATCTGGGCAACAAATTTTAGTGGCAAGCCTTATGCCAAGTGGAAGAAGAGCCATAGTCCCCGGAGTAAAACCCTTGTAGATCAAGCGGGATTTGAACTCATGCACATGTGAAACATGTCAATTGGTTCACAGCAGCTGGAATAGACCACTCTGTCTCTTGACAACCCTAATTACCATGAATGTTGAAATCAGTTTTTGATGTACTTTGTTCACAGTGAAAGATGTGGCTGGATACCCACATCATATGACATCTCTGCTTCATTGGCCAAGGAATACCGCTGGGTTCAAGGGTTGTCGGTGACGGAAATGGAAATATTGCATGGAGCATATCGAAGTGACAATCCTAACTGTGAGTACCAGTTTTGCACCATATAGTATTATGCTGTTGCCTGTCAATCTATGTGTAAAATGGAAATCATGAAACAGTTGGAATATTTGGTGAATATTTCCTGTCCAGGAAGGAGACTGGAAATTTGAGAAAAATGTTACATTTGTGGGAAAATAAAATTATTTATTGTGATCGGTATGTTTTATTTTTGTGTCATATTAGTAGGCAGTGTATAGTGCATAGCAAGAAATGCCAACCAGTTTGGGAGAAAGTGGGAATAATTATCCTGGAAGTTCGTGCATTCAGGAAAATGTCTGGGAAGTTATTAAAAATGCTGGAAATGTGACATTATTGGGAACAACATAGATTAGTTGTATCCTGTAATGTATGAGGACAATTTTTGATGTAAAATTTAGTGAAGACCATTTCAAGCATGTGACTGGTGTGCACAGTAGCTACAATTAGCAACTTTGGGGAAGTCGAATTTGGTAAGAGAATAATTTAAAGCTTAAACTGAATTGTCCGCAGGGTTTCCACCAGAGGGGAGGAAGGAGGGATTTATCACCCCCTTTCTAGAAGAAGGTGGGGAAATCCCCCCCTCCCTCTTTCAATTCCATAAAAATTAAAAAATTGTCAATATTTTGGTTTCTTACTTAAAAAGAGGACACTTTTGGAGCAATTTTTCAACTAACATAAAAAAATGGTTCTTAAAACCCTTCAAACTGCACCTTACAGGGGCCTTGAAGCAACCATTTGTACCAGTGAACCCACTCGTAAATTAAGCCTATGACACCATCAATTTAGACTTGGGGTTTAGCAGTAATAAATCCCCATTTTTTTGTTTCTGGCAGAATCCCTGGTCCTCTTTATAAATGTTCTGTTTGCTTATCAATTATACTTAACTGGAATGAATAAATTGAAGAGGCAGTCAGTCCACAGACACTGATGGGCATAACCATGTGCCTGTTGGCATGTTGCTACTATAATTCCTCCCTCTCATATATTGCTGCATTTATACCCAACATATCCACATAGATGTTGATGATGAACTCCTTTACATGCTTTACTTCTGGTTTGCGTCTCTCATCTCATTTTATGCTTGCCATGTTGAAAATGCTGAATTAGTAGATTTAGCTCACCAAGTATTGTTACTCGTTCTCTGTTCTCTCTAGCCTTGTTCATGATTCGGAACTCCTCCTTCCTGTCATCTGTTCCAGCCGAGTTTGAAAGTGATTTCTTAGATCCAAACCCAATTGCTTGTCATAAACTTGAATATCTGAAAGCGATGCTACAGCAAAGATTGGTAGGTGTCTTGTTCTAAGTCTAGATTTCAAAGTTGACAATATTCACATACTGCACAGTTTATAAATCACATTAAATATTAGCAAGAGGTGTTTTATCTATGTCTTTGCCATATGCCTTATATTGACAGAATCAGCACAACTATCAAGGGTTCTGTGACAGCAGTTGAAATAAGCCTTAAAACTTTGGTGGCCAACCTGGGCCCCTAGCTCATGAAATCTAGGGGCCGAGTGAGAAATCAAGGGGTCCAAAAATAAATAGAAAGGGACACACTAGACCACAACCAGTTTGCCTGTACCTTTGTAGACATTCTAAGTATTGAATGACAGCACATTATTCACCCAGTGTATATTCTATTACAGGAACATGATTAACCCAAAGTTTTTTATCAAAATGTTCTTGTAATTTTCTCTGATTCTCAGTATACCAAATTGCACAGGCTGTGTAGTGCATAGAGAGGTTTATGTACAGACTTTACAGTTAGGTTTGAATTATTTAGGAGTCAATCAGGCCCCTTTTGTGTCAAAGCTATGGGCCAGAGCAAATTTCTAGTGGCACCCAGCCCATTGGCCCCTGTTATCTTGACCGCTTTGTGAATTTTGAAAGGTTCTTCATAATGTATCGAGATTTGAAATAAATGGTAAATGCATCATGATTTTATGAGTGTAAAAACAGGTCTGTACATATGTGTATTAATTTGGTTGGAAAATTTTAATTGTAGGAGGGGAGCAATGTAAGTTGGAAAGCCAAAAAGGATGTTATGACTGAGTCAGCAGTCTAATGACGAAGTATATTTTTCAATGTATGGGAATCAAAGACAGCCATCATCATCCTAGTGTCCTACTGCTTATTTTGTTTGTTTTTGCTTATGTATATCAGAATCCCACAGCCACAGACAAGCAGTATGTGGAAATGAAAAAAAAAGAAAAAATGGGAATCATATCAGAAAGCTAATCAGACCTCTTCTCTCTTTTTTTGTTTAGGGTGATAGAGTGGTTTGGTATGATGTAGAGTTTGCTGGAGTTGATGAAGATGGGAAAGTTGAATTAAGTGGCCTTGACAAAAACTTCTCAAAAAAGGTATGTTTGACTTCCTTTATCAAAAATAGATGGTACCTTGAAACATGTGTTGCTGTCAAACTTTGTTGAGAGAAAATAATGCATTGGCACAATGAAACGAATAGTGAAGGATGAAATATATGTTTCATAAAACAAAGTGAAATGTTATTCAAGCATTTTGGTGGAAAAATTTTATTCAGTTCCCATGTTTAGTTCTGAAGATGTTTGCCATTATAGTTGGACACATTTTCCACAAAAACTGGACTTGAAGAAAGTACATGTGATGTCATGGATTCACATTGCTGGCTAATGGTTTCCTTTTTTTTTTTTGTTTTTCACCTCGTTGTTTTAACCTAGGGTTGATTGAGGGTGCTATATTGTCCTACGGTGTGTAAAGTTTTCACAATTATATTGCTCAGGATGCATTTATGGTAACAATACATTGAGCTCCTGGTGTCAGTTTGTGCAGTCTTCTCTCTTTCACATCTGTTCTTGAGTAGCAAAGTTGCTTTGAGAACTGGCTCACATATGTTTTCGACAGTTTGCTGGGCTCAAAGCAAGGTGTATAATTCATGAATTGGACAAATTGGACAAGAGCAAATGGGTCCTCAAAGAGTTTCAAAAAAGGTTTAACATACATGAAAATGAAAACAGTTTTTGGTAAGTAAAAAGAAATAAAATGTTTGAGAGTAAACTTAAACAAAATGCCATATTTAACTGGTATCAAGTGATACATTAAAGAAGTGACCATTTTAAAAATTAAACATCACACAGAACCATAGAAACATTCTGTGTTTTCCCTCAGATATTTGAGTTCTTCAGGGACAGAATCAGTGAGCAGTACCCACTGGTAGATGCTAACCTCAATCCAGAGCAGCAAGCCAAGGAGGCCCATGAGGTAATTGATTCTTTTTTGTATGTAATGATCAGTCCATGTCTTAATGCAAGGAATCGTAGGAACCACAATGTTTAGTAATGCCCATGGTTACCATCAGAGAGGGGACAGGGTGAATTGTCTGCCCTTTCCAGATGCAGGTGGGTGAAATCCCCTCCCCTTTTCCTTTACATAAAAATTAGAAAATTGTCATTATCTTGGTTTCTTACATAAAAAGAGTACATTTTTGCAGCAACATTTGAACTTACATAAATAAATGGCATTTTAAACCTTTCATGTTGCACCTTACATGGGCCTTGAATCGAATATTTGTCTCTGTAAATCCACTTGTAACTTAAGCCTAGGACAGTATCAATTTGGGCTTGGGGTTTAGCAGTAAGAAATGACCCCCTTTTTAGTGTTTCTGTTGCAATCGCTTTTGCCTGTTTATGCAAATGATTTTATGTTGCTGAAATTGACAATGACACGTTGCTAGACAGGAATCATTAACACATTGTTAAGGGAGACACTTGTTTTTGTCATATGGCAAAAAGTTGCTGTAGTCTGAATAAATTAAACTGAATATCTGTCCTTTGCATTATATGGTGGTCAAATGTGTAACATTTCAGACAAATATGTGTCATTTTAAACATATATGTCATATATTGTTGGGTTTGGGTAGGTGGCCAAATGCCCCTGCAAATGCTTGTTGGGGGAGTTTTGGGTGAAGCAAATAGTACAAAATGATAGGTTTTTCTCTAAATTTTCCATTATGTATTCAATGATTATTTTGCTATCAAGTGGGATGGTTTGCACAGATGTTTTGGATGCAAAAAAATATATTATTTTACAGGTTGACCATAAAAAGAATGATTTGGGTTGTTACATGCTCTTGACAGACTGCCTGTTTGGTCTAACAGTAAGAGCATCCCCCTCTCACACGGAAGGCCTGGGTTCTATTCCCAGGTCAAGTCATACCAAAGACTCCCAAATTTCATCAATAAAGTTAAAGTGATTTGTGTGTAGTACATAGGGAAGGAAGAATGTAGCCCCTGTATTTAAATACAATGCAATGCTCTTTTTGAAATTTATAAGCAACGATGCTATTCTTGATTTTCAGTCTTTCCTTAAGAGCCGTGGCAGTGTAGTGCTGGGTAGGAACCAGATTTTAGAAAGAATCAAGGATTACGTGCAGGAAATTGGAAACAATAAACCGTTGATATTGACCGGTGGTGCAGGAACTGGTAAATCATCCCTGACTGCCAGGGTTGCTGATGTGGCACAAACAATGGCCATGAATAAACAAATTCCTGGGTAAGACTTTGTTTGTGTCTTGTTTTTTGAAAATTTGTGTGTTTTTTTTTTAATTTAATTTATGGCTAGTTTTTCAGTTGTTGTAACTATAAAAATACATTACTGTGGAGGAGTGGGTATGGGTATTGGGAGGGTTATGAAAAGTTACTCTGGTTTACTAGTTTGAAAAACAAATTGATGCAATTGGTTGGAAAAGAATAAAGGAACTATGCCCCTTCTTTTCTCTTTCTCCCCTCTCTGCTCTCCATTTCTTCCCCCTCCACTCTCCTATCCCTCCCTTTTCACTCTCCCCTCCCTCCCGGCTCTCCCTTTCCTCCCTACTCTCCCATTCCTTTCTCCCCCATTCCTCTCATTGCCTTCTTCATTCCCTCCTTCCCCACTCTCCCTTCCCTTCCTCTCCACTCCCTCTTTCTTGGTTAGCTAGTTAGTTAGATGTGGTTCTACATCTCAGTCTCTAACCAATTGATTTAAATCAGACCTTTCTTGGTATCTCTAAATCACCTCAGCACAGCAGTCACCTCAGCAGTCAACCAACTGGTTTTAATCCAGGCTTTTTCTGGTCTCTCTGAAATCCCTGCCATGCCAACAAAATGCATAAGTTTTAGGTGTGGATTTTTATGACATCAGGAATCTGCCTTTTAAACATGTTCAAGATCAAGTACATAAATCACCACAGTACAATTGATAAATGAAAGTTTATCATTGTAACTTTGTCTTATGTGAAGCATAATTATTTATACTTTGGCAGGTCAAACCCCCTGAGTCTAGTAGACATAATATTTACAGGAAGGTATCTATTAAGTTATACATTGAATAATAAGCATTGTAAGTCTTTCATGTTGAGTAAACAAACCTTGTTGGTTGAATACATACTTAACATAAACCCGTCAGAGGCTGCAAAGTTGCATGCATGGTTAGACAAAAAGGAGAGGATGATATGAGAGGTTGCATACATAAGCATAACTAACCTGTGAATATTTAAAAGTTGACACAGGTTTTACATTGAGGTCAAAGGTCACCTGACCTTTGTACTTTCTGTACTTATCTCTACTGAACCAAATCATGACTACTTTTCTACTAGTATATTTTTCAAAGACCATGAAAATCAAAACCACCTAACAAACTTTTCTGGCCCTCATAAGAAGCTACCTCAAAGAAAGGTTTTTGAGTTGAATAAATTCACCCCCTTGAACCCTGCCCTAGGATGGTCTACACCAACCCCTTCCCTTCTACTCTTCCCTTCTACCCCTCCCCTCTCTACCCAACTCCTTCCCCATGTCCCTCATTCATTTGATTCATTGATATTTTGACCCCCTTGAACCCTGCCCAGGATGTCTACACCAACCCCTCCCCCTTTACCCCCCCTCTCTTTACCCAACTGCTTTCCCATGTCCCTTTCATTGATATTTTGACCCCCTTGAACCCTGCCCAGGATGTCTACACCAACCCCTCCCCCTTTACCCCCCCTCTCTTTACCCAACTGCTTTCCCATGTCCCTCATTCATTTTATTCTCTATACTTGAAGTTTTCTGCATCATTCATGTAAAGGTACAAAAATTGAAATCCAAAGACTGGGATTGGTGTGGAGTAGCTCAGCTCTGTTACATTTTTTCTGCTTTGTTTACACAATTTTTGGTTATCTAATGTGTGATTATCACCTTTTATTTTCTGATAGGGGAGGAGAGGATGGCTGGCTTGTTTTCTATCACTTCGTTGGAGCTGTCCCTGGTTCCACAGATCTTGAAAAATGTTTGAAAAGAATGTTGAAGGAGCTGAATGCCTTTAATGTAAGTTTAATCTGACATTCTCTTCCATTAACATATCTACATTCGTAAAGTAAATTTGACATGTGAACTAGACTGAATTGTTTTAAGAGCACAATGTTCCTGAGCAAAATTGTATATAAACTGTTGCCATAACAACACCCTTAAAACTCAGCATGTCATGAGCTTCTCAAGTAAGATATTGTGAATTGATATGTTACGTTGTTTTACGTTGGCCTACTTACAAGTAGAGGAAAAATGGTAAATTTCAATATGGTTACTGGTGGAATAGAATATTTCGCTGTTCAAAAGTGAAATCTTCTGGAGAGAAGTTGAAATTGTTGAGCCCATGCTGAATGTGCAAAAATTTTTACACTACATTTGATGAAAAGCCCATGAAGGTGAATACTTTTAAGAGATTCCATTTTGTGAGCTTTAGAACTCATAAAAAAACAGAACATTCTGATTTTATGACTTAAGGATTAAAAGTGAACTGATTAGAAAAACCAGAAAGCAACAGCTTTAAAGGGCCAATCCTCTCACCCCAAACTACACTTCTAGTATAGGGTAACAGAAACTCTCAATTGGCTCAGCTTTTGATTGACTGCAAATTCAAACAATGCCGAGTACCAAAGCTTATATTACACAGCATGAACTGTTTGAGAGTGTTTTGATTAAATCCATGTTGAGCTTTCTATACTCACCCTGAAACAGTAAACTGAGATTGTGTCTGGATGAGGGTGAATTTCAGACAATTGTGGGAGGGGCTTTATTAAGAAGGTTAGGAGAATTGGTACTGTTTGGGGTGAGAGAATTGGGCCTTTAAAAAATGACATTGCACTTGGCATATTGACAAATCAGATCAGCCCTTGTGTTAAGAAACTGTAGGCAGCCATAAGTGGGGTCCATTAGACTTGAATCATCTTCATGTATTGCCTATATGAATTTCGAACCCTCATATTCAGTGAAACTGAGTGAATCAAGATACAATTTAGTGCACAACTATCCATGATACAGGTAAGTGAACAAATTGAAAGATTAAAATGTGATAGACCCCAGTTCTGGCTGACTGAATCAGACCATCACTTGCTGTCCAGATTCGTCTAGTCTATGCCTAACTTGATTTCCACATGTTTTGAACATTTGAGAGGGGGAATTGGGAGTTAAACCTGTTGGACTCCACCCAATGAGGTGAGCACTCATGCAGTGGCTGTGCACCCTATTACCATGCAATCGATAATCTGTTACATGGTCCATTTCCTGATATGACAGTGGTGATGGTGCTACTTACAAGCAAAAACCGGTGACAATTTTGCAGTTTTAATGAAACACGGAAGATACGAAAAGTCTTGGAATTTTTTCCTTCCCATTTTTGAATCTTCAGTCCTTCAATGTCATCAAAAGGAATCCATTCGCTGTAAAAGTTATGGGATTTTCATTGCATTTCCCAGTTTTTTAATAGTAATGAAAAAATGGTCACATTTTTTCTTTTTTTTTTTGAAAATATCATGTTATTTCAAAATGATGAAGAAAATGGTGAAGTACTAAGTTAATGTTAGCAAAAGATTTTGCTGTTAAACTTTTTTTTAAAGTACATGGCAGTATAGTCTTGGAATGCAGCCGGGGGGGGGGGGGCAGTGGAAATAACCAACCCTCCTATATTTGCAAGAAAAAGTGAAAAGAGAATTCAAGGAAAAGATGGGAAACAGAAGAAAAGGAGCACTCAACTCATGCTTAACCCCCCCCCCCATTAAAATGCCCTGTCACTGCCTCTGGTGGAACTTAACGAAATATGTGATAAACATTAAATATGTAATATCTGCTGCATATGCACCATGTACATTATAGATTATTAAACTTCCTTGTTTTCTTTTTTAATTTTTGTGCAGGATGCAACTACACCAAAGAACCTTGAGGCCACCTGCCAGCTTGCATGCGGTGTCTTGTCAAACTCTAATACAAGACCTCTGATTGTAATAATTGATGCCCTCAATCAGGTCAGTTTCTCCATAAAATTTTTGGCTAGATTTATGTGGCACCTGGCCATTTGTGGCTCTTCAAATGGTTTTACAATGAGCAAATAATATGTAGATGAGATATTCAACAGGTTGGGATGTTGTTGAAGAGAAATGCAGAGGTATAAGAGACTTTTTTGTTTTATTTACATTTTCTGACCAGTTTATAAGGAACATTTGTGAGATGTCTGATAATCTTAAACTTTAGCAGTGCCCCCCAAAAAATCAGCTGTTTTAAGCTCATAATGTCTAACAACTTTTTGTGGTATGTTCCTATCCCCTTGACTCCTTAATAACAGCCTGTCAATCATTGCTGGAGTTTGATCAGCAGCTGCCTTGTATATTTGAAAAGTACTTGAAGTCTTGAATTTCAAGAATGTATGTCTTAAAGATTAGAAAATGACTCCTTTACGTTCAGTTCCCATTGTCCTAGCTTGTTTCATTACTAGGATATAAAATTTGGAGGTGTGTTCACTAAATTTGAATCAGACCACTGTGCAATAATTTTTTTTGTCCTCGAAGTGCAACTCACATTACCTGCTAAGGTATGTTTTGGAAATACAAATATTCATACAACCTTGAAATGTTTACTGTTTACCCAAATAGCATGAAAGGGCTTGTAAAAGCTAGTTTTCTTATATCAGAAAGGTTGTGATGATATTTTGACACAAGATTCAATTGCTTTAAAAAAAAAAGTTTAGTTTGAGTAGTACAAGGATGACACCACAAATAATTCTATTATCCACTATTCTATAAATTATATTTGACATGTAAGGATCTCACAACTGAAGTTAGAGTGGCCTAATCCATATAGCATTGGAACAAGATTGTGAGTTTGTTGCAATATTATGTATGTATCCTTCATTTTATTTATTCTTCGTGAAATTTGTCACATTTATCTTCTTTAGTTTGATGATGACAAGAGCGGGTCTGTACTAAGCTGGCTGCCAAGGAAATTAGCTCCTCAGGTACGTGTCATTCTGTCCATGATTGATGATACGCCACCACACAAGATACTTGCAGAGAGAACCAACAGTCCAATAGAAATACGAGTCACACCACTGGATATGCTAGCAAGAGAGGTAAGTAGTGTCTACATATGGTTTCTTGAAATGGATTTTAATTACTTTGCTAGAAAACCAGGTATCCAGTGTCTGCAATGTAGCATAATTCTGCTTTTGTCTTCTCCTCTACTGGTTTCCATTTTCACAGCGTGTTTGGTCTAACGGTAAGAGCATCTGCCTCTCACGCGGAAGGCCAGGGTTCGCTTCCCAGATTGAGTCATACCAAAGACTAAAAATGGAACCTACTGCATTGTGCATGATGCTCCGCATAAGCAATGGAGTAGGGAAAACAGTCCAGTGAGCCACAACTGGAAAAAGTCCGTGGTCAGCTCAACTTGAACCAATAGGTTGGAAACTGGGCCATAAAACTCTATCAAACTAACTTATTAACCGCCTTTGAAAATTCAAGAAACTAAAGAATATCACCACTTTCATTGCATTGGAAAAGTGGCAAGGAACAGAAGTCTTTCAAACTCTGCACAACATGTTCTGCAAATCCTGACCAATTAACATCCTTCCAGCAAGATTGATGATCAAACCTAACTAATAATGATTCCTCCTATTCTAATATTTACAATAGAGTAGAAAACAAGACAGTTAACAACAGTTAAGCCTTTAACTGCATGAATTTTAGAATACCCCAGTGCAAATTATCTCTCCTTCCAACAACTATACTTGGATGGAATAAACTGTCTTAGGAGGTAGTCAATTTGCAGACACTAATACACATCTTCAGGTGTTAGTGTCCCATGTTGCTGATCCCTCTTTTGTACACTGTTGTGTTTTTTATGGGGCTCTGCAGCTTTCTGGATGGTGATGATAATAATAATGATGATGATGATGAAGAGTTTACTTGCTGTCTTTATAGATGAATCTGGACAGTTAGTGATCGTCTGATTTTTTATCGGCCATAACAGGGATCTACCACCTATTAATCTCTCAAATTTCTTTGCTAACCTGTACCATGGATGGTTGTACACTAGAATGTCTCTTAATTCCCTCTATTTCACTGTATATGAAGGTTTGAAAATACATTTAGACAAAAATGAAGACCATTTCAAGCTTTAGTATGTACTCCACTAATGGCTTCCTACGGTCATTAGACAGTAGAGCTGACTGGATTCTTCTGTAGCAGGTTCTAGACAGAAACCATCAGCCATTGTATAGAAAGTAAGATCTAGCAAGGAAAGCTATCTTTCAACTGCAAATGGCCCAAGTTGAAATGGGGAATGTGACTCTCATTTCACAAAATAGAAATAAAACAAGAAACTGTAAAAATGCAGTAACATACAAAAAGATTAAACAGAGTACTGATGCATCATTCAGTCAGCAGGGTATCGGCAGAAACATCCATTGCAATCATGAATCAAGGAAATCTAGTACAACAGTGCACTGTAGGTACAGCCACGCATTTATCTGGAGATAACTCATATAAAGCTACCTCAGACTGAAATAAATAGACAACTGAAAGGAAGATGAATAGGCTGAATAGCCTAATGTTATTACACTATGTGAAAAAGCTCTTACTGTAATCCATTCCCACTGAGCAGTTTAAAACCGGACCTTTGGGTGGGTAAGTCGGGTTTCTGCTTGATGTTCTCAATTACAGTTTAAAGCATCTCCATCCCTAACATCAATAAAACTGTGATGAAACCCAGCAGGTCTTGTGGTTGCTAGAAACTGTGGATGCTAGTATCAAGAAAAACCCGACTTAATTGCCCAAAGGTCAGGTTTTAGACCGTTTAGTGGTTGTATTGGAGTAAGGGCTTTTTCACATAATGTAGGATTAGGAGGTGTCTATTCACTTCAGTTTGAGGTTTGTTTGTATGAAGTATATATCCAGTTATCTACTCAAACATTCAACTTTTTATGGCTTAATGGAACCCTGAAATTATTGATAAAAAATAGATTTAGCCAGTTTAAGATGGCTGTAAAAAATGTAATGCCTGCACTGGATGCAAATAGGAAAATGCAGTACACTGCACTGAGTAAATGACATGATTACATGTTGTGTTACACAATTAAACCATCTGCATTTGTTGTATGAAGTAGCAATGATATGTGCTTGCTTCTACTGAGGGCTCACTTTCTGTTCTATGACATCATATGCATAAGGTTTATCTGTATGGTTAAAGTATTGGATGTACATTAAATCAGCTTTTCTGGAGCTGGTACAATTCTACAAAGTATGAACCAACAGTAACCAAGGCAAGGAAACTTCTATTTCCACGGATTTTTTTCCATTTTCTTTTCTCTTCCTTTCAAAAGCAAATTGTGACAGAAATGCTGGGTAAATACAACAAGAAACTGGATCGGAACCAGATGCTGGGTCTACTGTCCAAGAAATCATCAGAGAATCCACTTTGGTTGTCAATTGCATGTGAAGAACTGAGGGTCTTTGGCCTCTTTGATAAAGTGACAGACAAAATTAACAGTTTGGATGATGGTTTGCTAGAGTAAGTATGAATATTGTGCTCATTTTATGAGTACAGGTGTCAGATTTCATTGCTTTTAAGCTAGAAAGAATGCATTTCTTACTGTGATATGTACCATTCAGGCTTAGTACCTTTTAGGAATGTATCGTATTTGATGGTACTAAGGTAGAAAGAATGCGTTTTCTTCTGAATTCAATTCAGTTTATTTCTCATATGTACTTTTCACATCAAAAAGATCAACAAACTTTATATATATGTTACGGCTGTCAATTTGCGATTAGTGAACTAAACATTCAATCGCATCTTTTTTGCGATTACTCGGCGATGAATTGCATTTGCGTATGCATAACCAACCCGTGTAGTAATGTGTAGATATCGGTAATAGACCTGCACTGTACATATATGTGTGTGTATCCGTACGTAGTAAAGTAATTCGCAATCGCTAGCCAATACTGAGTTAGCGTTAATACAAGGCACAGGTCCACCTAGGAGCAGACTCCGTTTTAACTTTTTTACCCCCTTTACCTTTGGTAACAAAACATTTTGTGCGATGCAATTTTTAGACAATTGCTTCCATTGGAGGTTGATATAGATCGTTACACCACACACCAGTTGCTAGATGAAGTTTAAGTATTTCAAAGCAACGATCGTTCACAAAGTATAGGCTAGGCCACAATACAGTATCCACAGCGAAAGTAGCCGACGAGCCCCCTATGCAGACAGCTGCATGACCGACTACGATATATTTAATTTTGACACTCGCCCAATCTACCCATTTGCTTCATTTCTAATTTCCCTCCAAAAATAGTGTGGCTTGAAGCCACAACAAAAACTAGGCCTAGAGCCTAGCCACCTAAGTTTACAGTACAAAATGTAACGTTAGAGCTAACAATAATAGGCTACGATCAAATCTAGACATCGTAGTTTTCACCGGTCATTTTATGTTTAAGTTACCGCCTGTACTGTGTAAATAGCCGTACGTACGTTTGCAGCACATAAACAAGACCCGCCAGCTGCTAGCTACATGCACAGTGTAATATACATACATGCCTTCAGCTAGCTGGTTGATCGGCTGGCTCGGCTTGTATCGTTAAAAGCGCTCAGAGAATGGGTGTACTTCAATTGGCAATAACATGACAGCGTCCCTTAATAATTATGTTAGAAGCGGAGAATCCCCAAACTTTTAAAGAAGCCGCTTCATTCATAAACGGAAGCAGCCAATCAGTGAGTACCAATCTGCGTAACAGAAGTTCGTTCAATGTACAGTACAAAGCAGCGGCATATAAACGATTTTCAGCCGACTGCTACCGTGTGTAACTGCTGCTTTGTACGCTGTTGGTCTTGATAAACAGCGATCGAAACTTTTTTCAATTCATGACTTACAAACACTCCTACGTGATACAAGGACAGGAATAACATGGTTAGAAAGCTGAACTTGTAATTTTTTGAAATTTGTTGATTTCAAGTTGAAATTTTGGGAGACGTAAGCCAGTAGCGAATTGACAAGTGGCTGATGAAATTGAACTATTACAGCGAAGTGCACAATGGCGCACAGGGTACTTAAGAGACACTGTGGTGCATGCATACGTTAAGTGCTTTCAAATTTCATTGTGAATTATGTTCATTACAAATGTTTTGATGATGTTGAAGTAAAGCCTGTCACAACAGGTTCCGTGTTTGGGGTTCACGGATTAACACGTCCCCCATGACACTGCACACAATCACATGTAAACTAGCGGAGGGTTGGGTGGATAACACGTGCATGTCAAAGCTCTGCACAATTTTTGAGCTTGTTCATACTGTAGACATCGTATGCTTTGTCAAGGCAGCTAAACTTGCGAAGAAGGAGGATACATTGTTAACTTAACGCAAGCCAGAGTCCCCGGGGCATGAGATGCGATTAATCGCATGTTACATTTTACTGAAGGATTACTTGGCTGGCGATTAATCGCTAATCGCTGACCGCCCTAATATATATATATGATGGACACAAGAAAAAACATTACTGTTCATCAAAGCTAGTGACCATAAGACAATCAAAACAAAAACCAAACAAACAAAAAAACAGACAATGCGTGAAAGAAAAAAAAAAAAAGAAGAATTCTATGACTATGAATCAGGTGTTGTGCTTGCCTTGCCTATGAACATGAAACATATGTACACTAAGCTTGTTGCCCACTTTCTATAAAGTGTTTTCATGTGATGTCCTAATTAGTAAGCCACTCCCACTGCTGGACAAAAAAATTAAATTTATCACATTGGTCATCAGCTGCTCCTCAGCTTGCTGTATGTAAAACACTTGCATTTTTTCTAGACAGTTGAGAAAGGGGGCGGAGCTTGTGACCTCAGTGAAAACACTTCATATGCATTGAACCCTGCCATGGACTGGCCACTTGGGGTATATCTTTGGGTTTCCCCATGCATGCTTTTATTTTGTGAGGCATGGTGTTTATGTTAGGGCTCAAAACCCAAGAACCCTCTGACGTCTCTTTTAAGAGTCTGAGGAAAAGTTGGAGGGTCTCACAGTTTTGACCAGAATCCCATAAAATATTTAATTTATACATTTGTAAATATGTTGAGTAGAGAGGTTCTCATAACCAAGATTAATTGGTGCTGTTTGATAGGAAATGTGGGCTAAACAGTTTCTTGTGTCTGGTTAGTTTGGCCTTTGTGGTACCCTTGTGGACTTTGATTCCAAGAGGCTTTGCGAAGTTTTGAGCAAATACCATTGCATGAATAGCTGAAACTCATACCTCTGGTTTATGCCCACAAATTTTTCTAATCTGTCCAGGGACCCAGGGGGACTGTAGGTCCATCTGAGATCAGTGAACTTAGATTTATAGCAAGAATTCTGAGGTGGCCACTTTCAACACTGTCTGGGTCACCACTTCATCCAGGAATTTAAAAAGAAAGGAACAAAAGATATTCTTCCAAAAGAATGCAAATTATTGAGCCCAATGTTTGCAACCTCTCTTAAAAACTTGATTCCTAACAGATTGCTTGAGCAGGTGTTCAGTAGGTTTGAGGAAGAAAATGGCGGAGAACTTCTCACAGCAACCCTCTGTCTGTTGGAAACATCAGCTACTGGCCTACTGGAAGTTGAGTTACTTCAGATACTTGGGGATGAAGATAATCTCATGCCATCTGATTATGCTGAAAATGAGAAAGAAATGAAAGGTACATTCCACTTATGGTAGAGGTGGGGTAATACCCCCCTTTCTAAATCTTTTTTTGGGAAATACTGATTTAAGGAGGAATTTGATATTTCATTGATGTGTAGATGGCATCAAATGTACATATTACATAAGGATGCAAAGTGCATGCATGTATAAATCATTGCTGTATGAAACTATACTATTTTAAAACAAACAAACACATACAAGCCTACACCCTGCGTTAACGTGTAGAGCCTGGAGGTCTAGAGTTTGACTCCTGGCCTGGGTCATACCAAAGACTTTAAGCAATTTAGTAGGCAAAACAAGCCAGTAAGCTACAACTGGAAAAAGGCCCCCTCCCCTGACTTACACAAATGTTCAGAAACTGAGCTGTAAAATCTCATCTAAGTAACTACAAGCAGTACCATTTAACTAGTCACTGTGCCATCAAATGACAAATTGTAACTCCAGTACATTTTAGGATCTGTTTTCAGTGAATTGGGTTGGGCATCATGTGTGATGTGGTCAGAAAGAGAAAAGAAGAACCTGTTTTATATACAGTGAATTGAGAGCAGCTGAAGATACATAGAAAAATATGCTCTCGTGGTAAAAAACAACCCTCTACAGAATCTCCCTTCTCTAATTCTCGTTATATAGGTCCTCCACTGGGTTTTTGGCAGAATGATTATTTTTAGGTTTTCACCTCTGGCACATGTTAGAAATGCATATGGGGTCATGTTTACAAGCTGCATGACTATGAAAGATCACTCTTCAGATCAGAACTTAAAATGGTACCTACTGCCGTTTAGCTTGTTGATAAGCACAAGCAATGAAGAAAACAAGCCAGTGAGACATGACTTGAAAAAAGCTGTGACCAGTCAGACTTAAAGCAGTTGCTTAGAAACTGAGCCATAAATCCTCATCTGACTAGCTATCTTTATATTTGCGTGAAAGACTTCACCCATAAGCTATAAAATATCTAACTTACTACCTTCATGTTAATGTGAACGGCCTCACCTCTGAGATCAGTTTAGACCTGGTAGTGTTTAAAATTCTGTTAAACAATGAAGTTAATATCTACTTGAATCATCTTCATGGTTCATAAATACTGTAAAATAAATAAATTTTTTTTTTACATTTTTTTCTTCTTTTTTTTTTCCACAGAGAAAGAAAGCAGGGAGAAGAGCAGCAAGGACATAGGACCTCTACCAGCCTACAAATGGGCTGTGGTCTTCCGTGCTCTTAAACCCTTCATCCGACCATTTGGTGACAGTGGAGAGGGAAGATTAGACTTTTATCATCGAGCTCTCAGCAAAGCTGTCAGGAAGAAGTAAGATGTTATCTTGTGTGATATTCTATGTGATCAGTATTGGAGGTGTTGAGGTCTACCCCAGGCCCATTGCCGTCCCTTGGTTGGGTCGTTCTCTTCACTCGTAGCCCAGTGTCCAGAAATACGGTTGAGGTTTGTTTGAGGTCAGCCTGTGCCTGGCCTGGGAGAATAACAAAGCTTTGAAGTAACCTGCAGGTATTAGATAGCATCTTGGATACCGCAGAGGGGAAGGAGGGTCATGATATTTGGGGGGAAGAAGCATGTCTCACTTCAAAAAGAACTGTGTGGAAAGATAGTAATGAAGTTAGTTAGTTAGATAGAGTTTTACAGCCCAGTTTCCAACCTATTGGTTCAAGTCGAGCCGGCCATGGCCTTTTTTCCAGTTGTGGAAAGATAGTAATGAAGGGCATTTAGAAAAGCATGTGGTAGTAGACTTACAGTGTTTATGGTCCTCTTCAAAGTAATTTTTGCTTATGTTGTAAAGAGAATTTTCAAAGATTTCAAACCATTGTGTGCAGATGTGAAGAGAGAAGTAAGACTCTCATCTCCCAACCACCCCTCCTTCCAAAAAAAGTATTACTGTTTAGCTCTTGAAGGATTAATGAAACTCATTTAAATATAACATTTTTGAAAAATCAAGTTGTTTTCAGTGCTTATTTGGGAAACGTAAAACTTTGATAATGATAAAGCCATTTTCTTGCTGTACCTTATCGCTGGCTTGTTACTATGTAATTTGCCTTTCTGTCATTTGTCTATTTCTTTCCCAGACTCAAGCACATTCCAAACTGTGCATATGCATTCGTTATGTATGTTAACTTTTAATTGTACTTCAGTCAAAGTAAATGGGCAGCAAGAGTAAGGTGTTTTTTAAATATTTATATCTTTTGTTGCTTATATTCATTGCAGGTATTTTGGTGCAGGTGGTGGAGCTGCACGATATGATCAATTGTGGTGGCACAAGAAACTGGCTGACTACTTCTTTGATGTTAAAGTCATTCATAGAAGAGTGGAGGTAAGTTTCATAAAGAGAAAAAAAGGAAGAAAAAGACTAAAAACTTTTAAGTTGGCTGCATGTGGGAGTTAATGAATTAAATTAACAAAACATATCTTTGTAATGACTTGTAGAAAGTCATGAGTTAAATTAGCAAAATTTGTCTTTGTAATGACGTTATGCACTTACTTTAGTTGTAGAGCGAATATTGCTCCCCTTATTGTAGGGAAATTTTTATCATTGCACAGTATACCAAGTAATGTAGATGACTGATTTGTCAACCAATCGGATACACCATTTTATGCATGGGTAGACCCCTTTCCAAAATGCAATTACAAAGACTTATGGGATAGAGTTTTGGTGTGCGTCATATTTAACCACGGTAAGTGAATTAGTTAGATGAGATTTAATGACACAACAAAACTCGATAAAAAATTCAAATTTTAAATCAATTTTCAACTATGGTTCAAGTTCAAGATTGGTTTTCCTTTAGTCGCCTCTTGTGATAGGCAGGAAATGTCGTGGGCGCATTCTACAACCCCTGGCCCACAGGGGGCCAACCATGGGGGGACTTGCTCAGTTTTGGGGGGCCAACAGCCTGCCAGTCGAAGGGTGAGTAATAAAGGTCTTTTGTGAGCATCCTATAGGCGATAGTCGAGAGCAAACTACTCGCCACACATGACCTCCTCACCCTACCTGGATGCAGTTTGCCGTGGTAACATTACATTGACAAAAAATGATAGTTTCCAAAAGTCTATCTCACAGTTCTTTGTAATTGCTATTTGGAAAATGGTCTATGGTGAAGTTTACTGTGTGTGCCCACAGGCCTTAACCCTGTGTACACTGACAACATCAGGGTACATGTGTTGGAAACAAGTTTCCAAAACACCTTGCGTCCTAAAATGTTACCAGTGTGCAAAGGACAGACACAGGTTGCAACGTGTGTTGCAACATGTGTCACAACTGGTGTCAGCAACATGTGTCTAGTGTAGAGAGGTGCAAAATATTAAAAATTGTGTCCAGTTGTGACACATGTTGCTGCACATGTGTCCTGAAATATGTCCAGTGTACACAGGCCTTTATTGTTTTACTCCAAAATAATGTTGGTGTGATATCATGGTGTAAAGTCTTTTCATATCAGCTATTGTTTTGTTTTTCTTTGTTAGGAGCTTCCTACTCACCTGTTGGCCATCAAAGACATTAAACGACTGAAGCAATTTCTCACCAGCTGGGCAGTGTTTGACATTCTGTACAATGAGGACTACAGTACAGTCCTACTGAAGCACTGGCGAGAGGTATTACTACTTGTACCATAGTTATTAGATGGGAAATTTCATGGAATTGTGTTATCTTGAAAAATAACAGATTTCTTTTTGCTTGACCTGTGAAAGGGTACATTATACTGGTTAAAGGAAGTCTGCTTTCTTTGAAAAAAGAGGTTTTGGCACATGTGGCTTAAAAAAGGCCAAACTGCAAGTCATGCCTGTGGGAGAGTTATCACCTGATTCATACAATAGGAAATGCATTCTTTCTAGCTTAGTACAGGCAAATATGATACATTCCTAAAAGGTACTAAGCTTGAACGGTACATATCTCAGTTAAGAAATGCATTCTTTCTAGCTTAAGAACGACGAAATCTGACACCTGTACGCATATAGTGGAGCTACGCTTTCCCCCCTGTTAAAAATCCCTACCTTTTAATAGGAGAAATGGGAAATGTTAAGATACAGTGCATCATGGGAATGGGTAAGAAGTGAAGTGAACCTCTCCCTTTGTGACATATGTTTGCAGTGCATGCCTTCAAGAAAACTTATGTGCTTGTCCAAATGAAAAACAGATAGTAAAAACTGGTTGTCCTGCAGGAAATCTGGTAGTCCTGCTGATTTTTCAGAAATTTGCTAAAGTCTTATACTCTGTCATGAAGAAAACATCATGAGGTGATTAGAACTGAAATTCATTGAAAATTAGGAAATTGTTCAGTTGGCCTCTTCTTCATTCTTGAATGCATGGACATTTATATTTGGTGCACTCAAAGTTTTGGTTGTCTATAGAACAACCTTCTACACAAGTCTTTGAATTATTTGGTTGTCTGGTTGTCTCAGGTGCCAACCTGGACCCTTGTTTAAATCACTCACTGGTTGACTTCTGTACCCTTTTAAACTTATAGACTGCTATAGCTAATGCAGCCACTGCATGATAAAATACATTTTTTATATGGTCTAGTATAACTATATGAATGCACACACAGGTACATTTGACCTTGTGACCTAACTGGAAAGACTGAATTTCTGTACTGGTACATTTGTTCTCTGTACCCATACTTTGATAAAGGTCATATTGTAAGTAGTTTCATTATCAAATACGTGCAATTTGTTCTTATGATGAAATTATTCATTTCTTTTTTTAAAGAAAACCTTGTTGCAATGAGTTAAGATTGGTTTTAAGAATACCTTGATGTGGTCCTGCTTCGAAAGCTGTATGTTAGGTCTCTGTAAATTTGAGCGACTGGAGCCATTTAAGGAGACCCTTTTCTTTCAAAAATGTGCAATTTAGCAACTTTGTCTGAATCACCCCTAGGAAAATTTATATGTCAAAGAGTCCCAACAAGTCCCTTTTCACATATGCTTTCAGTTTCTTTTTACTGCTTTTCTTCAAGGGCCTTGGTAAAGACTGGCAGGTGGTATTAGAAGCTGAATATACTGAGTGCCTTGAAAGATTGGAGAGTGAAGAAAATGAAGGAATTGTTAGCAGAGAAGAGATTGCCCTCAGATACGAAAAAGTGGCAAGAGTGCTGTAAGTTGGACACAGCTTGAGTCATGTTTATTCATACTTGCCAACTGTTCCTTTTTAAGCAAAACCGTTTTCTTCTCTCAGCTTTGAAACCCATAAAAATTAAAATGTTTCATTTCTCCAGCTTATAGCATTACCAATAAACCAATACTGAAATTGCAGAATGTTGTGAGTTTTGAGTTTGCGTTAGTTAGTTAGTTAGATAGATAGATAGATGGATGGATGGATGGATGGATGGATGGATGGATGGATGGATGGATGGATGGATGGATGGATGGATTGGATGGATTGGATGGATTGGATGGATTGGATGGATTGGATGGATTGGATGGATTGGATGGATTGGATGGATTGGATGGATTGGATGGATTGGATGGATTGGATGGATTGGATGGATTGGATGGATTGGATGGATTGGATGGATTGGATGGATTGCATGGATTGCATGGATTGCATGGATAGATGGATTGCATGGATAGATGGATTACATGGATAGATGGATGGAGTTTTACGGCCCAGTCTCCAACCTATTGGTTCAAGTCGAACCAGCCACACACAGCCTTTTTTCCAGTGTTTGTGGATCATCTGTAAGACATTTCATTTTCTGGAATGATAATGTTGGCAAGCATGTTTATAATGCACAATTCATTTGTAAGATGGCTCTGACCCCCTGGATAAAGAATGTCAATGTTTGATAGAAGAGTCAAACATTTTTGTGCATTGATATGCTGCATCAGGCAATTGACCCAACATTTCACAAACTTTGTCACGTTTCCATAGACACAGCTGTACTGTATCTATTTTGTTTCTTTGATAAAACATTTGGCAAACTTTTAAACACCTCAAACCAACATGGTGCACATTTTACTCAGTACTGCCTAGTGGCTAAGCATACTCCAAAAAAACTTGTGATAAGTAATTGAAGTTTTATTTATGCTTTAAAAGAGGCTCAGCTTATTTACTCCTTAGCAGTGTTGAGACTAACGGCTTGACTTTGGTGAAGGGAAGGGTGATTGCTCCCTTTATTCATATTTTTGGGGAATTTGCAGTATGAAAGGGGGCATGTAGTAGTGTGCATATGTTTATTGCATCATGTTACTTGTTCAATGTGTTTTATGCCTGCACTGCACTTTAATAAGGGGAATGCATTACAGTGTATGCAAAGGGGGAACGTGTCACATTGTGTGCTAGGCTTGGTTTGTATAACCAGCATATTTTCCACAATGCAGCAAAGAATTACAGAACTCCATTTCTGATGCTTCTAAAGATAGTAAAGGTTCTCAGTCAATTGTTCAGTCACATCTACCATGCAGCTGATATTTGTAGTAGCACTCATAAAGATACATCCCAAGTCTAATTCTTAGTGATCCTGTTTGGATTTATACATTACAGAAATTTTGGGTGCTCTTGATATGAAGATATATTTGCCTCTAAGTTCTGATTTCATACTTGCCAACCATTTCATTTAAACAGTATTTTTTTTGTTTTCTCAGCTTTAAAAGCCAAAAATTAGGCTGATCTGGTTTTTGTATTTTGAGTTTGAGAAAAACTACCACTCCTGAAGGCGATCAGAAAAAGCACAAAGCAACAACTTCAAAAAATGGCATAAATCTTGTGAACTCCACATATGTTTTGAATAATTAGACTGGAAAAAGACTTGTTTCTTCCTGGACCACCACATTGATGTGTGCCAGTTGACTGTCTACTACATATTCCATTTTCTGAGATGACAATGTTCGCAAGCATGAAATTTGGGTTTGTAGGAGGCTTTTATTAGAGGAAGCAGAAATGATTATGTTTTAATCAGCTGTTGTTTAGAATAACAATTGTCTTTTTTCCCTGAAGTTTATTCTCCTCTAATCAGCCTGAGGTCATTTGAGTAATCATTGCTGGCTGCAAATGCCTTTGTGCCCTTGAAAACTTAGGACATTATCAATCTAACTTTGGATAAATCTTTATCTTTGATATGTGATATTACTCTCCAGTCATGTCATAAACTGAGTGACCTTTTTGTTTAATATCGACAGGACTCAGTCAGGAAAACATACAGAGGCACTTAACATATTGAACAAAACAATCTCCATTGAAGAGAATGAATTGGGATCGAGGCCTGAAAGAATGGTAGATCTCTTTGCACTGGTTTGTACCATTTATGATGAGGTAAGTTTTCCTTTCTGCCAATTGATAAAATTATTAAATATGCAGAAAAATATTCTGTCATGTAACTTGCAAACTTAAAGACAAATCTGGACAGCAAGCGATGGTCTGATTTTAGTGGGCCATAACTGGGGTCTACCACCTTTTTAATCCTTCAATTTCTTTGCTTCCTTGTACCATGGATGATTGTACACTGTAGTGCCTTTTGATTCCCTCAATTTTACTGTAAATGAGGGTTTGAAATTACATTTAGACGATAAATGAGGATAATTTAAGGCTGATGGATTGCAGTAATGGCTGCTTACAGTCACTAAACACATGTGTTGGCTGGAATTGTCTATTGGGCAGCAAAAAAGGTCAGCTGGGGGCACTGCTTGATTAAACCAGAAGGTTATATGTTAAGGCTTAAAATTACCAAGTTTAGGCAGCCTTCATCAGATAATAGACCTTGTGTATATGATGTCATAGAGCGGAAAGTACGCTCCCCTTTGGGGGCAAAACAAACCAACACAGAAAAATGCAAACAACTGATTTGTCAACCAAACACATTTGTCAACCCTACATGTGCAGGGCGAATTCTTATGTGTGTGGCCATGTGTTGTATTGTTCTGCTCAAAGGATGACTTCAGTATGTTGTCAATGCACAAGGTCTACTCCAGGCCCAAAAGAAATGTAGCAGATTTATCACAAACAGCATAAAAATCATGATATAACCACCCCCTTCCCCCCAAAACACCACTAGACTACAGGTTAACTGCAATCAAGTATGATGCTGTGGAGGGGGATCTTGGGGGATGATGAAATCTCCCTATAGACCTGTTTCCAAATAACAATTACAAAGGATTGTGGGATAGAGTTTTGGTATTTGTCATTTTTGTCAATGGCATTGTACTATGGTGAAAATTGACGCACACCCAAAACTATATCCCACAATTCATTGTAATTGCTATTTGGAAATAGGTCTATGTCCCCAATCTTGAAAAACAAGGCTTTAACCAAAATGGCCAAAAGGGGAGACTTAGACCCCTCCCTTATGTCATACTCCAAGGACCCCTCCCTTATGTCATACTCCAAGGACCCCTCCCTTATGTCATACTCCAAGGACCCCTCCCTTATGTCATACTCCAAGGACCCCTCCCTTATGTCATACTCCAAGGACCCCTCCCTTATGTCATACTCCAAGGACCCCTCCCTTATGTCATACTCCAAGGACCCCTCCCTTATGTCATACTCCAAGGACCCCTCCCTTATGTCATACTCCAAGGACCCCTCCCTTATGTCATACTCCAAGGACCCCTCCCTTATGTCATACTCCAAGGACCCCTCCCTTATGTCATACTCCAAGGACCCCTCCCTTATGTCATACTCCAAGGACCCCTCCCTTATGTCATACTCCAAGGACCCCTCCCTTGACACAATCCTGGCCGTGTGCCTGATCCAAACAATAATGAACAAGTAGGTTGTCAGATTGTTTGTAAAGGTATGGGAAGAACTAAACAGTGAATATTTTGTATTGGTCTCATTTACTCAATAGATTTACAGCTCTATTGGCTTTACTTGGATGTGAAACTGTCAACATCATCTTAATATCACAATGACTGCATTCACTTAGAAAAAAAAGGGCACACGACAAAACATGAACATTGGGATAGCAAATAACAAAACATTATTGGGATAGCAAGAGGAGTGTGGGAAGGCCACAACCTTACTGTTACATTCTGAAAAAATTTATTTGTAATGGTAGCAAATTGATTTCAGATGATTTTAAATGTTGCACCAGATTGTATCTGGGGGTCTTGAACCCATCAAAATTTTCTCAGAGGGGAGAGGGCACACTTCTCCCTTTGAACCCACTCCAGCTTAGCAATAAGTCCCTACAGTTGGCCACCCTCAGTGAGAAAATATTCCCAGACACACTCTAATTAAGTTATACCATGTAAATAAAGAATTTTAACAAATCAAAGGTTGTGACTGTGTCAGTGTAACTTTGCAATGACTAGAAGGAGAACAGTATCAGTCTGCTGACAACTGTAATAATTGTAACTGTAATTCCCTTTGTTCAGTATTATAAAACATTGTAACTTAAGAAAAAAAATTCTATTATTTTTGCAGAAACTGAAGTTGTATGAATATGTTGATCCATCTCAGAAAACAGAACTCCGACCAACAATAGAATATGCTCGGAAATCAATTGCAATTAGAGAAACATTGGATGGAGAAATTCACAAGGTAGTAACATGTTCTTTTTAAAACTGCGTGTTATGGATGTCATAGCAACAGTATTATAGTGGCATTTTCCAGGTGCCTCAAAATGATTGAATGATTGAAATTAACTTCACTAGATATTTCTGATTTGGGATGTTATAATCTTGAAGTTAAGTCACTCAAATTAAAATAGTAGATCACACAGTTATTTATGATACTATTCTTTTACTACTGAAATGAAAACTTTGGTTCTCATTTCTTTTTTTGAAAGCCTTTGCATCTTGTGTCAAATGTGATCTTGTGATCACACTACAATAAATTTGGATTTAGATACAGATCCAATTTTTGTGAGTTATAAATAAAACCGCCTATATCACTGGTCAAAAAGAACTCACTCCTCACCAACCTGTGTAAATATATGATTAGTGTGGCAGGACTACGAAAATTAAATTTATACTAATCATTTCATGAAGTCACATCGAAAGAGCTCAGACAAAGTGTGTCAGATAAAAGCTGTCTGTCTGGGTGGGTTCATGAAAAAATCATTCAGCAAGCAGTTCATTTTAATAAACTTCTGATGCAAATAATTTATTTACACTGGTTGGCAAATTTTGACTCTTTCTGACCAGAGATGGAGAAGATCTTAATAAAAAAATCACAAAATGAGTCTGGAATTGAATCTTAATTTGTTTTAGGGTGACTTTACTGTATAAGACCCTCTTTCCAACATGCATGAAAACTGGATTCATTTCAAGGTCATATAAGTATGTTCTAATGTTCTGTAAAACAATATATTGACTATAAAGTTCTTTGTTTTGTGTACAAAGCTCTCCATAACCAGACCCTTGGAGAAAGAACCAACTTGATTAAACATACATCTGACACCAACATCTCCATTCCTTGTGTTTCTCTTTACTTCCCCTAGTTGAGTCTCAAACCCACCGTGTTTAATTTGGTGGTTGATCATTTTAAGTGAATCCCAAACTATTGAACTGACTTACTGGACATATAATGTATAGAAACTATGAAATTTTCAAGTCTCTTGTCCAAACCATGAGTTGAACTCTGGGCTGTCCAGCTTGAACTGGTTAGAGCATGCAACTTGCAGTCATGAGGTGTAGAACTTAACTCCTGACTGGGTCATACTGAAGACTTTAAAATGGAACCTACTGCCATTGCGCTTGGTGTTAAACATAAGCCAGGTAGTAGGGGAAAAAGCCAGTGAGCCACAACTGGAAAAAAGGCTGTAGCTAGCCCAACTTAAACCAGTTGGATAGAAACTGGGTCATAAAACCTCATCTAACTCAATGCCAACTTGTTTCATGAGGTTTATTGGCAGACTGCAATACAGTCTGCTTTTTCAAGTACCCTTAGCCTGGAAATAACTTGAGTGCAATACGAATGTCGTTGATTGATTGATTGTTTAAACTTTTATTTTCTTATTCCAGTATAAACTTGGCAAAATCTTCATCCAGTTGGCTTTCAACCTTCAATCTTGGGTTGAAGTTGGCGGAGACAACAGCCTTAGTGTGGAAGAGGCAGAATCAGAAGCTAAAGATAATGTAGAGAAGGCTATTTCTATTTTTACTGAGGTAACCACTTAAAAAGTGTATACTCTTTGTGTTTATTGCAACAGTGCAATTTGTGGTAAAACTTTGTCTTTGTGATTTTGGTCTCCTCATCAATATTGTTTTGTAATGTTACAAAGACTAGGTGAATCTCAGAAATCAGAGCTGACTTTTGGTCATTTTGCCACACAGATATTGTCAATTTGGCCGTATGTGAGCCATTCTGTCAGGGACAGGGACATGCCTCCACAATGACAATTGGAGTTACTTTCACATTTGAAGAGATCATTTGATGAGCTTCAAAATGATTCCTGGGCCATCTGTGTAGGGTGTATGTAACTAAGTTTTCTAATTGATGGAACTTATCAGAATTTTGACATTCCACAATATGCAATTCTGGGGAAATTATCATTTTAAGTCATCATTTTGTACACAAAATATGGAGTAATAATCAAAACAAATGTATATTTCCAAATTTCTTGACATGTTCCCAATTTATGCTGTACAAACTATTGAAAAGTAAACATCATAAAATAATAGTATGCAAGAAACAAAATTTCAAAATTTTCCCACAATTTTTCAATTGAACTCCACTTTTGTCATAACTATATTTTGCTGCATGCCCTTAATTTTGGTAAAATCGGTCACACTTTTTAATACTGAAGAATGTTCAATTTGGTGTGGAAGTAGTCATTTGGCCATGAAGTTGTTTTCCAAGTAATGATGCAGGTATAGCAGATCTTGAATTTGGTCAAATTCGAGAGGAAACTTGGGCTGTCCAATGTGTCAAGTGTGAACTCCCTGTTTGAGACCTCTGTCATTCTTGTCATTTTTATAGCTAAAATATGGAAATCTTTCAGCTGGGTTTCCTAATCTTCTGGTTGAGATCTCAAGTAGGGTTGCAAAGCAATTACGGTGGAGTTGCAAACTAGTTTTTCACGCTCGTGAAGAATAAACTTCAGTGGTGACTTCTTGAAGTCAAATACAATCACTCCCTTTACACAGCACCAACCACATTATTTTGGCCATCTGCTTGTAACATTTAAGTTTGTGCTTTTCTTTGGAGGTATATAATTTTGGGTAGTGACAGTGGTAGCTCCAGAATATAAAAATTGAGGGGGGGAGGGGGAGGCACTAGGGGCAAATGAAAATGTTGGGGGGATGTGGAAACTTTTTGCACAGATTGAAACTGAGTATAAAGCACTAACTCTTCCAGGTGGGGGACCAGGGGTGAGCTCAGTGAAACTGTGGTTCCAGCATAGTCTCTAGGTGATAATTAATGTCTCTTGTGTATTATTTTATATTTTTGGTTGATCTAACTTCTAACTGACATAACTTAGCAGGAGGCAACTGGGTTGGGGGGGGGGGGCGCAGCAAGAAAAGAATTTGAGGGGACAAATGCCCCCTCATCCCCCCTGTAGCATTGCCACAGGTTAGTGATCCAATGCCTCTAATGAGGTGATCTTGAGAAAAAGGTTTGGAACCCATGATTTAGAAAAAGGGCAAATGTAAAATAATGTCATCGATCCAGAGTTGTAACTATGGAACTTTTGAAAGAAAGGTTACCAACTTTTCACTTGGGAAACTCCAATTTGGGAGTGCATTTCATGTGTCAAAATGGTATTCATCAATTGACTGCCCATGCTAAATATATTGTGGGGTTAGAATTGATTGATTTTTAAGTATTTGGGCAGAGGTATATATTAGAGCTTTTATGGCATTTTAAAAGCTCCAGAGCTCCAGAGCTTTTTTCTCTGGTTTGCTACATCTGAATTATCTTTTTGTGTTATTTTGTTTAATTCTGATGGGAGATTTAGGGGAAACTGAAAAAAATGAGCAACTTTCTTTGAAGTGCCCTAAGGTTTTGATATTTGTTAAAAGAGTTTGTATAAGTTCCCTTTCCCCTTTTGTCACAGTTGAAGTATTTCTCTTGGAATTCTGAAAAATTCATATGTCCAGAAATTTCAGAGAAACCTTATAGGATAAACAATCTTTTGTGTATTGTCGGTAATTAGAGTTTTCTGTGAGGAAAATACCATTAGAAATGTCATACCAACAAAGTTTTCTTTTTCTTCGATTAAATACAGCTCAAGGCAGATGGTTATCTTGCTGATGCATTGATGACAAAGGGAGTTATCCAGCCAAGAGGCAGTAATGAGCAGGTTGAAGTAAGTATTATTCTTCTCATCAATACCTCCTATTTACATCCTTAATTCCTACTAACCTGGAGTAAATCTCTAGCAAGCATTTAAAAAACAAAGTGGTCACTGGGGATTTTCAACTAAGTGTGCCGTGTCTTCTCTTCTTCTTCTCGCTTACTCGTCTATTGGACATCATTGTCCAATGGATGCGGTTTATCACCTGGTTTTCACTTGCAGTTGGTACTCTTCTTAATCCACCGTTTTCAGGTCCAATGTTAAATTGTCCGTTTCCGTTAGTGTTGGAATTCCAGATTGCAGTGCTATGATAAGTATACTTCTTCCTTTTTGGAGCTTTTAGTATCCTAATTTTTAGGGCTTGATTGTTAGTGTAAGTCTGTTCCATTATATCACCCATACTGTTCTGTTATGTTTCTTAGCCTATACTGTTTAGAAATGTATGTTGACTTGTGTAGGCCTCATGAAGCCTTCTTAGGCCTCGTTTGTTTGTTTGCTTTACTTAGTTTTCGAGCTTTTTCGTTATTTTTCCCTTACAATGACAGGGTTAAAGTAAGTATCATTCAAAAACGTTTATGTGATACTTTGTATTGAACTACTTGTCTAATTGTACCTGAATGTTAGTTTAGTATCCTAAAGTTTTCCATTTTTTTTTTTTCTATAAACTCACTTTTTGTAATCTTGCAGTACTACAAGTCAGCATTGGAGCTGTGTTTGCAGGCATATGGTGAAAACAGTGTGTTAACGACGAGGATCTACCTCAACACAGGAATATGCTATGAAGACAGGAGGGATTATGAAGCAGCTTATGATTGGTTTGTCAAATGGCAAGATGTGTGCGAAGAGGTACGTGACATCTTGAATCATTTTCATTTATTAAAAATTGTTTTTTAGGAATATTTAGAACCCAAATTGGAAAACTCTGTTCTTGTTTGGCTACATTGGTAAGTGTTTAGAGTCCAAGGATGTAAGATTTTAGGAAATTTCCTGATATCAGGAAATTGGAGGTTTTGAGCAAAATTCTCACGAAATCCATTTTGCTTGACAAGAATGTTTGCTGTGGTCACCAAGGTTGGCCAAGGATGGGGGCAATTGTTATAGGTTATTTGGGTTTTTTTCACAAATAGAGTTTATACTGCATAAACATTTGTGAAAAACTGTAAAGGATTGAGACTTTTTGTACCTAGGACATCCTACTGATGTGAAGTTTTCTCAAAGGGGAATCTGCTTCTAAGGCTGCTCTCCTGGGCTAACAATTGTGAATAAAAAGTTTTAGGGAAAATAAAAACAGTGTCAAAACATACCTGGGAGGAGCCGTTTTCTATCTTCTCCCCTGGCTGTGCACCCTCTATTGTCTTACATCTCTGAAAGTTACTGTAGAGATAAGTCCTGAATTGTTGGATGTCATCTTGTAAATCTGAACTTTTTTTCAGGTATTTGGTTACCATCATCCCAGGACACAGAGATGTCGTAATTGCCTGAGTGAAGGCATTTATGTCGGAATAAAGAGAAGAAGAGACATGACGGCCAATAACAATGCTTTGAACTCAAACCAAGAGATGGAACGAAGGGAACGGATTGAGGACTACTTGGAGGATGACAGCTCAGAGGATGAGTAGACCCAAATAAGTTTTCCAGAAATGTCCTTCCTGGGGTACAGTACATTTTAAAGAGTGTTTTGTATGAACACAAAATGTTGCAATAGGGCTTGCTTTAGCTAGATTTGAATCTTGGAGGCTCTGTTTTGTAGAATATGGGAAAGGCAAAAATTTATTAAAAGATTTGACAATTTCTAAGCATGAAATGGGGTAACATTTGAGTTAATTGTGCCCACACCTTCACTACTTGCTAAAATCAGTAAAGAATGTATTTCAAGGGGTAAGTGTGACTCTGGAAAGGGGAGCTTGATAATTTGCTGGTCAAGGATTGGTAAATGCAGGAAAAGCCAAAACTCATGAACAGAACAGTTGTTTCCAAAATAAGTTGTCAGTAGTTAGACTGTTATGCTATGAGAACTTTTAGTGAGTATTTAGATGAAGTTTAACACCTTGATGTATAAAAGTGTTGTGAAGAAGTACAGCATGTTTTTAAGTTTATTTTTTTTTTGTGACTTTGAAAAGTACAAATGTATAGTTTTGATGCCTGATGTATGGTACGTTCAAGACGCAAAGAAATTCTTTAGAAGAAGACTAAAGAAAAGTAAAATCATGTGTACAGTTGATTTGAGAAATCGAAGATTGGGCGATTATTGTAAAAAACAGGAATAAAAAGGATTATTGTCAAAGATAGTGGTCAGTGAACTTTTAATGATCAACAAAAAGTTAGATTTTTATCACAGACTATTGCAAACAAATAGGCACAGATAAGATTGAAAATAAAGTATTGAATCTTTGCACAACCTGTCACAGATAAGATAATATTAAAGCTAGAAAATGACCTGAAATGGGCACAAATAGGAGTTTCATGAAATTTTGTGTCCATCATGCAAAACAGTCTTAAATATAATTGTTCAAATCAGGTCACAGATGCAATAAATTTGAATATGTTAAATTTATACGACAGGCTTTCAAAATTGATAGGATGTACAAGATAAAGTTTTTGATGTTATTAATTTTTTTATATATAAATCTGGAGTGGCTTCCCGGCAGTCCTTTAAATGTCAATCATATCTGGTACCAAGAAACTGTGTGAAGAATAAAGGTGTCCATTACTAAAACAAAAGAAGTCTCTTGTTAATTTGATATGATTCAGGACATCATATCAATTCTTTATTTATGAGGTGGCTCTCAAAACGGAGTGGTCATTAAATTGTACATAAACTAGCTGTATTCATTTGGGTTGATTATGTAAAGTGATAATGCTATGTGATCACCTCAGCCAGACACCCTTTCTGTCCTATGGCATCACATACATCCAGCATCCATTCTTAATTTGGTATCATAAGCAGGAAACAAAAGCTTTGCCAGTATGACCACTTTGAAATAATTACAGAGGCTGTGCATTTTTGAAAATGCCGCTTTTGTTAGAAAAAAATATGCAATATCTGGGTTCTTTCAAATAGTTGTGCATTACAAAGTACCCCATACCAGTAGCTGCATTGAGGCTGTAGGGTTAAATAAAAGTTAGCATATGCCTGTTTTGTTAGTAGACTTCCATTATATTGTCTCTCCTTATGATTTTTCTAGTCTAGGTTATTCAATGTGTCAATTTATTTTTAAAATGGTCATGAGATTTTTCAAATAATAGTGAGGAAGCAATTTGTACATAGTATCATACTTATATATGACAGTTTGCTGTGAAATATTTCTGCTCACATAAGGTTCGTTTTAAAATAAAACATTGGCTGAATAACAGTTGATGGCCTAGGGCTGGACATTTTTCACATGTGCCATCCATATTTCTTGATCCTTTTCTTGAAGCATACAAAATGCTTCCATTCTTCAAAGCTTCTTCCCTATAGAAGTGTCCTTTTAAAATTGAATTTATGACCTTTAGTAGTCTATGGATTGTTTGTTTATGTTCAGATGTTTCAGTTCTGTTGATTTCAAGTAGCATTCTTAAAGTCTTTGAATATAGCCAGCTGCTGTAATTATCTATTTCAGTAAAAGAAGATAACATCCAGTGTGACTTTGTCATAAATTTAATTGGTGATAAGGAATCCAGTGCGAATTGTACTTATTTCAAATCAGGAATTTGGGTAATGAAAACAAGTTCTTAAATATAATTTTAAGGGGCACTTTTAAGTTAAGATTGTTGAATCTAGATGCCAAATTATGATAGTTTTATGAATACCTATCAGGCGCTGATCCAAGGGGGGCTTTCATGGCCTCAGCTTTCCTTTTTTCGCCACATCAATAATATAAACCATATGGGAAATTAGGAGTGCAACTCCTTCACAGCTGTTTTCTCTCAGGTCAGCGCCCCTTTTTGGAATGTCTGGATCCGCGCCTGCCTACGTACATGATACCCCCACTAGCCAAGCCTCTTTTCTAGGCAGAAATAAAGTTTTTTTATTGCCATAGGGATTCATATGGACAATCAGAATGTTTCAGTTTGTGTGAAAAATGATTTTTCAGCGGCATCACTTTCATTAACCCTTCTGATTTTGCATTATCATGTGCTAATGCACGATCTGTTATTGTTCCACCTTCAATGAAAGGTCAGTTGATACCACAGACTTCCTATACATGGACAGAGCATACTGCACTGTACATTTTCACTGTGTGAAAAAAAGTGCACCAAGATGCCCGTCAGCTATGGGTTTTGTGCGGGAGCTTGGACTTACTCAAGTATATCCCCATACTTTGCAAGAAAGTTGAAATAATTTCTAAATATGGCAAGGTCAAAATCTCTTCACATATTGCAGGAATATGATATTCCTCCCCATTGAAGTTTATTTTTTGTTCAAAATATTACCGAGTCGTCAAATCAGACAATTTATAACTTCATGGCGGCCATCTTAGTGCGCCTTTTTTGTCCAAGACTGTAGCGACCATCTACGGATAGGACGTACGCGTTACATGCTCTGTCCATGTATATAAGTCTGTGGTTGATACATATATTTGTGGAATTAATTAACTCATGAATATGCATGATGTTACTACAAAGCAGTAACCTTCATGTTGTGTTGGAACTTTGCATATTGTAACAGAAACATACATACTTTGAAATTAAAAAAGAAAAAAAAAAGGACATGGCAAGTAGGATAACTGTGCTTTCATTTTCTTTGTGCAAATATTTATTCTGCTATTTTTTTTTTTTTTTGCCCATAAAAGGTAGCCCATAAATTTAGTCATTTAAGCTGTAACATTGTTCCAGATAAGATACCTAAAAAGTCACCATACACCCCACCAAGTTAACCAATAGCAACAAACCATGCCCACTTCTGTCTTTCGAAAGTCATTTACAAATGTTTTATACATTTCATGACCATTATCTTATTTAATTGGTAAACATCATGTAATATTTTCTGAACTCTCTAGAATGTAGAATATGTTTTGTCAGAATAACTAATAGATTTTTAATTGAACTGATTTAATTTTGTCCTTTGTCTTTCAGTCTCTTTGTGGGAAATGTGGCTTGCAGTCGGGTTTCAAATTTAGGGTGTAGCCAATGATATATAAACTGATAGTGGAGGATTTTCTCATAATATTGATGCTTGTTTGAGGCACCTTGTCAAAGTAGCAAAGCTGAAGCTTCCTCAGCCAAACTGCTGTAGCTGTAGTCATGTTTTGTTTCTATACACATCCAGGGATGGGTGCCAGGTTATTTTGTTCTGGGGGGGGAGTACTGATGAGTTGAGTGTTCCTTTTCCTCTGTTTCCCTTCTTTTCCTTCTCTTTTCACATTACTTGCAAAGATAGGTAGGGGGTGGTCGCCCCCTTGTACCTCCTGTGCTCATCACAATAGCTGACCAGCTTTAAAATGGTGTTATGTGTGTAGCAAGAAAGCATGAATGAGATAGATGTAGCCTCTATTTAGTTTGTACATAGTGTCTAGTTGCAGCTCAATCTGCCAGGAATATTATTGGTTTACTACACATACATAAAAATAAGAGGACAATAGCAGTGGCGTAGCTACTGGGGGGCAGGGGGGGCAAGTTGCCCCCCCCCCCCTGGAAAAATTTTTGGGGAAATTTTATGAAAATGGGGAAATTTGATGAATCTCCTTATTATTACAAAAAATTCACAAAAATTTCTCAAAATTTTTGTTAGAATAAGAAATTGTGAAACATTTCTCGTACATAATTCGTATTTTCATACAACAAATTAACTCAGATTTCGTCAGTGTCGCATGAACCGGTCCAATTCGCGTTCCACCGAAATGTCTTCGCTGCGTAGCAGATTGAATGTTCTCTTGTACTTGTATACGCACGGGGGTTATGATCAGTGCATTTCAGTGCACAGGAAGCTGTTATTCAGGTGATTCTTTGGGAATTCAGTAGAAGGATGTGAAAACTGACAAGTAACTACCATAAACCCCGAAGTTGTTATGTTCTTCTACGAGACAGCAGTAGCTGTACGATTTTACTCTGTGTACATAACGATGGATGGGGCTGAAACAATCCATGGTCAACGATAAACTTAAAGTCAATCTAGAAATTAGAATTTACGGGATCCGTTGGCACACTTAAATTTTGTTACTTAGCCTAATCCTTGGAGGCTTACAAGCTAGTTCGGGAAAATAGCTTTCTGCTCACTTTGAGTGTAACAATAAATGGACAATGAGTACCTTGTAGCCTTCTACACATAACAGACTGCTTTTCTCACAGGATATCCTGTGTGATCGAGCCACTATTAGGCCTTCTTAATTAGTGGCGTGAGAAGGGGAGACCATTGGGCCATGTCCCCCTCACAGATGCCATTTTTCTTTGTTCTTAAAAATACGTAGTCTAATTTTATTAGCACAGATTTTACTTCAAAAGATAGCATATGTGGCCCCAGATTGCTTATAGGGACACCCAATTTTTCAAAAATTTTCAAAGGGGATGGATTGTCCCTGCAAGGTCTTTCAGTGATGCCATTTTTTTTATTCCTACAAATAGACCTAGGCAAATTCTGTCAAATTCCAATTTTTACTTTAAAAAGGTAGACTCTGTTTCATACTGGTGGCATCTATCAAGAGACTACATGCTTAGATTTTCTTTACAAGCATAAATACACTATTTTGAACATCTGAGGAGTCTGATTTTTTCTAAATTTTCTTTACGCTCCGCGCCAACCAATGGTGGCGCTTCGCTCGGTCTTTTGGGCAAAATAACATATTTGGGGTAAAAGTAGCTCTTAACTCTCTGATCACTTTGCAGCTTGCGAACATATTTTGAAGTGAGCACTTTATTTCAAACGACAAAAGAAGAAAGTGACTGGCTAGATTCTTCGTATAAGCCTGGAAAATGCTATTTCCGGCCATCTAAGGGGTCTAATTTTCCCAAATTTTCTCTACGCTCCGCGCCAACCAATGGTGGCGCTCCGCTTAGATAATCTTTATGGAAAAATAACATTTTGTGGCCAAGACAAACCACCGATACCCTTCCGATCAATGCCCTTTTATTTTGACTCCTAAAAGTGTGCAAATTAAATGCAAGTTTTTCTTCATAAGGTAGCATAAATGGCATAAAAAGAAATGCATGTCAAGGCACAAAAGTTTCAGTTTTACCCTCACGATTCAACTTTTAACACTGTTCCTGTCAAAGTCGAAAATCTTGCACCATTTTGCATGTAGGCTCCTTGAAAACGTCAAAAAATTTCCGGACACCCCTCCCCATGACCATACTGCATGCCCTTACCCCTTCAGAGAAAGCTTGCGTACGCCACTGCGTTTGTACATACAAGTAAACCAGATATTGTATACCAAAATAATATACTTTGTTATTTCCGATTGCTCTATGTTATAAAATGCAGGTAATATTACAAAATGACATGGTACTGTTGTTATACTTGTAAGTTTGCATATTTTATATGAAATACATACACATTGACCGGGAAAAGTTTTGGGGAAATTTCATACCTTTGCCCCCCCCCCCCCGGAAAAAATCCTAGCTACGCCACTGGACAATAGATACCATTGTACTAGAGGGTTGCAATTTCAAAGCATGCACACCCGGACCTAGTTCGTACCCAGACTAAATTCTGAAATGGCACTTTTTCAGGAAGCACATAATATACAAAATTGATAATTCTTTATCTCCTAGGGATTCAACCAATCCAAGGGAATACTCTTACCCCTCAACCGTGACTACAGGCTTTCATTGGTGTTACATCTGTGTTCGGGGATGGTTGCGATCGGTGTGGTCATTTAATCACTTGGCAGAGGCCTCTCTCGACTTTTTGTTAATTTTAGCTGTGAAGTACCTGCTTTGTGTTTATGTTGTTCTTTGTGTCGAAATTCCATGAGTAGAATGAAGTTTGTCATTGAGGTTTGTCCTCTTCTAGTAGACCCTATAGAGGTTTTGCAATTACGTCACAAATCCGCCATACTGGAGGACAATTATGCCAAATACAAGTGTTTTTCTTTGCAGGACACAGCGCACAGGGTGCACTATGGTATACTGTGTACTGTCCACGTTCATCGAGGAAGAGTGTCTAGTGTGGTGTACTCCAACATGCCCGCTGGGGAGTATTATGACTTCATATAATAAGTCTCTAAAAGTGGGACAGGGGCTCTATCTGATAGTAGAGGAAAACGCCACTGACAATTCACTAAGAAGCTTTGGTTCAAATATCTTTTAGACTGCTGTTGAATGTGATCTCCCGGACTAGCTAAGGGTCAGCAGCAAGCCTTGTAAGTCAGTAAGGGAACTCAGCACCCTAGCAATGCAGAAACGAAGTTTGGGGTTAAAGAACCGGAAGCTTTGCAAATGTCCTGAATTTTCAGTGGGACGGCCATCAGGCGGGTAGTTGAGGAAGGGGAAGGCAAGGGGAGGAATACCTCTGGAAAATTTTTCGCCCACTAGAAGATACGGGCTTGGCTAGTAGGTGCTCCCATGGGCGGCAGTCCTGGTGGGTGGGGGCAGAGGACATGTCCTCCCAATATCTGAGAAATTCCCATTTTACCTTTGATTAATCTCAGAGTATTTTTTTGAAAGTGTGGCATCCCCCTCCCCCCATTTTGAAAACAAAGCACCGCCCTTGTGTTTTCTCTGTTACCGCAATATCAAAATACCCCTGTCCGCACTCACGGGTCACACCCTTCCCTTATAATAAAAGTGTTTTTAAATGCTCTGTTCCCCTCCCCCTTTCTCTGTTTGAAATGCAGCAATTCATTTTCTCTGTTTGAAATGCAGCAATTCATTTTCTCAGTTTGATCCCCTACCCCTAAAAATTCCGAGAAATCGTGGCTACATTATGACATGTCTGATCTGAAACTACCTAAGCCCTTATGAAAAGATAAATCACAGTTTTACTTTCTCCAAACAATGCACAACCCATTTGCGTACGAGATGGGGCTATTTGACCCCTCACGGAGTATAATTTGAACCAGTTTCGCAGTCAGCGTTTTTTGCCATGATCATGCAATATTCTTAGAGAACAACCGCTCAGCCCCTCTTCTTAGAAAGTTTTTATCTCGTGGCCTATCTATGCACCTTATCATTATTGCAGTCAACAACAACCGACACTAATTGTCGATTGTGAATCCAATGATCGAACACAATGTCACCAAGAATGACAAACAGTCAAATTCATTGCTGGTTTTGTGATCGTGATGTAAGTTCATAGTAAATTCACTCACTTCCATACGTACCTGTGAGCAAAATTCCAAACTGCAAGATTGTGGGATATGTCCATATGTTACATTCACTTCCATTAATGATTGCACATATAGATAAAATGGTCGCCTACTCGACAAATTATTTTATCTAAGAAAATTATCAACGTGTTAGACCGCTTTCTTTACAAATTGATCACTTGTTTCGAATAAATAGTATGTTAGCTTTGTGTGGGTCAGATGTGATACGTACTCAGTATCTAATAAATTAATCGTTCGAAGCATTGTATATAATCATCTTTGTCTAGGCCTTGGGTGGTTTGTTCAGGTAGGTGTTACTTGTATTACCTCCCTGGTTTGTTCGGGGAGGTGTTACTTGTATCACCTCCCTGGTTTGTTCAGGTAGGTGTTACTTGTATCACCTCCCTGGTTTGTTCGGGGAGGTGTTACTTGTATCACCTCCCTGGAGTTCGTTTTAACAGCTTCACTCCCTCTTTAATGTGGTTTGGCTTGCTGGTGAATAAGAATGCATTCCCACATCGAGTGGCGTGGTCAGGATCCCAAATCTAGAGTGGGGAGGTGCGGCAGGGGGGTGAGTGAAAGGTAGGGACTGGCACTCAGAGCGCCATTAAATTTTATTCCTGTCATCTGTAAAATTCAAACATAGAAACGAAGTTGAGGACAAGTAGGTAGTCACTGACCGGGAATGCTTTGCGTTGAGGTCAAACGTCAGGTCACCGGGTATGAAAATGCAAACTTTCCCAAGAATTCCCATGATTGTTTTCTATTGTTAGCAAAGGGTCACACACACAATTTTTCCAAGGATCCCCAACATCAAATATAAACATAAAACTTCTAATCCAACATGTTAAAATAGCATAAGAGTGAAAGATATGTGGAAATTTATGGCATTATTTTGAACAGAGCTAATATTGTGTAATCGAAAACTCAATGCATTTTTGCGTTGTTTAATAAAACTGGTATAGGGTACTCTATGAGTCTGGGTGCGTTGCTGGTAGTAAGCTTTAAGTGCCGCCATCCATATGACAAATTTCCTCTCTTACACTCTAAAATCAAAAGAGTGAACTTAGTCACTCTTTGATAGTGTGAAAAGTGTGAATTCACTCCATTAGAGTGATAATTCACTCCAAGAAGAGTGAAATTCCCTCCAGACGAACGAAGTTTCACTTTTGATGAAGTGCCAACATTGACCATTCTTAGAAAAAAAGTGACCATTGCAGGCACTCCTTGAATAGGGAATTTTCCCTCATCCTGTAGTGATCACTCTTCTTGGTGTGGATCTCACTCCTCTTGGAGTGAACTAAAACTCTAATGGGGTGAATTCACACTTTTCACTCTATTAGAGAGTGGTTATTTAAGAGTCTAGTACCCACTAAAATATCTCCCTTTCTCCCCTCTGCTTATTTCTGCTACATTCTCTTTTCCTTCATCAGCTGTTCAAATATACCTTCAATTATTTCCAAGTACTCAGGCAATCTAGATATAAAACAAATATGAACGGACAAACTTTGATAAAACGGTGTACTTCAATCGCTGAGAGCTGCGTCGGATCTATCAAGGAATATGTTAGTTGTACTACATACAACATTCATTCAAGTATTTGCCTTCTAGAGAGCTGAGCATAAAGTTCTGAAAAATTCAACATTTTCTTTTGTCTCAACCTGAATCTGGTGAGAAAGTTTTACTTATATAAACTTGTAGTTTTGGAGCAATCTCTTCACAGTTCGTAGTCTATAACTTTTCCTTAATATAATTAAACTTTTTTAGAACTTTTTAATGTCGTCAGTCGTGTACCCATGTAATTATAGATAACATTCATAACGTAAGCTCTATTTAAGCTTAGCCCACGCACCTGGTTCGTAGAAACTCGATTCTGAAGACAGGAATGGGCCGTCTTGTGGATATAGATACCCGTCAGAAATAACTTAACTCTAAATTTGCAAATTTTCGATTTGTAAAAGTCGATTTTCGATGTTTTGTAATCAAGAACGGATTATCAGCACCGTTCACATAGGGGTGTCTCCGCTCGGAGTATATATGGCATTTGTCTGCTGTAGTTTTCGTCAGATATCGTTTCAAGACGCAAGCGTTATGTCACACCAGACGCACTGCATGGACATCGGTATCGGATCGAATCAATAAATAAGAAGCGTAATCGGATATGACGAAACGAAGTTAAAATACTGTTTCAATCACTTCAGCGGAATGTTAAAAGGAATTGATTTTAAATCAATTCTAGTACAAAGGTTTGGTCCGCTTCTCCATCAACTGCCCCTGTTAACACTCCAAGCCTTAGCCATTGGCGTTGCCAGAAGTAGCCGGGGCGTGCCCCATTCGTAATCTGATAAATGCGCCTGTATGTATGTTTAGGTAAACATGCCTAAAGGAAGGGCAAATCATTCCTCAAAGTTAATTTTTTTAGTCCCTCGGAGTTGGACCAAAAAGCAAATCATTTGTATAAATCCCTTAATTAGGTAAGTTCCGTTTCAAATTTTATCTTCAACAAAACAAGTGCAAGGTCACTTTACTCAGTCCCTCATATTTGTTTTAGAATTTAAGATCTATAAAGCTTTTGTCAAGTCTGAAAGTGTAGCCAATGATCTTTTTGTTCTTTCTACGGCAAATACCACTGACCTTTTCCAATTTTTTTAGTTTGTGTTAAAATATTCTCCGTCTCTGGTTGGAAAGAGCCAAATTTTTTGCCAACCTTTGTAAATGTATGAGCTGTACCCCAGCGTTATGAAAACTAAATTTATGCTAATTATTCCGTGACGTCACATCGATAGACAGATTTTATCGGTCTCCGCTGTCCGATAAAGAATGTATGTCGGTGTGACGTCTCGAAAAAAAAAGTTGGCATTTTATTTTCATAATCATCGATGCAAATGATAAATTTACACTGGTTGACAAATTTTGACTTTTTCCGACCAGACATGAAGAAGATTTTAAAAATAAACCCGCAAAAAATCGGATGGGAATGCGATCCGAATTTGTTGTAGTGTGACCGTTTCTTGAACCATTTTGGACTTAACCTTTTGCTTTCAAATTGGCCAGAATTTTGTGCAGGGCATGTATTAGACCTTGACCTCTAGTTAATAAATACTCTTAGCTCTGGGATGTCATTTGGATAGCCTAGGGTCTAGACATCGGCTCGTTCTCAAGCAAGATCTGGACGAAAGATGTAAGTGAATTTATATGAATTTATTTTAAGGTTTTACGAAGGCAATATTTCATTTTCTTTTTCCTCTCCTTCTGCAGAAAAAATGAAAGTGTTCCTTTTTGCATTCCTGACAAGCGTTGCCTCTGCAAGTTTTGCTCCCCTGTTTCCAGGAGGACCGGAAAAAATAGCAGACTCCTATGTTGTTGTGTTGGAGGTAACTACCTAAATCGCTATAGACGAATCCGATTAGTGCTTGTTTTTAGTGACTGTAGGCCGCCATTAGTGGGGTCCACCAGCCTAAAATCGTCTTTTTTTTTTTGTTTACATGAATTTCAAACCCTCATTTTTAGTGAAATTGGAGAATTTAAGATACAAATTAGTGTACAACAATCCATGATAGAGGTAAGCAAGGAAATCGAAAGATTTAAAGGTGACGGACAACAGTTATGGCCGACTGAAATCAGACCATCACTTGCTGTCCGGATACGCGATGGGCCATTTTGCGAATAACGATTACAAAGGATTGCGGCAATTTTTGTCAATGACATTCTCCTGTAGTTATTAACGAAGCGGTGTAAAACCTTACCCCACAATTCTTTGTATTGCAATTTAGATGAATGGCCTCATGTTAGGCTATGATGAAGGGTAATACTGGTTGTTACGTGTAATGAACGTTGAACGTACAGATCGTGCGATCTTCGAACGAGTTCAGACTAAATCATTCTTACAAAAATTTAAGAGAAGGGGATACTAAGTATTAAAACTTGAATTAAAAAAAGGAAAATAAGAAAAAGAAAAAAGACAGTATAGGCTACATAACTCTATTCCACATTAGTTTATTTTTTAAATACATTTATAGGCGAATCCGGTCGCCAATAATTTTGAGGAATAATCAAATTTAATGTTAGTAATCATATTTTGATAACAAATACCACAGAAATGGCTGCAAAAGATCCAAAACCCAAACGCAAAGAGATTTATTGCATGTTGTGAAAGAGTGCAAGTATTCGTGGTCTAGGTAGACGGAAGAAATGAGAAAATGGACCACCAAAATGGCCGAAAAATCCAATGATTACTTGGTTACCAGATCCGTGTATGGCAAAGCTGTACACGTTATACGACCGTTTGTGTATGTCAACCTGAAGGAACAGTGACGTCACCCCAATTTCATGCACCTTATTTCATGAATGGCTGTTGAGAATCATGTGATAATATTTTTCTCACTAAATTGTGACATTCACGCAGAGTATACTCAGCCGCACCGTATACCATAAATGAGTTTAACAGCAGTTCTTATAAGCAGTATTCAAGTTGTAATATATCTGAAAAACACTTGAAGTGAAATAAGACGGTATTTGTGAGATTTGGCTGTTTTTTTTTCTTACTTTGCTAAATAAGATTGATGCGATTGTTTGTTTCCTTAAAAGGGAAATGTTGCGTTTATTTTACATGAAAATTTCATCCTTTTAAAGCCGATATTTGTTGGCAAAGCGTGATAAATAATTACAAATAAGGCAGTATAGTAGCCTTCTTTTCAAGAAGTAAGTTTCCCCTCAGAGAAGAATTCAATTGTTTGTTGCTCAAGAATAATTTGTTCACCCAAACTTTCTACATTTCAAAAGATGCAACTCCCATAACTCTTCTGTGCATAATATTTTGAGGAGATCAAGATATTGCTGGGGTTTATTGTTGAAACCGAATGATTTGAAAATGACTAGAGCTATTTACTTTTAATGCTATGTTGGAGCATTTTAAAGGCGATATTTCTCTTTAAGAGAGAGGCTTGTAGATTAAACTTGTTTCAAGACGTTTCCCATAACAATTCATCATTTCATATATGAACAACATAAGCTATGCCTTTTCTTTGAAAGGATGACATTGACGTTCCGGCAGCGGTGGAAGTGATTAAAAGTAATCCCATTTTCCATTCTTTCGGGGGACGTATTAAAAGAGTCTATTCGACAGCTTTGAAAGGCTTCTCTGCGACTTTGGGTGAACGAGCTTTAGACTTTGTAAGTATTAGTGTAAGGGGAACTTGGAATAATTGTAAGTTAAATTTGGTTTATCCACTTCGTTTCCTTTACTCACGTTGGGAATAATTTCGAGGCGATGCACACTACTCAACAAGAAATTTCCTAACGGCCTTAATTTCAGGCTTTTACCTACGGTGAATTTAGTTAGTCAGATAATATTTAACGACACACCAACACAAATGTGTTATATAGTGTCATAATATTCAAACACTGATCAAGTCCTCCCGTTTAGTCGCCTCGTATGACAGGCGGAGAATACCGTGAGCATATTCTACAACCCCAGCCCACAGGGTGATTTACCTGCGGTGAAAGTTAGACTTAATTCTTTTTAAGAAGTATATACAAAAAATCAGATCATCGATGCGTTTGCGGATAGATGTAGGCCTATACACTTCCCAGCTAGCCTCTGCTGGTAGCCCATGTGTTATTTTTTTTTCTTTGAACGACCATCCGATAAGAGAGTGTGCCGAAAAGGATTTTTCGTAGTTTGCTATATTTTGAGAGCATTTTTGATGAAGAGGTGTGAACGTGGGTAATCCTAAAAACTAATGTGGTATCGAAGAAGAACACGACAATTTCCTCTCGAATTGAATATCTTGTATGTCAAGAGTTATTTAGTTACATGGAGTTTTCCGCCCAGTTTCTAACCAATTGATTTAAGTAGCGTCATATTAGAATGGTGAAAGAGCATTCCAATACACTTCCTTTCCGACAATCTCTATATTCATCTATGATCAAGGTGTTGGAACATATGGGTGTCGGAACGAAGCCTGTGTTGGAACGTAATGGATTTGTCGGATTATTGGGGTGTCGGAATATAGGGCTGTAACCTCAATTAAATTTCCCTTGGAAACGTTTCCGACATTACGGGTAGTCGCACTCCCCAGGTGCTGCGATCCCAGGGGATGGGAATATATACATGATTTTCCATCATGAAAACGTATGGAGAAAATGTAACCACCCATAAATCTCTGGACCAACATCTCAACGTAGAAAACTTGGATAGGCGTAGATGATTGGTATGTTGATGCGTTACGGTCAGAAGATGTTCAATATTGTCTTTAAAGGAGGCCAAAGGTCATCTGGGGTCACCAGAGGTCAAAATCTGAAACCTTGTTAACACGGTATCTCAGGGAAATCTGGAGAGATTTAATACTTAATGTGTCGATGTGTTATATTGACAAGGTGGTCCGTTTGATTTTTGGTGGACACTAGAGAATTTTTCCCCTTGAAAGTAGACGTCATGACTTGGCCGATTTGTGCACAATAGAAACCTACAAACAACAATCGGCGCTTACTGGACCATGTAACCTTCAACCATGTGACTTTTGTCAGTAATTTAACAAGCAAGGGTTTCCAGGACAGGATGAGGTTGTCCAGGTTTGAAGGGAGCTAAATCTGTAATGGAGGTCAAAGGTCATCTGGGGCCACCCGAGGGCAAACACTTAACACTTATTCTGGTGGCTTTCCACCTGGGTCTTGTAAGAAAAACAAAATTCAACGCAATATCCTTCAAACGCTGTCGCAATAACCTTTCCCTAACTCAAAACTCTAAACATAACTATAAATTTGGTTATTTTCGTCAAAGGGGAAGTTAAAACTAAAATTTAGTTACCATGTGTGGAAGAGGAACCAAATCAGCTCAGTGTATTGAAACTTTCGTACAAATCGGACGTGTATCTCTCGAGATATCAGTAAATGAAGACACTGGATTTATGTTCCGAAGTGAGGTTGAAACGCAGCAGAGGATAAATCACTCCCTAACATTGACAATGAATGCTTTGTTTCCCTTTGTCTTTTCAAAATTTTGTATTGACTTTGAAGTTCATAGGGGTTGATTTTCCATGTGGGTAATGCAAAGCTTGTCAGGTTCTCTCTCATGCCTTTATGCAAGTACATTCTGATAACCTGAGATTGTTGAGGAGATATTGGTTATAAAAAAAATCAAGAAAAAAAAAGAAGACTGTCCGTTAATGTGAGGATATGAAGTCATGTGTGCTTGCTTTAACCACACTTTCTGCTGAAAATGTGACAACTAAACCTGCTAATATCTTGAGAACCACATGTCGGATTCCAACGCAAATTTCACCGAAATGCTGGAAATAAGTACCCCTCAAACATGTCAAACCCTTCTTAAAAAATACCTCTATACTTTTCAACAAAGCCGTAGAAAGTACACGAAATGTGATCACATTGCCTCAGATTCCTTTTCGCTTTCTTTACAATTATTTAGCGTCCTCTTTGTCCTTGGAATTTGATACTGATGTAATGTTTGGATATCTTTTCCTGTAGATCCAGCTTTAACCTTTATAGGTAGAGTGCAACCAACAGCGTTGCTTACTGTTGCCTGCAGCGGCATCAAAATTATGAATAAATTGTTTGCAGTGTCAACTTAATGTGCCGCGAAAACATTAAAGATTTCCCATGATGCACCATTTCTCAGCAAAAAGTGCATTACTTTAAAATTTGTATCTTCCGAACGTTGTATGCTATTGAGATGCATGTTTTCACCTTCTGAAAGAGAGAAAATTGTGCAGCAAACATCGAAGTGAAATGAATTTCGACTCCGGAATATGCCTTAAACAGGATGTATCAATTTAGAAAACTTGAAAACATTTCATATTTGGTATATGGATGTGTTGTGAAGAGAAGGTGATCCCTCCTGCTTTTGATGGACGTCAAAAGTCGTATGGGGTCACCTGGGATCAAACTCTTAAAACATTGTTTCCACAACATCTTAAAGTATGAAACCTGGATTAATTTGACCGTAGAAACTTGGCCGTAAAACTTCACCTAACTTGACACTTGGTATGTAGATGCATTACAGTCACATCGCAACTGCTCGAAAAGAGCTTCCTTCTCTTACATTTTATGCATGACGTTTCGTGACGTCATAAGGATTTTAATACTAATTAGCTAAAAGTCATGACTTTTAAAGTCAATTATCTCAGAAACTAGGAACCCAAAAATCTTTAAAACCGTGAAAATCAATGAATAAGATGTAAAAAATACTTTCGGTGCCTGGTTCTGAGTGAACGTACGGGCAAAAGGGAGGATTTTAGTCCATTTTATGAAACGTCTAAAATGGGTTTCAAATGCTTTGCAAAATCGTTCAGCATTTATTCGTTGTTGTTTTAAACTACTCAGTTTTTACTTCAATGGAGGGAAAATTTTGTTTTCTATCTAGTGGTACCATTTTTGCACTATAAAATATCCTCAATGAGTCAGGTACTCGGTAAATTCAACCACGAATCGATTGTGGCGCCCAGAGTATATACACAGTATAGTGAGCCTACTTTCGCGAAATGAACGTTAATGCAGGTCGCCCTATGTAAAACGTTACAACAGCAGCCTAATTCATCCTCACCAATATTGTTCCCATTTCGGAGAAAATGGTGCGATACTTGCTCCTTCGACATTTTTGCAACATATTGTTAGTTGTAATGCCATTTACAAATTAAACTAATCAGTAGTGTTGCACTAGAAGGCTATTTATACTTGTTTGAATGTGATATGCCTGTATACACATACAATGTCATAGTCATGATGGCAAGCTCTGTTGACACAGAGCAAAACTGCATCTTGTTTGCACCAAAACAGTGAAAATTACCTCACTTTAAAAAAAGTTGGGCTAACTAAAAAGCTGGTTTAAAAATCTTTATGCTAGGAAACTCTATCAACTTCAATCAAATGTTCATTGTTTGAAAAAAAATAAAAAAAATTCTATGCATCATGTAGTACACTCAGTCAGCATAATACATTGAGCAAGAAAATGAATGAGACTGAGAGACCTTCTAAATAGGCCTGCTTAGATAGGGAGGGCCTTGCAGGAAAGATCATCAGTACAATGTTTAACAAGTGCTATTGATTTTCCTCATTTACTCTGGGTAAAAATGAAAAGTACTGAAGGCAAAGGCAAATACCAATAAGGAGTGCAAGGCAAGGAGTATATCAGCTGAGGTTTGGCAAATGGGATATCTTACTTTGAATTCTTTGTGAATTTCTTTTCACATGAAATACTGGTCCTAAAAATAACATGATGATAGCTGGACTGCTAGGATAATAATTCATCACTATCCTGTCCTCTTGTGAGGTGACGGAATGATCCAGGCTCATTTCTACCGTTGGCAGTAGGACAGTTTGATATGCCTACAGTTTCTCAAACAGTCAACGTAACAATAAAGTTTTTTTTGCAGGAAACTACCTAAATGTTGCCCAACATAGTTCTCCTTTATGTGACCTCCTTAAAGATCAGAAATATATATATTTAATGTAAAAAAATCTAGGAATGAATTTACAGTTTTCATTTCATTGAATGCCACACTGATGAGAATTTATTTTAAGACAAAGTTGGGTTTAGATGGTAGTACGTAATTGCCCATGGGGTAAGGTTTTGAAATGATATAAGCTTATAAAGGGCTATAAATTGTATAAATTGCAAAGCTGCAGCTTTGCAATTTATAGGCTACCTATATGGGACTTTATAGAAATAGACAACTTGAACTTAATTACAGAACAGTATACCACTATACTGTAGGTCGATCTATTATGAAAAATGATGGGAAGGACTGAGTTTTTCTGTTTGTGGCACAGTAACTATCAGGTAAGAAAGAATAATAACCCGTGAATATGTCCGGACTGAAGCTGAACCCTCTAAATTTGTACAGTTTGTTTACTTTATAATCCAGGCTGACTTGATCATGATTCATAGGAGTCCCAGGTTTACCGACTTACAACAAAGTTACATCTTATTGTAAGCCCCCACTAGCCAACATTGCAATGTTAGTTACTGAATATGCCATGAAAACTGAAGCTTCAGATTTCATAGACTACAAGTCTACAAACAACACTAGAAGTTTTTAAGAATGTAAATGCAATGGGTACCTGTCCTGCATATCCCACAGTATAATAATAGTCGTTCATTATTTTGTTATGAACGACGTTATCCGAGCCATACTGGAATAGTACTAACTAGTAACAGTAACGTTGTAGGATATACAACGTTAACTGTGTACATTTACCAACACCATATGTACTATAGTACATACTACATACATGCTGTACGCTAAATGCTCCCTTCGGGTTTAGCAGTTGTTTACAAAATAATTTATAAATTAAACTACGTAATTTTGGTATCAACAGGAAGCCTATACTATAATCTTCAAACGTCGATACAAAAGAATCGTTTTACATCCCTCAATGAGTCAGGTACTCGCAAAGTTTGAGGTCCTAATTTGAGACATAAGAATCGACTGCCTCTTTTTGGGAGCGTATTTTTGCAGTATATGTTTGGAAAAACCTAAAAAATCTTTGATTTCTAAGAGAAGGAAAGATCAAAATGTCCACTTACCGTCTCGTTGTATCCATTTATACGCCTACTTATACATTATTCAACATATAGGGGGAGACCCCTTGTCAGTCACAGTTCCGCGAAATCTCATTTGCGCAGATCTAAAAAAGGCGGGAATGCTAGAGAAGTGGTCACTTGGCTTCATTAACTGTACAGCTGCGTGTTGACTGATTATAGGTGAAAGAATAACCATTTAGCTTTTAGTGGATGTCAAAGGTCATCTTGGGTTACCAGGGGTCAAATGTGGTATTATTTGGAACGGAAGGTGTAGGTTTCTTTGAAACCTCAATGTTTTTTTGCATTCTGGTAATTAAAGTACAGGCTGTCCTCTGTAATTGCTACCTGTAAAATTTCCACCCAACTTGAGTCTGTCTCAATGTGCACCATATTGTATTCGCTGTCTCTACATTCTTGGTAAATCTAGTGAGCCCAATTAATCTCTAAAATGGTGTTTAGTAAGTAAAGGCCTTCCTAAACATGCGTGTCCTATTCCTAAACCCTTCGTTTTGAAACACATTTATTTGCTAAACATTCAGAGCGTAATTACGACATATCTTAAAAATTTAAACGTGTTTAAAAAGTGGAGACAAAGTAAATTTTTAATTGCTTATTACGTTTTTTAAAGTGTACGCGAAATTATTCCTTATTCTTAAGGTTCGGCGCTTAAGCTTTGTAAAGTACGTGGAAGAAGACAAAATATTTCGAGCGGCATCAACTACATCTCAATGGGGTCTCGACAGGATCGATCAAAGGGGTACAGGGCTAGATGGCCTTTACTCTCCGAAAGGTAAGCGTTCAAAAATGATGTTGGGGAAGCTTTTATACACTAGTTCGATTAAAGGGGTTTTCGACACGCACACATTACACATTCGTATAACGACCATTACATATTTAGACCATTAGCAGAGAAGTTAAATCACACCGACGTGTGCTAGATAAGAGACCTCAATCTGGAATTAGAGGTACACCCCATCCTATGTCTGCAAAAAGTGTGTGATGAGGTTCCGTTCGAAAGGACGTATTTTTAATGTTTGGGGTATCAACACTCTTGCGCCGGCAAGCGTATGCAACTGTGTCTAAGCAGCAACATTGGGTGCAACCCCCCCCCCCCCCATGATCTGTGATTTTTCCGCAGTAGATTGAAGTGTGCTTTTGATCAATTCATGGATTTCTTTTATTACAAATAGTTCATTACTACTAGCATTTTTGCACAAATCCCTAGCAAACTAGCACAATTTTCGTTATAATTCTTGTTGATTGTAGAGTAAAACCCGTATTTAAATTCACATTGGCCGTATAGTCCGTTGAAGTAATTACCCACACTTCCAAGACCATGTTTTGAAAACTTCTTTCTTAGTTTCGTAGTTACTCAAAATATTGAAACATTTAGCACCATTTTGCATCTGGGCCCCCTTCTCTTAGACACCCATTCGCTTAGCTGCTAGGGGCAGATCGTTCTGAAAAATGAAGAATTAGGAAATTTGCCATTTGTGAAGCCAGTCTACTGTGTGGTTTTGGCAACTCATGAAATTCCGAATTCGCTCCAACTAAAGCTCCATATTCGTCATTATTTGTTTCAAAAAGGAAATCGAAAATTTGCTACATGTGAAGCCAGATCATCAAGTGTTACCGGTAACTACAGTGCTGTTTTCTTAAATTTTCTTTCATAAAATTCCAAATTTTCTCCAATATAAGTTCTTGACTCAAAAAGTTCGTTGGAGAGCCTCATTTCGTAGGCGTTGAATAACATGTAACATCAACGATCTTTCGTTGCCGCTCAATCTCAGATTTGCCAATAGGAAATGCAAATTCTTGAGTAATGACCCAACATTTCAAATTTCTTTACAGGAGACCTAGAATCGAATTTATTCTGCAATACAAGCTCCATATTTTCAAATATTTGAGAAAGGGCAAAAACGTCCCTAAAAAAATCCTAAAATTTGAATGCTTCCTCAACCCCCCCCCCCCCCGTTTTCCGCAAAAACGTCTAGCTACGCGGCTTTAGACACCTTACCAGAACAGAAGAAAAAAATTTGGCCAGATACCCCCGCCCCACTTTGAAAAGAAAATCGACGCCTCTGGTTACTGTGCAGTTGCTTATTTGCTTTGATATTGTAAGAGGAAAAATAAAGACTATTAATTATACTACTTTCCGTTATTGTTAAACTTGTAAACCCTAAACACGGATTTTATTATATCTATACACAGCTCATGGACAATATGTACACGTCTACGTCATCGATACAGGAATAAATCCCACCCACTCAGACTTTGAAGAGCGAGTGATTTGCACCAATGATGCAGACTTCTTGGGAGGAGACGTAAGTTTGGGGAAAAGTACTCCCCACTATCCAGTCATCTGAAGGGTAATCTATTTAAAAGCTACCGCATTCAACAAGTCGACATGTTTGAAAAAGAGATGAATCTAAAGCATTCCAAGAGCGGACACCGAAAGTGGTGGAAATTAATGTGCGCTTAAGTCCAAAGATAAAAAATATGCACTCTAAAAAAGTGTTTAGCAATTTAACACTTATCTTTGCCCCAATTTGTAAACGCGTTGTAATTTGACCATGTTTTTAAACACTATAAATAAAACATGAATTTCCAATAGACGAATCCGGACAGATTTTGATGGTCTGATTTTAGTCGGCCATTACTGGGGTCCATCACCTTTAATCATGGGCGGGTACAGAGGAGGGGTTCAGGGGGTTCTGACCCCCGCCTTTCCCGAAATAAGACGTGCAAAGGGGTCCGGACCCCGCCCCCCTATTTTAAGGAGTAAAATATTTTCCAGACAGAAGACAGTCGTAGTTGCGCTTCCGTATTCACCAGAGATGGCCTGCTGAAATGGCGTAATAATCAGAAACTTATACGAATTTAAACCATAAGTGGTATCCAGATTAATACACTTTACAGTTAGTACAACGCACTACATCACATATGTTACGTTGTCAGTCATAGGTCATTCAACAATATCAACACAGTGTTTTTTATTTCGCTGGTATCAAAAGACACTGCCATATAAAAATATGTACTTCATATTTGGTTAAATTTCAAGGGACATACTGATATTCTGTCGATATGATATCAACATGTGTGCTGAGTATGGTGCATCAATTGGAACACTTGCCCGGTATATTCGTTTTTTCGGTACTGTGCCCTACAGGGTTATAAATGAAAATTTGTTGGTTTTCTTATTTTGGTGTGAAACTAATGTTTCCTGTTATTGTATATATGAAGGTTATATAGACATGACCAAACTGCACCATTGTAAGTGAACTTAAAACTCAATGTCAGGAGAGGGAACTACTATCGAATCTTCCACCCATGAGCGCCTCACTCGTGCATTCGGCACTCACTGGACCCCACCCCTTTTGAATTTTGTACACTTTCCTGAATTATACTTTTGTGTTCGTACATGATCACCACTCGTAATATCGTATAGTGCAGCCAGCGCCGTTTTCATGTTGCTAGCTAAAGGTACCAAAAAGACCAGTAGGCCTAGAAAGGCTACCGTTGTGACATAAGTGACAGCAATCTGCGAGCTCGTGCGCAAGTAATCATTTTGCCTGTATTCTGGCCGTGTTCTAATAATAACCAGGGCTATATACGTCTGCATAACCCCCCAACAGTAAGTAACCAATTTCTTATCAAAAGTTCTGTGAAGACCGAAGTATTCACATTATCGAGGGCGCATTTTCCACAATGTACCACGTACCGGTACAAAGGCTGAGCCAGTTTTGTCAACAAAGCAGATATACTTAAAATCCCTTTTTTTAAATTATTAATTATTTGGACACCCCCCCCCCCTTTTGAAAAATCCTGGATCCGCCTATGTTTAATCTTTTAATTTCCTTCCTTACCTGTTCCATGGATGGTTGTACACTAAAGTGTACCTTAATTTCTCAACTTCACTGAATATGAGGATTTGGAATTCATGTAGACAAATGAAGACGATTGAAGGCTGGTGGACCCCACTAATGGCTGCCTACAGTCACTCAAAACAAGCGCTAATCGGATTCGTCTATAAAGATTATGCACGTGACGTCAACGTGTTCCACTGGATGGAAAAGATCAAAGGTAGTTACCGAAACGCGCGCACAACAGCACCTTGGTAACAATTGTTGTAAAACGGAAGCCTGGATGGAAAAACAGAGAGATGCGCAACTCAGTGACGTAGGTGCATAAGTCTTATAGACGAATCCGATTAGCGCTTATTTTTAGTGACTGTAGGCCGCCATTAGTGGGGTCCATCAGCCTAAAATCGTCTTTATATACTATTTACATGAATTTCAAACCCTCAAATTTAGGGAAATTGGAGAATTGAAGAAACAAATTAGTGGACAACCATCCATGACAGAGGTAAGCAAGGACATTAAAAGATTAGAGGTGATGGACCCCAGCAATGGCCGACCAAACTCAGACCATCACAATCTGTCCGGATTCGTCTATACTTTGACAGAGCACACTGCACGGTGCACATGGTGGAATGAGGAAGGAGCGAGGGAAATCAAAGCGGGAGGATGAATTCCCCCTCTGATTACCATTAAATAAACCCCTTCCCAAAATTCTGACTACATGTTTTAGCCTCCAAAATTGTTCTTAGAAAACCGTCTACGATTTCATAAGAAAAGATTACCTATTTCTTTTGTTAAACTGAAAGACTAGCGTAATCCGGTGGTTGTTGCAGTTTAAGTTTAGCGATATAAATTTGATGTCTCCCAAAAATAAAAATAGAACTGTAATTCAATTGAAAGAAGTTCGTTTTAAACAACCTAATTTTACATCAAGTTTGTGCCCCCACTGAGTTCCTTACCAAAGTTAGTTGTGTACATCTTATCAGGTAGAAACATATGAACGAAAATGACACTTCCACAATTATGAATATTTTGTAATGTGTGAATTGTTTTTAAGGGCAAAGACCAAAACGGCCACGGAACTCATTGCGCGGGGATCATTGGAGGGAAGACTCATGGAGTTGCCAATAAAGTGACGCTTCATTCCGTGAGAGTACTGAACAGCGGTGGAACTGGAACAACAGAGACAATTATTGGCGGTAAGAACGTCTATTTTAGAAGGCAGGCCTTATCATCAATTCTACCACCTCTACTAAATGTTTATTTAGAATCCTGCATTCTGATTGGTTAAAGAATGAGAGGTTAGTACCACGGACGCTCGCGTGCATTTTGTGAATCTTGCATATTATGACGGCACGGGCGTGCATTTTTTACACGCGTGAGTGGCGCACTTCCCATGGGTTCAATTTGTGGGTTTTGCCTGGTGAAGAATGCCTGCGCGCCAACGCGCGTCACAAAATACATAAGACATGTCACACATTCTCACACGCGCTTCTCGGCCTTTTGGCTAAGATCATGTGTAGTATCTGTTCTTTTCATCCAGTCAAGAATGGAGCCATACATGACAGACCAATGATGAAAATGGTCTGAAGGCCGCGGGGTTGGTCGTTAAGCGTTGTCCTTCAGTGGACGTAGTAGCTTCTTCGGGAAGCAGTATCAAGTTTGGTTTCGCCGAACGGCCCTTTGCCAGAGGGTCGGGAGGACTTTAGAAAAAGAGAAAAGCGCTTCTCGGCCTTTGGCTAAGATCATATTTAGTATCTGGTTTTTTCGTCCAGTCTGATCTAGAATGGAGCCATACACGACAGACCAATGATGTAAATGGTCTGAGGGCTGTGAAGTTGGTCAAGTGTTGTCATTCAGTGGACGTATAGCACCTTTGGGAAGCAGTTTAATAGTTTGGTTTCGCCGAACGGCTCTTTGCCAAAGAGTCGGGAGGACTTCAGAAAAAGGAAAGCGCTAAGGCTTGTCTTCTTTACTTACTAAGTTTATGAGACGCGATACGGCGGTGTGAGCACCACACCACACCACACCGCCGTATCGCGGCGAACAAATCAGTTGCAACGCATATGTTAGAGGAACTAAACCCCCAAATGAATTTTTTTTCCGGTGGTAGAAATGTTGTAAGCCCAATTTGTCGGGTAATTGTTGGTGAATAAACGGCCTCGACTCAAAGTTCGCTTCGCCTCGTCCGTTATTTTTCGTAATTTAGATTCTCGACGGTTTATTCACCAACAATACTCAGACAAATGCAGCTTGTTCCTTAAATGAAAACAAGATCAGAAAAAAACCACCCTTAAGGAGAAATGCAGTCACCCGAATTTGAATTAGTGTAATTCAGTGTCCTGTTTCATGTTTGGCTTTTGAGAGACATGACATGTGATAACATTTCTCTCAAATTTAAAATTGTTCTAGAAGTTGCTGGTTTGTGGATTTATTTCCAACAGCCGGGACCTCAGATGATGTCCGCGACCAGACTCGTCTATGCGCGCCCACCCACACGAACGCAAGCTCACGCGCGCACACCCACACGTACACAAACACACCCATGTTGTTTTTACACACAACCTGAGGACCTCATTGTGTTTTCCTTTGTTCCTGCTTTCTTAAACTCTAACCTTAACACTAGACTGTCTATTGTTTGGAAAAGAGAGAAATCCAAAAATCTATTGAGTTTCCACCAGAGGACCTAAAATCCATTCTGCGGGTCCTCTGTTTGTACTACAATACAATTACACAACCACACACACATACTCATACACACTCACATATAAATAAAATACAGACAGATGGCGCATTATAAGTCCAATTTTATGAGCTGCATTATAGGTTGTCAAAGTCCAAAGAAGAGGGCGAAATGTACATTTCGTTTGTGAAAAATCACACTCAATATTGTCAAGAACGGACAATTAGTATTTGACTTCACAGTCGAACAAGTACACCGTTTATGTTAAAACACCTAATTCATCTGGTTATTTGCGGTCTCTATTAGCGTCTTTATGTACTTTTTTCGCAGCCATTTTATTCTGTCTTTAAAGACAGCGATTCATTATGTAAGTTCCTGCCTTTTGTACTTAATTTTCAGGGGTTTTTTCAATTTGAAGTAGCAAAGTAATTTTTTTCTCATTATGCCATGCAGGAATGGACTTCGTAGCCGCAGAGTGTATTATACCTGCAGTAGCATCTATGTCATTAAGTGGTCCGTCTAGCCAAGCTATGGACAGTGCGGTGGGAGCAATGCATAATGCTGGTGTTACTGTCGTTGTAGCTGCTGGTGATGATGACAAGGACGCATGCAACTATTCCCCGGCTAGAGCCATGATTGTAAATGGTCTTTTAGTTTTCTTGTCTTGTATCAGGGAGGTGTTAAAGTGTACCTCAAGTCCAAAAATTCAAAAAAATATATTTTTAAAAGCACGAAAAATGAATCCTAACAGTCCAACTCCTATCTTCACATCACATTCCTCAGCTGAGATAAAAAAGAAGTTTATTCCCTGACAAATTCTCTATTGCGCAATAATTGTGACGTTCTTGTTATACAACTCACATAACCTGCTTGGTTGATTCCTTGCCGTAGGCAGGCAAGGAATCTATGCGATGGTGATGTCGTGTGTGTGTGTGCGTGCGTTTCTGGGGTCAATCGGGGATACACACATGAAAATTACAGTAGAACTGGGGATATCCCGCGAAACGGGGATATCCCCGGTTTTAGAAAGTCCAAAATAATGCAAAGTGGGGTGTTAGATAAGTGCCTGTAGCTTTACAGTTTGATCTGAGGTATATCCACGTTTCCATGTTTTTTGTTTGAATTTGTGTGAAAATGTGTGTGTAGATTTTTCAGGATCCCCAGTCACCTTGATTATGACCTGTGATTATCCCCAGTTGACTAGGAAAAAAAAGAATATCCCCACTTGACTGGTATAATGAGCATGTCCCCGATAGGCGCCAGAAACGCGTATAGGTGTGTGTGCGTGTGAGTGTGTGTGTGTGTGTTTGTGACACTTGCTTGTAAACACGATATCTTCAGATAGGAATGTCCGTCACTTTTCATATTTGGTATATAGATTTATCATGTTGAGAGGAAGAACCCTGTTGTTTTGGTAGAGGTCAAAGGTCATTTGAAGTCACCAGCAGTAAAATTGCGACAATTTCAAAAATAGCTTGTAAACACGATATCTTCAGATAGGATTGCCCGACAATTTTCATACTTGGTATATAGATTTGTCATGTTGAGAGAAAGAAGCCTATTGTTTTTGGTAGAGGTCAAAGGTCATTTGAGGTCACCAGCGGTAAAATTGCGAAAACGCGGAAAATGGCTTGTAAACACGATATCTTCAGATAGGATTGCCCGACAATTTTCATACTTGGTATATAGATTTGTCATGTTGAGAGAAAGAAGCCTATTGTTTTTGGTAGAGGTCAAAGGTCATTTGAGGTCACCAGCGGTAAAATTGCGAAAACGCCGAAAATGGCTTGTAAACACGATATCTTCAGATAGGATTGCCTGACAATTTTCATACTTGGTATGTAGATTTGTCATGTTGAGAGGAAGAACCCATTTGTTTTTGGTAGAGGTCAAAGGTCAATTTAGGTCACCAGCGGCATAATTGCGAAAACGCCGAAAATGGCTTGTAAACATGATATCTTCAGTTAGGAGAGAACAACACTCTTCATATTTGGTATATAGATTTTTCATGTTGAGAGAGCGAAGCCTTTTGTTTTTGGTAGAGGTCAAAGGTCATTTGAGGTCAATAGTAGTAAAATTGCGAAAACTTCGAAAAAGGCTTGTAAACACGATATCTTCAGATAGGATTGCCCGACACTTTTCATACTTGGTATATAGATTTGTCATGTTGAGAAGAAGAACCCTATTGTTTTTGGTAGAGGTCAAAGGTCATTTGAGGTCACCAGCGGTAAAATTGCGAAAACGCGGAAAATGGCTTGTAAACACGATATCTTCAGATAGGAGTCGCCGACACTTTTCATACTTGGTATATAGATTTGTCATGTTGAGAGGAAGAACCCTATTGTTTTTTGTAGAGGTCAAAGGTCATTTGACGTCATCAGCGGTAAAATTGCAAAAATACTGAAATTGGCTTGTAAACACGATATCTTCAAAAAGGAGTGACAGATACTCTTCATATTTGGTATATGGATTTGTCATGTCGAGAGAAAGAAGCCTATTGCTTTTGGTAGAATTCAAAGTTCATTTGAGGTCACCAGCGGTAAAATTGGGAAAATCCCGAAAATGGCTTTTAAACATGATACTTCAGATAGGAGTGACCGACACTTCTCATGTTTGGTATATAGGTTTGTCATGTTGAGAGGAAGAAGTCTATTGTTTTTGGCTGAGGTCAAAGGTCATTTGAGGTCGTCAGCGGAAAAAATGTGAAAACACCGAAAATGGCTTGTAAACATGATATCTTCAGATAGGATTGCCTGACAATTTTCATACTTGATGTATAGATTTTTCATGCTGAGAGAAAGAAGCCTATTGCTTTTGGTAGACGTCAAAGGTCATTTGAGGTCACCAGCGGTAAAATTGCCAAAACTTCGAAAATGGCTTGTAAACACAATATCTCCAGATAAGAGTAACAGATACTTTTCATATTTGGTATATAGATTTTTCATGTTGAGAGAAAGAAGCCTATTGTTTTTGGTAGAGGTCAAAGGTCATTTGAGGTCACCAGGGGTAAAACTGCGAAAATTCTGTGCCTAAAATGTAAAGAAAAATCTATCAAGCACTGTCAATTTGAAAGCAGGTAAGGTATTTAATGGCAAGGAATCACTAAGCCTTTTGGCTTTCTGGTTTCCTTTTAAAAATTAAAAACGTTTTAATGACCTTGAACATTTTCTGTTTGCTTGCATAGAATGTTGCATAGAGAGGGCTTAATTAATTACTTCATCTCATAAGAGTAGGAGTGATATCAGACCTTGGAAATAGGTACAGTATCATTCAGAAAAACAATGAAATATAAAGATTGTATTTTGAGTAGTACAACAGTGACATCACAAATTATTGGGCAATATACCATATAAGTTGAGTGAATAAACTTCAACATATTACATCTCAGGTCGGGAATGTCTTATGAAGACAGAAGTGTTAAAATTCATTTTTCGCGTTCTTTAATGTATATTTTTTAATGTTTTGAGTTGAGGTTAGCCTTGCTCAAGACGTTATTATTAGTACTACAGTAAGTTGTACACTCGATACTTCTGTACAAGAAGAGTTGTGAACACGCCCTCTACCTGTCCTCAAAATATATTTCCATGTTAGTATTGAAAGAGATACGCGAGTACGTACAGTCTAGTTGACAAGCGCCCTCATTTTGGATCCAGAGTCAAAATAGTGTGGAAAACAAGTACTATACTAACGTCTTGACCAAGACTAAGTTGAGGTACACTTCAACAACTCCCTGGTCCTATGTGATGTAACGTTATAGCGAAAACTTACGGAACGCATGAAGTTCCTAACAGAAATTGTTGTAGTAAGCTTAGTTTGCTATCTAGCGCAGGAAAAGAGCATCCACTTTTCTATTCCTTGACGTAGGTACATGCATCTGTAAGATTGTTATGACTTGGGATTGTTAGTATGTGTGTCTGTGTCCGTGTGTTTCTGTATGTCGATCTAGTTGTGTAAATGACGGGTTGCTTGTGTTAAGAGTAACTGAGAGTATAGAGTAACAATGGTAACTGAGAGAGAGCTAATAGGTTACTGGGATTGTGCATACCTCAAATATGTACATTGTACATCATCATTTTAAAGAAGCCAAATGTCATTGGGTTGGGTTAGGTTAAATGGAGTTTTACGGCCCAGTCATTGGAGTCGCCGGGAATCAAATAGTGAAAACCTTGAAAAATTTATTTTGCAAGTGTGGGTTAGTCAGATATGGGGGCCGACATTTTCAAGCTCTTGGGGCCGGCGAAAAGTATATTTTTAGCCAGTAGTGACAGTGGCGTAGCTACTGGGGGGGGGGGCAGGGGGGCAAGTTGCCCCCCCTGGAAAATTTTTTGGGGAAATTTGATGAATCTCCTTATTATTACATAAATTTCACAAAAAAATTCTCAACATTTTTGTTAGAATAAGAAATTTTGAGACATTTCTCATACATAATTCGTATTTTCATGCAACAAATTAATCCAGATTTCGTCAGTGTCGCATGAACCAGCCCGATTCGTGTTCCACAGAAATGAACTCGCCACGTAGCAGATTGAATGTTCTCTTGTGCTTGTATACGCACGGGGGTTATGATTAGTGCATTTCAGTGCACAGGAAGCTGTTATTCAGGTGATACTTTGGAAATTCAGTAAAAGGATGTGAAAACTGACAAGTCACTACCGTAGACCCCCGAGGTTGTTATGTTCTTCTACAAGCTAGCAGTAGCTGTACGATTTTACTCTGTGTACATAACGATGGATGGGGCTGAAACAATTCATGGCCAACGATAAACTTAAAGTTAATCTAGAAATTAGAATTAACGGGATCCGTTGGCACACTTAGATTTTGTTACTTAGCCTAATCCTTGGAGGCTTACAAGCTAGTTCGGGAAATAGCTTTCTGCTCACTTTGAGTGTAACAATAAATGGGCAATGAGTACCTTGTAGCCTTCCACACTTAACAGACTGCTTTTCTCACAGGATATCCTGTGTGATCGAGCCACTATTAGGCCTCCTTAGTGGCGTGCGAAGGGGAAACCATTGGGCCATGCCCCTTCACAGATGCCATTTTACTTTGTTCTTAAAAATACGTAGTATAACTTTATTAACACAGATTTTACTTCAAAAGATAGCATATGTGGCACCAGATTGCTTATAAGGACACCCAATTTTTCAAAAATTTTCAAAGGGGAAGGATTGTCCCTGCAAGGTCTTTCAGTGATGCCAATATTTTTATAATTCCTACAAATAGACCTAGGCAAATTCTGTCAAATTCCAATTTTTACTTAAAAAGGTAGACTCTGTTTCCCACTGGTGGCATCGATAAAAAAGACTACATGTTTAGATTCTCTTTACAAGCATAAATACGCTATTTTGACCATCTGAGGGGTCTGATTTTTCGAATTTTTTTTTACGCTCCGCGCCAACCAATGGTGGCGCTTCGCTCGGTCTTTTGGGCAAAATTACATATTTGGGGTAAAATTAGCTCTTAACTCTCTGATCACTTTGCAGTTTGCGAACATATTTTGAAGTGAGCATTTTATTGCAAACGACAAAAGAAGAAAGCGACTGGCTAGATTCTTCGTATTAGCTTGGAAAATGCTATTTTCGGCCATCTAAGGGGTCTGATTTTTCCAAATTTTCTCTACGCTCCGCGCCAACCAATGGTGGCGCTCCGCTTAGATAATCTTTATGACAAAATAACATTTTGTGGCCAAGAAAAACCACAAATACCGATCAATGCTCTTTTATTTTGACTCCTAATAGTGTGCAAATTTAATGACAAGTTTTTCTTCGTAAGGTAGCATAAATGGCATAAATAAATGCATGTCAAGACACAAAAGTTTCAGTTTTATCCTCATGAACCACCACGATTCAACTTTTAACACTGTTCCTGTCAAAGTCGGATATCTTGCACCATTTTGCATGTAGGCTCTTTGAAAACGTCAAAAAATTTCCGGACACCCCTCCCCTTAGACCATAGTGCATGCCCCTCCCCCTTCAGAGAAATCCTGCGTACGCCACTGCGTTAGTACATACAAATAAACCAGAGATTGTTTACCAAAATAATATGCTTTGTTATTTCCGATTGCTTTATGTTATACTTTAAGATTAAAATGCAGGTAATATTACAAAATGACATGGTAATGTTGTTATACTTGTAAGTTTGCCTATTTTATATGAAATACATACACATTGACCGGGAAAAGTTTTGGGGAAATTTCATACCTTTGCCCCCCCCCCCTCCTGGAAAAAATCCTAGCTACGCCACTGAGTAGTGACACCGTGTGGTAACCGTGAACCACTGTGTCATACCTAACTGATCATACCTAGCGGGTGTCGATGCATTTTGTGTGTCTATGTGCGCGAAGTGCGTGAAAGTTTTCCCTTCTTGGAGAATTTTCACCTCCTTTTGCGATACAGCGTGCAGCTTTGAGCAGGACATTGAATGGCAGAGTCAGTCTTCAATGCAGACGGTTATTATTGTGTTTTTACTTCGAACATTTTTTCATGTGTTAAAAGTTAAAAAAAAATGCGGTGCCGTGAGTACGAGTTCAAAATCAAGTATCCTGGGCTCCTAGCCATCCTGTTAAACATGTTAGTCTAGTATTTCATATATTATATATATATATACATATATATATACATATATATATATATATATATATATATATATATATATATATATATATATATATATATATATATATATATATATATATATATATATATATATATATATATATATATATATATATATATATATATATATATATATATATATATATATATATATATATATATATATATATAAGGTCGAAACGCTGCGGGGCACTGTGGAAATGTGTAGGTCGAAAAGAGGTAGTAAAAGTGCTTAAAAGTTTGCGGAAAACTCCACGACGTTTCGGGTATAAACCCTTCATCAGGTGGCAAAAACCAAACTGAACAACCAACAGTAACAATTGGACACGACAAACATCAAATCCGAAGCGATCGCTGTAAAAACAGAACCGGACGAAAGTGACTGTCAGAAAACATGAGTGCGAAGGATGAAACACAAATCAAAAAAAGAAAAAGAGCGTCCTGGATGAAAAAATGCACGTAAAAATCGAACATGTTCTTAAAAAAGGGAAAACAAGAGACAAAAACTAGCTCCGGAAAAAAATTGTAAATAAGGCCTACACAGAAAAAAACGAGCACGAACGGGTAAGTGTAAAAGGAGTAAAAACTGGTACAAAAAGGAGGTGAATATTACAAAAGGTCAATTCTAACGTTAAGCCTGTGTGGAGCGAGAGTACCTAGCCTCATGATCAGTCGGTTTTCAGCCTTAAGGCGGTCACGATCGGAGCCTCGGCACATTACAGCTGCCGTAACGGTTAAATGCTGTATTGAACAAGGTAAAGGGGGATTGAAATGTGCAGCCACCGGGTATCCATGGAAATTCTGTTTGATGGACCTGAGGTGCTCGGTGACTCGATCCGCGAGGCGGCGCTTGGTCTCTCCCACATACAACGAGTTACATCTCCCACAAGCTAAAATATACACTACATTTGAGGAAATGCAGGAGAATCTTTGTTTGACAATAAAGCTATTGCCGTTGGGGCCAGAAATGTTGACGAGGTCGTGTTTGCCGACAACTGGACATGTATTACACCTCGGACGGGTACATGGAAAGGTACCAGCCGTGTCGTCGAAAGAAGTTTGTGGGTGGGAAGCCCGAACTAAATGGTTGGCTAAATTTTTCTCAACTCTAAAGGCAGTGATGGGGGGTTCCGGGAAAACATCACGGGTTGAGGGGTCTTGTCGGAGCAACTTTACATTTTTGTGGATAGCGTGTAAAATAGGACGGATCGAAGGGTGATAAGAAATAACTAAAGGAATACGTAGATTGGTACCAGATTTGCTCTTTTTCTCCAAGGCTTCCTTTCTGCTGGTTCCTTGAATTCTGCGTATGGCATTAGAGAGGATTTTGGCAGGGTACTGGCGTTTTTCAAAAAAGGACAAAATTTCTTCAGAGGCAGTAGAGAAGTCAGAATCCTCCGAACAAATTCATCTGGCTCGCAAGAGCTGGGAATAAGGGATAGATTTAGTGCAAGATTTGGGGTGATTGGAAGGGTACAAAAGGTAGTTATGCGAGTCGGTTGGCTTAAAGTGTAGGTTAGAGGTAATTGTACGGTTGTTGATGGACAGTTTAAGGTCGAGAAAAACAACAGATGAGTCCGAGATACAATGGGTAAATTTCAAAAAGGGGCAAAAGGAATTAACAAAGTCGATAAAAGTTTCTAAATCACGACGGGATCCAGAGGCAACTCCTACAATATCATCAATATACCTTTTGTAAAGTATAGGTCGTGGCCCGGTATACTGAGAAAAAAGTTGTTCTTCAAAGTGGCCCATGGTCAAACAGGCAACAGAGGGACCCATTTTGGTTCCCATGGCCACTCCTTTAACTTGACGGAAAAAACGCCCATTAAACTGAAAACAATTTTGCTTGAGAACAAGTTCCGTTAAACGTAGGAAGGTGTCAGTCGGTACAAGGGGATCACGCCGTTTGTCTAGGTAGTAACGGATAGCTGTTAAGGCAGCATTATGAGGAATTGACGTGTAGAGGGTGGACACATCCATGGTGAATAAAAGACGTTCTCCACAATTTTCAGGAAACTCAAAGTCACGAATAAGTCTCAAGAAATGTGGCGTGTCTTGAACAAACGACGGCAAAGCTGAAACTAAAGGGGGAGAGCACAGAATCCACATGCTCAGAAATAAGTACGGTGGGGCAGCTGTGTGAAGAGACGATAGGTCTGCCAGGGTTGTTGGCTTTGTGGATTTTGGGAAGCAGGTAGAAGTTAGAAATCTGTGGGCAAGGGTGGAGTAGAGAAGTAGCGTTTTGGGGTAGTTGTTTATTGTCCATGAGTTGGGTCAAAGTGTTTTAACTAACTTTTGGCACTCAGGAGTGGGGTCAGCGGGAAGTTCTAAATAAAGCACTTTGGTCGGATAGCTGTTTGTTGGCCTCAGCAATATACAGGTCCTTCCGCCACACCACGACAGCACCACTCTTGTCAGCTGGTTTAATAATGATATCCCTGTTACTTTTGAGGGATAAAATGGCATCTCGTTCTTCAGGACGAAGGTTACGCAGTGCGGTCATTTTAGGGGGGAGGAGATCGTTGACATCTTTGTAAATGGTATTGATTACATTGTCAAGGGTGGGATTTTCTCCTGGCTTGGGCGTCCAGGAGGAACGGACAGGGTTGGCGGGGTTGGGAACTTCCTCTGAGGGGGTATCATCCTGATGGTCTGTTATCCCGAAATGGTAGCGAAGGCGGAGTTTCCTACAGAAAGACGAAACGTCTCTGCGTATGGAAAACTCATCAGGAAGGGGGTTCAGTGGAACAAAGTTGAGACCTTTCGCTAAAACTGAGCGCTCAGAGGAAGAGAGTTCCAGATCGAGTCGGTTGGCTTAAAGTGTAGGTTAGAGGTAATTGTACGGGCCAGGACCTTGGCTAGCCTGTTGCCCAAATCCCCGTCCACCGAATTCGAACCTAACATTAATAACCAGTCAGACACCAAGCTTGTAGTCACTATTCCGCCCGATCTAGAACTCTCTTCCTCTGAGCGCTCAGTTTTAGCGAAAGGTCTCAACTTTGTTCCACTGAACCCCCTTCCTGATGAGTTTTCCATACGCAGAGACGTTTCGTCTTTCTGTAGGAAACTCCGCCTTCGCTACCATTTCGGGATAACAGACCATCAGGATGATACCCCCTCAGAGGAAGTTCCCAACCCCGCCAACCCTGTCCGTTCCTCCTGAACGCCGAAGCCAGGAGAAAATCCCACCCTTGACAATGTAATCAATACCATTTACAAAGATGTCAACGATCTCCTCCCCCCTAAAATGACCGCACTGCGTAACCTTCGTCCTGAAGAACGAGATGCCATTTTATCCCTCAAAAGTAACAGGGATATCATTATTAAACCAGCTGACAAGAGTGGTGCTGTCGTGGTGTGGCGGAAGGACCTGTATATTGCTGAGGCCAACAAACAGCTATCCGACCAAAGTGCTTATTTAGAACTTCCCGCTGACCCCACTCCTGAGTGCCAAAAGTTAGTTAAAAACACTTTGACCCAACTCATGGACAATAAACAACTACCCCAAAACGCTACTTCTCTACTCCACCCTTGCCCACAGATTTCTAACTTCTACCTGCTTCCCAAAATCCACAAAGCCAACAACCCTGGCAGACCTATCGTCTCTTCACACAGCTGCCCCACCGTACTTATTTCTGAGCATGTGGATTCTGTGCTCTCCCCCTTTAGTTTCAGCTTTGCCGTCGTTTGTTCAAGACACGCCACATTTCTTGAGACTTATTCGTGACTTTGAGTTTCCTGAAAATTGTGGAGAACGTCTTTTATTCACCATGGATGTGTCCACCCGAAACGTCGTGGAGTTTTCCGCAAACTTTTAAGCACTTTTTACTACCTCTTTTCGACCTATATATATATATATATATATATATATATATATATATATATATATATATATATATATATATATATATATATATATATATATATATATATATATATATATATATATATATATATATATATATATATATATATATATATATATATATATATATATATATATATATATATATATATATATATATATATATATATATATATATATATATATATATATATATATATATATATGATATATATATATATATATATATATAAATCAAAATTTACATTGAAGGAAAAACGATAACAACGATTTGAGACACATTCGTGCAGCCTATTTGAAAAAAGTTTTCCTCAGACCCACTGCAGTCTTTCAAAAACTATTACCGAAATGGTAAAATATTCGGGAGAAGGTTAAAAAAACGCTCTGGGATGTTTTCACCTGCCAAATTAAGTACACTTCCAGACGGGAGGATGTGCAGTTGCAGCGCCGAACATATTTCTACCTATCGTCACCCTTACAGCCGAAATTCGGGCAACGGTAATATTATCGGGTAGGCTGTTTTTCAATTCCATAATGATACAGTGTGAAAATGTCTTCCTGTAAATCTGCCTGAAAATTCATTCAAATCTATCTCGTAACGTGACATTTTTTTTTCAAAAGGTTATACAAGTAAAATTATTTACAGTCAGGAGTTCGGGTAGTCACATAAACAATTCCATCAATTCAGTAGATGCTGAATGCAGCCAACAGTTTGAGCAATAAAGTAAAAACATTAGCATATTTTCAATCCACGTGGTAGTTTCCCCCAACGCTCGAATAGATTGAAGACCATTTCATCCAATGCTATTGGTACATTTTATCTGGTAATTTTTCTGATCACTTATTAAGTTGCTGTTTTTTCTATTATTGCAAATGAAAGATCAAAGTGGCAACTGCTTTATTTCTAGTTACAAGCCTGGCTTTCTCGACTGTCTGTGGGGGTCCAATTTTCACAATTTACTTTTAAAAGACAGTGTTTTGACCGAACAATGGCTTAACAGAACACTGCTGGCTGGCGCATCGTGTTTTGTTCTTTGCTAACATTCAGAATTAGTATTTATCGACAAGCATGACAAAACGCGCCAAGTTTTCAAAACATGTATCAAGTAGAAAAATAAGCAAAACCTGATATCATTTTGCATCTATACTCATCAGCACAGCAAAACATTTTATGTCCCCTTCCCGGAAGGTGGTCAAGAATGGAGGCGATTAGCAGTCTTCTCCCCTCCCCATACCAAAATGGCTACTTCCCAGCGTTTTCTCTAGTAACTTTCTGATGACTTTGCAGTTTGCTAATTTATTAGAAATGAACATTTTTTAGCAAACGGAAACTCAAAATACGACTGATTAGATTCTATTTAAAAGAATGGGAAACGCTATTTCCGGCTATGTTGGGGTCGTGATTTTTCAAAATTTTCTGTACGATCCGCGTCAACCAAGGGTGGCGCTCCGCTTAGTCTTTTGGCAGTATTACATTTAAAAGTCAAAGAGTGAACATTTCCCTTATGTGATATCCCCTGGAAGAAAAATGTATTTGGTTTTCAAACTTTCCGATTGGATACTCCGTATTTTGCTTTGGTTCGATATCCTCAAAATTTGGTGGGGTCGAAGTTCGTTTTCAGTCACTCTAGATGTAGGCAGAAACTAGGACATGAGTTGCAAACATGATCTCTCAATTATATATATGCCTAAGTTGCAAGGAATCGCCACGCCAGTGAGTTTTCTGGTTATGTTAAAACTGAGCGCTCAGAGGAAGAGAGTTCCAGATCGAGTCGGTTGGCTTAAAGTGTAGGTTAGAGGTAATTGTACGGGCCAGGACCTTGGCTAGCCTGTTGCCCAAATCCCCGTCCACCGAATTCGAACCTAACATTAATAACCAGTCAGACACCAAGCTTGTAGTCACTATTCCGCCCGATCTGGAACTCTCTTCCTCTGAGCGCTCAGTTTTAGCGAAAGGTCTCAACTTTGTTCCACTGAACCCCCTTCCTGATGAGTTTTCCATACGCAGAGACGTTTCGTCTTTCTGTAGGAAACTCCGCCTTCGCTACCATTTCGGGATAACAGACCATCAGGATGATACCCCCTCAGAGGAAGTTCCCAACCCCGCCAACCCTGTCCGTTCCTCCTGGACGCCCAAGCCAGGAGAAAATCCCACCCTTGACAATGTAATCAATACCATTTACAAAGATGTCAACGATCTCCTCCCCCCTAAAATGACCGCACTGCGTAACCTTCGTCCTGAAGAACGAGATGCCATTTTATCCCTCAAAAGTAACAGGGATATCATTATTAAACCAGCTGACAAGAGTGGTGCTGTCGTGGTGTGGCGGAAGGACCTGTATATTGCTGAGGCCAACAAACAGCTATCCGACCAAAGTGCTTATTTAGAACTTCCCGCTGACCCCACTCCTGAGTGCCAAAAGTTAGTTAAAAACACTTTGACCCAACTCATGGACAATAAACAACTACCCCAAAACGCTACTTCTCTACTCCACCCTTGCCCGCAGATTTCTAACTTCTACCTGCTTCCCAAAATCCACAAAGCCAACAACCCTGGCAGACCTATCGTCTCTTCACACAGCTGCCCCACCGTACTTATTTCTGAGTATGTGGATTCTGTGCTCTCCCCTTTAGTTTCAGCTTTGCCGTCGTTTGCGGAGCGCCACTATTGGTTGGCGCGAAGAGTTCAGAAAATTATGAAAATTCGAACCCCTTAGATAGTCGAAAACGGCATTTCCCAGCCTTTTTAGTAGAAACTAGGCATTTGCTTTGTTAGGTTTTCGTTTGCTAAATACACACTTCAAAACTATATTGGCAAACTGCAAAGTGACCAGGAAGTTATTCTTTTTTCCTTTTGCCCGAAAATGTAACTCTGGCGCGAAGATTATCTAGGCGGAGCGACATCAGTGGTGGGCGCGGAGCGTACAGAAAATTTGGAAAAGTCACGATCCCTCAGATGGCCGAAAATGGCATTTCCCTAGCCTATAACTAGAGCCTAAGTATTCGTTATTTTGAACTTTCGTTTGCAATAATAGATTTGAATCATCAACTTGCTGAGTGATCAGAATATTACCAGATAAAATGTACCACTATCATTGGATGAAATGGTCATGTATCTTTTCTGCGGGAAAAACTGTTAAACGGAATTGAAAACGTACTAATGTTCTCTACTCTTTTGCGACTCTTGGCTAAATTCACGATGAACTGAATTGATCAGATTGTGTAGTTGACTGCCTGAACTCACGACAACAAATGATTTTCCTTCTAACACCTTTTGAAAAAATGTCACGTTATGAGATGGGCATTTAATAAATTCAGGGAGACATATGGGAAGACATTCTCACACTGCATCATTATCGGTTGAAGAACAAATTACCCGATTTTCATTATAATTGCCCAAATATAACGCAAATGTTTGTAATCATCTTTATTTTCCATGAAAATTTTTCTTTGAATACGTCGTATTCTGCTCTTCGGGCAAAGAGTGTCAAGTTTTCAAGCAGTCGGCTATTTCGGACATTACGTTGTACCCACGGACTTATATACATGGACAGAGCAGTAACGTGTGCGTCCTATCCGTAGATGGTCGTCACGGGCTGGGACCAAAAAGGTGCACCAAGATGGCCCCCGTGAAGGTATAAATCGTCTGATTTGACGACGATTCTGTAATATTTTAAGCAAAAGTTAAACTTGAATGGGTAACAATATCATATTCCTGCAATACGTGAAGTGATTTTGACCTTACCTTGCCATGCATGTTTCAAAAATATTTTAACTTACTTGCAAAACATGGTGATATACTTGAGCAAGTCCAAACTTTCACACAAAACCATCTCAGACGGCCATCTTGGCGCGCTCTTTCTCACATTACAGTAGAGACAATATACCGTGCAGTATGCTCTGTCCATGTATAGGAAGTCCGTGGTTGTACCGTACAATATTTAAAAACAGGCTGAAGAATGATTGTTTCTTTTACGTGGCAGACTCCCCAAATGTGTCACGATTTTTATTGGTTTCGATGATAAGAGAAACCAATGCAATCATGATGGCGTGTGTGTGTATGTGTGTATGTATGTGTGTGTGCGTGTGTATGTGTGTGTGTGTGTTTGTGACACTTTGCTTGTTAACACGATATCTCAAGATAGGAATGTCTGACAGTTTTCAAACTTGGTACATAGATGCGCCATATTAAGAGGAAGAACCCTATTGTTTTTGGTGGAGGTCAAAGGTCATCTGGGGTCACCAGGGGTCAAAGTCTAAAAACCTTGTTAACACGATATCTCAAGGTTGGAAACTTGGATAGATTTCATATGTGGTATGTGGATGCGTTATAGTCAGTAGATGGTCCCTATTGTTTTTGGCGGCGGTCAAAGGTCATCTGGGGTCACCGGGGGTAAAAGTCTGAAAATCTTGTTAACACGATATCTCAAGGTTGGAAGCTTGGATAGATTTCATATTTGGTATGTGGATGCGTTATAGTCAGTAGATGGTCCCTATTGTTTTGATGGAGGTCAAAGGTCATCTGGGGTTACCGGGGGGCAAAGTCTGATAACCTTGTTAAAGCAATATCTCAAGGTAGGAAACTTGGATAGATTTCATATTTGGTATGTGGATGCGTTATAGTCAGTAGATGGTCCCTATTGTTTTTGGTGGAGGTCAAAGGTCATCTGGGGTCACCGGGGGTCAAAGTCTGAAAATCTTGTTCACACGATATCTCATGGTAGGAAACTTGGATAGATTTCATATTTGGTATTAGGGCTGTCAGCGATTAGCCATTAATCGCCAGCCAAGTAATCGTTTAGAAAAATGGTACTTGCGATTAATCGCATCTCATGCCCTTGGACTCTGACTTGCGTTAAGTAAACAAGGTATAGTCCTTCTTCACAAGTTTAGCTGCCTTGACAAAGCAATGGATGTCTACAGTATGAACAACAAGCTCAAAAATATTGCGCAGAGCTATGACATTCACCTTTTATCCACCCAACCCCCTGTAGTTTACATGTGAGTGTGTGCAGTGTCATGGGGGACGTTTTAATCCGTGAACCCCAAACATGGAACCTGTTGTGACAGGCTTTACTTCAACACCACCAATACATTTGTAATGAACATAATTTACAATGAAATTTGAAAGCACTAAACGTATGCATACACCACAGTGTCTTTTACGTGCCCTGTGCGCCATTGTGCACTTCACCGTAATTGTTCAATTTCAACAGCCACTTGTCAATTCGCTACTAGCGTACGTCTCCCAAAATTTCAACTTGAAATCGACAAATTTCAAAAAATTACAAGTTCAGCTTTCTAACCATGTTATTCCTGCCCTTGTATCACGTAGGAGTGTTTGTAAGTCATGAACTGAAAAAAGTTTCAAAAATGTTTCCATCGCTGTTTATCAAGACCAACAGCGTACATAACAGCAGTTGCACAGGTTAGCAGCCGGCTGAAAATCGTTTATATGCCGCTGCTTCGTGCTATACATCAAACCAACTTCTGTTGCGAAGAATCGTACTCACTGATTGGCTGCTTCCGTTTAATGAATGAAGCGGCTTCTTTAAAAGTTTGGGGATTCCCCGCTTCGAACGTAATTATTGAGGGAGGGTGTCATGTTATTGCCAATTGAAGTACACCCATTCTCTAAGCGCTTTTAACAATACACGTACGCCTAGGTACGTAGCCGATCAGCCAGCTGATCTAGCAGCTAGCAGGTCTTGTTTATGTGCTGCGAACGTACGTACGACTATTTACACAGTACAGCTCAGGCGGTAACTTAAACATAAAATGACTACGATGTCTAGATTTGATCGTAGCCTATTATTGTTAGCTCTAACGTTACATTTTGTACTGTAAACGTAGGTGGCTAGGCCCTAGGCCTAGTTTTTTTTTGTGGCTTCAAGCCACACTACTTTTGGGAGGAAATTAGAAATGAAACAAATGGGGTAGATTGGGCAAGTGTCAAAATTAAATATATCGTAGTGGGACCCGCAGCTGTCTGCATAGGGCTCGTCGGCTACTTTCGCCGTGGATACTGTATTATGGCCTAGCCTAGGCCTATACTTTGTGAACGATCGTTGCTTTGAAATACTGAAACTTCATCTAGCTACTGGTGTGTGGTGTAACGATATATATCAACCTTCAATGGAAGCAATTCTCTAAAAATTGCTTGATTGGTGGGTCAGGAGATGGTCTGTAATGTTTTTGGTGGAGGTCGAAGGTCTCCTGGGGGCACATGGGGTCAAAGTCTGAAAATCTCCTTATCATGATATCTCAAGGTAGAAAGCTTGGATTAATTTCATATTTGGTATGTGGATGCGTTATGGTCAGGAAGTAATTCCTTTTGTTTGTGGCAGAGGTCAAAGGTCATACGGGGTCACCAGGGGTCAAAGTCTGAAAATCTTTTTGACACGATATCTCAAGGTAGAAAGCTTGGATAGATTTCATATTTAGCCTAGTATGTGGGTGCGTTTTAGTCAGTAGATGGTCCCTATTGTTTTTTGCGGCGGTCAAAGTTCATCTGGGGTCAAAGTCTGAAAATCTCGTTAACATGATAGGCCTATCTCAAGATAGCAAGCTTGGATAAATTTCATTGTTTGGTATGTGGGTGCGTTATGGTCAGGAAGTGGTTCCTTTTGTTTGTGGCAGAGGTCACCGGGGGTCAAAGTTTGACATTTTAATGCGATATCTCAAGGTAGGAAACTTGAATAGAATTCGTATTTGGTAATGGTATGTGGATGGGTTATGCTCAGGAAATGGTCTATGTGGTTTTTGGCAGAGGGCAAAGGCAGGGATGCCAAGTATCTCAATTTAGGCGGAATAATTGCGATTTTCCACGCTCGATTCATCCCCGTTGTTTTTGGCAGAAACGAAAGGTCATCTGGGGTCTCCAGGGGTCAAAGTCAAGGAACCTTTTTAAGTAGCCTACGATCTTTCAAGATAGTTGTTTGTTTATCTGTCTGTCTGTTGTTTGCCTGTCTAGCTATGTATGGCTACGTCAAAAGGTTATGTGGAATGACAAAATTATTTTTTGAACATGCTAGTATGTAGTAGTTTGTTAGTTAGTAGTTTGAATGAGAAGGTAATGGTGCATGATGGTACTCTTAAAAACATTTATGTATCATCGAAACCTCAATGCATTTTTGCATTCTGGTTTATCTTTGACAGAATACAAAAATTTTGATGAAGATGTTGCGCTGACCGTGATACTTTTCTGCTTTTCTATTTTTTTTTTGCGAAACAATTTGGATATTCCACTATTCCGGTTGTGAAAGACTGTGAAGTAAGACTCACGAATTACAACGTTTTGCGTTGCCCGAAAGTGGAGCGATTTATTTAATCTTCTTGATTTTTCATGAAAATTTTACCACGACTATGAGTTTTTCTTCTTTTTTCGGGCATATCCTTTTAAGATTTCTGGCACTCTTAGGACTATGATTTTCTGAAAAAACATTCAATTTTTTAAATTTCCAGTGTCTGCCCAATTTTTTTCCAAGTTTCTGCCCGAATTTGTTTCCAAAGTCCTGCATGAATTTTATATCTTGCGAGCATTGGGGGAGCAGTCTTCCCCCCTGCACCGTCTAGAACGCCTTTGTATATAGACTGAGCTTTTTCATTATTTCATATATCCTATTAATATAATTTAAAATCACATAAGGAAAATTGAGGTCGAGTTCACAGTTCAAATACGGCTTGTGAAAGGTTAACCAGCCGTACCAGTCTTCAGGAGATCAGAAATTTTAGACTGGTCCGTATTGTGTGCACGATACTATTGTGCAGTGGAAAAAATCAATAAACAAATAAAAATAGAAATTCTACCGGAAATGGTTTTGGGGGGATTTGGGGTGTGGTGTAAATTTACGATAATGCAATGGCAACTTGAAATTTGAATTTTCAAGGAGGACACCTTATAGGGAGTCCTCCCCCTTCTCTTCTTTGTAAGGGGTTTGCTTTCATATTCGCTCCTTAAAACAGCACTTAATTGAGCTGATATAATTGGTCTCACAATGTCTTCTTTTTTATAGGCTTTGACAGTCGCGTCTGTTGATCAATCCGACACACGTGCCCCTTCATCCAACTACGGTTTCTGTGTTGACTTGTTTGCACCAGGTGTTGACATTACATCTACGTGGATCCCTGGCGATAGTACCTACACGTTTACTGGCACATCCGCGGCAGCAGCACATGTGGCAGGTAAGACCATAGGTTCACAAGGACTTAGTCTTAATCAAGACGTGAGAAGAAGTTATTTTCCACACTAGCTTGACACTTCATCCCGAATGAGGGCGCTTGTCAACTAGACTGCACGCACTCGAGTATCTCTTTCATTACTAAATAAAATTTGAGGGCAGCTAGAGGGCGTGTTCACAATTGTTCTTTTACAGACGTTCGGTAGTGTGTATACACATACTGTAATACTAATAATACCGGCTTGAGCAAGACTAACAAGGACTAAACGTCGCGGAACGAAAAAATATGAGGGTGGACTAAGTGACAGCAGGACAACCTAAGCGGAGCTCCATCTTTGCATAGTGCCCTGCTAAGAAGAAAATTTGTGGCTTTGATACCATAAGGCCTGAAATTGCTTTCCCGAGTGTTCTAAGATGCATGTGCATTGTACCGATCAAGAATATGTTCAGCGCCCACTTCGAAATTTTCACTTCATGGGGCACTTTGGAAATATTTTGGGAACTGATCCCTCAACTCTTTTCATTTGGCTAATTAAGCCATTCCCCTGTCGTGTATAAAAATATGCAAGCTGTCAGCTGTACAATAGGCTCTATTGTATTCTTTTCCGATGGTGGAAGAAATGTTTGTAAAAACAAAAAGGAACGAGTGTGTGCGTGAGAGTGTGTGTGTACGTGTTTGACATGGAAATTAGGACTCAGTCCCCAGACCCCTGCCGGTATAGCCATGAATAGTGTGTTTGATACGATTAGCATATATCAACATTAGCAGAAATGGCAGATAATTTTCATTCTTGATACAGGGTATAGGTTTGTCATGTCAACAGAAGGGTAACTATTATTGTGGTTTAAAGGAAGAGTCCATTTAATGATCACTAGATGTTCAAGAGTGAACATCTTTTTATACGAAATCCACAGTTTTGAGCATTGATGCTTTCATATATTTTAGGTTGGCGCGTGGATCCAGTACATTTAGTAGCTGCTATCGGTTTTCTTTTTCTTGAGGTGAAAGGTTATCAGAGGCATACGAGGTTGGGATTTTTACAAGTCAGATGTAAACTTGTGAAGTCTTATAGATGACTAGACTAACTTTGCTTTGGTTAACGTGAAAATCAGTAGGAAAAAGTCACTAAAGGTCAAAAAAGCTTTCACACCGCCAGAAGCGAATAAATTGCTTGCTGGAGGTGTGAAAGCATTTTACGCTTTGGGTTTTCCTTTGTGGGTGCCATGTTGCATATTAATAACCTACTGAAATGACTGCAAGAGAGAGTGTATAGCAAGGACATGTTGCAGATGAAACGAGCTAGACCTCATGGGGTTAGGGTTAACGCTGGTAGAGTTTGATATTTGAAGACAAAAGAAGCTATTTATAGACAAATATTTTCTATGAGGCGAATGGTTCAATCATTTTGTTGGGCGCTGCTTTCCATAGCAGAATGTACTTGATGTGACCTAATGTTGCTGTCGGTCACTGACGTTTGGAAGGAAATGAGCAAAAGGGATGCTTGTCATCTGGAGCAAAAACAAGAACAAAAAAGGCCATGGCCGGCCCGACTTAAACCAATGGGTTGGAAATTGGGCCGTAAAACGCCATCAAACCTATCCTCAAATTTCAATCCTCAATAGAGGGTAGCTGTCTTTGGACAATTTTGCCCGTACCTACCGGCGTTGCCCTCAGACATGGCTGTAGTACTTTACGTGAAAAGTCCTGATGTGACAAAGCAACACCGAGAAATGCAGGTAGCTGATTTGTCAACCAGTCGAATACGTCTATGGCCTGCTACACGCGCACGGCGAATTTTTATGCCTGTGGCCACATGTTTTATTGTTCTGCCCCAAGGATAGCGTCAGTGTGTCGTCAGTGCATAAGGTCTTAAGTAAGTATAAATGAAAAGATGATTTAGAGGTTTGCCATTATTCATATCATAGGCAATGATAATATACGCCCTCAAACCATTAGATCTTAGCAGCGCCCCGGGACGAGAGTTGGTGCAACCCAATGATGTTTGTTTGTTTTTTATTTACAGGAGGAGTTGCCACTTTACTTAGTTTACCAAGCCCTGATGAAGTTATAGTAGAATTGAAAGCAGCTACAACAAACAACGTTGTTTCTGATACCAAGATCTCACCCAATCAACTTCTTTATGTTGGAAAGTAAGTATTCTTCAAATGTTCCTTGTCACACCACAATGTACTGGTTGCCGAGATCCGTAAGGGTTAGGATGGTGATCTGTACTCCCTTTCTATTTTAGCAACATCCACCGCATTTTAAAATGCTCTTTCTCCCCTCAAGGAGAGCATATTTCCCCGGGATTTCCTTACCTTTTAGATATTCTGTAGTATAAGTCAAATAGTTTCTAATTTGTGTAACTTCACCAACAACGTACCAAATTTTTCAAATTTCTTCAATTGAAACCTGTTCTTTTCATTTTTACTTCAACAAAACGTTTGCGTTCTCAGACCTTCATACAATCTGTCTCCTATTCTTAGGGTCAGATTGCTCTCTCCCTATCGGTCAGCTGGACCCTACTTTTGGTCAACACGTTTTTAATTACTCCTTTTCTTCACAGTACTTAAAATTGAGGGCGGGCTTTTAACTCGACAATTTCGCAGGAAGATTTGTTTCAGCAATAACCTACAGAGCTGAGAATTCCTCAATGTTGGAGAGAGCGTACTAAAAAAAACCGAGTAGCAAATGCTGTATTAACTGGTAATAGGGTCTGGACCAAGACTAGCTTGACCCCCGCCTCCAGTAAAGGCTGTCGCAAAGCCTGAGTACATCATGTACTGTAAACCTTATACAAGTGTCGACACAAAACTTTTCCCAAAGGGATGCACAGTCTTGGCATCTGCTTCTAAAGTCCGAATGCGACTGACCTTCAAGTGCAAGGGAGGACAGTCATTCTTGCCCTACCCCAGACCTCACCGGCGCATCACCAAAAATATTATAGAGTTTAAGTGGCCAATTTTTCGTGACAAAGACCAAATTTTTACCCGATTTGGGCAGATTTCTGACATTTTGGAGTTGCGGCGTTCCCCTTGTTTTCTTGCAGGAAGTACATACAAAACTAAACATAAATCTAAGTGTCTCTCCAACCAGATCCCCGAAAATAGGGGTCTAAGTCCGACGCTACGGCAGATTACGGTATAGGTTATTTTTTACACCACAGATCAAGGCACGGTCTACTGCACAATACTACATATGAGATTCCTCCTTATGTTATCGACATATACATGGGCTAAGAAAGAATAATTTTATCAAATTGTCATGTAAAACTTAAATATAGAGATTATGCACGTGACGTCAGCGCGTTTCAATTTGGTATACTGGATGGAACTGATCGTGGGCAATACGTGTGTTACCAATAAGGGCGCACTACAGTACCTAAGTAACAATTGTTGTAAAATGGGAGCCGGCAACAAAAAGTAGGAAGGCGCGGAAGCCAGTGACGTAGGTGCATGACCGGTGTTGGAACACGTGTTGCAAGTTCGGAATTTGTTTGTTTATCCCGGTTACTTGGATAATTTGCGCATGTGCATAACCCCCAAATCAAATTACCGAAATTGTTTATTAGACATCAATTGACGTATGGGTACTTACACTAGAAGTCTCGAACCTTTCCTGGGCACAGCTTTAGAATTATTAATAAAGCGCCAACATGCGTTCTAAAATTATCCAAGGAGTAAATGCATGGGATACGGCTTTCTGGTGTTGGGAAAGGACACCCGCACCCTGTGAACCCTTCATGTATCTACGCCACTGATATGTGATCAGCGCAGCAATGAAAAAGACGTAATTCTGAAAGTTTTATCTCTCCGGAAAATACTTAAACTGAAGGCACTTCTATTGAATTGTGACAAATAGACTGATCACTTTACGGGGTTAGCACCAGGGTGAGGGGTTAGGATTAGAGGTTAGGGTTCCCGTTTAGGATTAACCTTTGCCGTAAATCTGAACCCCATGAACTTAGTGAATTTAACATTCTACACCACCGTCACCCCTTTATCACCCCCATTCTCGTTCAGTGAACCTCGAACCTCATTAGTGATTCAATTATTTGGGAAATAGATTTATTTTTTGTGGGGGGGGGGGCGTCTTCAGTTTCCCCATCAAAAAGACCTAGAATAAATAAAAACAATACTCCGTTTTTTCAAGTTTTGAAGAAAAATGCAGTCATCTAATGTAAAAATAGTCCATCTTTATCCTTATTTATGAGTGGTTCTTGAGTGATCTCATGTGACAATAATAATAAAAGTAATAAATTGCTTGTTCAAGTGGCATAAAAATCTATTTCACTTTCATGTGGAATGTGTTGGGGCTTTCAAAATATGAAAGTAACATTTAAAGTAATCAAGTTTATTATCCATATCATATTCATGCCAAACAAATTTTTTTTACACGGCGTAACAATCTGTTCCACTTTCATGTGGAATGTGTTGGGTTTTGGAAAATTTACGACAGTAACATTTAAAGTGAAGAACTTTTGTATAGTTTTTTTTTTTTTGGGGGGGGGGGCTGCTTAATTCTTTATCTTAGTACCACACTTAATGCCTCACCTTCCCTAGGACGAGAGTAGGAGTGGGACTTGAGATTTTTTCTTAAGTTCAAACTTCGGAAAGAATCTGTAGAAATAGTGAGTCAAAACCTCTCACAAGTCATATGGTCAGATGATGCTGTGTATGTGTGCAATCATCTGTCACGTTTGATTTATTTTAAGTTCATTTTTGGTTGGTTATAATCCTCAGTTGGTATTGACCAATTGCGGTCAGACGACAGAGCTTTACCCTTAGTGCACTCGTCGCGTGCATCTCACCTCGCTCGTGCAATTCTAAATTTCCCGGGAAAAAATAATTCATTCAGCTTTCCGTTTTGCCCGAAAATTGATCACTGTCCCACCAAACACGGCGTTTCCTCTCTTTACCCACGGTCCATATGACTAGTATTCTGTAAAGGAAAGGGATGTCCCCACTTTGAATTTTTTTTTTGCCTTTTTCAGGAAGCGAAGGTTCAATATGATTCGATATTTTTGTGTGTAACAGACTGAAGGTTTACTGGTAGGGGTTTATTGGAGTAGTTTTATTTTTTTCCTTATGTACAAGACCTTTTATATTGGAATAAAACTTTTTAAGACAAGTTACAAGTAGTATCCACGCCTTCACAATGGTTTCTTGCCTGCCTATCTTAAATTCAGAACATTCATAGTAGTAGTAGCTTATACTACACCTCGAGAAAACCTGGCTTACATCAAGACTGGCTCACATCGAGAAAATGGCTTCTGACAGCTTTTTGGCAACTATGGCCTACAGTAAATTGCTTTAAAGTTTTGTTTTCTCGTTTTTAAAATACAATTAAAATTTACAAAATTGATCCTTTATATTGAAACAAGTTCCAATTTCAAAATGGATTTCCAAAATCCACGTATTTTCACCATTTTCATCAAAAATGTTTTTTCCTTTGGGATCCCTTTGGGATACCCAGAGAGAGTGCCACTTTTGGCGGAAATTCGTGACTTCTTGTCACATGTGCGACAAGTAGTAAGTTCGTTCATCCCGACTCCTTGCCGCATGTGTGACAAAGAGTTAGTCCTTTTCTCATGAAATAGCGTATGGAGATTTCGTGTTGGGCTATGATTTTGTCAAAATAGGCAAAAATCTCTGCAAAAGGAGCGGTCCAGATTGAAGTAGAAAATCCATTTTGAAAATAGAACTTGTTTTGACCTCACAATCGAAGAGAGGAGGAGATTAATCACCCTTGTAGTCCTTTAGTATATTCACCTCTGACTGACTGGGAACTGACCGCCATTTTAGTCTTTAACAAAGTACGAACAAACATCTAAACTTTGTTTTCTTCTAGATTTCATGCGTCAGAAACAACTTCATATTTCAAAAGGAAAAGTTAGTTTTGATGTAACAGTTTAAAGAGAAAATGCAATCGCCTAAATTTGAAATAGTGTACCTGGGTATCCTGTTTCATAAATGGCCATTGAGAATCAAGTTACTCGGGAGTAATTCTCGTTGAGTTGTGAAAGTTCACTGTGAAAGTCGCGCTTTACGTGCTTGGGAACAAGCTCGAACTTGGACAAAAACCCTAACAAAAACCAGCACTGACGAAGTCACACAATGCAAAACTACCTTCGGAGACAACAAAGAAGACAGTATGCAACACAATACAATACACTCTGGGCCATGGCCGGGCGATAGTGACACTCCTGGCAACAGGACAATAGTGACACCCCTAGTGACAGAGCGATAGTGGCACCTTTAGCACCAGGACAGTAGTGCACCCCTTGCGACAGGGCGATACTGACATCCCTCACAACATAATAACAGGACAATAATGACACCCCTAGCGACAGGGTGATAGTGACTAGCCACACCTATGACTGTATGAAGACTTCTTGTAAAATTTAGTTTATGTGCAGAAAAAAGACTGCCTTTAACCTAACATGTACCCTACACATGCACGCTGCTGCATTCGAGCGGCTCAATTTGTAGGAGGAAAATGGTTTATTCGACTTAGAAAGTATTATTTTACCGATAACACCCCCTATTGCACATTACAACGCATCCACGACGGGAGTTAAGGGACCTCCCAATAAAAAAAATCTTTAAAAAGTGAACACTTGTAGGCGTTTTCCAAGGTTTGGGGAGCCTACAAATTATAAACTGGCGGTGAAATTTCCCTGCGTTTCAATCATGTTTTTCAAATAAACCACGATTTGCGAAAACTCTAATACAGTATTCTCATACAGAATCACGAAAATGAGATGTTAAACTTCCGTAATTATTTCGCGACGTCACATCGACAGGAAGCGTTTATCAGACACGGGTAGGAAAATGAAATTGGTTTTAGAACATACGTATATCGCTCCGTTGCAAGATAGAAGTTATATAATGATGACACAAAAACTTGTCATGAGGCACTTTAGGATCGGGTATATAGCGTGACCATATTTAGAACAAAGTCTGAATAAAAAACTGTCGGTCCGATTTAGCAATATTTAACTATTATATCTTTGTCCTGCAATTGTTTGGCACACCTATTAAGTTCTCATTTGTATACTTTTTCTGACCTACAGGTAGACTAATGAATGAAGTTCTTGAGATGAAGTCTTGCAACCCTGTGTAACGGACGAAAAAAATATTTAATCCGATTATCCCGATCGTATCTACAAATCAATCCTGTTGGATGTATAAAAATTTCACTGTGAATATGATAAGAATAAGAAGTTTCCTTGTATCCTAAAAACTTCCAGTTTAAATTGAACCAGAAAAGGATCAAAGTGGTCACTGAGCCTAGAAAGGTTCAAATATTTGACTTATTTTGGTTCAAATGAACTATATTTGGTTCAGAATAAACCAAGTCTAGTCAAATATTTGATCCCTTTTCTGTTCAGTGCCCATTTGATCCTGTTCGGTTTCGAATTGAACCGGAAGTTTTACATGTAGGCCTACTATAGAGTCTTTACGTATAAGGCTATGAGACGCTGTAGGCCTAACCTGTAACCAAATGTATTTGAAATGTTGTGGGAATATCTATGGTGCTTGTGTATCAAATTATATGGTTTAAGGTGGCAACATTGTTTCAAAAATTTTGTTTAAACCGCTTTGCTTGGTGATCAATAAATATTTATTTTAAAAATCAAATAAAATGCACTAGTCTGTTTTCTTTACACCTATATTCACTTAAAACGATTGCTCTCGATTGCACGTTAGTGAACTTTCTTACCATGGAAGAATCACAATTCGAAGTCAAGTGTTTCGAATCCGATCAGCGCTTGTGTTAGTGACTGTAGGCATCCTTTAGTAAGGTCCATCAGTCTTAAATTGTCTTCACATAAGTTTTCTACATGAATTTCAAACCCTCATATTCACAGAAATTGAGGGAATCAAGAGGCCTTTCGGTGAACAACCATCCATGGTACAAGGAAATTGAAAGACTAAAGGTAATGACCCCAGTTATGTCCGACTAAAATGAGACCGTCTCTTGGTTGTCTACCCCGCGCAGCGGACTCTGTTTTTCAGCTTCTCAGCTTACAAAACCACTTAACAAGGAATATGCCGTTCAGCCTGCTACGCGGGTAATTGGCTTTCGGACCCGTCTACAGTCATTTGTCAGTCCTTTCTTTGACGATTTTACAACTTTGAAGTGGACTGGCCACGATCATTTCCATAGACAATTTACAAATTGTTGCCAGTGTTTGAATAGGCCCACATTCTTAATGTCTCGTTTATACTGAGTTTTTAGTGTTTTATTTGGATCTTTAATTAGTAACCAAACGAACAATAGACCTTGTACATAGGATGTCACAGAGAGGAAAGTACGCCCTCCTTTGGGGACAAAACAAACCAACACAGACAAATGCAGACAGCTGATTTGTCAATCAGTCGAATACGCGCATAGTCTGCTACACGTGCAGGGGAAATTCTTGTGCATGTGGCCATGTGTTCCACTGTTCTGTTCAAAGAATGACGTCAGTATGTCGTCAATGCACAAGGTCTACAGTGATTTCATTACTCAGAAAACTTGGAATTAACAAAATGGCCGTGAGAGTGTACTTTTCGACCTAATGTTTGGTCTAGTACAACAATAGTAGAACATCCGCCTCTCAGCATAGAGGTGACCAGTCCCTAGTCTAGCGGCGCTTAGTGTTGTCAGAATCAGGGACGGTGTCAGGGAGGCAGGGGGCAACCGCCCTGTATTCTCAAGAAAATGTGAAAAGAGAAAGAAAAGAAGGGAAAAGGAAGGAAAGGAGCACTCAACTAATGTTTTGCCCCCCCCCCCCCATCAAAATATCCTTACCTTTTCCCTGGTCAAAAGTTATGCTTCAAACTTATGACGGACCACAGGAACACCCAGAATTGGTTTAATTTAAATAAATCAATCTCCAAAGCTAGTTTGGCAAATGCAAAGCCGAAGCTACATAGCATAAAAAGTGTATATTATGACATGGTTTTCAAGCATAACAACAGGCTTGTCCTAACCACTGTTTCACATCGCTATCTTTCTTGTTATTGACCTAGAATACATAAACCCAGGAAATTATTGAATGAAAATCAGCTGAATAATGAGGAAAGAATTCAAGCATGTAAGGGGTTTCCCTTTCCGATAGAGGATCTTACGCTAAGATTATTTCGATGGTCTTTGTGAAGCGAAAGTAAATTTGAAAACATCTTAGGTATAAGTAAGGTGCATGGTTACTGCCTAGCTCCGAACAAGGAACTGGGGGCAGCACTTATTTTTGGTTTCTCGAATGGGAATACCGATATTGTCGTACAGGTCTGACCTCTGCAAAATAATTATATCATTGTTCATTTTAAGTGTTGGAATATACTGTGGTTAATGGATTTTCTCCAGGTTTCTTATGTGTTTGTTGTATCACCTTGTCTGGGTGATAGAAAACCAACGCCTTTTTCGCACACGATTTGCGAAAGCCGAGGAAAAGGCGTTTAGCTGAAAGTCATATGTTAGCTGTTCCGTGAAAATTTATTTAGCAGTTATTTGTAACACCCACAACTGTGGGTCCCCTTCCGCAAACAACATAGTGATTGAGATAAAAGAATTAGTTTACACATTTCTTTCATTCTTAGTTTTAGTTTGCATGACTGAGTGGTTAGAGCATTCGACTTGCAGGCGGTACACTTGGAAGCAAACTAAAAAGAAATCTTTGGAATTTGTCTGTTGTTTCAAAATAAGTTTGGACGGCTTCTCTTAAATCATATGATTTAAAGGGCAAGAGACACCGCGAATATTTGAAATGTGTATAGCAGAGGTATAAAATTAGAACTGTAACCTCTATTAGGACTTGCCTGTCAAGCCTTCAAGGTGGAATTTGTCCACATGGGCAACCTCGAATTAGAGCGTTCGCAACCGACATCCAAGTAAAAACGTTTTATACATATGGACCTTTCGAACCTATTCTGTCCCATACGTTATTTGCCGGCCCATGTTTCAAACTAATTGATTGTTTAACTATGTATGCATGGTAACTTGATTTAAACTTTAGAAAAACACAAGTGTCCGGCACTTCTGAGGTCTCGTGCCTGCTATAGTTCATTTAGCTGGATTATGAAAAAACACCCCTGACTTGCAAAGGTAACCTCCCTTCTTTCATGGCTGAAATTGCGTTTTAATTTTTGCCCGGTGGCCAAGAGCAAGGGGGTCCGGACCCCCTGAAACCTAGGGATGTACGCTTGCTATTACTATGAATAAACCAGGTTTGAGCATGATTCCAAGGTCTGTGATATTCGAAACAACTTCTAAAAGTTCGTAGTTTAAAGTTCTTCATTTATTGCAGTATCATTTTTTTTTTGTCACATGACCTTGCCAGCAATTAAGATCATATCATACTTTCGTAAATTTATGGACAATAATATCGGGCTTATTCATACTAATAAAGAGGCTTCTCACACAATTTAACAAGAGTTTAATTTCGAGTCGCTAAACATCTGTTCTGTTTCTAAACAAAAGATCGTCAGTAAGTCATAAATGTACCTAATACAAGCGTTTAATAATTGACCAACCCTTCAAACTGTACTTTTCGTGTAGTTGAACCTCTTCAATGATACGTTATACTGTTAGACATGAACACGGCGGATCATATTGCAATGTACAGACTTTTCAGGTTCGCGGTAGCAAGCACAATTCAATTCACCCAATTGGCCGAATAATCATGTTATAGATTTGCATGAAACATTTCGCTTTCGGTCATATTAATCTCCCACCTATTCTACGCTCCGAAGAAGTTGAAAGTGTTGATATAATCCTCTTGACATTCTTTGTTTGGCTTCACTTCACTGGATTGAGTTTACACACACGCAAAAATTCGTTTGACTCGACACCGAGCAGTTACGTCTACCCAACACAGTGGGGACCAGTGAGAAAAATCTGCAATGACACAACAGGGATCAACTTTGGTTCTACTTTTCCTTGTATTCCTGTATTTAAGGCGGAGCTATGGGGGTGGAATCACATTTAATACAAGTGAAACCGATCATCAACGGAACCATACAGGTGAGATCACATGTTTATTCCAGGAAAACGTCACAGGAAGGGTACCTTCTTGGACGAACCTTAATGTAGGCCTAAAAAGTATTAGGGATCATTCGCCCTTTTAACAACAGAGTTAACTTTCTTGAGTCGCAAGGGGGCGAAGAGGGTATGGACCCACGTGACCTTCTGCTACCGATACATCTTAAGCTTTCCGGACTCGTCTCCTCCCCTCCTCGCGGAGACGGGGTGTCACCTTTTCGTGATGGTCGTGTATACATGATGAAAAATGCCTGACCCCATATGAGGGTCTTCCATTTTGTCACAAATTTTCCAATTTTACAATCTTGACGGTTCGAAAAAGAACAGTAAATGTAATAAAACGCGATTATTTTTGTCAAGAAAACAACATCTCCCACTCTTGACAAAACACTGACGATTTGGCTTCGAACCGAAATATCTTGTTTCACTCTATCGGATAAGACCCCTCTTATGAATGTTAAAGTGTAATGTATGTGGTCATTTCTATTTAGATTAGTTGAGGGGCGTTATCACTACGAATATTGTTCGTTACTTGTAGTTGTTACGTTGACCAAATTAGTTTAAGAGCCTGGTGAAATCATTATAAACTTTAAATGGAATAATGTGAGCAAAGACGTACTTGCATTTTTAATTTATGTGTGGGGGGGGGGGGGGATCGAGGGGGCAGGGTCATTTGTCATTGCATATAATTATGTGTGGGAACAGGGGCCCTCGCCTTTGTTTCAGTGCAGTTCCATCACGAGCAACGTCAACGAAAATTGCAACTATATAGTTAAGTGTAATTAAACTCAACAGAAGATCAAATGCCACCAAACCGTGACCAACTTTTACCACCCCAAACGCAACTGCAGGACTACATCTCTACCAAATAAAAATAACAAACTAAATCTGCTTGTGTAAGTGTGACCTTTGTCGCAGTAAAACTTTCCCTCCATTGTTTATATTGTCAGCTTGTTCGTATGTTATTATTGCACAATTACGAGCACTGTTTATACAGTGACCGGATAATATCCGGAAAAAGACGTTCCTGGCCGGCTTCCCCCGAACTGTACATGACAGTACGAACCTGGAAGATTGCCATCTTTTACATGTGCCTATTGATGAATATCCCTATCAGAAAATGCGGGACTTTCAAGTTCAAAAATGATCATGCGACACGTTTATTAGGAAATTGGGGTAAGAAATCTCCGATGGGCTGGAGGTTGGGGGAGAGGAATGTATCTGGGAAGAAAAAAATGTGTTAGTGAGTTTGTTTTATTGGCAGGTACTTGGTGAGAGGTCCTTCGGTGAGAAATGAATTTGTCAGTTAACGTCAATGACAAGCGAAATGTCCAATAGTTAGAAAAACCAAGTTTTTCGATCGAAAAACCAAGTTTATAGGTCTAAATAAAAACCGAGAAAGTCGGTCGAAAAGCCAAGATTATCTCCATATCTTGGAATATTGGTTAAACAACTCGGATTTTCAAAATATCGTGGCTTATCGGTCGAAAAACTTGGATTTTAAGTCGAAAATCCAAGCTTTTCGATCTATCTGGTATATCAAAAGATAAACGTGGTTTTTCGAATGTTGAATCCAGGTTGGCCAAAATAATATTCTTGTTTGTGATTATCAACAATGTTTCAGCACCATTAGCTAACAGACAAGAAAGATGGTTGTTACAGCCTATACGGAATATGCAGGTTCATGCAACAAGACAGTATGCGCCCAAGCAGTAGTAGTATTACTGAAGAGAACTGTGAAAGAAGGGCCTAAGTTAACTTGATTCAATGTTAAATTGCAGATACGACCGAACCCAATCATCACGTGTCATATAGTAGTCCCATGTATGCACATAGCAAGCGACCGCATGCATTCTTAGCACCTTATGTGTCACAAACTGTCCTGATAGTGTTCTTCCGCAAAGAAAAAAAAGGGAAAGAAAATTGCCGCGCCAACGTTTTCAAAATACTGTATTCGGTTTTCAAAGTATTGTATTCGGTTGATAAGACAGATAATTTAAAAATCACAAAACTGTCGAAAAACTTGGTTTTTCGCCGATTGACTTAGTGTTTCGAACCACAAACTTGGTTTTTCGATCGATAAACTTGTTTTTTCGAGTTTGTCCAGAGCGAATTTTAAAGTGTGTGACTGGGGTGGGGGGGGGGGGGGCTAATTACCAAAGCGCTCCAAAATGTTCAACAATAAAGTAGGGATGTAAGGCGACCGAAAACAACCTCGACAGAAAAGTTGGGGGCTAAATCTCCCAGCCCCCCTTTCTCCACCCCGGGGAGGCGGTCTCTGGATATACTGTCATAAAAGGAACGCAAAGTAGACCTAACCAGTCGTCTTTTTAGAGGAAATTAAGTTTTTTTGTAGTTATCTCATGTCTAGTTTTCATAAACTTTACATGCAGTCGAAAAGATGCTGGCGGAAAGACTCCCGTCACTTGAGTAGGCAACCAGTGACGTCGCCAAGGGAGGAAGGGCAAGGTGAAGTGCCCTCTCCCTCCCCGAAAAATCTTGTTCGCCCGTGTGCCCCCAACTGATATTTTATATTTTGAAAAAGCGATGCCTTTTGTAGCCAGAGTGTGATTACGATTTTTTTTTAATTTGACTCTTCTTTCGACAAGAAAAGGCAGTACGGTAATTTTCATGTTCTTCAAAAGCATGCTTTAAAATGCCAATTCCGGTTGTCTGAGGTGTCTTTATTTTTCAAAATTTTCTGCACACTTCCGACTACACCGACTGAAGGTGGCGCACAGGGCGAATGATAAGGCTTTTGTATTTAATTCCATGGGCGGCGATCCGTCTTTGAAAGTGTGTAGGGGATGTAGTCGGTGTCACTAGCTACGCGAGGCGCCACCATCAGTTGCGCGGAGCGTACAAAGATAATTTCGGCCAAATATACGCCCGAGACCACCGGAAATGGCCCTTTCCGAGATATCTTACGTAATGTTATAGCATCTGTTAGAAGCGTATTTCATAAAAAAAAAAGTGGAAACGCCCATTGTAAAAAGTATAGAAAAGTTTTCTGGTTGCCTAAACAGCTTAAACGGGGGATTAATTTTCTGAATCGAGTGAAAAACATTAAGCAGTGGCGTAGCGAGCCCTTTTTTTAGAGGAGGGGGGGGGGGCAGCAAGCACCCGAATTTTCCGATTTCTTTTTTTTTTAAGTGTGAACGCCATTTCTCTGGAGACGTGTTATGCGACGCCCAAAGCGTGCCGAAATTTCTGCTATTTATCAAAGTTTTGAAAATGTGGAGCTTGTATTGGAAAAAAAATTGGATACAGGGTTCCCTATGGAAATGTGAAAAATTCGGGATATCTGAAGATCTCTTTGGCAAGTCTGAGACTGCACAGCTACCAAAGATCGTCGTTGCTTCACAGTGCTATCTAAGACCTACATATTGAGACATTTAAAGAGATTTAAAGAGTGAAGAGCTTTTATTAAGGAAAATTTGGAATTTAATGAAAGAAAATTCACGAAAAAAGCACTTTAGATGCCGATATCACTTAGTCTGTTAGTGATCTGGTGATTTTGTCATTTCCAGACTTCGGAAAAGTTTACAAAGTTGATTTTTTAACGGAACAGGACTGTGAGCAGCAACTGAAAATTCCTGCACGCGAAGCGCAAGGAAAATTTTGCACATTTGAAACAAATAATTTCAAAATTAGAGCTTTTTTGGAGAGAATTTGGAATTTCATGAAAGAAGAGATGAGAAAACCACACTGTAGTTGACTGATGTCACAAATGGCAAATTTACGAATTTTTCCCTTTTTTAGAGTCAAGGGGAGCATTCGCCCCTGTCACCCTGTACCTGCGCCATGGCAATTGTCATTGAGTGTATTAATTTCTTTATATTGTATATTTTCATTTCCACAGTAATTTTAAGTCATTTCAAGACGTGTCGATACATTTCACAGCATCTCAAGTTTCTTGTCGACACTCCTCGGGCTCTTTATAGTTGTATGATGAATCAAGTTATATTAATAAAGGCCTAAATATGAAGTAAGTGTTTATAATCATCAGTCATTTTCTGAATTAAAGTATTCTTAATGATTGCATGAATACTTAAAATTGTTTATGGACATCAGTCATTTTCTGAATTAAATAATTCTGATATTTTTTTTAAAATGAGACGGAGAGAAAGTCGATAAAACCGAACCGAAAGGAATAAAAATAACAACAATGATTTTGAAAGTAAAAATCACTGTAGGAACCGTGTGGAGCTTAAACTGCGGTTTAATAAAATTCATCTGGAGAAGCAGAAACCCAAGTTGTAACAGAATTAAATCTTTCAGGAAAAAGAAAAAAAACGTTACAGCGCGTCGGGCAATTATGTAACAGGTCTTTTGCAATTGCGATGGCATTTAAATATGCAATATTCTTTAACTGCATGTAAAAGTCACCTTATCAGAATATTTATGTAAGAAATAGATACCTTATTTACCTTCTCCTTCAAGCAAAGAAATAAACTTATGGATGATCACTTTTGAAGGTGATAGGCGATTGAGGATACTGATGCATATGTGTAATATGTTCCTGTTTTAGTTACTTCATGGGAGGGTGTACAGAACTGTCAAGGCACATTCGTACGTTCCCTTCTACTTTTAGAGAAATGGTTTTATGTTGCATTTCAAAGCGTGGATTTCTGTATTTTTCAGTTTTCCGTTGTATAAAAGAAGTTTTCATAGAAGCATATTTAACTTTTTACATAGTTTCCGAATCTGGAAGTTTGTTTTCATGGGGGGGGGGGGTATAGTGTACAATATCCCCCATCCAATTTCAATATCCCCCATCCAATTTCAGTATCCCCCATCCAATTTCATGGGGGATATATCCCCCATCCCCTCCTCCCCCAGGATCTCCCCCCCCCCCCCCATGTTTAATTCCCGGTAGTTGATTTCATACGCACAATCTTTATAGACGATATTTCAAGTCTTCACAAAAATTACAAGGGATTTTTCTTCCTTAGAATCCGTCCAACACCCTTACAATTTGAAATGTCCCTTAGTATACCATTGGCCCGGGCTGCATCCACATCGTGTAATACTCTGTAAAAATATTTTATGAGATACAAATTATTACTTGAGAAAAGTGCGTTACTTAAGATGTTGTTCAAAACTCAGCAGAATCTCAACAAACCTCATGCAGCGGGAACAGGGGGGGCTTTACGTAACACCAGTGTCAATGTGTTAGATAGTTTAGTTGCAGAGTGTTCTCTCTTATGTCACAAGCACGGTCCATGATTCTTAACGGCCGGGCAAAAGAGTGCAATACGTACGTTTAGCTAGCTGACTGGCTGAGAAGCAACTGACTACCGACGTGACAACTGGGGCAAGCGAAATGTCCAATAATTAGAAAAAACAAGTTTTTTGATCAAAAAACTAAATTTATCGGTCAAAAAACCAAGTTCATCGGTCAAAAAACCAAGTTTATTGGTCGAAAAACCAAGATTATCGGTCGAAAAACCAAGTTTATCGGTCGAAAAACCAAGTATATCAATCAAAACCATGTGTTTAGCCGATAAACTTGGTTTTTCGACCGATAAACTTGGATTTCGATCGAAAAACTTGGTTTTCCTAATTATTGGACATTTGGCTTCGAAAAGCCAAGTTTATCTTTCGATACACCAGACAGATCGAAAAACTTGGATTTTCGACGGAAAATCCAAGTTTTTCCACCGATAAGCCAAGTTATTTTGAGAATCCAAGTTTTTCGACCGAAAGACCAAGATATGGAGGTAATCTTGGTTTTTCGACCGATAAACTTATTTTTTCGATCGAAAAACTTGGTTTTTCTAATTATTGCCCGTTTCTCTTGTCATACACAACTCTGGATTTTTTTTTTTTTGCACGGAAGTGAGCGTGACTAACTAAATTATGACGTCATGTGAAAACTATATATCACTGATTTTGTTGTTTGTCTCTTACAGTTATGGGCGAATCTTTTGATTTAGCCTATGTTATGGGTACTAAAAACGAATGCATGCATTCAGGTTTCATTGGCTTAGTTAAACAATGTATTTTACTTACAGATCAAAGAGGGTTGAGTGCTCTGTGGGAACTCGCATCCATGGTCAAATGTACCACTGGCAAAGGACTTCTCAGAGCCATATTCGATTACTCGTGGTACGGTTGTTACTGTGGATTTGGTGGTAAGGGGGTACCAGTCGATGGCACGGACAGGTGAGTGTACCGTTAGCTGTCATGATAGCTTACCGGTTTTTAAATCAGTGACGTGCTTTACTACGTCACCTGAGTTGGATGTCTGGATTTTTCTAACGTAGTACAAGTGGGCAACACCGCCGAAAAAAATCCTAAATGGCGTGATAGACTTTTCTGAGTTATTGCAAGATGCTACATCAATAACGTTTAAATTTAAGTTCCGTTTATTCGTTTAAAGGTGGGGGTTCAATGACCGTCTTTGTGACATAATATTGAACAATGCAAGCAGGCGAAGGGTCAGTTTTTGCCTTATGGAACATGATAAGTTTCGAAAGCGGTCTTATTTTGTGACAGAATTTGATTGAGGGGATGTTTATCTAGAGTAGCTCTAATCTTACCTTTTTTGATGATGACGTGGTTTTGGTGGTGGTGGTGGTGGTGGTAGTGGTGATGGATATGATGAACGAAGACCATGATGAGATCACTATTACGACGAAGAATACAAAACTGCCAACGTAGTTGATAACTTTCCACAGCCACACTAAAGTTTATTGTCTATTTTTATCAGGTGTTGCATGATCCACGACGATTGTTATGACAAGGCATTCAAATCACATGACTGTCCTTTTCAACCAGAAGTATATATTATACTTTACAAGAGGCATTTTCATATGAGGAACTGTCTGACACCACAAGCAAATGTCACATGTGGTAAGTGATTTGCATTCACCATAAATCTTACATCATGTATCTCTGTGTCATACTGTGGACGAAAATAGTCAAATTCGTTTTTTCTCTTTTGAAGACGGATCATCGCCAGCTGCTTTCATTTGTCTTACCGATTGATAGTTCTTTTGTAAAGGCGTGGATTTTTCTCTCCTCGTTTACAGATATCAAATAATTCATAAATGTGATCCCGCTTTGATAAAAATCGGCTTGATATTTTTGACGTTTAGAGCTTTAAAGCACAACTTACTCTTAACTTCGTTAACATATAAATATTAGTCTCTAAGTTTTTGTATAATTCTACATCACGAAAACGGTCCGTCTTTAATTAAAGCTGGCACGCAATGTGTATTGTAATAACAAAGTTATTGCAGTCAAAGTTACCCTGCAGGAAGCGGTGACAACAGACACGATATATGCACATATCATTTGCACTAAATTTGTATTTGACATTTGAATCCTTCACAGTGCATGCAGACCCTATAACATGGAGCCGTAAGCGCCCCCCCCCCTTATATAAACTGTTTGATTTCTAAATAAGAGTGTATGGTTGACGTGAAGGGACATGAAGGAAAAATAGTATAAAACATGGCAGTTATTCAGATGCATCGGAATTCCTATAGAACATCTCGCAATCTGAGAGAAGATCCCCAAATTCCAGGAAAATAACGTTGAATATTATCATGGACATCTCTATAGTACGTGACTCTTATTCATGGATTTGGGCCCGAAAAGTGGAGGCAGTGATCGACAACCCTCATGTTTTTTTTTTAATAAAAGCCTAAGGAAGTCACCAAAATGTTTCTACAAAAATTCTCCATGCATTGCCCCTTGCAATCACTAGCTTACACCGCTGTGATATAAAATATTCACATTTTTCATGACGATATACACGAAACTCTTCCCTTAAAATAATTTCCGTATTTCAATACATTTGACAAAAATTAACTGTTATTACACGCAAAAAATTTATCTTTTTAATCAAACTTTAAATTCTTTCATTCTTTTAACTTCAATTGCTTCTTTTCCATCAAATTAAATTTTAGTATCTTCTTTTTTTTACTTGGAAATAATGAAGTAAAGAACCACCTAACTTTGTTACTGTACCTTCACAAGAAGACGAGTTCCACAAGATACTCTCATGTCTTCGTGTTCCCTCCATTATTTTTGTTCAAGCCTTTACAAGCTGAAAGGGAAATAATAAAAGTTAAGTACCAATGCCTGAAGTTTTCAACTTTCTTTTTGTGTTCTGTGCGGTCATCGTCAGTCACATTCTCGTTGACTACATGTTATGAACAGTCCTACATATATTCTCCAGAAATGTTACATTGTGCCCGATCTAAAAACTTGAACACACAGATTATTCCGTTATTCTAGGCTTTCTCAAGGACATTAAGCTTTAAAGAAAATTTTGACATTGCTCCCACATTTGCCTAGGCATTCCAGTGAAAACTGAATTTTTTACTCTTTTTAGTTATTATCGCTCCGATATTATACTTTTCTTTCCTAGGTGACACTCAGATAACACTGTGTCTCGTTTAATCCCGTCTTTCGCTTTGCATTCTCATCCTAACAGATTCAGCATCTGCATATCCCAGTTGGTTTCCATGGCCTTACTGTGCAGTTGATATTTGCAAATGTGATGCCGCCCTGTCTATGTGTCTTGGAAGGAGTTCGTTTAATCGGAGAAATACTTTTTATCCCAAACGCACTTGCAAAAGAGGTGAATCTCCCACCATTGGCCCCAATGTGGAGGTATAAGAAACGAACTGGTGACCGATGAACTGCAGATTCAAGGATCATCTGCAAACCACCATGAGGTGTTTAGAGTGCCTTTTCACAAGCGCATTACTTTTTTCTTAAGACCCATTGACTGTGTGGTGAAGACCCGAAAGACTCACCAAACGTTATAGTGATTGATAAAAGCAACATGTGTGGGCACTTCACTATGGACACTTTTCCAAATAGCTTTTGCAAAGGATTATGGGACAAAATGTTGGTGTGCATTATTTTTTCCTACAGTTAAATGTCATTGACAAAAATTATGCATACCTAAAACCTATCCCACAATCCTTTGTAGTTGCTATTTGGAAAAAGGTCAATTGCAAAGCCCACATGGGCGTTCTCGTACGTAGAGCTGTATATCGTTATCAAAAATTTCTCATAGGGGTGCACTTGTCGTCGATAGCTCTTCTTCTCTGCACTTCGTAGATAAAGAACCGGTTAATCATCAAGATCACATGCTAAGTTTTCCAAACATCCATGTGTGATTCCAGACCCCTGAAATAAGTCATCTTGATCAATGTGAACATGCATATGTTGTGAACTCTGCTCGCATTTTTTCTTTGTTTTCTTCAGAATTCATTATATGAGCACTTCTGTAAACAAGAGTCATCGGTGATTCGTTTATTGTATTACATATAATATGCTAGTTCGGTAATTCTTTAGTGTGTGGGATGGTGGGGAACAGCGTGGAATACACAAATCGAGCTCAGCACATAGTGGACGGCGTTCCCTTGTTTTCGTCCAGCCCGTGCATACAACACTAAGCATGAATCTGAATAGCCAACCCGAACGAAAATAAGGACTCATCCCTTCTTTACATCAGATTAAAATGCTTATGTTTACAAGTTACAGTTCACTGCACAGAACCGCACTTATGATTCATCCTTACGTTATGGTTGGATTAAGAGAGAATGTCACCAATTTTCGCGTTAACTCAAATTTTGGAACATGTGTTGTAGGTGCGGGATAGGTTTGTTGATCCCGACGATTGGGAGGATGTGCGCATGTGCATAGCCAACAAAACGAATGTCCGAACTCGCTTGTTATATAGATAGAAATATTTATACGTTTTGACGCGTATACTGTCGGACTGTCAAGCGTGCACTGTACTGTTCTGGGTTCATGTTCAAGTGGCTACATCGCTAACTTTAGTAAAACAACATGCAAGCAAAATTCCCTGACTAAACTTTACAAATAACGAGTAAATTTAGCAAGCAAAAATCCTTGGTAACATTGAAAACATCTTTTACAGTCCTCAAGATACACCTCTTCAAAGTTTGAGTGTTTTTAAAGCAACCTGTTGCTTATGCAAGATATTGATGCGGAGTGTTGGACAGTGTTCTAATTTTGTTAATCTTTTATTGAATACTTTCTTCATTACTAATCACTAGTTCAAGGGTTTGGTAAGTTGTCCTGGTGGTTTTCAGGGGCATAATTTCCAAAATAACACTCCCAGAACATCACACTCCGAGAACTTAACACTCCCAGAACATAACAAAACGTAACATAACATAACGTAACGTAACGTAACATAACTTAACATAGCATAACATAGCATAACATTAGCTACATATGACATGTTCCTCTCTCGACATCATAAGATTTGCATATTTTACTAACTTCTATGCATAACTAAGTGTAAATCGGAAATTAGTCTGTAAAATGGTCAATTTTTGATGAATTTTGATGGGAACTGTGGCTAATTTCAGGGATTTCAATACTTTTCGTATCACGAACCTGTCTTTTTCATGGCACCATACATTTAAGCATAGGATATCAGGGTACTCAAAGTACGCCTTCCTTTTGAGGAACACGCGGTCCATTGCAAGTTGCAAGAGACAAAAGCAGCTGGAATACGCGCATAGGTTGCTAAACGTGTAAACGAATTCTTATGCCTGCGACCACTTGCCCCATTGTTTTTCGTCCAAGGATGACGTCAATGTGTCGTCAGTGCAAATAGTCTGTAGACTGCAATTTGTCTTGTTTTCAAAAACGCTTTACACAAACTTGTGATGCTATTAAAAATAACTTACTCAGTTTTAAAGTAGAGCTAATATTGTGACGATTCCTGGAGGCAAGATTGCCCATTGAAAAAGACTTTATAAAAATTAAAAGAAAATACTCCAAAGTTCATAACTAACTCTAAAGCTTGTTCCATTTGACTAAGTTATTTAGTCAGTCAGTCATTCAGTCAGTCATTCAGTCATTCAGTCATTCAGTCAGTCAATCAGTCAGTCAGTCAGTCAGTCAGTCAGTTATTTAGATGTAGTTTTACGGCCCATTTTCTAACCAATTGGTTCAAGTCGAGCCAGCCACAGCCTTTTCCCCAGTTGTGGCTCACTGGCTTGTTTTCCCTACTCCATTGCTGGTGCTGATCACCAAGCACAATGGCCGGGTAGGTTCCGTTTTACCATATGCAGTCACCCTGCCTGAATTGGTGTGGTACACTCTCCTATTTCATGTTCGGCTCTTGAGAGTCATGTGCAGTACTGGTCATGTGGCAATATTTTCTCCTCAACTGAGAAATTAAATATGGAGTAATTGCTTGGTTTACCTTCATATTATGCAATATTGAAGTCCTAAAATAGGATTTAAGATACGTTGACGTTAAAGAGAAAATAGTGAGATCTAGCCGTTGCAGTTCAAAATAAGTGTTTCGAGACTGCTCTTGCACCCCAACATGATAGTCAAATTTTAGGCTAATTGTGCAATAATGCAAGTTATTTGAAGGATGGAATACCAGGGTATTTCTTCCGTAGTTCTTTTGCTTTTCATAAACCTATACATCGAAATTTAGCTTTAAAAATCAGCATAAAAATCTCTTCAATGTCTGACTAATTGAATTGCGCCATAACCAAGTCTAGTCAAATTGGATTTATAACCAGTCATAGAGGCTATTTGACAACAGGATTCCGGTGCATGTCCTTATTGGCTTATCATTATGGAGCTTTAAATTTCAATACGCGGACCTCATCTACAACGAAATGACGTCATTTGCATCTATACCTTTTCGAACGCAACGGGAAATAACGATACACCGAGTTGTTAAATGACAGGGGCAACGTAGGAAATGACGTCATTACGTTGCAGTTACCGCCAAGAAGTAAGAAGAAGGTAACAAAAGAACATCTTCAAACTTAGTTATGAATGCAATCAACCTCGCCCGTTGCTGGAACCAGTCATCATCTTTCTTACTACCTTAATTGTTGAATAACACAGTGGCGTCCTCAGGAAGTCTGAAGTGGAGGGGAACTGAGTTCTCTCGAATTACACTGGAAGGGGTACACGAGGCACGGCCATCGAGACTGGTTTTATGCCAAATGGTGTCTCCTAAGGTCCAATAAAAATGTAGATGTTTAATTGAGGATGTCAGCCCGAAGTTCTGTTTGTTTTTTGGTTGGTTACCAATTAAGTAGCCTTTAAAGAAGTTAGTCTCAATAGAGAAGTTACAATTGTACATTTTGTGCCTTCTAGGAGGGTTGAGATGAAAAAAGTGCTTTCTTTGCTTCTTTTGAACTCAGTTTGAAGCATATGTTAGCATGAATTACCGAAATTTGGCGTCCTCCTTTTGTTCGGTCAGACCACTTCCACGTGATTTCTCCTGACTAGATAGTTTTCCTAACTACTTCAAGAGACGGGGAAATGCACCCCTTTTGGCATAACGGATCCTGCTGACAATAGACAACTTGATCCATGCATGTTGGTTTCAAATTGGATGAGACTATTATGGTATGGGTAAAAATGAAACGAGATCAATACATCATGCCATTAGTAATTGCGGATACAGATTTGTCCATGCATTCTGTTTCAGTTTCACTTAGCTGAGACATTTTGCTGGTATGAAGCGAAGCGTATCCAACCATGAGTTTCATATTTCTCGTATTACCCTCGATAGTAGATGCATTAAAAAAATCTGCAAGAAAAACTTTTGTCTGTTTTTTGTTTCAGTTGGGAAACAGACCTCGTATTTTTGACCATTATTGCGCAATCTTTAAACCCTTAGCAGTCGTTGTGAAATTCATTCTGGGAGCGCGTACTCGAGCTAGTCACGCAGAGCGAAACGGACAACCCTTATAAATGTCAATAATTCTTATTGGCCCTTTACCGTTGTTTGGGTCCTTTTGGACCCATGCGGAGAGCTCGGCTGTCACACATCTTTACTGTTTCACGCGGAGCTCGAAACTGCGAGTAGCTACCCGAAAATTCGGCCACAACAGCGAGAGAGACAATAGTTTAAGGTCACGGGGTCAATGGCCTACGGAAGCCGATGCGGGGCGGGCTACGTCCGCTTTTCCGCCCACTCCCGAGGCGCGCAAATATGCCCCGATCGGAGCACAACGGTAAAGGGTTAAGCTAAAATACCTGCACCACTCGGCTAAAGGTTAACGTGCACACACGCAGAGACAGTGGCATCAGCTTTGCAGTAAACACACTCCACAGGCTTATTTTAATAGTCTTGCGTAATTGAGTATTTTCTATAAGTTGAAGAAAAGAACAAGGTTGAATGTTCAAAAGACGCCCGTTTTAGTAGATAGCAATTGTCAAGGACTGACCTTTGGCTAAAGTCTTCGTCATAAGCTTTTCGAGAAAATGGAACAATTTATCAACAAACCCATCTGGGGAATTACATTTCGTGACTAAATTTGAGCATTTGGTGCTTGTTGTACAACTTAAGTAATAATTTCGGGACAAATTTGTGACCATCCGCCAAACGTTCTGAAAGGGTGAGCTAAAATTTTCCCTGTGATTCTTGGGCCTTTTAGTCGACAATTTCGCCCTGAAATTGGTTATATGATAGCTTGCGAAATTAGTGTGTGAGTTAAGCCACTTTCTCACAATGCGGTTCGATGCAACTCCATTCACTGTAAACACAAATTTGTCAAAACAGTGTCGGAACTGACTAACCTCGTAGGTCAGTTATAGTCAACAATACTGACTTTTTTAGTTTCTAACAAATCCTTAAGCCTCCTTGACTAAGTTTTGAATGATATTCTTTAGTCCATCACTACGTAATTAGTCAGATATCCTCACAAATTAGTCAAACATGAGTGACTAAGTTAAAAACGTGATCAATCTATTCAGACACCACTTGAGTAATTTGTCAGGGTTTGTTTTTACAGAGTTGTGACAAGGTTGTTCAGACGAGTCGCAATTAGTTGTAAGCAGTCGCGCAACAAAGTCGAGTCTTGCGCATGTTCCGTGCATGAGACTGAATCATGAAACAATGGTGGACTTCTGAAATATAGTCCATGAAAATCGGTTAAATTAATCGAAATGTGGAGAAAAAATTGCTCTGCCTGCCTCTTCGACATAACGAATGAATACATTAAACGTCTGAATTTCGCAGGAACCGCTTTTTTCCATCTGCGACTAGCCAGAGTTTAGTCAGAAAGTGAGGGCACCTTGCTCTTAAACACTTATTTGCATGAGTTTAAGAGGGAGCGGCAGTGGCCATTTGGCTCCTCACATATGTGTAGTACATTTAAACATTAGATATTAACACTACTGTGTTGTTTTTCCGCAACAAATTTGCGCCGAAAGAAAAGTATAAGATCTCCCGCTTTTTAAGACAGGAGCATCGCCATACTCGAAGAAAGACGACCATCGATCAGCTGTTTGATGACGTAAAACTCGCACCTAATAAGACCTCACTAAAGTGTTAATCTACTAGACGTAGACTTACAGCTGAAATTTTAATTTCCATTTGAAGCTTAAAACTTTTTAGTTCTTTTGCTCTACTGATAAATTTTTTTGACAAACCAGTAACTTGTTTGTACTTCTGTTTGTTCTGTCCTCAAATAAAAAATATTTATTATCCCTCCTGTAGAATCGAAGAGAGGTTACTTCTTGTACACCGTGAAACAACAATCTGGGACTAGCGTGATATTTTAGCTTGGAACGAATGGTTTAATGTCATATCAAATTTGGATGATATTAGAGTTTAGCATATTAGAATTTCACCACACTGAGCAGATTTAGTGCTTCTTTCTTAGGTGAAAATTAATTTTTTGCTTTAACTTCCCCTTTAATGCAATATTTAGGTGAATCGTCACTTACTTTCGCAATGATTTGATTTAGTCGAAACTTCTGTAATTCTCGCATAGCAATGAAGGACATTTTGTTGACACTTAAAGGCTAAAAGAAGGTAATCGTGAAGAGAAACTAAGCTAAAACACCATACACATCGATCACTGTTATTGTAATGCGGCAAAGGCTACTTACGCGTCAGTGTTGTAGTACTCGAGACCGGTTTTCCCTGGTCTCGGTCTCGACACCCTATGGTCTCGGTCTCAGACCCTTGCGGTCTCGGAAATTGTTCAGGTCTCGATTCGAGACCGGCCAAAAAATTGTCGTTTTTATTTTGTTTCTAAATAAAACAAAAAATGTTTCAAAATGAGAAGGAAGAGTGTTACGCACATTGTTAGATGCCTAAATAACTTATTTATTCATTCTTTTTAAAGTGAGATGCTTGTTGTCTATTGACATTTTACGATAGATATCAATTAATCTTATCTAACCTCACCTTACCTTTGTAAACTCATAATTTACTTTTATAAAATATCAATTGCTTTGAGAAATAGGCTTAATCATTGAGGAAAAAAGTATTGATCTAATGAGTCCACAAACTCTATCTATAAGAGGTAAACTTTTTTCTGTCAGTTGGTGAGAGGGTCCTTAACTGGGGGTAATGTTACACAGTCAGTGGTGTATGCAAGGGGAGTATTGGGCCATGCCCCCTTCACGGATGTTATTTTTTGAGATCTTTAGAAAAATGTACTTTAAAACACAATTTTCCCTTCAAAAGGTAGTATATGTGGCACCAGATTGCATTTAAGGACACCCAAGTTCTCAAAAAAATTTCCAAAGGGAAGGGATTTTCCCTCATCCCCCTCCCCCTGTCAGTAGTGCTATTCTTTAATTCAAAACATATGCAAATTTTACTTCAAAAGGAAGCATCTGTGCCACTAGATTGCATGCAAGGACACCTACTGTTTCATACATTTTCAAAGGAGAGGGGTCCATCCCTTAGACTCCTTCCCTTGCCGGCACAGACGTACGAGACAGGGGCAGGCGAGCAGAGGGTTTTCAGGTGCAGTGAGCAATAGTTTGCCATTTATCACGTAAAATATTTTGAGAGTAAAATCTCTCATAGTCAGGAGTTTGAGCGTTCATATCAACATTTTCATCAGTTCTGTGGATCTTGGATTTAGCCAAAGGTCACAACAGAGAAACGTTAGCACATTTTCAATTAAAGTGTATATCCCCCTTCTCTTGAAAAGATTCAAACCATTTAATCTAAAGTAGGGGTACATTTTATGTGGCAATTTTGTGATCACTTAGCGAGATGCTGATTTTTTATTAATGAAAACAAAAGCTAGAAATAAAGACTGTTAAGATCCTCTAATGGAAACATGAAAACGCAAATTTCGGCCATCTGAGGGGGCGTGATTTTTCAAAATTTTCTCTTTGCTCTGCGCTAACTACATTTTACGTGGAAATTTTGTGATCACTTAGCGAGATGGTGATTTTTTATTAATGAAAACGAAAGCTAGAAATAAAGACTGTTAAGATTCTCTACTAGAAACATGAAAACGCAAATTTCGTCCATCTGAGGGGTCGTGATTTTTCAAAATTCCCTCGTCGCTCTGCGCTAACTAATGGTGGCGCTCCGCTAAGATAGTCTTTTGGGCAATATAACATTCATTGAGTCAAAGTATTTTTGAATAACATTCTGATCACTTTGCGAACTTATTTTGGAGTGATCATTTTAATGCAAACGATAAAAAGGTGTCCTGATTAAATTCTATGTATAAGTTTGGGAAATGATATTTCCGGCCATCTGACGGTCCAATTTTTCGAAATTTTTTGCACGCTCTGCGACAACTGATCGTGGCGCTCCGCTTAGATACTCTTTATGGTAAGAGAAAATTTACCTTTTGGGGGTAAGATAAACTCAAAACTGAAATGCTCCAGCACGCCTATGCCGATCGCAGATGCTCTTTTATAAGGTGAGCAACTTTAAAAACAATTTTTACTTCGAAAGGTAGCGTACATGGCATTGGTGGCATGTAAAGACACAAAAATTCCATTTTTCCCAATTTAACACCACAATTCAACTTTGCACACTGTTTCTGCCAAAGTTGATAATCTTGCACCATTTCGCATCAGTTTTAGGCTTGTTGAAAAGGCCAAAAAAAAAATTCAAAGGGAGGGGGACATCTCCACCTAGCCAGCAATGAATCAACACACTGCGTGCCCCCCCCCCCTCCTTTGTTTCGAGAGAAAACCTGCGTACAGTACTCAGCTGAACACAGTGCTGCATTGGATTATCACACAGGTTAGGTTACTCAATGTAATCAGTAGTGGCAGTAGTGCACTGCATTGCGTGTGTGTTGCATTTTAAGTCTTAGTCTTAAGGGCTATCCATTTTGGCTATTATAGATTTTAATCAATCTGACTACTAATAACCCTTTATTTGGCGAAACTGAAAAAACAGGATGAGCAAATATACCAGTTCTACATCAGTTTTTTTCAAGTTGTCGCACATCGAGCACCTCTCTCTGCAGGCATGCTTTCAACATTCATGTTCCTCCAGCGCAATGGGTGCGGGTCCATCTTCATGTTTGGTTCAACGGAAAACTTGATAGTATATATATAAAGTTCTGCAACTCATTTTTGTGCGGGTTGGACACAACTCGCTTTCATGTATCAATTGGCATCAAATTCACAACACTAAACACCTGTAGCACTGATTGACTCCTGTTTGATGAGTAGGGCAATCAGGCTGGGCCGTACAGGACGGACCAGGACGGGCTGCCACCCCAATTGTCCATTACCTTGCTAAATCGGTCAGACTTCGGTGCCCCAGTCAGGCAAAGATTATGCTCTGGTTGGGCACTTGGAGTCAGACAAAATTTTACTGTCCCCATAAGAGAAAGAGTCCCGTATGGCCATGAGGGCCACATTAGAAAAATACTTGGATTAGGTTCAGTTATTAATTCTATGTTTGGCATATGACAATGGCTGTAAGGGGTTCTTTTTATCAATGGAGGGAGGTGACCTTTTGCCCGATACCAGATACCCAAAAAGGTCACAATCTCTGCCTGACTGAGGCATAGAAGTCTGCCCGACTCAGCAAGGTTTTGGCCAATGCGTAGTCATACATATGTATATGATCATAAAATACATGTACAAATCAATGACGATACACTCTTGGTGGTAGGTGTCATTTGTAGAGCATAAGGTAAAAAAGTTTAATAAAAAATGTTCAAAAGTTGGACAGTCTATTTTCTATGCAACATGTACATTCGGTCTCGATCTCGGACCTTGTCAGTCTCGGTCTCAGTCTCGAATTCTGCCCGTGGTCTCGGTCTCGGTCTCGACACCCTCTGGTCTCTGTCTTGGTCTCGGTCTCGGATGTGCCGGTCTCGACTACAACACTGGTAATAAGTTGTTTTTACTTAATCGGATATAATGAAGAGGTAGTTATCCCACCAAAATCTGCCGAGTCAAAGTCCCTTCAAGTTTAGCAAATGATGGTACCGATATTTAAGGGATAATCGCATTTGGCTGACTATTATGGTGAATAAACCGTCGAAACTCCATACTGGCAAAATAACAGACGAGGCCATGCCGAGTCCGTCATGTTGCTAATTTGGGGACGAGACTGTTAATGAGACAGAGAAGTTGGTCATACAAATGTAGTTTATTCCCGTTTTTTACACCGAAAAAATGTGAAAAACTTCATCTTTAACACTGTTTTACGTTCATTTACTGTGTGTAGTGAAATAACAGGTCAGTGTTCAACCAGTCAGAATGCAGGGTTCAGTCTCAACAACGGATGGTAGATGTGGTAGATTGAAAATTAACTTCCTTTTATCTTTGCATACGTATCAAACTGAGTGATGGGTTAATCATTATTCTAAATCTCAACTAACTTCTTCTGCCCTTCCTCTCAATTTTGTTTTAAATTTGAACCTATCCGTTACCTTTTTTTAATGGAATAAATGACGCTAATTCCTATGTCTTGAAGGAGAAAGGTTGAAAGTAAAAAACAAAGTACATTGGTAAAATCACGTTGTGCACAAATTACTGTTCTATTCTATAAAGCCTGATATCTTTAAGTTGTTTAATAGACGCTGTTCATTGCAGGTTTGAATGATTTTTTCTAAATTCTCCGCACTGCAGAGTTCAATTCGCTGAAAATTTCTTCATGATCTGTTATTTGAGGTTCGCTATTTTTACCTCTTAAATCTTGAATACTTCATTATATTCCACCAGCTTGTAAAGAGAACTCTTTGCCTCTGGATGCTACCACTACAGTTGGTTCCCTTTAACGAGCCCATGGATCCAAGGATAGCACCCAACTTTCAAAGAAAAACGTTCTGGTGCAATTTTCATTTTAATGATTTCAAGCTTTCTCTTTGATCTCTCCATCAATTGGTTCACGTTTTGCTCGGAACTCATATGAAATCATAATTTTGGCATTACCAAACTAGCAATAATGACGACATTCCACCGCATTTTAAAGGCATTTAAAATGTCTAACTCCTCAGAGCTTCGGGGGCTTCGCCCCCTGAACCCCCCCCCAAACGGGACTTCGCCTCTGAACCCCACCAGCGGGCCATTGGACTCCACGCCGCAGGCTAGTGTTCGCGCTGTCGCGCAAGCATTGCCGCTTAAGCGGCAATAACTTCCTTCCTCGCGATGATAATCAGTCAGAAAAATTAAATATGTTTGTTCGCATTCACTACTTAAACCGACTGGGGTATTTTTTTTTTTTTTTTTTTTTTGCATATTTGCTTTTTTAACGGTCTTTCACTACATCCGCTATTTTTTGAACACGAGCTCCTCACGAGTTCACCTGGTCACCGCTTCTTAACACACGATCGAGTTCACTCAATGGAACGCCCACGGACTTATATACATGGACATAGCATGTAACGTGTACGTCCTATCCGTAGCTGGTCGCCTCTGACTGGGACAAAAAAGGCGCACCAAGATGGCCGCCGTGAACCTATAAATCGTCTGATTTGACGACGACTCTGTAATATTTTAAACAAAAGTTAAACTTGAATGGGGGGGGGGGGGTATCATATTCCTGCAATAATTGAAGGGATTTTGACCTTACCTCGCCATCCTTCAAAAATATTTCAACTTTCTTGCAAAATCTGATAATTAACTTGAGCAAGTCCAAACTTTCACGCAAAAACATAGCAGACGGCCATCTTGGTGCGCTTTTTCTCACGCTACGGTAGCGACAATGTACCGTGCAGTATGCTCTGTCCATACATAGGAAGTCCGTGGGAACGCCCTAGTTTGACGGGTGTCATAGCTCGACGCACGCGTACAATGCGCCTCTGCCTAACCGTACCGAACCGGCGCGTTCATTTTTAAACATCGTGCATGCGCGCGCGTTGCTTGCATGCTGTTCTGTTTTATCGCTAGCCCAGTGTAGCTACGCAGTGTATTCTTATGTCTCAGTCTAGACAAGGAAAGTGAAGGAAAAAGATCGTAGGAAAGATCTTTGTCGCCGGATTCAAGCAAATATATTTGAAGGTAGGCCTAGCAATTCCGAAAAATAACCTTAAGCCAGGCTTAATCTTCTAAATCATACTATTTCAGTCAACACGCAGCTGTACAGTTAATGAAGCCAAGTGACCACTTCTCTAGCATTCCCGCCTTTTTTAGATCTGCGCAAATGAGATTTCGCGGAACTGTGACTGACAAGGGGTCTCCCCTTATATGTTGAATAATGTATAAGTAGGCGTATAAATGGATACAACGAGACGGTAAGTGGACATTTTGATCTTTCCTCCTCTTAGAAATCAAAGATTTTTTAGGTTTTTCCAAACATATACTGCAAAAATACGCTCCCAAAAAGAGGCAGTCGATTCTTATGTCTCAAATTAGGACCTCAAACTTTGCGAGTACCTGACTCATTGAGGGATGTAAAACGATTCTTTTGTATCGACGTTTGAAGATTATAGTATAGGCTTTCTGTTGATACCAAAATTACGTAGTTTAATTTATAAATTATTTTGTAAACAACTGCTAAACCCGAAGGGGCATTTAGCGTACAGCATGTATGTAGTATGTACTATAGTACATATGGTGTTGGTAAATGTACACAGTTAACGTTGTATATCCTACAACGTTACTGTTACTAGTTAGTACTATTCCAGTATGGCTCGGATAACGTCGGTCATAACAAAATAATGAACGACTATTATACTGTGGGATTTGCAGGACAGGTACCCATTGCATTTACATTCTTAAAAACTTCCAGTGTTGTTTGTAGACTTGTAGTCTATGAAATTTGAAGCTTCAGTTTTCATGGCATATTCAGTAACATTGCAATGTTGGCTAGTGGGGGGGCTTACAATAAGATGTAACTTTGTTGTAAGTCGGTAAACCTGGGACTCGTATGATGTGATCAAGTCAGCCTTGATTAAGTAAACAAACTCCAAATTTAGAGGGTTCAACTTCAGTCTGGACATATTCACGGGTTATTATTCTTTCTTACCTGATAGTTACTGTGCCACAAACAGGAAAACTCAGTCCTTTCCATCATTTTTCATAATAGATCGACCTACAGTATATAGTGGTATACTGTTCTGTAATTAAGTTCAAGTTGTCTATTTCTATAAAGTCCCATAGGTAGCCTATAAATTGCAAAGCTGCAGCTTTGCAATTTATACAATTTCTAGCCCTTTATAAGCTTATACCATTTCAAAACCTTACCCCATGGGCAATTACGTACTACCATCTAAACTGTGACTTGCATTTTAAAACTACTGGTTAACTTTAATGAAGGAGTGCGGTTTCAGTGGAAACAGAAATTAGTGCTGTGAGTACTGGCTGTATGGCATATACCTAGCTTATATAATTTTTATTCAGTAACAAGAATTACCATTCCTCAAACTCAATCTTATCCTGGCTGACTTGAATTGTCCCAAAAGTTCACCTCAATGTGGTGCTTAATTCAAGCAGTTGGATTTCAAAAATCACAGGAACCCATTTGTGGGTTGTGTCATTTTTCACCATGGTAACTCATGGGAACCCACTTTTGGGTTCTGTTGCAAAATGCATGGGTGGTAACCAGTTTTGGGGTTCCGTGATTTAATCATCAGAGATCCACCACGCGATGGGGAACAATCGTTTCCTGTGAAATCTGACGGCCTGTAAACTGCAGTACAGTAAGCCTACTACTGATTAACAGAAAGTGGTTATGACAGCCATGATATGTTCACTGGCAGTGGTCAGTTTTGTCACACTCAATCGCTATACCCAACTTTGTCTTAAAATGAATTCTCATCAGTGTGGCACTCAATGGAATGAAAACTGTAAATTCATTCCTAGATTTTTTTATATTAATTATATATTTCTGATCTTTAAGGAGGTCACATAAAGGAGAACTATGTTGGGCAACATTTAGGTAGTTTCCAGCAAAAAACTGTATTGTTACATTGACTGTTTGAGAAACTATAGGCATATCAAACTGTCCTACTGCCAACGGTAGAAATGAGCCTGGAACATTCCGTCACCTCACAAGAGGACAGGGTAGTGATGAATTATTATCCTAGTAGTCCAGCTATCATCATGTTATTTTTAGGACCAGTATTTCATGTGAAAAGAAATTCACAAGGAATTCAAAGTAAGATATCCCATTTGCCAAACCTCAGCTGATATACTCCTTCCCTTGCAACCTTATTGGTATTTGCCTTTGCCTTCAGTACTTTTCATTTTTACCCAGAGTACAGAGTAAATGAGGAAAATCAATAGCACTTGTTAAACATTGTACTGATGATCTTTCCTGCAAGGCCCTTTCTGTCTAAGCAGGCCTATTTAGAAGGTCTCTCAGTCTCATTCATTTTCTTGCTCAATGTATTATGCTGACTGAGTGTACTACATGATGCATAGAATTTTTTTTCAAAGAATGAACATTTGATTGAAGTTGATAGAGTTTCCTAGTATAAAGATTTTTAAACCAGCTTTTTAGTTAGCCCAACTTTTTTTAAAGTGAGGTAATTTTCACTGTTTTGGTGCAAACAAGATGCAGTTTTGCTCTGTGTCAACAGAGCTTGCCATCATGACTATGACATTGTATGTGTATACAGGCATATCACATTCAAACAAGTATAAATAGTTTTCTAGTGCAACACGTACTACTGATTAGTTTAATTTGTAAATGGCATTACAACTAACAATATGTTGCAAAAATGTCGAAGGAGCAAGTATCGCACCATTTTCTCCGAAATGGGAACAATATTGGTGAGGATGAATTAGGCTGCTGTTGTAACGTTTTACATAGGGCGACCTGCATTAACGTTCATTTCGCGAAAGTAGGCTCACTATACTGTGTATATACTCTGGGCGCCACAATCGATTCGTGGTGGAATTTACCGAGTACCTGACTCATTGAGAATATTTTATAGTGCAAAAATGGTACCACTAGATAGAAAACAAAATTTTCTCTCTATTGAAGTAAAAACTGAGTAGTTTAAAACAACAACGAATAAATGCTGAACGATTTTGCAGAGCATTTGAAACCCATTTTAGACGTTTCATAAAATGGACTAAAATCCTCCCTTTTGCCCGTAAGTTCACTCAGAACCAGGCACCGAAAGTATTTTTTACATCTTATTCATTGATTTTCACGGTTTTAAAGATTTTTGGGTTCCTAGTTTCTGAGATAATTGACTTTAAAAGTCATGACTTTTAGCTAATTAGTATTAAAATCCTGATGACGTCACGAAACGTCATGCATAAAATGTAAGAGAAGGAAGCTCTTTTCGAGCAGTTGCGATGTGACTGATTTCTACCATTAGGCTAGGCCTAGCCTTAGTTAGGCCTAACGTTAGGCCGAGCCTATGTTGGCCCAGGGCTAGCCTATGCGTGGTCTAACGTTACGCTTAACATTAGGTAGGCCTAAGCCCTAAAGTAAGGCCTAACTTACGCTAAGCTAGGCCTAAACTAACTTAACCTAGGCGAAACTTTTTAGGCCTAACGTTAGCGTTAGGCCCAACGTTAACTAACGGTAGGCCTAATGTTAGACTAACGTAGAAATCAGAATAATCAGGGCCGTCACCAGCTTTTTCAAAGGGGGTGCTTTTTGAAATTCGAGCATGTGACTGTGACTGTGAGTGAGGAAATTGTTGTGGACGAGGCCACGAAGTAGCAGAAGGGGGTGGGATTGGGAGGGTCCCCCCCCCCTCCCATGGTAGGGAGCTTTGCCATTTTTCAACTTAAACTTAGGCTTCAAGTATAACAATTAACATTACCATGTCATTATATAGGCCCTGGGCTAGTAAGTTATCATGAGTCGATCACTATCATGAGTCGATCACTGCCTTCTAAACGCCATTGCAGCGAGTAGGAGAGATGAGATTGCAATGCTATAGAATAACCTGCGATGCAAATTCTTCAAACAACATAAAAAACAATTATTTGTTATCATATTTTGATTTTTAAAGCAAAAATGTTAAACATGGTCAGATTTTCAAGTTTCAGCAAAAGTTTGAACCAGAAATTTGCAAAAATCAGTAAAAATGATGATGAGAATGTCTTGTATGAAGTTTTAAGTAAGAATTCTAATAGAAAGGAGATTGTTCTGTTTCATTATGTCAAAATCTGGCCCTAAATGTAGTAATTTGTAGGATTTTATTTGTTTGTTTTATGAAGTGATCGACTCATGATTACTTCATAAGCATTGCTACTTGCACTGCCTCCTACGTTTCAAGATTCATTTTCTAAAGATTACTCAGCCCAAATAACACCAAAATATAGCACAAAGAAGAAGACATATTACAAAATATTACTGTCAAGTTTTATCAATTTTTGTCGATGTTTTCATATTTTTGTGGTAACGAACTTTACTAGGTGATCGACTCATGATAAGCCTAGTATATAATAATACCTGTATTTAATCTTAAAGTATAACATAGACCAATGAGAAATAACAACTTAGTATATTTATTTTCAACATCATCTGGTTTATTTGTATGTACCAACGCAGTGGCGTAAGCTGGATTTCTCTGAGGGGGGGGGGGGGCATGCAGTTTGTTGATTGATCGCCAGTCTGGAAAGGGGTCTAAGGGGAACTGAAATTTTTTGGCGTTTTCCAGGAGCCTAGATGCAAAATGGTGCAAGATTTTCGACCTTGACAGGAACAGTATTAAAAGTTGAATTGCGTTGATTCATGTGGATAAAACTGAACCTTTTGTGTCTTTGCGTGCATTCTTATGCCATTTACTCTACCTTCCGAAGTAAAACTTGGCATTAAATTGCATAATTTTAGGAGTTAAAATAAAAGAGCATCGATCGGTATAAAAGGGAGCATTTTAATTTGCTTATTTTCTTGGTCACAAAACGTTATCCTGCCATAAAGATTAACCAAGCGGAGCGCCATCATTTGTTGGCGCGGAGCGTAGAGAAAATTTCGAAAAATCAGACCCCTCAGATGGCCGGAAATAGCATTTTCCAGACTTATGCGAAGAATCAAATGAGTCATAATCTTCTTTTGTCGTTTGCAGTAAATGCTCACTTCAAAATATGTCCGCAAACTGCAAAGTAATCAGAGAGTTAAGAGCTACTTTGACCCCCCAAAATGTAATTTTTCCAAAAGACTGAGCGAAGCGCCACCATTGGTTGGCGCCGAGCGAAAAAAATTTTTTCGAAAAGTCAGACCCCTCAGATGGCCAAAATTGCGTATTCATGCTTGTAAAGAAAATCTAAACATGCATTTTTTATCTTTAGCTTTTGTTTGGAAAACTAACTATTTTACTTGGTTAAATTAAGGATCCGCTGAATTGATGAAATTTTCTGTGACTGAACGAACTGTGAATGATTTTACCCCTAACATCTCTTGCGTTATAAATGGAAAACTGTTTCTCCCCACATCTGAACACTCTTCGCTCCCCTGTCCCCATCTTGTACGTCTATGCCGGCCGCGGAAGGAGTCTATGGGGTGGGCCCTCCCTTTTAAAAATTCTTAAAAAGGTAGGTGTCCTTTGATGCAATCGGTTACACCAGTGAGGTTACAGAGGCTACTTTTTTCAGTAAAAATTGGAATTTGACAGAATTTGCCTATTTGATTAAAAAATGGCATCTCACTGAGGGACCTTGCAGAGACAATCCTTCCCCTTTGAAAATTTTTGAAAAATTGGGTGGCCTTACATTCTAATTTCTAGACTAACGTTATGTTTATCGTAAGCCATGGATTGTTTCAGCCCCATCCATGGTTATGTACACAGAGTAAAATCGGTACAGTTTAAACCCCACCCGCAGGACAATATTACCTCGGGGGTCTACGTTAGTGACTTGTCAGTTTTTACATTCTTTCACTAAATTCCCGAAGTGTACAACCCAGAGACAGAGATAGAGTTTAACGGCCCAGTTTCCAACCTATTGGTTCAAGTCGAGCCGGGCATGGCCTTTTTTCCAGTTGTGGCTCACTGGATTGTTTTCCCTACTCCATTGCTTATGCGGAGCATCACGCCCAACGGCAGTAGCTTCCTTTTTTAGAGTCTTTGGTATGACTCGACCAGGGAAGCGAACCCGGGCCTTCCGCGTGAGAGGCGGATGCTCTTACTATTAGACCAAGCACGCGGTCAAAAGGATTCGGTAGCGTGAAACGCCAACCCGTACTGCTACGAACTGACTATAACTGAGTCGAACTAATACTGTGCTGTGGCCTGCGATGCTTCGAACTCGAAGCCTAGGCTGGGAGGAAGGTTGAATGGAAATGACTGAGGGAAATGCAGCCCTGGATTCACAGACGCGAATAGTGATAGACCTTTCGAAGATACTTGCGAGAACGACGACGAGCTGAAACTTCGCGTGACATGCTAGTCTAGAAGTAGTGAAAGCGTAGGAAAGATTGCCGTTTGGCCGTTCCATGCACAATTCCGACCGCATTTTAAAAAGATCTCCACACCCGGCGGCGACGCCCTCCCCCATTTTTTTTGGGGGGGGGGGGAGGGGACGGGCGGGTCTGGAAGGGGGTGCGTTCGCACCCTCCGCACCCCCCCCCCCCCGGTGACGGCCATGATAATACGCGAACTTAGTCAGTGACAGTGGTACTGTAACTTAGTCTAGGCCTAACGTTAGTAACGTTAACGTTGTAACTTTTGTTGTAGCAGTAAGTCCAAGCTGTGGCACGATGGTAAAAGTTCTATAAATGAAATTGCATTCATTACATAGAGTATTAGCTTTGTTGGTTAAAGTCTCCAAATTCTCAGAATGGTAGTGAAATTGTACAAGTTCCACGTGTACAAATTTCTTGTGTCGCTGGAGCCATTTTAAATGGCGGTCATTTTCATTTACTGTTTCTACGCCATGCATATATTAATTGGTTTAAGCTATGTGGAAGCTTTTGGTTACCCAGGAAACACTGATATACTCTGTACCTTTAAAACACGTACTGAAACACGTGGGCTTCCTGTTGAAGCTAATCTGTGGCAAAGTTATGATGAAAATGGGAAATAGCGGGCATTTTGGATGCCATCTTGGATATGGAACTTTCCACGACTCGGATTCATGGAGCCTTTTAGTAGTTTATTGTTCAATTATCCCTGCACCTATCTTGAAGCAATGACTTTGTATCTCCTGTGCTCACCTTGAAACAAATTCTCTTGGCCTATGGAGCTACAGATTAGAGTAAGGAACATATCCCAGAGACAAGATTAATGTCACCTCGAAATTCTTTTAAGCAACGGACTGTACCATTCACAATCTTGATGTAGAAAATGTGGTTACGTACCGTAACCACAATAGACATGACATTGCGATAGTCTCTGGTTGCCCATGTAGGGGAAGGATGGACTGCCTGGTTAATCCGACGGACAACGGGGACGTAGATGTGGTATGTGGACTGGGCGAAAAAAAATTCCAACAGATTGTTGAGCCCTGTATCGTGTCCAGGACCGGAGTCATCTGTAAGCACTCCATCCTATGAAAGTGAGTGCACTTGTAGGCCTGCATACACACAGCCAGACACACATACACACTCACTTTGACATGCACATACACTCAAAGTGACGTTTTCTGGAAGCCTCCCATATCCCAAAATTTTATTACATTTTGGTTATTCTGCTTGTTGTTTTTTGTTATTTTAAATCTGTCTGAATAATTGAAGGGGCAAAGCAATATGTTTGCCCCCCCCCCCCCCCCAATAGAGGCTTTGCAATTGCGTCACGGAACCGCCGTGCTGGAGGGCACTCATGCCAAACACACGTGGCTTTGTGCCGAACGCACTGCACAGTGTGCACTGTGATATACATGGTGTGTACAAATTCAACAAGCAAGCGCGCACGGTCCCGTATGGTTCGCTATGTAGTTACATGTACTCCAACATGGCCGACGGAGAGTATTATGACGCCATGTGAAAAGCCTCTATATTTGCATTGGTGTTGCAATTCCCTACCTGCCACCGAGGATTGACAAACCTGTCCGACAAAAGTGCAGCGAGTGTGTAAAAACTAAATTTGGCTCTAATTTAGAATAATTGCCCGGAATGAAGTGAACCTGCGAATGTACGTGCAGTTATTATTTAATGTAAATTACTTTTACGTTTGATTTCAGCTGGCCTATGCCAAATGAAAACTTGGTTTAAAAAATGGTTTATACGTATGGTAAAATACGAGATTTGCATCGAAAATCGGACTTGAGGTTTGCCTGCACTTGCCTTCTGTACGACGTTATGAGAAATTCTTTTTTGTTTATTACGAACATTTACCTTAAACACTTAGAAAACTCCATTCAATCGGTCTCATCGCTTGGACCGCATACATAAGTGTCTTCCTACTGTACTGAACGCTGCTACAAACATATTGTACATTTTTAAACCGTATGCAGCTCAAACGATTTTGAACACCGCTCCGCTGAAATTCCAGGAAATTGTCAGAAAGATATATCCTCATGTTTTCAAATTTATACAGCTATCTTTATAATCACTTTATAAATCAAATATATTGGTGATCAAACGGTTCTACTTTGATGTTGAAAATGTATAAAACGGTTGCAAACAGAAACGATCTGAAAAGAGAGTAGAAAATCAGACCAACATAGGACAGCATCCCTCTTTCGTGACTGCTTCATATGTAAAGCAGGGCTGGAAAAAATGTTAATTTCCCTGCAAGCAAATCAAATATCCCCGCCAGCAAATCAAAATTTTCCAAAGACGTCACACGTTTGCATACCAAAGTTGTCAAATTTCCCCCAAATACCAAAATTTCCCTGCAATGACATTCCCAGATTGCTGGGTTTTTCCAGCCATGATGTAAAGTCTCTGGCGTATTAGCCTACTTAATATGGTAATTAGGTTACTTTATATTGTTATTAGCGTCCTTAATATTAGATGAAGCGCAGTTTAGGAAAAATGGCCCGCATTTCATAATTAGCGTCTTTTTCCACACAATCTTGTAACATACCCGTCCCTTCTGTTGTACGAATCTTTCCCCCAAAAGATCGGTTTGTTTCTTGATGGAAATCGTCCGATACACTGAACCAAAGAAATTTGGTCACGTGATCATCAGAAAATGCGACCAACCACATTAATGGACATGCTGTCATGTCCATTAAATATACGTAAACGCACAGACAAATAAATACATTAAAAGTACAGATTTATTTTTACATTTTATGTGAATTAATTAGAATTTCATGGCTTTGACATTTCAGTACGCAATTTTTTTGGCAAATAATTCTGTTCTGTTTTGTTACTTTGAGGGCGCTGTGTGAATTTGAAGTGGACGGAGTTGTTTCCACTAAGCCACCTCATTATTTCCTTCTGTCCCTTTCCTGAATGCTACGCACTGGTCACGTGACAATCCCCACAGTCTATCGTGTCTTGTCTGTCTCGATTTCATGGAACTGCCTTGTGTGATGGACAACCCTATTGTGTGATAAACAATTTGTGCGGATAAGGTCTCACAGCCAAGCAACATTACACATAAACCAATAAAATCTCTGATCCTGTAATTACTTCTCCGTTAATTCATTTGGCAGATAGGGCACAGCGTAAGACGCAAAACTCAACCGCGTTCAACACCCAACATTATAACTCAGTGAGCACATTGAACTCTCCAGTCCTCTTTGACAACGAGATTGTGTAAAGACCCAGTGGTCCATGGCGCTGGCGGTATATCTCACTTTTATTATCCTCATAGCACAATTTCTAGAAATCACGCAGTCCGAGTGATCTAATTCGGATTAAAGAGAGGTGGGAATTTATTAGGATAGGGAGCAACAAGTACAGGGGTTAGGGATAGTGTATTTTTGCAATGTTCGGGTATTCATGAAATTTGGACAGTTGTCAATACTTTACAAGAATTGTAAGGAGATAGGGTAAGAAGTAATTTAGAATTTGCTACTTTTACCAAACAGTACGGAATTTCAAATAAGGGATAATCCACCCAAACGTCTTGGAATGGACCCGGAAATGAAAGCATGTTAGGCACGACTATCTCCTTGCTTCCCATAGGGACCTACAGTACCTTACACAATCTACTAATCGGTCGTTCTGAATTGTATACTTTTACTCTCACCCTGCCTTCTGCAATACGATATGAACATTTTCGCAACAGAAATTAAAAGACGTACCGAAGATTTCAAAAGTTACACGACAGTTTTAGTGTGGGAAAGATCGGGACTCGCTGCCTTGTAGCTGACACAACTTTATCTTACACTACACCGGGTGTAACCAAAACGCACAGCCCCCTCAGTCTGATACTGAATAAACCGTGGCTTCAATGGGTTGTTGCCGAAGTTGCTCGATGCAGTGTAGTTGAGGGGTAAGACACACCTCGGATGGGGAGGGGGAAGACAAACCTTGATGAAAGAGTACGCCATGGTCAACCGACTGACACTAATAACAGACAGTAATTTGGAAACTTGTCTCCCCTTGCTGGTAAAAACAAAAGGGTACATTTGACACGGGATGAATCTCTCCTGCACGGAAGTTTTTATAGGAGCATGCACCAAGCAACTTCAGCAAGAACCCTTTTTTTAATCCAGCTTCAGACTGATGGGATAGGAGCTTAGATGACACCCGGTATAGGTAAGAACTTGTTGTTTCTGTCCACCGGGCAAAAGGGACGAGTCCGTACTCACCCCCATCACCGTCACCGTCATAAACCTTTTCTTACCAACGGTACTTTGCTTTTACAATCCTATTGCAAGGGTGCTCCAATCGTACTGCAGATCCCAGGGAATATGCAAGTATTTTTACAATCCCAACAAAATTGTGTAAAGTAGCATAGGGGAGGGGTTGGGGTTACAGGGGAGGGGTATAGTTGTAGGAAGGTGTTTCCTAGACGGCACACCCAGTTAGATCGCTGGTTGTATGTGCTATCGATATTATTGGAATATATTCTAAAACATACCGCCGCCAAACGCATAGAATGTAAGGACTGCACTTATGGGGTTACTTTACCATTTGCCCTCTCGGGACTAAGAGGGACTAGTTTCTGGTCTTTGGAAAGTTTCTCTGTGCCCACTTTGTCATGCAGTTGAGTATTTATACCGATTAAGTCTGCAACTATTCCTATGCCTCTAAATCGCCAAAGAGTTGCCGGGAGAAGTAAGAAAGGGCAGAAAATTATTCAGTCAATTAATAATGTCGCTCTTCGTTTAACCAATATCCACACAGCGTCCTGATGTTGTTGGAAATATCACTGCAATTCCCTCTTTCTTTTATCAGTGGTCAGGCAGTCTTCTGATGATGTAGGAAGTGTCTGACATTAGTCACGCGAATTCTTTCCATTTCGTCGCATTTTTTTCAAAGTTCTGCATAGTGTTTTTCAGGTCTCCATAGTTTTATCTTCTCGCAAGATAGCTGCGCTGTTGAAATATAAAGTTTAATTTTTGGAAAGATAATTACAATTCAATGCAGAATATCGTGCCTTGTCCTAGTGTGTAGCTACTGCTAAAGAAATGTTCTGTGTGGTATTTGTCCAGCATTAATTGAATATCTTCCTTGTTTTGGGGAGAAGCAAGGATGATTGCGCCACCATTGAGTGAAAAGTGAGGGTGTACATCGAATAAGAGAACACGGCCATCTTCAGTTGGAACGAATAGAAAGAAGCTGCCTTCAAAAACATACATGAGAGCTTCCTTATTGTCAGCATTCAGTGCCGACACATGCTTGGCCAATGAACTCTCATCGGATGTGGGAGCCGTAATTTCGAGGTCGAAGCTAGCGGGTAGTAGGTCACCTTCGACTTCGACTCCCATAGACTCAGCCATTGCTATCTCTACTGGACTCATTTCGTTCCACCTCAGTTCTGGACAGTAGCCTTTATTGCGGAGAACTGAGAATGCCTCTGTTGCCTCTAGGAAGTCAGATCTTCCAAAATTCTCGATATGAATTTGGTTGCCCTTGGCAATGGTTGAATAAACTTTTTTTGTGATGTAATCGATTTCGTCGTTGCTGTAGAAAATGCTTCCGTCCTGCCAATGTCGTTTGTAATAGAGATCCGCCAGTAGAACGTGGTTGACGGCGCATGACATAATGCCGTTGTAACCGCTGAAGAGTCCCATTTTCTGTTTTTCGCAAAGGGGTGAAATAGAGAACTGATGGATCCTCTTATCGAGCAGCCAACCTGTCAACCCTGTCTTGCTAGTCTGGATGGGTGGGAAGTAATTCGCACCATCACTGTCATTGCTCTCACTGTCAGTAGTTTCCTAGATTGAAAAACAAAATTAACCAAATTTATGGAAGAATTTGCTACCCTCAAGATCACAAGGAAGCTAACTCTTGGACGGATTGGTTGAATTTTTGTCATAGGGTTAGGTTATCAAGTCTTCCCCATGAATTGGGGGTTGGGGTGTGGGTAGGTAGTTGCTGGAAGTTCTTTCGGGATCTTAGGTTGTAGGAAAGTTATTACAAATTTGATGTTTTTCCAAAAAGGCACAAGAAGGAGTATTCGGTCCAGAATTTTGGTGCGGTAGGGGAAGGACGTCTTCGCCCTATCACACAATTGAATGGAGGCTCAGGTTTCTGCCCGCCTCCCGATGCCTACAGCTATGAGTAATCGACATGCATTGACATATTCTCCATACACGTAATTCTATAATATAGCTAAACCTTAGTAGCTGACATCGTTCTCTTCACTAATTAGCAGTAATGTGTCCCAGACCATCATATTATGTACATTTTGGGTCAATTTCGAAGTTTAGGGAATGATGTTGTTGATTAAAACAGGCATATTTACAAATCGATTTCATAGAATGGTTCATCATCCTGTAATTGTGGAGACTTGGGTCACCATTCATGTGTTGTTTTCTAAATTTATGTAAAAGAGCAAAATTCAGTCTTTGACAATTGCCAACAGTGACCACTTTTTTGTAGAGTGGAAATGATTGATATTCCACGTTGCTTTGAGTTGTAATTAACTATAAAGTAATTATTTTTTTTCTCTACCGAAAGTGCAATGTTATTCAAAACAGAGAGTAGTCACTTTAGAAAGGCGTGGTGGTAAAATTTCTTTCTTTTACCTTTGAAGAGTGAAATAAAATGTAACGTCTTAAACAACGACACATTTAACATATGTATTCACAAAAAGTTTGTGAAAGGAGGTTTTCCCTTATTTAAAAATACCTCAGCAGGGTAGTCTGCACACAGAAATCTGTCTGTCTTTTGATATAAAATCCCCTTATTTTACCCACCTCGTGCTCGTCCACGTCCTTTGAGAAGTTTTCAACTTCCTGGCTATTGACATGGGTCTCAGCCTCCTCAGTAAAACATTTCTGGACCTCGGTATTTTCCCTCTGTATTGTCTCTTTTGTCTCCTGAGAGGCAATCTGGGCGGCATCTTCGATATTTTCAGCCCTCTCAGTCTGTACAGTATGGCCCTTCTTCTCGGTTTGCCTACAGGGAACTGATGGAGGCATGTAAGTGTCGTCATCTTCAATTTTGTTTTGCCCCTTGTAGCGTGGTAAACAGGAGCACAGGTATGAAGCCCAGCCTCGATGTTTTTTATTTTTTAGTTTTTTCTTTTCTTTCTTTTTTTTACCTTGCGGGGAAATCTTGTTCCTGAATCGACGTCTGGTCATTTTTATGTTTCTGGAAACAAATGCATGATTAACAACCTAATTAAGTTAATTACGACGTATGGTTACGATGACTATCCCTATAAAAGAGACCTATTCGAAAAAGTAAAATTTTTCTTCTCAAAATCGTGAGGAACAAAAATAAGTCTTTTAAAAGGAAAAGATAAACTTCTTATAGTTGAAAATTAATTAAAGTATATGGGTCTTTATTTAAATTAGGGTACCAATGGTAAAATACGCTGTTAAGGGCAACTGTCTCGCTATTTTAATCCACATTGTCTTTGCTATGCTTTCATTTTGTCCTCACTATTCATGCAAGCGCATACTCTTCAAAATATAAAAATCATTGAAGTTAATCCTCCCAGTTTTGATGAAAAAGTGCCTAAAATCAGCAATTTTGGGGGCAAAAAGTGTGACATTTAGACTACCATAGCAGGAGTTACATTTTCCCTTATTTTTACACTTATTTTGCTCTGTTATTTTAACTTAAATGGTTGATGAGGTATCAATTGTACTCTTGTAACTCATATTTTGTGAGAAACTGACACTTTTCTATTTCTTGGGATTCGACGAAAGAGGGGTTCCACGTGTAACATTTGGTGTTACAGTTACAGTGTGAAATTTCAGGATCTTATTTTCCAGAAATGACCTACAGTAAACACTTAATCTTTCTTATTTTAGTGGTTAATTGAAGCCTGTGCATTGTTGAATGAAGATTTGGGCAAAAGACCATTGTACAGAAAGAAAAACATTCATGTAGCCATATTTTTCATTTTGACAGGCCACTTTGGTGTTCCTGAAATATGTTACAGTGTAAACATTCGAAGTTAAAATACCACTACTTCCTACATTTGATATGTTGTCATTTTTAGCTGAACTATACTTTTTAACATGGCTTTTAACTTACAGGCAATAAAGCTGTGCCAACTTCTTTATGATTTGAAATATCATAAAATATTATTTTGGTATTCCCCCAATCTCAGTTACACGTGGAACGCATTGTTTGTACCACAGAATTGAGATGAAACCCTTGAGTAAGTAATCATAAGAGGTTTCAGCTTCAAATTGCTAAGATTAACTAAATAAAACAATTTATGATATTAAACAAATCAATATGTAGTCTAAGTGGGATAAACCTATTTTTGGTGTTCATGTTACACGTGGAACTTAAAATTTCCAATGAATGTGGCTATTTTGAGGTCAAACGTAACCTGAGCATACATAAAAAACAACTTGTACAACATCATTTAGGCCTAAGCCTACAATGAACTTAGTAAATATAGCAATTCCACCAATGGTTTGATATCATAAATGATGGAACATGAATTTAGGACTCTTAAATGTCATGTCACAGTCTGGTACCCTAATTTAAATAAAGACCCATATATATGCTGAGGTATATTCCCGTTAAACTGTACAATACCTTATTAAAGATATAAGTCATTAGGTATCATCAGGTCCAGTACAATACCCGAGTTACTGGTTAGTTTCATTCCACGCCTCCGCATATATAACGAGAAAGACAGAGTTAGTGGAATTTCATTGCCTCATTAATTTAGAAAGCACCAAGTATAACACTTGTCTTAATTGATTAAATTAGACCAGCCCGGCCATCTTGCAGTATCCTAGTTTTATAGATCTGCTGTGTTATTCAAACAGTAGACAAACTCTAAAAATGAAATCACCCTAGAGAAACTCAAGGGACCCATCATTCGTCAAAGAGAAGGTAGATATGACCACAAAACGTAAAACCCACATCTAAATTTGCAACTTTTTAATTATGCCGCCTTTCATGGGGAAGGAAAACTGAAGGGTAGGCTAATAGAAAGGTATTTAGTCATGCTATATCGTTAATTATTGAGTAAACCAGGCCTAGTCTTTTTTACTTCTTCCCATCATCATGTTTCTCTTTTTTAAATTGTAACGAATACTGTAAATCCAGCAGTACGGATATAGTGTGCTATTTTACACTAACTCTGAAGATTTCTACTAACATTGTTTACGCCCCTTCAACTAAAAATGAACGTTCGTTGATTCGATCTCAACCGTGTCAAGTTCCCAATAGGCAAGAAACAAAATAAGAGAAGAAAAACAAGATGGCCCCTAATCTTATCACCTCATCAGAGAAACCCAATATAATAAGGTACCCTTTCTGTCCCCCTCTCTGAGAAGACCAATGGGGTCGCTACTCTTTACTCCTCCTTTGAAGTACCCAAGGAACTGCCTTCCTACCCCCTTCCAGAATAAAACGAAAAATGAGGACCCTGCCTTTCATTCATATTATTTTGTGGCCCTTTTCTTAAAAAATAAGGAAGACCGGGTTTTCTTGTCTGTGAGTGTTCTAAATGTAATAGGGCTTATGTTGAGTTTTTTTTTTTCCGGGGGAGGGGGGGGGGGGTTGATACCGTCTGGATAGTTACACAAGTACAGGAGACAAAACGAACGTTAGGATTAATTTTATCTTTGCGGGTTTATATTTACTAGTACTACGTCAGATTGATGCGGGGAATAAAGACGTTTAGGCAAAATATACTTTTTAAGTGAATTTCATAACACCAGTAATTTGCAATACAGTCCCAGATTGTTTAATTTACAGTAAAATTGTTTACCTTTAGGCCTAGGTGAAATATACTTTTTAAGTCAATTTCATAACATAAAAAATTGCAATAGAGTCCCAGATTTTTTAATTTACAGTAAAATTGTTTACGTGTAGGCATAGGTTACATATAGTTCAAGTCAATTTCATAACATAAAAAGAAAATTGCAATTCAGTTACAAACTGTTTAATTTTCAAAAAAAATTTAGCAAGTTCACTAACATTATCTGAAGAAATCTTAAAGCAGCTTCACTTCCTTAACTATATAAGCACACATTGACAGGCATCCACAGCATGGTCTTTATTAAAGAAATCACGGCCAGTATTCACCCAGCGAAGCTGTTACCGTCATGTCAACCAATTCATGTTACCCTTTTGCACTGATAATTTGTGTTCTAGCCTATGTATTACAGTATGTAAACAGACTGTACCCACCCCCACCCCCCTTACATTACCACTGTTAGACCGGATATGATATTCACAACATTTCATGTATTTAGGGCCTACGAACTTGAAAATTGGGGACGACGAAAATACTCTATCCTTGTATCGAGGTCAGATGCCTTGTGACTGTAGCTAGTGGCTTTAAACCCCCTTTGCCTACATTCCTGTCTAATTTCGTTATAGATTTCTTAAAGAGCCTCCTTTCTTATCGTTGTTAGATCCCCCATCCCCAGTCAACTTTTTTTCCTAAAAAAGGGTATTTATTCAACATCATGATTAATAAGGTTAAAATACCCTCTTACAAACTAAGGATCTTTTCTTGTCAGCTTGTATTGCATTTGCGTTTCATGGAGGAGTATGTGAGATCATATATCACTGTACTAATGTATTTACTTTACGCTATAGAACTTACTCTAAAATAAATTACTGTAAAAATACCGTCCTACAGTAATTATCATCTTCATCATTATTTTCATTGATTTTCGTTTTTATTTCTAGCCTAGTATTACTTACCAGCAAGATGGGGATTTTTCCTGGACGTTTTGTCTGTATGGATGTTGTTTAGCACAAACGATATTTACTCGCACTGGTTAAGATATCAATGAACGAACGCAAATCTTTTAGTGTATGAAATGCATGTGCACGGTATGCTATATGCACATTAATGTTTTAACAAAACGCGCAACGTTAACATTGAGGGTCTTTTCGATGTGCTCGCGGTTGTCATGACACTGTGTCCTGCGTGTCGTGCGCGCATTGCACTTATGCGTGTCCCAATGTTGCGTATCGCGCGAGAGTTGTGTGGTTCAGCTGTTGGAACGCAGTTTTGTTCAGCCAGCCCGTAATACTCACGCGCTGGATAAAATCATTTGTATATTCTTGGCTGTAAGTTTTATCAGTTTTCCTCTCAGTAAGATTTACTCGACGATTTATTACTCAGGCAGCCTATATATTTGATATCGCAGAGGCTTGGTATTTGAACTTGTGTTTTTATATGCAAGGATCTTGTGCAAAGGCATATCCTTACTTACTGAGCCCCCAAGCACAGCCGTTCTCACTGAAAAACAATGCTATTAATGCATGTTAAGACTTCACTGAGAGTATAAACATACACGTGTGCTAATTTTTGGCGCATTGACAAAAATCTATATACGAATCCGAAAGTGCTTGTGTTTAGTGACTGTAGGCAGCCATTAGTGGGGTCACGGTCCATGCTCAGCCTTAAGTCGCCTTCATTTATTGTCTATGGCTCAATCCATAAACTAGGGGTCCAATAGTGTGACATGAGGTCAAAATTTAAAAATCATTTTATCTGATTGAAATTTACACTCATGATAGAGTATCAACAGCAGTTATAAAAAATACAAATATTTTTGCATTGAGCATTATGTATGCATGAGGAGACTCATTCAAACATAAACTTGGCCATTAAATTGACCAACATAACGGGGACACCAAAGCAGTCTTTAACCTTCTCCCACCAGAATGATGAAAATCTGAAATGGTTGAAAATTCCTATTTGAATGTGTTTTAGAACCCATTGTGACAAGAACATGGTAAAAGTATGAAAAAATACTCCAAAAATTAGAAAAGTCAGTCTCATTTTTCTCAAAAATTTTCAGTTGCCAAAATGTCTACACATTTACATATTTTTGTACAATATTGACTGATTTTTACCAATTAATGATGTTTAAGTATTCAAATTTTCCTCTTTGACACACTAAGATTGTTAGACTTAACATTTGAAATCTTATTTATTGTCCCTTCATGGACATACATAATATTAGCAAGATGTTACACTGCATTATATCTGTCGCGTGTAACAGGGACACCAAGATTTGGTGTCCCCAAAACACCTAACATTCAAAGTGCCAGTTTGATTTTTAAATGTTAAGTTGAGCTGGAAACTTTCAAATACAACAAAAATTACTGTTTGCAGTTACAGTATACTGTAAGATAGAATAATAAGATCCATTTTCATAATTTTTTCGTTTGCTTATGGCGGACATAACTCTGACAGGAAGGGGGACACCAAAAAAATCAAATGTTCATGAGGAATGAATACAAGATTCTCAAATCATGGGATTAAATTTTCTGGTAATATTCTGGGACCTTCTATTTATGTACCTTTGTTCACCCAAAATTAGTTAGTTTGTGCGATTGGTGATACATCAAAGTTTACCAACATAACTCACTAAGGGGGACACCAAAATTCTGCTTATATCGAATTTTACCTAGAAAATCTGTTGTTTCGATATTTTCTTTCCAAATGAGCTACTGTCTAAAAGAGTTTGACCTATTTTTTGTATCAAGAAAACTATGGCCACCTGAGAATGATCATATTTGTAGAAATGATGGAATATACATTAAAAAACCAACATAACTAGGGGGACACCAAAAAGTTATGTCCACCAGGTTGTTTTCAATAGTATCATTTGGAAAATTGGGTGGAGCACTAATGCTCATATTTTTAGAAATGTTGACTTTTGGTGATACCCTTACCATGACACATGAGCAAAGTAATTCAGTCTGTGATAAGTATGTTTTTCTGATTATTCGAATTTGTATATTTGTATGTCACAGCCATTGCTCCAAAATATGGGGGGACACCAAAGCAAAAAAGTCTATTTTCTAAAAAATACTTAACGTTGGATATTCAGTTTACATATCATAAGATAGCCTAGTTGGTAAAGGATGATAAAATACCTGAGGCACTGGTTTGATGTATTCCCTGTTTTTGAAATATAGCATTATATTGGAAAAGTCAGTAAAAACCCCATTGGACCCCTACTTTATGGATTGAGCCCTATATGAATTTCAAATCCGCTGTTTCATTTAAATTAAGGGAATCATGATTCAATCCAGTGTACAACCATGCATGATACAGGTAGGCAAGGAGATTGAAAGACTTAAATTAATGGACACTAGATATGTCTGACAAAATCAGACCATCACTTGACTGTCCTGATTCATCTGAATATGAAAAAAATGGTGGAATAGTTTCTTAATGCATTTATCGCTAAGAATTAGATTACTCAAACAATCTTTTCATAGTCGGATACTCACAAGGAGTGTAAGCTGATAATATCTGGGGCAATACAGATGTGTCATGTTAGACACCATAGCTTAAATTAAAATAGATTACAGTTCATGATCGGCGATCCGTCTTTGAAAGTGGGGAGGGGGATATAGTTGGTGTCACAATCTTAGCCGAGCGCCACGATCAGTTGGCGCGCAGCGTACAAGGAAAAATTTGGCCAAAAATACTCCAGAGGTCACCGGAAATGGCCCTTTCCGAGTTATCTAACATGGTATCTCAGCAACTGTTTGAAGGGTATTTCATAAAAAGGTAAAAAGACATATCGTAAAAAGTATGGAAAAGTGAACATCGATTGCCTTAAAAGGGGGATTAAGTTTCTGAATCGAATGAAAAGATAAGCATTGAGTAGAGGCGTAGCTAGACTTTTCCGGGCGGAAAGCACGGTCCATACTTTCCGGGTTTTTTTTTATGTAATTGTGAACGCCATTCCTCTGGGGACGCGACTTGCGGCGCGCACCGGGCCGCCGAAATTGTTGCCCTTATTCAGCAAAGTTTTGAAAATGTGGAGCTTGTATTGGAGGAGAATTTTGGATTCTGGTTTCCCTATATAAGAAATCTGAAAAGCGTGGGATAACTGAAGAATCTGTACTTCTAATTGTCAAGTCTGTGATTGCACAGCTACCAAAGATCGTCGTTGCTACACAGTCAGACAGTGTTATGTGAGACCTACAGATAATTGAGGCTGTACGACGACGTTTAAAGCCTCAAGAGATTATGTTATGGAAATTTGAAATTTAATGATAGAAAATTCACTAAAAGAGCACTGTAGTTGCCGATATCACTTATTGATCTGGTGATTTTCTCATTTCCAGAGTTAATCAAACTGATTTATGAGCGCACACGACTGCAAGTAATTACTGAAAATTTCTACCCGCAAAGCGCCCGAAAAATTTTGCATATTTAAAGCAAATAGGCCTAATTACAAAAATGGACTTTTATTGGAGATAATTGGGAATTTCATGAAAGAAGAGTTGGAAAACCACACTGTAGGTGACTGATGTCACAAATGGCAATTTTCCTATTTTTTCCTTTTTAGAGCCAGGGAACAATCTCCCCCTCCCCCCCCCCCCCTTAGCTACGCCACTGCTATTGAGTATCATTCATTTTTCTATTGTGTCGTCCATTCCCATAGTAGTTTTTAGTTATTTCAAGGCGTGTCGGTACATATCACGGTATTTCAAGTTTCTTGTCGACACTTCTCGGGCTCTTTATAGTTGTATAATGAATCAATTTATATTTTTGTGTACAATGTTGATAATCACGTTTCTTTTGCTATTCTTTAAAAAGGCCTTGATATTAAGTAATTGTTTATAATTACCAGTCATCTTCTGAATTTAACTATTCTAAGACTTAATGATGGCCTTACTATGTAGTAATTGTTTATGGTCATCAGTCATTTTCTGAATTAAATAATTCTAATATTTTTTAAATGAGACTGAAAGAAAGTGGATAAAACTGAACCGAAAGGAATAAAAATAACAACAATGATTTCCAAAGTAAAAATCACTGTTAGAACCGTGTTGAACTTAAACTGCGATATAATGAAACTCATCTGGAGAAGCAGAAAACCAAGTTGTAACAGAATTAAATCTTCAGAAAAAAAAAAACGTTACGGCGCGTCGAGCAATTATGTGAAAAGTCTTTTGCAATTTTGATGGCATTTAAATATTATATATATTCTTTCACTTCATGTTAAAGTCACCTTATCAGAATATGTATGTAACAAATGGCTATTTGCAGAGAAATAAACTTATGGATTCGAACACTTTCGACGGTGATAGGCGATTAGTTAAGGATACTGGTGCATATGTATGATATTCTCATGTTTTAGTTACTCCATGGGAGGGTGTACAGAACTGTCAAGTCACATTCATACGTTCCCTTTTATTTTTAGAGAAACGGTTTTATGCCATTATAAAACGTGGATTTTTGTAATCTTTTAGTTTTCCATGCTATTAAAGAAAATTTCATCATAGCGTACTTTACTTTTACATAGTTTCCGAATCTGAAGGTTGGTTTTCATGGGGGGGATATAGTGTACAGTAATCCCCCAATCCAATTTCATGAGGGATGTATCCCCCATCCCCCAAAGATCGCCGCCCGTGTGACAGTCTATGACTACTAAGGGCAGGCTGTCTTGCTTGTAACCTACCATAGGGTGGGCGAGCCGTAGGGTCTGACGATGAGGCATGTAACTCCTCACCACCTATATGTTTTAACTTGCCCCTCGTTGTTTGGGGCGAACTCGACAATTCCCTTCAAAATGGTACCTACTCCTTAGGGCACTAGCAAAAGGATTTTTTTCACGTCTTGAGTCCAAGTATACTTTATCCTTTAACTTGACTTTCAATACACCCAGGGTAAGAAACTGATCAAATATGTATTTTTGAAAACTTTGTCAGTAGTCACTGATTTTATATGTTATTTTGACATGGAAGACAAGTATAAGAAGCTTAGGAAATGAAAATCTAACTACGTGGCTAACATACCATTCAGGACCACGCCATGGTGTGAAAGACCCAAATACCATCCACAGCAGAGAGTAAAGGAAAGTTCAAAATAGCGAATGCTTTATTTCTAGTTACAAGTCTGGGAAATGCCATTTCCGGCTGTCTGAGGGGTTAGATTTTTTAACAATTTTCTGTACGTTCCGCGCCAACTGATGGTGGCGCTCCGCTTACATAGTGTGTTGGTCGAACGGGTTACTTAACAGAACAATGCATGCTTGTAAATTAGGCTATTCTTCTTTTTGGGGCAATATTATGAAGTGAACGTTTTATTTCGAAAAAAGCTCAAAATAATGAGTGCCTTGTTTTTAGTTACGAGCCCGACTAATACCATTTCCTGCTGTCTTGGGGTTCTCAATTTTTCAAAAATTTCTGTGCTCTGCACTTTGGATAGTCTTTCAGTCAGAATTACATTTTTCGGACAAAAAAGACAGTTTTCCCCCTCCCAAACTGAAACGCTCCCGTGCGTCTATGTCAATATATAAAATATAAAACATCAAATACATGGCAAGCCAAACTTTTTCCGGTGGAAAATTTTCCAATATGGTCCGAGGGCCTTAATTTTTTCTTAAAAACGTATAAGAAGATGAGATTCTCCATAAACCCCCAAAGCTGCCATAAAATTACAATTTTTCTCCAAAATAAGCTTCACATTTTTAAAATTGGCAAAATTTTCCAGTTTCGATGGATACTACGCACAATAAATAAGTAAAGCCAACTCTGTTAATCATCCCAACATTCTACCTAATTTTGCTCTTCAAAGGCTTATCACTTAATGAAAAAACCCAAATTTTTCCTTATAACCGTACCAAAAAAAAAAAAAAACCAAATTTTCTTCCATTAAATTCCAAAATTTCTCTAATTACATTAGCTCTTAATTTTTAAGTCTTCGATCAAAAAAGGAAAAACTTTTCTGGCAAACTTCTAGTCTCGTGTTGAAGCCTTAGTACGTAGGCCTGGTGCGATTTTTTTTAATGGTATAAGCTTTTCCTTCAGTCCTTTGCGTCGGAACGTTATCCATGATGTTAAAAACCTTCAATTATACTCTTGCTTTTTAAATTACGTTTGTAATGTCTGGAAAATACCCTCACTCGACCCACCGTGCTTTTCGTATTCCGGCCTATTTCTAAATCGTAAAGATTATAATGGAGAAATTTTACCGTACTTTCTGTGACTTCGTTGTCCAACTTTTCCCAACATGCAATAAAACTTTGAAACTCGTACCGGAAAATTGTTATTCTTGTAGCTAGGGATGAGCTTGCCGTTTTGTGAAATGCACGTTCCTTTTATTTGTTTTTATTTTCTGTTAAGCTTAAAAACTCCTTTTTAAATATTTCTTCAATAACAAGTTAAGATTTTCTTAAACCCGTAAATGAAGAAAGGTAAAAAAATCTATATCGGCAACTGGATTGTTACGGCAACAATTGTAATGCTTATGCTGCAAGTCAATTTAATAATGTTACGTAAGAGGATTTAATGTAAATACCATACGGTGTATCGTTATGATTGCATCAGAGAAGTCTTTTTTTTTTCCTTTTCCGGTGGCACTTAAAGGGCCGAACCTCTCACCCCAAACTACAATTTAGGTAGCCGGGTACCGAAATTCTCAATTGGCTCAGCTCTTTGATTGACAGCTAATTCAAACAATGCAGAGTGCCAAAGCTTATATTTACACAGCATGAATGGTACTGTGAGAGTGTTTTTATTATATAAACTGAGTTTTCTATACTCACCCTGAAGCAATAAACTGAGATTGTGTCTGGATGAGGATGAATTTCAGACAGTTGTGGAAGGGACTTCAGTATTAGAAGGTTAGGAGAATTGGTACTGTTTGGGTGAGAGTAAAGGGCCTTTAAACGTGTAACCATATGGTATTAATTAGGTTTAAATGTTCATCAATCACACCAACTGCTAAAGGGCAGAGGAACGGGAAGTTGGTAAGGCGAAATAGGGGCTCTCAACCCCTGGAAAACAGGAGTATATAATGTTCTATCTTAAAGCAAATCCAGGCACGTAGCCACGGCGTAGCGGAATGTGGATGGAAATACAATATCTCCCCAGACCACCAAAGTGAAACCTTCACGGCATATCTTGCCAACTTGTGGAAAATTTGGCAATTGGGTCTAGACACCTTAAAAAGGCAACAAAGAATCCAAATGAGAGGAAACCTGCCTCAGACCTTACCCAGGCCAGAGGAACTCGCATAGGAACATACCGATCAAACCGGTTACTCTGAGTACGGTTCTGGGCACATGCGGTATATTTTCAAATATGCGAGGCTACAAATAATATTTGGTTGGTTGTCAACATTGTAAACAAGCAATACATTGTCCCATTAGCATCTAAGCCTTTCGAGACAGTTAGTGAAAAATGAAAACAGAACAGGCTGGGACGCACACTCTAGAGAAACGGAGAAAAGAGAAACCTATGCAATCATGATGGCATTCCCAAGGAAAATAATCTTCATAAAAACGTTTGACACAACGCCCTCATTTGGAAGACATATAAGTGGAAATTGACATACTTTTTACCCTGTTTAGGTAATTTAACCCAAGATTGTGCCTTTTTCTTTTCCAGGTAAAACTATATAACAAATTGTTGTTGGTGTGTTGTTAAATCCAATCCAAGTAACTGGACATGAAAATGTCACCTATCCATAACAAGACTTGATTTTTCTAATTTGCAAAAACTTCTGATAAAGGCAAAATAGTTCGCAGTTCTCAAAAACATCCCATTAATCAATATAGCTTGGTCGGGCTGTGAATACTTTACAAACCTTGGCGTACGAGACGGCATTGCCCCCAGATTTTTGCAAAATGTAAAATTCGGAATAAAAATTCGGACAGCCACTTGAGGTAAAAAGGGGGATTTCCATCTGTCCATAATAGTAATGTTCTTGGCCCATATATGAGATACCGAGAGACAAGGTTAGGATCAATGTCAAGTCGAAAAAGGCTTCTAAGGAAGGGACTTTGTCGTGCACAATTTTGAAAAAGGACAGGGTGTCGCTTTATAAGGGGTAAATACATACACATATAGTCAGATAAATACAGTAGAAATACAAAATTTTACAGTTTATGTGAATTTAATAGAATTTCATGATTTTGACATTTCAGTACACGATCTTATTCCGGAGCCTAGTTGGCGACTTGTTCTGTTCTGTTAATCACGTGACATTCTCTGCAGCCTGTCGTGTTTGGTCTCTATCTATATTTCCGTGGAACTGTGATAACTGATGCGTGCGGATACGGCCTCACAGCCAAGCAACATTTCTCATTAACCAATAAAATCTCTGATCCCGTAATTACTTCTCCGTTAATTCATTTGGGAGACAGGGCACAGCGTAAGACGCAAAACCCAACCGCGTTCAACACCCAACATTATAACTCAGTGAGCACATTGAACCCCCCAGTCCTCTTTGATAATAAGATTACGCAAGACCCAGTGGTCCATGGCGCTGGCGGTATATCTCACTTTTATCCTCATAACACAATTTCTAGAAATTACTCAGTCCGAAAGGTATAATTGGAGTTAGAGAGAAATGGGAATGTATTAGGATAGGGAGCAACATGTACAGGGGTTAGGGATAGTGTAGTATTCGTGCAATGTTCGGGTATTCATGAAATTTGGAAGGTTGTCAGTATTTTACAAGAACTGTAAGGAGATAGGGCATGAAATAATTTAGAATTTGCTACTTAGACTAAACGGTACGAAATTTCAAATAAGGGATAATCCATCCAACGTCTTGGAATGGACCCGGAAATGAAAGTATGTTAGGGACGACTATCTCCTTGCCCTCCGTAGGGACCTAAACTACCTTACACAATCTACTAATCGTTCATTCTGACTTGTATACTTTTACATTCTCCCTGCCTTCTGCAATACAATAAGAACACTTTCGCAATAGAAATTAAAAGACGTATCAAAGATTTCAAAAGTTACACGACAGTTTAAGTGAGGGTAAGATCGGGACTCGCTCCCTTGTGGTGGACGCAACTTTATCTTACACTACACCGGGTGTAATTCAAACGCACAGCCCCTCCCCCAGCCTGAAACTGAATAAATTTTGGCTTTAAGGGGTTGTTGCTGAAGTTGCTTGATGCATTGTAGGGAAGGGGTAAGACACACCTCGGATGGGAAGGTGAAGACAAACCTTGATGAAAGAGTACGCCTTGGTCAGCCGACTGACACTAATAACAGACAGTAACTTGGAAGTCTCCCCTTTGCTGGTAAAAACAAACGGGTACATTTGACACGGGATGAATCTTTCCTGCACGGAAGTTTTCATAGGACAGACTTTGGGATGCAAGGTCTGGTTCCTTGCCTTGGTAACGGTCAAGAACTTTCCCAGTTAAGTCAGCTATGAGTCAACTTCCGGTATACGTTTTAATGCAAGGAACTGAAAATACAGTTTATCACCATTTACAACTACTTTATTACGCCTACATTCATCAAGCCGCGGTCACACCACAACGATTTCGGATCGGATTTCGATCCGATTTTTTTTTCGGATTTTTCTTAAAATCTTCCCCACCTCTGATCGGAACGGGCCAAAAATTGTCAGCCAGTGTAAATACATGATCTGCATCTGATGTCTTTGAAAGTTATGAGCCAACTTATTTTTGCGTGACGTACATTTTTTATCGGACAGCGTAAGTCCGGCAATATCTGTCTATCGGTGTGACTTCATCGAAAAAATAGGCATACATTTAAGTTTTGGAGTCCTACGGTATAATTGATTTATTTACAAATATTTTTGTAAAATATATGGCTCATTCCGTTCAGAGGTGGGAAGATTTAAAAAAAAAAAGACCGAAAAATTGGACCGGAGCCTCGATCCGAAATCGTTGTAGTGGAACCGCGGCTTTACACCCCGTTTCGTATTTACGTCACAGTGACGTCATCATGGCCTACTCTATCAACTGAATGCCTGAACATACTTGATATAATCAGGACCCTAACCGAAATATTGAAAAATTTTGACTGCACCCGATTAAAAAATCGTCTTCAAACGGTAACGTATTTCGAAAGGGTTGCACAACAAATACGCAGTTTTAGGTGTTTTAAACGTCTAGGATCATTTTTCTTGCTTTTTGATGAGACTTGTGGTCTGAACCGTGTAGAAAAGGTAATGAAAGGGAAGGAACAGCTTCCACGGGACGAAATTTTTTATGGGGGAGAAATAATTTTTAAAACGATTCTTTTAAGAAATTTGAAAGCTGGAATGAGCAGTGCTCTCCTGAAAAATTTGTTCATCACTTTGACCTATCAAATATGCTGCCTATAGAGAGATGGATGCGTCACTGGCACGGCATGAAAATTTGACGAAGGGCAAAAATGAAATTTACAAAGTATTTGGTCCCTTTTGCGAAAAACAAAACGGTCTCTGGAATAGTAGCGAATGCTCTCCCATACTATCCTCGTTACTCGTCTTGAGTTGTGGGACACTTAACGCACTAACGTAAGCTACCTAGCAATTCTGAGTTTTCTGTCAAGCGAGTATTTTCTATGCTAATTTTAATGATTGACAATGGGATGGGACAAATATACAGGTGTAATATTGGAGGACATGTGAGCTTTTATCACCACGCAAAATTTACACCGATACTTTTCTTAAATTTTTTCACGCGACTTTTTGGGAGGTTCCCACCAACTGATAAATTTGAATTAGTCATATGGTTCTGAAAGCTATGTTAAAGGAGAACAAAACCCATAAGGATATAATTTAGATGAAGAATGTAGGTAGGTCATGTGATTGATATAGTAGATTTTGAACTGGCCTCCTTCAACTATTTGTTGTGTCAAAAACACACACATACACACACGTACGGTGTAAATCGTTAATAGATCTTATGCAGATAATGTCACAGTGCAAAAAGTACGCCCTCTTTTGGATTTATCATATCAAATGCAGACAACTCATTGGTCAACCAATCAGGTACGCTCGGAAGTTTTGTGTACACGTTTTGAAAATTCCACTTTGTGCGGCCCACCAATCTGAATACATGTCCAGTGCGACCACGTGACTCATTGTTTTACCTCCAGATATGACGTATGACGTCAATGCATAAAATCTATACGACATGGATTTGCTACTGTACTAGCGTTTACTGCAAATTACTATAGCCTGATGTCCCATATTAACTCGCGTTGGAGTCACGAAATTAAGTCGAGTGCTGCCATTTAAGTCGCTACTTTAGTTGAAGTCATACAAGTGTTTTGTGTGTAGTGACACTTATATTTAGGAAATAACAGTTTGAAAACGAGTGTGCTAGTATCAAGTCTGAATATATTCAATTTGCCTGAAAAAAAACAACAAAACGTTAGCTACCTGAGATTCTCCCCCAACCTCCCTTTTGCTTCTTGTTCTGTGATCATGTCCTTCAAAATACAACTTTGACACAGATAAAAAAAATCACTTGATATCGAGTCGAAAGGGTTACTTCAAAGGCCCCTAGCCACAGAAGACCTTTCCATGGACCTTTTATTTCAAAGCAGAATGTTGTAAAGGGTTGCATTTCTTTCCGGGGTTGAGGTGGTTTCCTAAATTCATTTTACTCTTATGAAGGGGTTAATCGGCCCTGTTCAGTCTAGTCACTCTATGAAAAGGTTTCAATCAATTTAAGTACTGAGACCATAGTATCATCGAATAGATGGTGAAAATGTAGATCAATTTCTTAGTTTTGATATACTCAGTGTTTTGCTCCACTGTGCAAGTCTTTCTCGCGCTCAAGTCTCAGTAACAAATCCATGTTCGTATTGGTTTTTAACCACTGAAAAAAAAGAGTGACATTTACTCCAAAATGGAGTGTGCTTTTGGATCAGTGTGTGTGAAATGTCGCTCTTTTGTGGAGTGATATTCACTTCTTTAAATTCCTGTTGAAATTTTTTCTTACTAGAATAGGACCCTCAGAACAAGTTATTTGAGTAAAAATTTCTCTTGTTTGTGTTTAGACTGTAGCTAGTGTGCAGCTTTAACAACCGTGAAATTATCTGCATAGATGATGATAAACTACACTTACCTGTCACAAATCACATCATTCCAATATCTTAGTCTTAAAACGTACACAGTAAGTAGACTTAAGCTGACATACACGGGGAAGTCCTTGACCATGCTTTGGCAATACACACGGGTTTCCATCTCAAAACTCCCCCATAAAGTCCCCCGTTCACGAAAGATTAATCTCTTGTCAAATGCACTTATCTACTTTCACCAGCAAGGGGAAGCACCGGGTTATTGTCTGATACCAGTGTCAACCAACCGACAGAGACGCACTCTTTCATCAAGTTCGTCTTCCCGCTTCCCGTCCAAGATGGGTCCAACCCCTTCTCACATGCACCAAGCAACTTCAGCAAGAACCCGTTTTTTAATCCAGCTTCAGACTGATGGGATAGGAACTGTACGCTTGTATGACACCCGGTATAGATAAGAACTTGTTGTTTCTGTCCACCACACAAAAGGAACGAGTCCGTATCTCCCCCTCCCATCACCGTCATGAACCTTCTCTTACCATCGGTACTTTGCTTTTACAATCCTATTGAGAGGGTGCTCCAATCGTACTGCAGATCCCAGGGAATATGCAAGTATTTTTACAATCCCAACAAAACTGTGTAAAGTAGCATAGCGGAGGGGTTGGGGTTACAGAGGTGGGGTAGGGGCTGTTGGACGGTGTTTCCTAGACGGCACACCCCAGTTACATCGCTAGTTGTATGTGTTATCGATATTATGAGAATATATTCTAAAACATACCGCCGCCAAACGCATAGAATCTAAGGACTGTACTAATGGGGTTATTTTACCATTTGCCCTCTAGGGACTTAGAGGAGACTAATTTCTGGTCTTTGGAAAGCTTCTCTGTGCCCACTTTGTCATGCAGTTGAGAATTTATACCGATTAAGTCTGCAACTATTCCTATGCTTCTAAATCGCCAAAGAGTTGCCGGGAGAAGTAAGAAAGGGCAGAAAATTATTCAGTCAATTAAAAATGTCGCTCTTCGTTTAACCAATATCCACACAGTGTCCTGATGTTGTTTGAAATATCACTGCAATTCCTTCCTTTCTTCTATCAGTGATCAGCCAGTCTTCTGATGATGTTGGAAGTGTCTGACAAAGTCACGCAATTTCTTTCCATTTCGTCGCATTTTTTCAGTGTTCTGCATAATGTTTTTCAGTTCTCCATGTTTTTATCTTCTCCCTAAATAGCTGTGCTGTTTAAATATATATAAACTTTAATTTTGGAGAAAATAATTACATTTCAATGCTGAATATTGTGCCTTGTCCTAGTGTGTAGCTACTGCTAAGGAAGTGTTCTTTGTGGTATCTATCCAGCATTAATTGGATATCTTCTTTGTTTTGGGGAGAAGCAAGGATGATTGCGCCACCATTGAGTGAATTGTGAGGGTGTACATCGAATAAGAGAACACGGCCATCTTCAGTTGGAACGAATAAAATGAAGCTGCCTTTGAAAACATACATTAGAGCTTCCTTATTGTCAGCATTCAATGCGGACACATACTTGGCCAATGAACTCTCATCGGATGTGGGAGCCGTAATTTCGAGGTCGAAGCTAGCGGGTAGTAGGTCGTCTTCGAGTTCGACTCCCATTGACTCAGCCATTGCTATCTCTACTGGACTCATTTCGTTCCACCTCAGTTCTGGGCAGTAGCCTTTATTGCGGAGTACTGAGAGTGCCTCTGTTGCCTCTAGGAATTCAGATCTTCCGAAATTCTCGATATGAATTTGGTTGCCCTTGGCGATGGTTGAATAAACTTTTTTTGTGATGTAATCGATTTCGTCGTTGCTGTAGAAAATGCTCCCGTCCTGCCAATGTCGTTTGTAGTAGAGATCCGCCAGTAGAACGTGGTTGACGGCGCATGACATAATGCCGTTGTAACCGCTGAAGAGTCCCATTTTCTGTTTTTCGCAAAGGGGTGAAATAGAGAACTGATGGATCCTCTTATCGAGCAGCCAACCTGTTAACCCTGTCTTGCTAGTCTGGATTGGTGGGAAGTAATCCGCATAATCACTTTCAGTGCTCTCACTGTCAGATGATTCCTAGATTTAAAAAACAAAAGCAAATTTATGGAAGAGTCTGCTACCCTCAAGATCACAAGCAAGCAAACTGTTAGGCGACTTTCTTTTTTTGAATTTTTTGTCATTATGGTAACAAGTCTTGCCCACGAACTGGCGGTTGGGGTGTGGGTAGGTGGTTGCTTAAAGTTCTTTCGGGATCTTAGGTTAAGGGAAAATTACTACAAATCTGACCAAAAAGTAGAAGAGGAGTATTTCGGTCCAGAATTTTCGTGGTAAGGGAAGCACATCTTCCGCCCCATCACATAATTGAATAGGGGCTTAAATTCCTGCCCCACCTCCCGTTTGCCAACAGCTATGAGTAATCGACATGCATTGACACATTCTTCATACACTCGCAAATTTCTATAAGAAAGCTTTCTCTTCACTAATTAGCAGTGCTGTTTTCCAAACCGTCAAACCCCATTTTGGGTCAATTTCGAAGTCTGGACATTTGACAATATTGTAATTCATGAGATTAAAACCGGTATATTTACAAATCGATTTCATAGAATGGTCCATCATGTAATTGTGGGAACTTGGGTGACCATAATTGTGTTGTTTTATGATTTTTTTTTTGTAAAAGAGTGAAATTTAATCTTTGACAGTTGGCTATAGTGACCATTTTTTGTCGAGTGGAAATGTATTATATTCGACGTTGATTGGAGTTTAAATTAAGTATGAAATAATTAAAATTTTTACAGGACAGTGCGATGTTACTCAAAACAGAGAGTTGTCACTGTAGTTTCTCGTGATGGTAAATTTTCTCTCTTTTACATTTAGAAATCAAAATAAAAATGTAAGGTCTTAAACAATGACCTTTACCATTCACACCTAAAGTTTGTGACGAGAGCTTGTCCCTCATTCTCAAATACCTCAACAGGGTAGTCTGCACATAGAAATTTGTATTTTAGTAAAATCTACCATTGAACCCACCTCCTGCTCGTGCACGTCACTTGAGACTTCGACTTCTTGGCTACTAACATGTGCCTCAGCTTCATCTGGCAAACCTGGGAACTCAGTTTTCTCCTGTGCCTTTTCTATCTCCTGAGATCCCATTTGGGTGGCATCTACGATACTTTTAGCCCTCTCAGCCTGTATAGTAAAACCCTTCTTCTCCGTGTGCTTACCGGGAACTGATGGAGGCCTGTAAGTGTCTTCATCTTCAATTTTGTTTTGCCCCTTGTAGCGTGGTAAACAGGAGCACAGATATGAAGCCCAGCTTCGATGTTTTTTGTTTTGTTTTTTCTTTTCTTTCTTTTTTTCACTTTGCGGGGAAATCTTGTTTCTGAAGCGACGTCTTGTCATATTTTGGTTTCTGAAAACAAATCCATGATTAAGGATCTATTAAAGTTAATTACATATGGTTAACATGTAGGCGACAAAGGCTTCGATAGCAGTCCTTATAAAAGAGAACTATTTGTAATAGTAAAATTTTCCCTCTCGAAATCGTGAGGAAAAAATCTTTTACAAGAAAAAGATAAGTTAATCATAGTTGAAAATTAATTAAAGTACGTGCTGAGGTGTCATAGGATATAGTACAATACCTTATTGATATTAGGTGCCATCAGGTAAAGCACCATATTTGATTTGTTGGTTAGCTACATTCCATGTCTTGGCATATATATTGAGAAAAAGTCAGTGGAATCTCATTCCCTCATTAATTTAGGAAGCGCCAAGTATAACCCTTGTCTTAAAGAGAAATGTTGCGTTTAAAATGGTCTAACCTAACATTTAAAGAAACTTAGCTCCAGTTAATATTACATCATTTGGTTTCAACAATAAACCCGAACAATAGCTTCATCTCCTCAAAATATTATGCACAAGAGGAGTTATGGAAGTTGCATCTTTTGAAATGTTGAAAGTTTGGGTAAACAAATTATTTTTCAGCAACAAGCAACTGAATTTCTATCTGAGGGAAACTTATTTCGTGAAAAGAAGGCTACCATACTGCCTTATTTTTAGTTATTTATCATTTTTGCTAATAAATATTGGTTTTAAAAGGGTGAAATTTCCTTGAAAAACAAACGCAATATTTCCCTGTTATTGACTATATAAGCCCAGTCTGACTTTCTTGTAATATCCTAGATCTCTAAATCTGCTATGTTATTCAAATGATAGACAAGCTTAAATGAAATCATTCTAGAGAAACGCAAGGGACCCATAATTTTCCAAAGGGAAGGTAGACGTAACCCCTTTCCCAGAACGAGAGCACAAGACATAAAGCTCACAGCTATATTTGCAACTTTATGATTATGCAGATTTTCATGGGAGAGGGTAAATTGAAGGGTCAGAGGAAAGGTATTTAGTCATATTATCTCTGTAATTTTTTTTAGTAAACTAGGCTAAGTCCTTTTTAACTTCTTCCGTCATCATGTTCCTCTTTTTTTTTTTTAAATTGTAACAACTATTGTAAATCCAGTATTTCGGATCCAGTGTGCCATTTCTCGCTGTTCTGAAGCTTTCTATTAATACTGTTTACCCCCATCTTCTTTACATTCAACTAAAAATTAAATGTTAGTTTTTTAGATCCCAGCCGTGCCAAGTTCCTTGGGCAAGAAACTAAAAATAATAGAATACCAAGATGGATTCTTAACTATCCCCTATCAGAGAAACACAATAATGTCCCCTTTCCATCCCTCCCCTTGAAAAGGCCAATAAGGTGCATTGTCCCTGTACATGGGTGATTCTTTTAAGGTGTACCTTAAGTAAAAAAAAAACATTAATATTTATGGAACAGCATGAAAAGGGGATTCTTATAGTCCACAATCCCATCTTCATAGGACACTTTTGAGCCGAGATATAAAATGTAGAAATTTAAAATGGTACATTGCGCAATTACTTGTGATGTCATTGTTGTACAACTCAAATTACAATCTTTGTATTTCTTTGTTTTTCTGAAAGTTACTGCACCTTGTACCAAGGTGTGATAGCACTCTTACTCTAATTGGGTAATGTAACTAATTAAGCCCTCTCTGTGCAATATGCTATACAAGCAAACAGGAAGTGTTCAAAGTCATAACATTTTTTAATTTTAAAGGGAAAAAAGCACGTGATGTGAGTTGTACAAAAGAAAGTCACGAATTTTTGGTGTTAATATTACATTGTGATATGTTTCATCTTATCTTTGTAAGCACATACAATAGGGAGATGGACCCAGTTATAAGCAATAGAAAAAGCCTACATTCTCTAATTTTTTTAAAAGAATAAATTTCAGCATTTTACCTCTCGGCTCAATAATGTTCTATGAAGATGGGAGTTAGACTGTTAGGATTCATTTTTGATGTTGTTTAAGATGCATTTCTTGAATGTTTGACTTGAGGTACACTTTATTGAGGGTGCCAGTAGATTTTTTGGTGTTATTGTTACATTGTGATATGGCTCATCTTATCATTGTAGCACAAATTATTGAATTATAGGAAGATGGAACAAGTCATAAGCAATAGTAGTGCCCTACATTCTCTAGGCATATTTTTTTAACTGAATAAATTTCAGTATTTTTTATTTCAGATCAAGAATGTTTTATGAAAATAGGAGTTGGTCTGTTAGGATTCATTTTTGATGATGTTCAATATATTGAATTTTTGGCTTGAGGTGCATTTTATTGAGGGTGCTACAAGATTTTGATTTTAATGCTACATTGTGATATGTTTCATCTTAACATTTTAAGCACATATAATTATTCAATTATCCTAAAGGAAGATGGACCCAGTCATAAGCTCTACTAGTGCCTTACATTCTCTAAAATTCAAATCACCTTATACCAGTGCAGACCGCTTTCCAGGGAAATAGGCCATGCCTTCAGTATCTTATATTAAATGGATTTTGATGTTACCGTAACATTGTGAAAACTAAACACTGTGTAGACAAATAACTTTTGCATAACCTTTTTATTCTTTTTTCAAACTTTTAACATGATATGCAAATTTGTAGTACCCATACATAATCTGAAAAAGTAATATTTGTTGTTAACCTTCTTATTCAGGAATCAAAACCTACCTAAACGTCCAAAGTTCAGACCTTGAATTTTGACAAGTGTGAGTGCGATTGCACATCATCCTTCTTTTACAATCATAGGGAGGGTGCTATGTTTTCGTTCACACAAATAAAACATAGGAGCTCAGAAAATAGTAAAATAACACACTTACTACACTCCTGAATTTCCCAAAGACACATGGAAAATCTAAAACTCAAGGCATGCAAGTTGGTACCCTCATTTGAAGGATCACCAATATTCCTGCTAGTTTTGTTATTATTTTCATATGGGGCCTAGGCCTAGAGTCTACTTTAATATCTTTGCTAGAGCCTCCACCCATATCCCAGTCCACTTTGGAAAAATGTGAATGAGGTGTTCATCATTCATTTAATATGACGATTAATATACCAACTTACCAACTAGAATGCACTTCAAGTTTTTTGCCAGCTTTATTGTCAGCCGCGTTTAATGAAGGGCTATTATGTGACACCATATCACTACACTAATAGTCTACATTATCTCTAGGCTGTAAGACTTACTCTAAAATAAGTTAAAAATACCGCATATAATGATTATCATCTTTATCATTATTTTCATTGATTTTCATTTTTATACTAAATATTACTCACCTGCAAGTTGCCGATTTTTCCTGAAAGTTCTTTTCTGTATAAATGTCCTTTGACACAAACAGTATTTTCTCGCACTGATGAAGTTATCAACGCAAAATGTTTTAGTGTATAAAACATATGTGTTTGATATATGCTGTATGCACATATAATGTTATCACATTACGCACAACGTTTTTCGGGCTTTTCGATGTGCCCGTGGTTGTCATGACACTGTCCTGCGTGTCGTGCGCGCATTGCAACCGTGCGTGTCCCAAAGGTGCGTGTGCGTGGAGGTTTGTGTTTGAACAGTTACGGAACGCAGAACTTCATGTGTTCGGGTTACGTTCATACTTACGCGCTGAGTAGAAACAAGTTTCTCTCCGGAAGCTTTAGTCAACAGTGTTATGTGCAAGGACTTGAGTTAAAAAATAGGGTCCGTATATATCCCCATATAGCAAGTGCGCAGGCATCCACAATGACGCAGTGAATACGGTTAAAATCGTGCCGCGCAGGCAAGATAAAGCTTCAAGGAGAATGCAAGCGTGACATGATGGTTTGAGCGTTTACAATAGAGGTGAAAATCATCGGTGCCTCACACGACGGGTATGCTGGTAATATCTGGGGGAACCAGTCGTGGGATGAAGTTAGCTACAACGTCACTTCGGTACGTCGATTGCCAATGAAAATTAGATGACATTCAATGGCTACTAAAGGCAGGTTGTCTCGCTTGTAGTCTGCAATAGGTGAACGAGCCGTAGGGTCTTAAAGGTGAGTGTAAGAGCTCCCTCCCACCTGCCCGTCACACGTACTAGTAAAAATCACTTGTCTCGCGTTGTTTGGGGCGGAAAAGAACTGGGCAATGTTCATCTTAAAAAGAGTATCCTAGACCCTATAGTAAGAACCTTTCTCATCCCACTACCTAAGTGTTTAACTTGACTTGCAATATCCCAAAGAAAATTGAGTAATTCATTTAAAAAATATGTGACCGTAGTCACTGATTTTTACCTATCGATTTGACATGGAAGTAAAGAATGATGAAAAATTAACTAGGCTATACTTGACGTTTTAATAATCATCTCCAGTAGGACCACGCCATCCCATTGGTCTGAAAGGTATTACAGGGTTTCATTGACAAAAAGCTTCTATACTCGAAGAAAATGCCTTTCACGGAGCCGTTCTTCGTTTGAGTAGCTTGAAGGGGGGGGGGGGGTTAGTTTTATACATAAAGTTATAATATATATTTGATTAACTTTTCAAAATAATGAAGGAAATACTTAGCGTTACTTCATTCAGGAAGGCCCAAAAATGAATACAGGTCTAAACATTACGTTGAAGCTTTCTTGACTCCTTGACTCGACACAACGCCGTAGCATTTCGTTCGTTTTGTAACAAACGACGGAGTCGACCACTAGATCTATAAAGCGCCACCATTTCTAGGCGTGAAGTTTACATAACCTTCATTCGGTATTCCTCAGACAGTCCAAAAATGACGTTTCCCAGGCCTGTTATTAGAATATAAGCAGAAAATATTTTTAGTTTTTGTTTGCAATGAATTGTTCACTTCAATAAATACTATTAAAATAAAAATTATCAGATGAAATTAACCATTCACTAACATTTTCCAGGCAAAGTTGTGTGTTCTGTAAACACCTAAACATTCTCCCTGGGAGTCGTATCCGCATTACCTGGTAATGGAAAACATTCCAGATATTCGATGTAATTTTGACCCATATGTATCATTTCTGGCAAAGGGTTGCACTTGTACACCTTAAAGGGAAACATTGCGTTTGTTTTACAAGGAAATGTCATCCTTTCAAAACCAATATTTATTGGCAAAGAGTGAAAAATAATTACAAGCAAAGAAGGCAGTATATGGTAGCGTTCTTTTCAAGAAACGAGTTTCCCTCAGATAGAAATTCAGTTGTTTGTTACTCAAGAATAATTTGTGCACCCAAACCTTTAACATTTCAAAAGATGCAAGTTCCATAACTCTTCTTGTGCTTAATGTTTTGAGGAGATGAAGCTTTTGATGAGGTTTATTGCTGAGACCGAAAGTTTTGAAAATGGCTAGACTCGTTACTTTTAACGCTATTTTGGGAGCATTTTGCGCAGTATTTACCTTTTACACGTGAATGTCTTTCGGTCGGGCTGAAGTCAGTCCCCATTGAGTTGTGTTCTCATACCTTCCAAAGTTCGAAAAGACAAGGTTCTGTTCCTCCGTGACCTGTCCGTTGTTTTAGTCTTGGGTTTAAGGGGAGGTATATTTCCTCTTATTCTACATATCCCTCGGTGTATATAAATGTTATAAAACAAAATGGTGTCACATTTTTTAGCAAATTAGTCAACAGGAACTGTCCAAGTTTGCTCCAAATACTATGAGCACCACCATACTCATATACTCAATATTTGAATCTAGTTCCGAGTGATAGTAATCATTGGTTTTGTTACTGTAATTTCTGATGCAGCACAAATCAGAAGCGTCGGAGAGCACATTCTGCAATTTTGCATCCATGGACTGTGCCACGCATTCTTCTTACAAATTAAAACTATAAAACAGAGACACGAGCCGTTCGAGTTTCAATTTGCCGTTTCATACCTCTGCTATCATTTATTGCATGAACGAATCCGACATTTAAAAAACTGGGGACTTATTATTCCGAATACGTATACCACTATACCCACAGTAAGACCGTTTACTCTTATGATCACATGCGCACATTAACTTTAAAATTTAGCATTGGCTAAACCACCCTACTTGAAGAAAAATTCGAAGGATCATGTCGTCACGCGCTGTCCGAATCTGAAGACCAAATGCAACTTTCTTATCCTTGAACATTCTGTTTTTGGAATATTACGCTTTAAATCTTTGATAAACAAACCCAGTGACGGCGGAACCCGGAAGCGGGGGGGGGGGGGGGTAGGGAGTGGGGTGGAACAGCCATCCAATGAAAGAGTGGGGACTAGAGGCATGTTCAGCCCCCACCCATGTTTGCAAAGTTAAGCTTCAAGTAGTGGCCACTCTGGCGATCACTTCTTTAAAGACTGGCTGCACGAAGTTTAGGACACTCGAAAAATGCCGTTTCAGGCCACTTGGGGATGTAAAGAGAAAATTTCCTTATACGCTCCGTACCAACGCCACTCCCTACCCAACGACTCTCCCTGTTCCATCGCTCGTGGCTGAATCCTTTTAAAATCACAAAATTTCACAAAAAACACACTTTTAAAAGTGATAAATTGTGTTAGTGATGCCTTATTATTCAACATTTCTCTCATTAACAGGAGGGTTGCTGGGGACTGTTCCATTTCGTGGCTAGGGCTGCACCCCAAGTTTCCGCTGTAGTTATGCCAGGGAGCCAACCTTGTCGACGTCAGGCTAGATAAAAAGAACGAGAATGCAGCTAGCATAGAGGGACCGTGGAGGATGATGGAGTATATATGGGGGAACGTGGAGGATCCACGCTTAAGTTCGACCTTGGGTGAGTTTGTTAAACAACAGACTGACTTAAAAGAATAGGGACGGTTCAGCTTGAAAATCCATGATAAATGCGGCCACCGTAAATGCTTCGAGTGAGTTGATTTAAAAGGACACCGGTTGGCTATTCTGATGATGACAAGGGTTGGGTTGAATAGTGTAATGTTAGTTGAAGGATCAGCACAGTCTATAAACCCACGTCTCATAACATTTTCAGTGTTACATTTATTGTGGTTTATTGTTTTTTATTTTTAAAATGTACTATTTGCCATGTTCCCCCGTTGGCCCTTTCCCCAACCACGTCTGTGTGTTGCATTTTGTAAATAGTCTAGAACAAGGAACGACTACTCGTCACCCGTGCAACAAGGAGTTATTTAAAAAAAATGGCATTCTCTCAGATAAGGTTAGAATCCTTATACAGGTGTGACAAGCAGTTGGGAGGAACAGACTATAACTACCCGTCGCACGTGTAACAAAAAGTCACGGATTATTTACAAAAGTGGCATTCTATCTGGATGATGTCGACATGAATCACGGGCAAATTTATTTAAAAATGTGATTCAGAAGACATCGATTTTGAAAGTCCATTTGAATTGGAACGGGTTTATAGTATTCATTGCGTTTGCGCGCAAAGCTCTCCATTTTTCTATATTTTTCTTTTATTTTTGATTTTATTTGTTTATTACCTTTTCCTTTACGCCGCAACATTAACCATGATGTTAAAAATACCTATATTATACATTTGCCTCGTTATTTTCCTTCTTATTTTTACTTAATTTTCTACTTTATTATTATAATTTTCAGGTTTTGGAAATAGCATGCTTGTCGAATCTCGGGGCTATTTCTGAAACGTGAAGAAGGAGGAAATTTCCTCGCATTTGCTGTACTTTGTTGCTCAACTTTTTCCCAACAGGGCGATAAAAGTTTAAAACCTGTACCGGAAGAATACTATTCTTGTAGGTAAGGGATGAGCTTGCATGTTTGTGAAATGCATATCGTTTTATAAAGTTTCATTTTCTTTTAAGCTAAAAAACTAGTTTTTAAATATATTTTCAATAACATAGGCTAAGTTTAGATGTCCTTAAATGAAGAAAAGTAAAATAATTTATATCGGCAACATTAGGGGTGTGGCAACACAACAACCCTGACTCAACAAAACGTGATGCTGCTAGCTATAATCAATTTAATAATACGTAAGAGGAATGTAATGACAATATAAATACCAGGGGCCCGTTCCACAAAGAGTAACACACGATCTAAAGTATGATTTACTGTTGGCTTAAGTATGGTGAATCAAACTTAAGATTGTGCGTAACTCTTTGTGGAACATCCCCCTGATGATGTATATCTGTCGTTGTATCAGAGAAATCTTATTTTTTGTTTCCGAGTTGCTAGTAAACGTTGAACCATTGCATTAATTATAAAAGTTAAAATAAGCACTGGCGTAGCCAGATGAGGCAGGTAAAACGGCAAGGGACGGACGAATTCTTAGTTGGTGCAGGGAGGTATTGCTAATAACACCCCCCTGGTTGGTGCTGAATGGGATAGTGGGAGAGTAAGAGAAATATTGGCTACACAAGTGGGATGATAGTGAAAAAGAGAAGAAACAAATTAACAGAGAAACTGAATCAAATTTTCCAAGAAGGTGTAAAATTACTATTGATTCGAGGTCTCTATTGGCTACACATGCATGAGCCCTTTTATTGCCTGTAATGTCTTTGGGGAGCCTTAATGCACGCGTTTAATTGTCAAAACCTCAAAGTTTCCAGACATAAATCCAAGGCATAAACTCTAGACTTTCGAATTTTGGGGGAAATTAAAAATCTTTGCAATCTTGTTTAAAAAGTCTGATGAAGTACCATAAAACAGGTAACTTCAACAAACATTGATCGTCCCGACCATGTACTTGATTATGCTTATGTAATTTGTTATGTACGCAATATTATAGAGCTTGTATATGCTACAAAGAAACATACATTTATCAAATTTTTCAATAAATTTTTACTGTTTTTTTCAAAAAATGTCGGGAAATTTTCCAGTTTTGTCGGCTAACCTTCATCCATATTTTAAAATATATGTAATACAAACGATCTTCAGTTATCCTACATTCTAATTATTTTTGTCCTTGAAAGAAAAATCCAGTGAGATCGTGAAGTGGTGGAGTGGTGCGTTGGCGCAACTTTACCACTTCCATAAAGTTAACGGATGGCTATGCACTATTCAACAGTAGCTATTATACATAACCTGTGCGTTCGACGTATACGTAAAATGAGACTGTTCGACGTGCAGGCAAATCGAACATCAAAATTGCCTTTAAAGCCCTTTAATGTGACAAATGTAAATTATATGCGTATTAAGGGTTCTAGGAAGCCTTAAGATCCGAATTAAAAGAAAATCCGATTTCTTTGGCACATTTCATAACAATCACTCATTGGAACGGGTTTTTTAGTCAGGGAATGAACGTAGCCTTCAACCCACCCACTCCTAGACAGGGTCACATACAGTCATACAGGCAGCTACATGATATAGTAAAATTTGGTTTCTGCTGAATAAAACTCTAGTCGGTTGTTGTTGTAAAGCAATCATTAAAAGTTGCTTGCCTGAATTTCAAAGCCACTTACTGATTTAAGCATCCTCTGATATAATTTTCAAGTAAGGACGTGGAAACGTCAGCTATCCGTAACAGAATATATTCGCAAGATATCTTTGCAACAGTAAAATAGTTCACAGTCTTCACAAAATGTAAAATAGTTTAGCCTTCGAAAAATCATCTCATTGAGATGAATTCAGGAAAGTGTGTGTAAGGGCTGTAATTCGTTAATTCTCCTAAATTTTATTGCTCTCAAGTTGTTAAAATCGGGGGTATTTTGAAGGATGAACTGGCCCTTTATTACTCTTTTGCCTATCAAAATATCGTTCTTATTTTGCGTATTCAGTCAGGTGGTTACTTTTCAACCAACCCGGACAATGTCCTCCGTACAACCTGTCAGTACCTTTGGGTGCAGATCTCATCAGAGCAAATTTTAAGTCATGTTTTCGTTGTTTTTTTCTTTTACAGGAGTGTTCATGGGGTGCACAAACCAATGACAGGCCCATACTGCAAGGAAAACAGAATAAAGGACAAAAATTCAATATGCAGACTCTACAAAAGGAAAACATTTTAAAGAGGAAAGACGTCAATGTGGGTACGCGGTTTACATACGACCCACCCCAAAAAATCAAACTGGTATGTTGGTTTAATTTGAAAAACAGTATGTACATTTAATATGGATCAGGGAGATCTATGATACCGTATGTAAAGGGGACGTTACGTACCTGACTAATCAACATAGGCCTACGAAACGGGGGGAAGGGGAAGACTTCCCCCTCGCCCTACCTAAAAAATACAATCAGCATGATTTTAAATTCGGGAGGGAATTTTGAAAACACTTGAGCCACTTAAAATTTAAAAATTGGCTTTTCAGAAAAATGCTAGACGCGCCCGCAATTTTAAAGGGTTATGCCTGAAAAAAGTTAATAATATTTTGAAAAAGGTTGGAAAAAGTGATGAGACGTCTCTAATTGCCGAATTAATGACACTGACTTATGGGAGGGTGTTCTGGTACATGCAGTGCGCAATAGTTTGCCATCATTTAACAAGTTGCTGATTTTTCATGTTACTACAAAAAAGCCCAAAATAGCAAATGCTAAGATTTTGCTTACAATGCCTGGGAAAAGTCATTTCCGGCCATTTGAGGGGTCGTGATTTTTCAAAATTTCCTCTACGCTCCGCGCTAATCATTGAAGTCGCTCCGCTTAGATAATCGTCCGAGCAAAAATTTTATTTTTCGGGCAGTTTGCTCATTTCTTTCAAATTGAACATTTTATAGCAAAAGGAAACTCACAATATAGGATTTTGAGATACTACTTATTATTCTTTTTTTCGGCAGGTCATAACTACATGCAATGCAACCAAGGTCAAGGAAGGGCGATCGCTAAAGAAAATGGGACGGGAATCACCTAGGCACTACGCATGCTACAAAATTAATTGCCATTCATCGTCAAGAGGTTTCTGTGTACTGAGTAGCAATCTAAGTAACATGTGTAACGCGATGACTACGGCTATTTGAAGCTAACTTCATTCGTACCCCGGTTCGATGAAAATATTTACCTTAGTTTTATTTTCATCGAATATTTTGCCCAAAGCAAATAGCTTTGATTAAGCCTAGGCTAACCATCAGAATTGTGAACTGTGAAGAAACCTATTTTGCTCTCACTGTTATCAGTGTGTTGCCCCAACAATTAATTTACGCTCAAACCTCTCTGTTAGTGTTTTTATGCTATAAATTTCCCCCCAAATTCCAGAATTTTCCCATGGGTCTTAACAAAATCTTACTTAACAACATCAAACCCACCGTATGACATTACCTAGTCCCCTCGCCGATCGAAAAGTACCGAATTCCTTAGCTAGCTGCCTGCCTTCGCTTATAAAACTGACAAACTTTCGTACTACCCCGAGTTGTTCTCCAAGTTTTTTGTATTGCAAAAGGGGGTGACAATTCCCATCAGAAAAGAGAAATTAAGCAATTTATCATATTTACTTTAACATGTTCATATTACAAATAGAGAAATATCTCGCAATATTTATTTTGAAAATATACCGGAAATTTCAGTTGTTTTAGGAATAATATTTCTGTTTGCACTGTTTTTAGAGGATGTTGATTGGTGTAGGTGACATTGTTTGACAAAAATCATTGTCTTTTAAAAAGCGGTTCCTTCGGTTTCCTTTCAAGTCTTGACGATTTTTCTAGTTCTTGTTCATGATTTAGTTCTGAGATAAAATGAGAACGATGAGAGTAATCGTCACCTTTCATTGTGGGCGTAAATGACACATGGCACCAGATGTTCCTTGTTTTCATTGCGTATTTCTATGATAACGCGAGGATGGAAAGAGTCATCGTAACCATTTAACTGTTGAATCGTTGAAAAATAAGGAGTCGGTATGTTTGGACTGGTTGAGTTTTGATTTGGTATCCGTCTTAAATTGTACAGTCTCTTCTTTTATCGTTTTTTGGCTATTCAATCTGAAAAGAATATAATGAATTAAATGATGATAACTTATTCACGTATAGGCTAACCAATCCGTAATTGCATTACTCATGAATGCATCGTATCAGCAGTCAACGTTATGCTTAAAATCTGATTTGAAAATGGCATATGCTCTTACATCTTCGGAAAATTTAGGCATTTTATAGGCTTTTCCATTTTAAAGCCTGCCTTTACTGTGGTTGTTCTAGACATAGAACTACGAGACACATTTGAGGCTTGATCACTTGGCGCACTCTCGGACCCCTTTTAACTTCTGATCCCGTTGATGCCAGCAAATAGCTGTTGTTATCGCCCAGTGAGCCTATACGTAATTCCTGTCCAAGGGGCTCATTGAGATGTTAAAGGGTCACTACCACATAACAATGCTCATGGTTATCATAATAAGTCAAGTTTCATATCCAGCAGTTACGGAAAAAGTAAAATTTTTGAATTTTGTAGGGCAGTGACTTGTAAGGTTTTGCACATGATTTGAAAAAGTGTCCGGTCATAAATTTTTGAAAACCGGATTTAACCATTCAGTGCTCAATCTTAAAACGTTTATTTGTATGTGGTATTAGGGATGTTAAATTTGACCATTTTTTGTTGGTATATGAAAGAAAAACAAGTTTGGAATTTCATGAACTGACTCAATGAGCCACTTTAAGGAATTCACTTTGACATTCCTGCATCCACTCTTCCTCTTTATTAAAACTCTCAATATCTTCGATTGAGTCAGTGAAGGAATAGTTTTCGAACTGTAAATCCGCATGAAGTGGCACTCCTTTATTCTGAAAATGCTTCTCTTAGCTCTGCTATAGGCCTACTCTGTCCTACAAGATAAGTAAATGCCTTACCTTGACTCGTAAATTTGGCCTTTGCACCCCTTCGTTTCATCTTCAATCCTCGGTCTTCTCTCATCTCTCATTACTCCTACGGTCCCCCAGGTTAGCAGTAGAAATTGAATCTTACGGATCGTTCAAAAGTAAGGAGTCAGTATGTTCCGACTAGTTCAGTTTTGATTTTTTATCCGTCTCAAATTGTATAGTCGCTACTTTCATCACTTTTTTGGTTAGACCTATTCAGTCTGAAAGAATATAATAACTTAAATGATAATAACTTATTCCCGCTAACCAGTCCTTAATTTTATACCTCGATGTTCCCGATTGACCTTTAAAATTTAAACATGAATGCCCACTTCTTTGCGGATTCCCATGTATTTCGTGTGACTCAACCAGCACATATCGGTCCTGGAACTGAAATGCTAAAACTTTAAGATTTTATATAAATATATCTAAAAATAACACGCAGTAATTATGTTGAGAAATAACGCGCACGTAGAAGAACTATCATGGCTACGCGTAGCCTATACGTCCTAATTAAGCGCCCGCCAAAAACGAAAATATCCCCCCGCTCGTGCGTCCTACCCAAAATAATATGCATGCGTAAACAACTATTTGATGATTCAGCTTTTTCCTTTTGGTTTTGCTGCCTGCAGCGGTCAAGGTGTGCTAGACTAAAGCAAATTCGTAAAACCAGTCCCCAGTGGTTATCTTTTTGTTTGTCTTGGCTGGCTTCACCTGAACCCACCTTCAATGTGGATCTTGTGCCTTCTTTTTCAACTGCTACACATCTATGCCTTGATCTTTGTAAACCATGATGAACATTTGAATAAGGATTATTTTAAATTTTTCCAAAAATAAACCAGGCCAGTGAAATTTTCAGCTTCCTGACTGGCCTAGACAAGTTTTTTGACCTTTGTTTCAGCCTGAGTTGTTTGTGCCTCCTAGAGAGTGTTTTCGACCAGGGGTGTCTTTTACACAGCATTCTCGATGCCTTGCCGTATACCTTGTTAAAGGCTTGATTTAGGTCAACTCAATTTTGCATTACTTAGACTAAAATACACTCACAGTGTTTGTGGAGATCGGCTTCTATAGCAATTCGTACACCATTTTTTTGCATCCAAGCCCATGTTATATTCATTCATTCATTTCTAGAAATTTTAACAACTTGATGCCGGATTTTTCAGGTGTTAGGCCCTCTTAGCCTTCGTGACTACCTTGTAGCAGTCAAATATATTGTCCGATGTCAGTTCTTTGGAGACAATGATTTTCCAGTTTTCAATTTCAAATTAATTTCCAAGAAGTAATTGTTTCATGTGAAACTATCATTTCTGTGGCGCAAGGCATCTGTATATAGTTCCCTCTTCGTAATATTGTTCTTCAAGTAAAGTCTCACATTACTCCATATAAGAGTAAAATTTCTCGCAAATAATTTCACAACAAATATGACATTCCGAGATTTTCAATTGAAAAGCTAGGAAGATTTATATCCCCTAAATAAACCAAGTTGTGGTATTGCCCCAAACTTTACGGAACACCAATTATAAGTAACTGTTTAATGATTGAAACAACGTGTCTTTGGTGAAGGTTAGGTTAGGTTAGATGGAGTTTTACGGCCCATTTTCTAACCAAATGATTTCTGTGGTGAAACGTATCCGCATGCTCCTCCTTGATATTCGATTTATGAAGTACTAATGAAGACGACTGTGTAAATTTGCAAACTTGCGTATAATATACTTTTTCTGTCAATATCCTGGCATTTCGGCAGAGCGGTATGCTACGATTTCCCCGTTTGAGCTGAATACCCTTTACATTATGCACAGTGTTATAAAGTGTCAGTTAACATAGAAAGTTCAAAGTTTAAATTCATTTTCAAGCATAGTTCAAGTTCAAATTTGACCCTTTGGTCGAATCTTATGACAGGCAGAAAATACCGTGTGCATATAATACAACCCCCAGCCCACATGGGCCCGCGGGTACGCAGGTGCCGGGTTCGGTGCATCTTTTAGTAGAAAGATACGGTCCATTGCAATCCTTGTGCAAGTGATGTGACCGATTGAATTGAACAGTTTTCTAACGTGTTTAAGGTAAATGATGTTCGCACTACACAGAAAGATTTTAACATAACGTCGTACAAAGAGCAAGTGTAGTCAAACCTCAAGTCAGAATTTTTTATGTAAATCTTGCTCTTAGCATGTAGATTTTTCGATTTGCCTTGGCCATTGCTGAATTCAACGCAATTAATTTTGCGCACATTCGACGGTTCACTTCATTCCGGGCACTTACTTTAAATAAGAGCCAAATTGTTGAACACTCTTTGCACTTCCCACTTGTCGAACAGGTCGTGGTCGATCGGGAAGGAGGGGTGGGGGGCAGGGGGGCAAATGCTCAACAACGAAAATATTTGGGGCCAAACATATTGCTTTGCTACCCCCCCTCCCTTATAACCCAGGAGGTAAAAAATAGCCTAACAGTCAGAATAAACAAAATATTACATTGTGATATGCAGATGATTTAAGGGCTCTACTAAAAAGACAACTATTAAAGTTATGATAGTAAAAATGCTGCATTTATAATGAGCCATGAACCTCTCTTTGTAATGTGTACAATCCCGTCAATGTGAATGTGTATGCATTTTATTTGCTTGCTTACATGCGAAACCGGTCAGGGATACCATGTAGGGTTCCGGCTCTTGGAAATTTTTGCTCCCAATCCACACACCCGATCGGCGCCCCTGAAATATAACACAAGCCGACACCTTGTTGGAGGCTTGATTTTTTTTTTGGTTAGGAGAGAGAGCAAGAAACCATGGCAAGCTTTTGTCATTCCGCCTACTGGTTTTTATTTCATTGAAAGGTCATCGTCATGCATGAAGTCTGTCCTATGTTATATCAGGAAGGTAATATCACCGCCCTGGTTATATACCAGTATACAATGCGCCAATGAAAGCATGTAATAATGCCCAAAGAAGTAGCACGGGACATTGGTAAAATGTTTATTTTTCACATATGAATAATAATTGTACTTGTTGTGTTACAGTGTACTCCAGAATTTCAAGCGTTCAACTTTCTTGAAATCAGACTGGTTAATAAGACGTGTGTAACAAGGACAAACAGGGCAGTTTCCGCGTTACAAACGCTACCGTACTGTACATCTACCTAATCCATATTTACAATACATAACTTTTTTCAAATTAATTAAAATCAATTTTTTCGGTGGTGAACCGTGTCTGCATATTAAGGCTTCCCGTTTTTTGTGACGTTTTTTTTCTGCAGAGTCTCACCCTGGACCTCATTTTGGTTGGTGAACCCTTGTATATATTCCTGGACCCCCCCCCCTCCACCGCCACCACCCGTGAGAGAAGAAAACAACGAAATTTTAAGAAGTTACTATGATGGGATCTTTTTCTATGATAAGCGAAGTTAAACCCAGTGTGGGCTATGTATGCTCTCGAGGCGCGCCAAAAATTTGCTGTCCTCCTAGGAATTTCCTCTCATTTCTCAATACCGAGAAGCAGCGAGTCTCCAAAAGAGAACGGAACGGAGCTATAATCACATATTGATTCCTCTGTCACGTTACGCAAGCATATGCAGGTGGTCGGTAAGCCAGTAAGTAAGTGGACCAATGACCACCAAGCTGTACCATTAAGCAAGTTTGTTGTGTTGGAAATTTTTGCGTCCCAATCACGGACGTCCTTTCCACGCACAGAGCATACTGCACGGTAGATTGTCGCTACCGTGCGTGTGAGAAAAAGCGTACCAAGATGGCTGTATGCTATGATTTTGTTTAAAAGTTTGGACTTGCTCAAGTCAACCCCCAGATTTTGCAAGGATGTTGAAATATTTTTGAAATATGGCAGGTAAGGTCAAAATCACTTCACTTATTGCAGGAATATAATATTGTTTCTCATTCAAGTTTAAGTTTTAGTTAAAAATATAACAGAGTCTTCGTCAAATCAGACGATTTATAGCTTCACGTCGGCCATCTTGGGGCGCCTTTTTTGTCCCAGTCCGTGGTTACAATCTACGGATAGGACGTACATGCTCTGTCCATGTATATAAGTCCGTGATCCCGATCCACAAACCCGTCGACCCCCCTAAAGCATAACCTTGTGTTATGCAGATGACTTTAGGGCTTCCAGAAAACTTTAATTTGAATGTTTGTGCTTGTCAATGTGAGAACGTACTCATGTTTGTTTGTTTGTTTGTTTGTGTGTTTATTCGTGGGCGCTCGCGGTCGCACAGGTGGATTGCTTAGAAAGGATTCCAATCCTGGACACAATCCAGGGTTCGACAGGCTTGTAAATTCCTCCGATACTGGAATTTATTTTAAGACCATCAAAAACATTCCACGCAGACAATTTCTCTATTCATCAAATTTATTCCGTATCATCTGTGGCCCACTTGAAATTAGTACATCTTTAAATACATCTGAAACTGCATGTGTCCACAACTAATATCTCAAATCATATAGGTCATGTCTGCCTGGTGACTGAATGAAGAAACATAAACAATACATTAATGAAGAAAGAAATAACAGAGAATAAGCACTTATTTGAAATCACTTAACGATTACAAAATATTACAATTGTTTGATTATTCAATTAACAATTGATTATTCTAACTTTTACTTTGCAAAATCATTGGCAATATACTCACATGAACCTTTGATGGTCTTTCGTCTAATCAACTTGACAATCAGGTAACGATTAACGGTCAAAAGCAGTAAATCATTTCAAATTACATGCGCTTAAGTTAAAGAGAAAATCAAACAACGCGAAATGTGCGCATAAGCTGAACGACCGACGTTATGGCTACGTCATTTACATCAAGAGAAAATTAAAACCACGCACAACAAGCTCACAAGCTCACGAGACCATTGTAACGTCATTTACAAGGCTGTTGAAAAGTTTTTGTCCCTCAATCCAGAAACCAGATCTACCTACGTGTCTGTTGTCGGATTAACCAGGCAGTCCATTCTTCTCCCCCTACATGGGCAACCAGAGACTAGAACGTGGTCATAACCATTGTGGTTTTGCAACGTAACCATATTTTCTAGTTTACGTAGCTTGTTGTTTTTTTCTTTTCTCTTGGCCTTTGGGGAAATCTTGCTCTTGAAACGAAGTCGTTCCTGAAACGTCTATACCTGTTTGAAGGATTTATGTAGGTCAAGTCAGTTTTGCATTACTTACAATTACTTACAGTTAAATACACAAAGTTTGCAAAGACCGACTTCTTTAGAAATTTGTAAACATTTTGAAGTCAAGCCCATGTTTTAACCTTACAAGGATTCATCTTGGAGCGGAGGGTGGTGTGATCGTGGGTAACCAAATAATAAACCAAGGGTCTCGGCTGGAGTTTTACTTCCGTGTGTATTCGTGAACTGATAACTCGTGAACTCCGTGAAAACTGTACAAATGAACAAACATTTCAATCTATAAGCTAAACACAAAAAGGAAGAATTATACAAGTACAAAATAAACGAAGACATTTAACATCGACTCCTCCTCTGCGACTCTCCAGCCCAACTCATTTACCCTAAAACTAAGTAACACAGAAAATTCATAAATTACAAAAAATACACGTACCTCCTTGGGCTAGATACTGGATCTTTAAGTTGTACATAATTGGTGTTTAGACCCATTTTCCTTGCATCCTATGATAAATATTGAACTGGGCTGTTACGTTTTGGTGGATCTGAATAAACTGCTGAAGAAAACATTGTTTTGCAAAATATAGAAGGGCGTACGCCCCTCACGCCTCTCTAGTCAGACCACGGTTTTTATGATTTGATAACGACCTGTATCTAGTAGGATCATGTTGACACGACAATGAATCACGTCATATTCCGATGATAATATCCTGTCAGCAACATATTGAGGATGATTTTTTGAGGGGGGGGGGATTACATCGCCTGTGTTTAGAGATCCTTTCAAATGCCTTCGAAAATTCTGTCAAATTTACGAACAGTATATCTCTGAACCTGACGGATGTTTTGGTGTGTGTCTATTTTTTTAATAATTCGTGTGTCTCGTATGGAAAGCTCCGTCCCTAGTTACTCGCAACGTGGCATGGTCAAAGTGACTTGTGAAAAAAAAATGAGGGCGTTTTTTTGATTCCGTCTTTTGCCGGGACCTGCCCTGGCGAGTGCTTTAATAGAGCAAGTCAGAAAACGAGCCCGGTTAGAGGTGGGTCAAAGAAATTGTGGAATGCTTGTGGAATGAAACATCTTTTCTTTCCTTCTAGAACTTCCTGCATCTTCTGTGATATGTGACCCTGCGCAGGGATGATAGGTCCATGCGCTTTCTGTAACATATTGGTATTTTGATGGTCCATATAACATGCCAGTATTTGTGGGGCTTAGAAAGAGACAAAATGAAAACTGAGGAGAAGTTTGTGTTACTAAATATGGGAAGTGGATGGAGATCGGATTTTGGATGCGCCCTTTATCTCTTTAAAAAGGACCTATCCCTTGTTACTCGCGCGGTTGCGTGGCATGTACGGCAAGTAAAAGAGTGGTTGCACCAGATGATTTTTTTGGTGGGGGCCGCGAGTGGAGACTGTCCAAAAGACTTTCTAAGCGGAGCGTTGGCGCGAGCGTACGGAAAATTTTGAGAAAATGCGACCCCTCAGACAGCCGGAAATGGCATTTCCCAGGCTTTTAAATAGAATGCAAGTAGTCGTTATTTTGAGTCTCGTTTGCAATAAAATTTTGACTTAAATAAAAAAAAATTGCAAAATGATCAGAAAATAAACCAGATAAAATGTACCACTACCACTGGATGAAATGCAAGCTAAACATTGGGAAATGCCCTTTTATGCGCAGTGGAATCATAAATTAACAGTAAGGCCGTACCTTTCTCTCTAAAAAACTGTCGAAAAATGTAAGTTGCGTTTAATGTTTCTCCGCCATAATTGTTTCTAATTGCTGATCTTCGGTGGCCTGCGAAGGAACTGTTAGGTGGGGGAGGGGGTTGTAAATCCCAGACTATCATTAAGTCTTACTGGCTATAAGCAAAATGATGCATCTATCTGACAAGGTCGAAGCCAGAAATTTTTCATAAAGGACGAAGCCCATGAGAGACTCCCAACGCTCAGGCCACCAAGGAGCGCAAGAAAATTTTGGCCAACAACTTCTCCTGCAGATTGCTGGAAATGGCACGTCCCATGCCTATTTACTGCATATAAATAGGGAAACATAAGCATTTTGTAACGGTAATTACATTACAAAATATGCTCAAATGGGGCAGTGTGGGCGGCTGCCCCTTTCTCTTCCTCCTCTTGGCTTCGCGCCTGCCTAATGACCAATAAGGATGTAGTCACCTTATCTGTTTATATATACATAATTTACCGTTTTCACCTTTGAGAGGCAAAAAGAGTTTTAATACATGAGCGCAAGGTCTGATTGTTCGCTATCTTCGGTGAAGGTGAACCACTTCACCTGAATTTAGTTGTAGCGAATGTGTCATTTCCATTAATGTGGTGGAATTTTTCATACAAGATTTTCTAAAATGCAGGATGACGTTCTCTTTACACATTGTCGACATCGCCTCTACAGACCATTGTCGCCCTCTATCTCCACCACTGCCATGTAGCAATATACCGTAACATATTCTAATTTTTAACTTGTTCGTATTTTCCCGTGGGAACGTAGTAGTGCGAACAATGTTTAAATTCATTATCCCTCAGGCCCTTAACAGGTGGGGACAGGGAAGTGTCACCCCACCCCCGTGCGAACCGCCCCCCCCCCCCCCAACGGAAAATCCATAGAAAATAAAATTTTGATACCTGTAAACGGAGGTAGCGATGTGACTGGATTCCAGAGTTTTGATTTAAAATAACCACAAACCTGATTACAAATGAACGCCTTTTTTGTTGTAAAATAACAAAAAGTTTCGAACGCTGAGCGCCGTCATCTTCACTTACAGTTACTGCATACATAACACTAAATAACCATTTCAATCGTGAGCTGCGAAGAGCTTAGTGTGACCTCGCTGTCACTCCGAGTCATACTCAAGGATCTATGCAAACTTTTCAATTCCGCTACTACCATAGATATCCGGGTAATTACCACAAAAACCATGCCTTATGAGTTCCTGGTTCCCTTGTCAGTTGTAAAGTATTCAACTCACCATCTACATGCTGCCTGCGCTTGCGGAGCATAAGAAGTGTCATCGTAATCATAGCCTTGTTCTCTTCCCTTTTGGATACATTGCATTGCGAAAGGAGGGGGAAATTCCCACCAGCTGGCCAGGAGAGCGTGTTGCAATAGAAGGTGACAACAAAAAACTTGTAAAACCTTCTTCGTACACAAGCACGAAGGATTAAAAATATTAAACAGATGTTATCCTTTAGTTAAAGACTCCTAGGTTCAGTATTAAAAAAATAGGTATAATCGGATACATCCTCAGTAACTTATTGCTTGTTTTAGAAAGGCCTTTTTTGTTGATTCGTATCAGCTGAGCACTCTAGAATTGACCCACTTTCGATTCTAAAACCTCGAGAACCCACCCTCACCCTGGCAACAACCAAGGAATGAAATGTAAGGATTTTGAATCAAGGAGCATCCCTTTTCATCAAGTTGTGGATGTATTTTGTAACTAAATGAGGTCTGAATGTAGGGAAGTCATCCCCCATGCATTCACCATAAGACGCCGACAGGAGCCCACGTAGCTGTGTAAGAGAGGAATAATAATAATAATAGTAATAATAATGGCAATGGCAATGGTAATGGTAATGACAGTGGCAGTGGCAGTGGCAATGACAATGATAACAACAACAACAATAATAATTAAATGTACGCCGATGACAAAAATGTACTTTGGCGCCGATGAAAGAAATGTACTTTGGCGCCGATGAAAGAAATGTACTTTGGCGCCGATGAAAGAAATGTACTTTGGTACCGTCGGTCTTGCGGGCCTTCGGTCTCGCGGGCCTTCGGTCTCGCGGGCGGTAACCTTCTATCACACCATAAAGGTTTCTCAGGTAAGTAAAGTTTCGCAGGTGTTGTTCCGCAGGTAAGTTTTCGCAGGTAAGTGTGGCGGAAAGGGTTGCCACACCGGTGGCGGTCTGCCGGCTGAAAGTGTACGTAGGTTGACCCTTCGGAAGCGGGTAACGGAGTGCCCTTTGCTAGCCTTGCAAGCTTTGGCTATAACAACTAAACAATGAGCGCATCTAATAATGGCAGCCACAACCCTCATTCTTGAGATAAGCACAATATTTTCGTGCTGATCCTCAGCATACTAAACGGTTAAAGTGCAGGTACTGTTACACATTTCATGACATTTTAACAATTTTATGTCGGATTCTTAATGTGTTAGGCCTAGCTCTCAGCCTACGTGATTGCCTTGCAGTTGTCATAGATATTGTCCCATGTCACTTCTTTTGGGACGATGCCTTTCCAATGTTCAATTTTATGAAAACAACGAATGATCTTAGCAGAATCCACTCCGGTCCCTTGATACACGGCTTTGCTGAAGTCGCAACAGGGTACCGGACATGGAGTCTGAGGCAAGAGTTTTATTTCACACAGGTTGCTCCAGGTCCTTCAACTAACCTAGACCCTGACCTTTATCGGTCAAAACTTCCTTCAGTTTCTTGACCCTTGTTTTCTCCTGTGTTGTCTCTGTTTCCTGGGAGAGGGAGTGTTTTCGAACCGGTGTGTCGTTTACACAATATCCTCGATGTGTGACTAGACTGCTATTTTCCTTGGATTTCCCCTCAGCCTTCCCCACATTGGTCTGAATGTGGTTCACACCTTTGTTCTCGGTGCAGGTCTAGACCCTTCCCTTCATCGGTCAAACCTTCCTCCAGTTTCTTGACCTTTGTTTCGGTCTTGGTTGACTCTGTTTCCTGGGGGGTTGTCTACGACCAGGGTTGTCGTTTATACAGCATACGCGATATCTGACTGGACCTTTTTTTAACCTTAGATTTCCCCTCAGCCTTCTCCACAATGTGATGAATTTGGATGACACCTTGACACCTCAGTTCAGGTCTTCTTAAAACCTTCCTTCACCTCGAAAGAAACCCGTTTCTCTCAAATGTTATGGTTGGTAGAGAGCAAAAAGTCAGGGAGACATGAGTTCATGGCAATTTTTGCCAGTTCGCCTACCGATTTTTGTTTCCTTGAAATATTTGCTGATGGTGAGTGGTGGGTAGTTTGAATATTTTGAATATTATGTCCCTCCTTAGCGTTTGAGCACGTGAAACCGATGGATGGCTATGAGTGTCATCATCATGATCTTTTTCTCTTTGTTTTTGATGCTTTCAGCCAAAGAGTATGATAGGTACGAACAGACTAGTGAAACCAGTCCCCAATGGTTACTAAGTTTTTGTTTTTTCTGTTCTGTTCTCAACCTTTGGGTGGACATTGTTTCTGAATCGTCAGGCCATTTATATATTGCCCTTTTAATGATTTGTCCATCGTTCGAGTTAAACGCAGACGACTCTGTTGGCAAACGAGTCATCGTCATGCATGATGTAAGTCCTATGTTACATACCAGTATACAATGGGTTATAGCCTGTAATACGTCCAATGTAGGTACATGGTATATTGGTTAAATGTTCATGTTTCATGCCATTAGTTATTGCGCTTGTCGTGTTACAGTGTACGCAGGAATTCCAAGTGCTCAGCTTTCTTGAAAGCAGACTACGACTTGCCCAACGAGGAAAAATATGCCACTGTTACCGGTACCGTACAACCCCCAAAATCATATTAACAATACACTTTTTTTTGCATATTAAATCAAATTTTCCGTGGTGAATCGTGAATGCATTTTAATGTTTTCTTCTTTGTAACGTTTTTCTTCCTGTTAAGGCTTACCCCGAGTCTCATGTTGGTTGCTGCAGCCCCCTACCACACATCCAAAAAAAACTTAACCAAGTGAGGGCTAGCTGTGTGTGTTAACATGCGCGCAACGAGCGCCAAAAACGGTTGCTACACTCTAAAAACACCGGGGTTAAATTTAACCAGGATCAATGTTCTATTTACTCCAACATAATCCTGGTTAAATTTTAACGCAACTCCTGGTTAAACTGACTCAAATCCTAGTTATTTTAACCAGAATTTGTGTTTTTAACCAGAAGTCGTGTTAGTTTAACCAGGATTTGTGTTAAAAGTTAACCAGGATTGTGTTGGAGTAAATAGAACACCTATCCTGGTTAAATTTAACCCCGGTGTTTTTAGAGTGTATCGTGATAGGAATTTCCTCTCATTTCGCAATACAGAGACGTGAAAACTGTCTAAAAGAGAACGGAACAAAGCTGTAATGACAGTTTTTATTCTTCTGTTACCTTACGCAATCACATGCAGGTGGTGGATGGGTCTATTGGGTACCAACGACTACCATGAGGCAGGCTTGTTGTAATCGAGTATGGTTTTGCTATTACAGGCCAACAAACGGAAATGTCGGAGGAATGTTGACTCAAGCAAAGAGATTTTAGCACATCAAACTCATAAAATTTCGCAATTCAGATTGTAACTGTAGTATTTTTACTTTGAAAGAAACTTTACACGGCGAGAAAAAAGCTTTTCTTTTAATAAATACGTGGTACGAGAAAAGTTAACTTCAAATTCATTTAGGCCTATAGTTATCATGTTAAGCATGTTAATCAAAGATTTGGTCTACTACAGGAATATCTATTGATGACGGTTGCAAACCTTCAAGCCTTTCCAACCTTTGGACACACCAGCAGTTGCGGCGCTACGGGGGGAAAGAGGGGGTATCATTGCCGCGGCCGGTCCCCTCTCCCAGATTTTCCCGTGCACCCTTCCCCCCTCAACACACACGTTATTTCGGTTAGGAGAGGTTTTACTGCAAAAAAACTAATATACCTCTCCAGAGACTTAATATTTCATCCAGAGATATGCTAAAACCTCAGAGCTTCCGGGGGTTTCGCCCCCTCGACCCCTACTCCCAGGAACGGGCGCTTTGGACTCGGTGTCGGGCCGCCCCGGAAAATTTTTGCCCGCAGTTTCCCCCCAATTTTGTACCGACAAAATCAGTCAATGAACAGACAAAACATCTCAGATGCCCAAACGGTCGGACACTGCCGCCTGTTACCTGTCCCCTTCCTTTGTTTGTATTGATCAATGTTTACAGTATTAAGATAAAATCCAGGACATTTCTTGCCGTTTCTCAGAAGGTCGTCGCCCCTTTACTTTATTTACTCTAAAAAAATCATTTATAAAGGCTTTATTAAAAGCAGCAATCAGAGTTTGTTTTGACAGTTTTATCACAACTTTTATTCTGTACAACATTTTGTACATTGACTTAAAATCAAGAAAAAACCCATTCGTGGTAACGGTCTAACGTGATTTGTTATGGTGTAGTAAAAGCTGTCTAGTCTTGCATCTGTGTGGAATTTTGTTACCCGACAAACATTCAGAAATTTTCATTCAACAGGAATTAACGCAAAATTACGAGTTTCTTCTACTCTGAAAGTCGTCTTCGATGTTTTATTTTCTAGTAAACAATAAGTTCAGAAGGGGAAAACAGAAGTGCTGGAACAAAATGTTCATATTCTCTGCCAAACTCTGATTGCCTCTAAAGGCCATGTCACACTACAGCGATATCGGATCAGATTTCGCTCCGATTTTTGTGAGTTTTTATTGATATCTCCTCCATCTTTGGTCGAAAAGAAACAAAAATTTGCCAACCTGTGTAGATATATGGATTATATCGCAGGACTACGAAATTCTAAGTTATACCGATTATTCTGTGACGTCACATCCGCAGACAGCTTTTATCGGATCCGCGTAGTCCGATAAAAGCTATTTGTCAATGAGACGTCACGAAATAAATAGTTTACATTTCATTTCCGTGGTCATCTCATACCGATCATATATTTACAAAATATGGCAAATTTTTGGTTCTTTCCGACAATGGATGGAGGAGATTTTAACTAAAACTCACAAAAATCGGACAGTAATCCGATCCGATATCGCTGTAGTGTGACCTGGGCTTAAAGCATAAAATATACCTTCGACATTACATTTATACCCCAGCTGTTTCAAACGTTACAAAGTCATGTTTAGTTTCATAAACAAATATTCATTTATTTAATTTGATATGGAAGATTGTGATAAATTGTGACGTCACTCCTATCGTAAATGAAAATGTAATTTTTTGTTCGTTGCTTTCTTGATTGCCACTTATCATAGTGCCGAAATGTTATCACTTTCTTATTTGAAGTGGGATATGTTAAGAAAGATATATTATAGAAAATTTTCAAAATTCAAGTGTAATCAAGTGTAAATTACTTAATTTGATGTTCAAGATTTTGTAATAAATTTTAAAGAAGATAAGTAATTGTTCTTCTCTGTTTCTTGAAAGTCACTGTACCTTGTGTCGACATGTGATCTATTTCTTACCTATTTCATTTCATTTCGTTTATTTCGTCCATACAAATACTTTGCAAAAAGTTATCGCAAAGCATGAAACAGGATACTATAACAGGCAGATACGTGTCGAACAAAGCTACCAATCTTATCGGAAAAATTGACTTAGTCTATCAAAGAAAACTCAGTTTCAAAATACGAACATTTCTCCTGTAGAAATGAACATGTAAATACAAACAAAAAAGATTTACAAGTCAAAAGGCGCGATGTGACTGCTTGTAATATTAAAGGGGTGGTAAGATTAAGGTAGTTATGAATGGGCCTTACGCATTTGATGTCACAGAGCAGAAAGTGCGCCCTCCTTTGAGGAGCGTGCGGCCACGTGTTCCATTGTTTTGCCCCCACCCAAGCTTAAACTACTGGCCTAGCTATTTGAAAATCATTCAAGGGTGTAGCCAGATTTTTTTATTTTATTTTTGTAGGGGCGTGGCATATAATTACCGGTAGAGACTCAACAGAAAGTCATGGACGATCCTTCAAATAAACCAACAGTAAAAGTGTGATATATTAAGTCATAATTAAAAAGGACTAGATCGCATACGTATAAGGACCATTGTGTATTAATTTATACTTTTGAACTGCACTACTACTTGAAGGGAAATGCAGTCAACCCAACTTAAATTAGTGTAGTAAACTGTCTTGTTTAGTGATTGGCTCTTGAGAGTCATGTGCACTAGTTTTCTCCTCAAATGGAAACTATACTAGCGCTATTTACCTTGAACATGTATATAAAAGTAACTGAAACTAGGCCGTAAAACTCATCTTACCATCTAACCTTTAATTAATGGTCAAGAGAAGGGGTAAAAGCGCAAACCATTACAAATACTCTCAAAATGTTACTGAAACTATGCATTACATATTTCGGTAGAAAAACTGGCATCCAGGGTGCATCGGGACAAGTTTTAGTTCCACAACAACATTCGCCTATCTGTACAAAGCGTTTAAATTTTGCTGGGGCGCTTTTCCGGAGGTGATGTCAGAAGGTATTGATAATAATAACGACCTTGAGGTAAATTCTAAAATTTTGGTAGTTTCAATCTCTTAAACTGTCTGGAGTTTTTTTTTTTTGGGGGGGGGGGGGGGGGGAGGGGCTGTGACATTCCTTTTGGGGCCTAAACCCGTGGTTACGCCACTGAAGTCATTTGACCGTAAGTTTAATTTATATCTTCTAAATTATTTTCTGGCTAATTGTCCTTTGATCTCAACATGGTCTGTCTTGATTTTAATCCTTCTAGATGTGAGCCCCAAACTATTTTGAAGCAACAGCGAAATCTCACAATTTTCTTCAATAGTTCAATTTTTTCAAATTATCTTTCATTATACTAGGACATCAGTCTTGCATATTCAAGGTTAACCAAGCAATTACTTTTAGTAAATTTTACAATTGAAGAGAAAAAATATAGTCACATGATCCTCAACATCCAATCATGACACAGGACAGTCTATTTTACTGCTTCAAGTTGAGGTGACTGCATTTACCTTTAAAGGTCAAGAGCAGTCTTCCCAAATTGAACTAGTGTAGTAGACTGTCCAGTTTCATGATTGCCTGTTGGGAGTCATGTGACAATGTTTTTTTCTTTTCAAATGTTAAATATGTTAATATGCAATAGTACAGTCATAAAATGTAATGAAAGATACTTTGAAGAGAAATAAGATAAAAATTGTACTATTTAACTTTTTATTCAAAATAAGTTTAGGGGGACTGCTCTTTACCTTTAAACGGTTTAACTTGATGTCAAATTTGCCACTTTCATAAATTGTGTATCTTTCAGTCATACGGTAATACAGAAAACAATATATTAACTCAATGTTGTGAAATAAGTAATTGCAATTTTTTAGTAAAACATTGTCATTGTTGGATTGACTTCGGGTGATCTGGCTTTAAAGCTTTATCGGTTTGAGAGGTTGAATCAGTCCAAAACCGACATCCGTTTGTCTCAGATGGTCTGAACAGAAAGCCTTGTCAGTTTTGGATGGTCTTGTTGAAATCCAAACAAAAATGTGGATTCTTCCGTCATGTAGAAAAAAACTGGGCCGTAAAACTCCATCTTACCTAATATAATCTCTTTGATTTTTTCAAGTTGACAAAAGTTAAGTTCCCCCACAAACATTTAAACGCAAACAAGAGAGCCCGTCAATGCATACTTTCATTGAACTTTAAACCAGAGAGAATGCCTTTAACATATCAATATGGATTAACAAAAGCAAATAAGTAAATCCTGATTACAATGGCATTGCTTTCCATTCCTGTATTGTATTACTTACCGAGATAATTTACGCACAGAACACAATAAGTATTGGCGTAGGTAAACGTGCGTAAAAGCTTGCCTCCTCATATCATCCAGGAACAAACGAGTATATGCCTGTATCTGCATGGAATTGTTGATTTCGCTTTCTTAAGAAGAAGGATATACTGAAAAGAAACGTTTACTGCTTATGGAAACTCTCCCTTTGAGTCCATCTCTTTCGAGAAGACGGAATCTTCTCTAGAGTGCATTTTCAGGACACGTTTTTACGATCAGGATTGCAGCGATAGAGGAGGCAAAAGGGAATATTCCCTCTCACAGGGTATGTAAGAGAAAGCAGGTGTCTGATTTAGAAACATTTACAACCTCACGCCTTGAACAAATTTGCCAGGAGTACTGTAAGTTGCTTATCTTTAGAAGGTATTTGCCCTTGAGAAAATTTGGAGGCAACTTTTGATCGTCAAAAGTTCAAAACTTTATCTTAAGAGGACGTTTCTTTATGAACCATCATGGGATCCCTTTTCGGAATGTTTAAGGCAAGAAATTTTTCATATGGAAATGCAAACTTGATGGAGGAGGACAGTTGTATGTTGAAACATTTTCTTGGGATGCAATGAAACGTTGGCGATAGGGCAAAAAATAGAAGGAGAGGACTAAGGTTCCTCATCCAAAAATTGTTTCTTTTTTGAGGGGGGGGGGGGGGTTAGATATTTAGATAGCATGCAGGACCGTGTTCAACAATATTATACCTTCATTTCAGCCTATATGTCATATACCGCGAGGGAATCCCCCTCCCCCAATATTTTACTTACGGGCCACTTTTGTAGTGAAGGAAAACAAATAATGCCGAATGGATGACGTCCTTCTGTTAGTGGATCACCCCTGTTTCCAACCGATTTTTCATATGCAGTGACGAATGTACGAAACGAAGAGTTCTAATGCTGGACGTAGGTAACGAGCCAACCTGATACTGGCTGGGGTAAGTACTTAAGGGCCCTACCCGGTGGGAAGGATGCAAACCCTTATTATAAAATACCCAAATATTTGATGCACTTTCAAACAGGGCCTTACCATTACTTCAAATCAAATTCACCCATTATGCTTCAATTAACAGTGGTGTGTACAGGATTTCTCAAGGTGGGGGGGGGGGCATGTAGCATGTTATGCGATCGCCGGCTTGGGAAGGGATGCAAGGGGAGGAGCTAACCATCTGTATTATGCATAGGAGCCGGAGCCACGCTAGGGGTGTCCCTTTCCCTCTGAAAATTTCTTTAAAGTTTGGTGTGCTCTATATTCAACCTGGTGGTGTCTCATATAATGCCATGTGTTGAAATATTTTAAGTTTAATTCGCAACTGGGCTTAACTGCAAGCTGAAATTGCATAAATGTTGGTTGGCAGCATGATTCAGGGACACACCCCCATGACCAAATCTTGAAAAAAATAATTGCAAAAGGCAAATAAATTTGCGGTTTGTTCTCCTTCTGCTTAAACTTTTCCCTCATGTCGTGCTTCACCCCCCCCCCCCCGGACACAATCCTGGCTACGCTGCTGTAGGCCATTGATGGTGCATACAGAGATAGCTACCTACTGTATACTGGTTGATTTCGGCCATACAACCGGACTCAAAAATCTAACCCATTGTGTGTATTTGGGGATTTCTGGATTCGCCACTGTCAATACAAATGTCTGTTGCACTATATGATAGGCCTATTTTCGCACTAATTCAGAATCAGTGCCCGAAATTCAAAATTGACCGTAAGTCTTCAAGAAATCGTAAATTAGTTTGGCCCACTTAACCTCAATCTCACCTTAGACCGCGTGTTTGGTCTAACGGTAAGAGCATCCGCCTCTCACGCGGAAGGCCAGGGTTCGCTTCCCAGGTCGAGTCATACCAAAGACTCTAAAAAGGAACCTACTGCCATTGTGCGTGATGCTCCTCATAAGCAATGGAGTAGGGAAACAAGCCAGTGAACCACAACTGGACCTAATTATTATGGTTTTGTTTTGAGTTTTGTTCCGTCCCATGTCTGTTTCACAAAAAAGAAAGGTTTCATTTGCCATGATAAAATGATCATTACTTGTTAGTGCCGTGGTGTTTATGCAAATTACTTGTAAATACTTGTAAATATTATATTTATTTCTTAAAATTCTGTACATACTTGTTTGCTTATATGTATTTGAAGGTTGAAATAAAGCGTTCCTTCAAAAAAAAAAAAAAACTGGAAAAGGGGCCGTGGTCGGCTCGACTTGAACCAATAGGTTGGACACTGGGCCGTAAAACTCTGTCTAACTAACTAACTCACCCTAAACTGTCCGAACAAAGACTTTAACCAATGTTTTGGTTCTTTTAAGCATGTTATATGGCTCAATGGCTTTTCAAAATCGGCAAGTTTTGTCTTTCCACAAAACCTTATCACTGTCTTCAACTTGTGTGCACTGATTGTAAATAAGAACCTAAATGCCTTTATTTTTCATCACGCTTTTTTTTCTCTCTCTTTTATTGGGAGGCGAGCCCACTGGCTCACCTATTGCTCAACACAAAATGAGTTATCTGGCTCACTCGTTTAAAATAATATTTACAATGAAATGTACAATATATTTACAACAATAATTACGTTGGGTACGAATCATCTCGCTTCTTCTCTTAACTTGAATTCTAAGGATGAAGTGCATTGACTTATACTGTTATATGGCCGTCTCATTACCATTTTATTAGTAGAGGGCGCAGCGGTTTATTTTGAAATGTGACCTTCCAGAGACTGGGGCCCCAACTAGGTAGGATGGGGCCTTGACAATGACGAAAGTGCTCCAAAACTTAATAGCGTTTTTTGTAAAGGTTCCGTTATAATTGTTTCATTTACATAGTTCATTACAGTACAGTACTGTGAGTACAGTACAGTAGTATGATTTACAGTACAGTAGCTAACAGTAGCAAGCAGAAGAGTGTAAATCGGCGCTATAGTCATTCGTTCAGTGAGTTCTCCTCTCTGTACATTATAGGACCAAAGGTGAGTCATGTGACTTGCCTATAGTCCTTGTTTTGCCTTAATTCTTTTCCACAACCAATTTTACATCACATGATAGGAAGGTTTCTGGTTCCCAATTTCCACTGTCATTAGACGCGGTAGAGCGCACAATCTACAATATTGGGTACCTTTCATTTTGATCCAGGGCCGTCAGAATTTTTAAATAGTGGTGGTTAAATTGAACGACTCAATTTGGCATATCCTACGGTTATTTTCTAGTCATCCCATACATCCAGAATCAAAGTTATAACGATTCAAATTCCGTAGTCCCTGAAAGGGCAATAATCCCCCTTTCTCCTCTTCCCACGGCCCTGCATAGGACGGTCGCACTCATTACCATCAGTAAATTGTTTCTTTCAACTGTATCTTACCAGGGAGCTGTAAGGGAATTTAAAGGGCCAAACCTTTCACCCCAAACTACAATTTTGGAACCCGGGTACCAAAATTCTCAATTGGCTCAGCTCTTTGATTGACAGCTAATTCAAACAATGCAGAGTGCCAAAGCTTATATTACACAGCTGAACGGTACTGAGAGTGTTTTGATAATGTTAATTGAGTATTTCTATACTCACCCTGAAGGAATAAACTGAAATTGTGTCTGGATGAGGATGAATTTCAGACAATTGTGGGAGGGGCTTCAGTAAGAAGGTTAGGAGAATTGGTACTGTTTGGGTGAGAGAAATGGGTCTTTAAGATTAAGTCGATGTTACTCCTTCCCTTACAGCTCCCTGCAGACATTAACCCTTTACCGTTGTTTGGGTCCTTTTGGACCCATGCGGAGGGCTCGGCTGTCACCCATCTTTACTGTTTCACGCGGAGCGCGATACTGCGAGTAGCTACCCGAAAATTCGGCCACAACAACGAGAGAGACCATAGTTTAAGGTCACGGGGTCAATGGCCTACGGAAGCCGATGAGGGGCGGGCTACGTCCGCTTTTCCGCCCTCTACCGAGGCGCGCAAATATACCCCGATCGGAGCACAACGGTAAAGGGTTAATCTAAAATATCTGCACCACTCGGCTATAGGGTTACGTGCACACACGCAGAGACAGTGGCATCAGCTTTGCAGTAAACACACTCCGCAGGCTTATTTTAAGCTGTACAGCAAAGACTTTCCAGTGACGTAATACTTCTGTCAAAGAGCAGGCGCTAGTCTTCTTTAACCCTTTCAACTTCTATTCAGTTGAGTTGCTTCAATTGTTCGGTTGAGACTCACTGAGTGACTAAATCATTGTGCTTAGTCGCAAAGTCGTCTTCATTGGCGACACTATAAAGGATATTTTCTTAGGACAAATGGGGGCGATATTCCGAAGTTTTCTCTTGTATGTTCAATGGAAAATGACATCGCCCTCATTCTTTCTGGGAGAGAAACTCGTCCATTCGGTCAAATTTGTATTCGTCAAAACTTGATATTATAAATTTGCGTAACCCAACACTTAGTACTGTCACATGAAGGGGATATGGAAAGAGGGTGTCCGGGACAGGAGAAGAAACTAAGTTCTGTACACAGCGGCTTAGGGTCTTCAGTAAAGGTGTTGAAATCGCAGATTGTCGGAGCAAAGGGTGGCGTGTAATTGTTTTTCATCTCCAGTGCTGTACACAATTTAAACCTGTAACTAATCAGCTCTTACAGCGTCTCATTGTTGAAACCAAAACAACAAACCCTCCAGCGACAAAGCTGTTAGTCCTTCTATTGTCCCATGTCCAGCAAAACTGACTTATCCAAACTGCATCCACACTGTGATAAAGATAAACAGGAATCTTATCAGTTAGAAGTTGGGTAACGGAAAAAATGTATAATATACCTCTCCAGAGACTTATTTTTTTTTTCATTCAGGGATATGTTAAACCTCAGACTTTGCCCACTTTCAAGAACGAGCGATTTGGGCCGAAAAGTTTTGTACCAAACATTATTCTTTGCCCTTAGTTTGCCCCCCCCCCCCCTGCCTTTGAAATTCTGGCACCGTCGTGATTAGACACAATGTAATAAGATCTTCAACACAGCACATTCTAAACCAGTTCATAAACCATACTAAGCTTGACTTCCACTCAAGACGAAACTAAAAATTCACTTTCATAATCACTGCGGTTTATCGAGATTCACAAGTTCACAACAGTCACAGGTTATTATCTTTCATGCCCTCAATATCAGTATATAACAGTTTCCTCGACATGCTGCCTTTCCATGACTGCTCAGCAAAGATCACCAAAGAATAATTCCTACAGGACGCCCTCTAATCTCTATTGCTTACAAAAGCCCACCTCCAAGTTGACTTCTTCCGTTTCATATATGTGTCCCGGTGGGTCCACGGTGAAACAAATGATTATCCTGGTTAAGCTGTATTACCGGCGGATTAACAAGATCCTCGACCGGGCGGGGGAGTAGAGATAGCGAAAACAATGTGGCCACAAACCCATTTTTCTAAGACACCCCCAATACTCATTAGGACGGAGGTAGGGGTTGGAATGACATCGTGCATGCGTCAACTTGGGGATGGTTGGGACCCTTTAAATCACGTGGCTCATGATACTATCTAATCTTGTTCAACAGCTTGCTACGCCGTTTCGTATTTCGTGTATGTGAAAGACGCAGAGTCCGCTTCTCTACGAATCGATTATTTCCAAGATCAAACATACCGTCAGCTTGAGTCCTTCCAAGCCAGTTGAATGTTGAAAGTTCAGGTGAGAAATGGTTCTCGTACTTCTATCAAACATATTAGGAATATGGGCATCTCTCACAGCTCATGGATATCGACCACCCACTTAATGTGGTAGGACAGTCAAAAGCATGTTATCTTTGATTGCACAAATTTCATGATATAATAACCGAGTTTGGTAATTCGTTGCCGCATGGAATTCCGGGGCACAGCGTGGGATATACAAACCGAGCTCAGCTCGTAGCGTAAATCGTTTCTCCTTGTTTTCGTCAGTCCGTGCATACAACACTATCTTAACTACTACCGAAAATAGGGGTCTCAGTCTTACTTTACACAGATAAAAATCTACACCAGAAAGGGAACTTAGACACAATGCACTGCACAAAACCACACCACACTTGAGAATGAGATCCTCCTTATATTAGGAATGGATTAAGAAAGAATAATTTCACCAACTTTTCATGTTAACAAATTTTGAAATACGTGTTGTAGGTGCCGAATTGGGTTTGTTTATCCCGACGATTTTTAGGATATGCGCTTGTGCATAGCCACCAAACGAATTACCGAACTCGCTTTTCTGACAGGTTGAGATGGGTTTTAGGATAAATGGTAAATAAATGGAAGGGATCACCAATAATCCCCCTCCCCGAGTACTTCCCCCTGCACTTTGACCAAGAGCCACGCGGTGCTATACAAAGCTTTAATAAAACAATGTGACTTTGTTTAAGAAGGTTATGTAAATGAGATGTATTAATAACTAAATGTAATAAATTAGAAGATGTAAATGTGTAGTGTAGACTGGACCCGGCTTAGACGGAACCCGAAACCAGAATTGTTTTATATTTACTAGACTAGACTTATGCTAGCATGCTAGTGTAGTGTAACATTCCACTACGGGTTTTAATTTGAGAAAAGAAAGTCTATCGCATAGATTGTTTATGGTAGTATGAAGAGGTTTATTGATTCCTTGCCGCAGGCAGGCAAGGAATCTATGCGATGGTAATGTCGTGTGTGTGTATGTGCGTGTGTGTGTGTGTGTGTTTGTGACACTTGCTTGTAAACACGATATCTTAAGTTAGGAATGTCCGACACTTTTCATATTTAGTATATAGATTTATCATGTTGAGAGGAAGAACCCTATTTTTTGGTAGAGGTCAAAGGTCATTTGAGGTCACCAGCGGTAAAATTGCGACAACTTCGAAAATAGCTTGTAAACACGATATCTTCAGATAGGAGTGACCGAAACTTTTCATACTTGGTATATAGATTTGTCATGCTGAGAGGAAGAAGCCTTTTGGTTTGGTAGAGGTCAAAGGTCATTTGAGGTCACCAGTGGTAAAATTGCGAAAACGCCGAAAATGGCTTGTAAACACGATATCTTCGGATAGGGTTGCCCGACAATTTTCATACTTGGTATATAGATTTGTCATGTTGAGAGGAAGAAGCCTTTGTTTTGGTAGATGTCAAAGGTCATTTGAGGTCACCAGCGATAAAATTGCGAGAACGCCGAAAATGGCTTGTAAACATGATATCTTCAGTTAGGAGTGACCAACGCTCTTCATATTTGGTATATAGATCTTTCATGTTGAGAGAAGGAAGCCTATCGTTTTTGATAGAGGTCAAAGAGCATTTGAGGTCACTAGCAGAAAAATTGCAAAAACTTCGAAAATGGCTTGTGAACACGGTATCTTCAGATAGGAGTGACCGACACTTCTCATACTTGGTATATAGGTTTGTCACGTTGAGAGGAAGAACCCTATTGTTTTTGGTAGAGGTCAAAGGTCATTTGAGGTCACCAGAGGTAAAATTGCGAAAATGCCGAAAATGGCTTGTAAACATGATACCTTCAGAAAGGAGTGATCGATACTCTTCATATTTGGTATATAGATTTTTCATGTTGAGAGAAAAAAGCCTTTTGCTTTAGGTAGAAGTCGAAGGTCATTTGAGGCCACCAGGGGTAAAATTTTGAAAACTTCAAAAATGGCTTTTAAACATGATTTCTTCAGAAAGGAGTGACCGACACTTCTCATACTTGGTATATAGGTTTGTCATGTTGAGAGGAAGAAGCCTATTGTTTTTAGTTGAGGTCAAAGGTCATTTGAGGTCACCAGCGGTAAAAATACGAAAACACCGAAAATGGCTTGTAAACATGGTATCTTCAGGCAGGAGTGAGAGATACTCTTCATATTTGGTATCTAGATTTGTCATGTTGAGAGAAAGAGGCCTTTTGTTTTTGATAGAGGTCAAAGGTCATTTGAGGTCACCAGCGGTAAAATTGCGAAAATTCTGTGCCTAAAATGTAAAGAAAAATCTATCAAACACTGTCAATTTGAAAGCAGGTAAGGTATTTGATGGCAAGGAATCACTAAGCCTTTTGGCTTTCTGGTTCTTAGACGAGTGCTCTTTAAAGTTACAAATAATTTTAGGCTAGACTTGTAAACGAGGTCCATGCTGAAGGTAGCTTAGACTTGCACATAAAATAGCAAAGTTTCCCAGCTATATTTATATGAACCAAGTTTTTATATCTGTGTTAGATTGTACAGAGTCTAAAGTTAGACTTATACCCTGTAAGGTTAAGGTGATTTGATTTTAATATTTTTTTCTAGGTATTTAAATTTTTATGAACAAAAAAATTATAGGCCAAGGCTAAAAAATAAACGATGATTAGGCTTGATTTACACTACTAATGGTGTTATTTGTTTCTTTGATGCAGCCTCATACTCATGCAGGCAGAAATTTACGTAAAAGTCGCACAATATTTACGATATACGTATTAAAGTATAAAGGATTAACAATAGATATTTGTATTAACAGGCCATTACTAAATTATATGCTAGGGCTGTCAAAGACTAGACTTTTTTCACTAGTATAAATCGCTTGTGTAGTAACTTCTGTTTTCGATGTAGCACGTTAGTCACAAAAAAATGGATTCATATTCAGAGCACGAAATAACCTTCTACTTTGGCTCGATTAAATTAAAATTCTTGTGTTAATTTGTTTGTTTGCTATATTTATATTGAAATGTAAATGATTATTTAATGTTTACACACCATTACTTCTTTTTAAGAGTGTAGGTATTAACAGGCGTATAGAACAAGACCTTCGACTAATCTGAAAAAAAATCCTAAATTACAGTAAGCAGTATAAAATACAAAACCGATGAGTTTTTTAACTCGAATACCCAATATATTGTTTCATAAATATTAATTTATATTAAGGCTAAATACAAAACGATATTTTCTGCTAAAGCTAAGATTTATTTCAAATATACCTAGGCTAAGTATACAATGAGATCATTGTATACTTTGGTCTAGAAAGGACAGACAGACTTGCTCTCAAGCATATTTTCTATTAATGTGGTAATAGTTTCTCACTTGCATTTTTCATGAAGGGAGCTGGGTGGTAACGACCACCACCAGGAGCAGTTCCATGAATATTTAATTCAGCCAGTGTAAATTATTACTGAGACTGAACCGACCCAAACTTAGGATAATCTTGCACTTTTTGTTTTCATTATTTATAATTTGAGTTATAAAATTACTTACTTGAATGAAACATTTGTTTGTCAAGTAAAGTGTGGACTAGTATTCATAAAGAATTTAATTAGGCTCAGGCTAATTTACACGGGATAAAGATAAATTCCCATTTGGCTAGAATTCCACAGGCCCAAGACTAGATACCCACGGGAATTATTTCAAGGTAAGGTAAAATTTACCCAGGCTTATGCTAGATTCACAATTGTGTTCAATTTGCAACTCTAATTAGGTCTTCCTTTAGGGTTAATCATTACTCGGCTAGATTTGTGATTTTTTTTTTGGGGGGGGGGTGACTTAGAAAAAATTATTTTGTAGATCAATTTTTATTACATAAGGCTAAACTTGCACTTACCAGTAGGGTGTACTTGAAATATTTATAACAGGGTTAAAAGAATCGGTCAAATATTTTTCGATATTTATGTTGACTAATTTGACTCATGATATAGGTAAAACAAATACAGGTTAAGGTACTTTTCTTGATACTTCGGACCTATAGGCTAAGTCCTAAGGGTGGCTATGCTTGCTTGAATTATAGTGATTTGTTAGTTTGTTAAATTTATAACTATATGTAAGAGATTACAGAGACTTTACATTTGAGTTTATAAAATTATGACGTCAATATATTAGGCTAGACTTTAACAGACAAAAGCTAGATGAACTTCTTCTTAAAAAGACCTATCACATTTGGCCCGAATTTCTATATTCAGATGAGTATAATATATCTTGGTTGGATTTTAGGCTAGATTTGAATCAGCTTGGACTAGACTTACTTGCGACTGCTCAGAAACAGTTTTTTTGATTAATACGAACACCTATGCTTTAATATGGTGTTTTTAATATAATAATTTTGAAGTGTCTACACTTATTTAATACTCAGTTAAATTTATTCAAGGCCATACTAAACATTCACGTGATATTAGTTCGTTAGCAATACCAATAAATTAGATCTAGGCCTAGATATTAGCCACAGAATTTTGGATTTTGCTTCTGTAACCTTAATTCTACTTAGGCTATAGAAAATCTACTAGACTAGGGTTTTTAGGCCTTATACATTGATGTCACTAGGCCTTATACATTGATGTCACACTGACGTCATTTTGGAGGAATAGCAATGTGCACGTGGCTGCACAACTGATGTTCGTGTAAAACACATGTATCAGTGGACAACATGCAGTAGAACTCGCCCACGTATATCCAAATTTACTCACATATCCAAATGGTTGACCCAACCAGCTGGGAACATTTGATGGTGTAGGGTTGTTATACCTTCAAAGGAGGGCGTACTTTCTGCATTGTGACATCATGTGCATAAGGTCTGAAAGTTGGGTTAATATACTAGTTAATAGTTTCCATGGTTATTGTTAAACATCGTGAAAATTTTTAGGTTTCCATGAAGATAAAAGTATAAGTTATTTAGCTATATTTGCAAATCGGATGTAAGTATGTATCATCACTAATTTATAATTGAGCGCGAGGCTATTTTAGACTATTTTAAGCTAAAGTGTTATTTGTAAGTTTGTTAGCCATATTGCTATTTAAATATAGTTACCATGTTTTGGTTTGCAGTTGTAAACTACCGTACTATTTAACAGACTTCAGGGACGTAAGCTAGGGTCGACTAGGCAATGATAGGCTACGCTTCGTTAAGTCGTTAGTGTAAATAATTTACATGTGAAGGATGTTTTTAGTTTTCCCATGAAGATAGGAATAACCTGTTAAGTTATAGGAATAATTCGGATGTAATTACAATTCATCATTAATTTGTACTTAGGCCAGAGCCCATTGTAAATTTATGACCCATGAGCAAAAAAAGGCAGCAGCAGTCTCTGGTCTCAAGCTTGTTTTGAAGTCACATTTAAATCTCACAATTTTTGTCTCATTTCTCTTCAAAGTATCCTGTACAATATTTTTGGGCTTCAATATTGCATTTTCTAGGTAAACCAAGCACTTAGTCCTTTCAAAATTCACAGTTTGGGAGATAAAATATTGTCACATGATCCTAAAGATTCAATCATGAAAAGGGACAGTCGACTATACTAATTCAAGTTTGGGTGACTACATTTCCCATTCAATTGAACTTCTGCTAGGTTCAGGAGTCTGTTCTTAAGCTAGGCTAGTCTAGGCTTGGTCAATCAAAGCTAAACTGGGCTCATTGCATAATATGTTATTGTTTCAATATTGTATTCTCAAGGTAAACCAAGCAGCTAGTCCTCGAAAATTTTACAATTGAAAAAAAGTACTGTCACATGATCCCCAAGAGTCAATAGTGAGAAGGGACAGCCTACTAAGTTTAGGTGTGCATTAACCCCTTTAAATTGCAATTAGGGTGTAGGTTCACGAACCTGGTTATGTAAAGGCCAGGCTGGGCTAGGCCTGGTTAGGCTGAGCTATGCCACTGTACATAGGCGAGGCAAGGTTATTCTGGAATAATTTAAATTGTTAGTTTGCATTCTTGACTACTTGTAAAAAATTTCATGTAAATATGCATATTAATTGGTCAGTTACGTACTTTATAGTCAAATGAAACTTCGCATTATAGTATAAGTTATTTTAAATTGATATTTTAAGTGATTTTGAAATAATATTCACCCATCATAAGGTAGAGATATACATTCGGACTGTAATTAAGACATCATTATCTTTGAAATCATTTGACTACATAAAACTTCTCTTTTAGCCTACATTTAGTCAAAGATAGGATTGTTGAGGGTATAAAAGCAGGCCATATATGAACGTGAGATGTGGTTTTAGTATGAAAATTTCAGTTACAGTGTTTTCATATAGATAGGCTAGGCCAGGATAGTCTAGGCTGGTCCATTTCGAAGAGCTAGAACTTATAAATGTACGTGTTGTTGAGACATGAAGAAAAAAAATATTTGCGGAATTTTAACACTGGAAGTGACAGATTCTATAAATTTAGTTTTAAAATAAGAAATAAAACTGACTACAAATTTGAAACATTATTGTAATATTGTCAAAGTGAAAAGGATAAGAGCAGAACAGAATCAAAAATTTATTTATTATGTATTATAGACGAATCGGGACATTAAGTGATGGTCTGATTTCAGTCGGCCACAACTGGGGTCCATCACCTTTTAAAAAAACATTGACCAAATTCTGGGCGAAATATTTTAACCAGCCAGGTTGGGTAGTGTTTCACCCAACTGGGGGAAGAAGGCATGTGTGCCCAGCACTTGGTTAAAAAGTGCCCAGGTTGGATAAAGTTTTACCCAACTTCTTTAGAGTGTAAAAGTTAGAACTAGGGGAGCAGCTAGATAAACCTGTATTGATTTTCCATTATCAACGGCTGGAGTACATTACATCGCATTTTAAAACTCACTACAAGTATCTTCTAGATACACAGAATGTAGGAATAATTACAGTATTTACATGTCGGATATGAATGAGATCTTCTTGCAGACGCATCTGATAGCGTACACAATTTTTAACATAGATCGCTTCTCGGCATTTTGGCTAAGATCATGTGTAATATATGTTCTTTTCCTCCAGTCTAGAATGGAGCCATGCATGAGAGTATAACAATGTAAATGGTCTGAAGGCCGTGGGGTTGGTCACGGATTGTCCTTCAGTGGACGTAATAGCTTCTTCGGGGAGCAGTGGAAGTTTTGGTTTCGCCGAACGGTCCTTTGCCAGCGGGTCTGGAGGACTTAAGAGAAAAAGTTAATACAAACTTTTAGGTGTTTCGTTAGCGATAATGGAAATGAGAGCAAACCGTAAATAAGATTTACCTGGTAGCTGAAAAGTAAGTAAATTCATTGATAATTAAAAGAAATTAATCACAGTTTACAAAGTAAATGTGGTCTTCATCTGGAAAGACTCAAACTGGCAGCACTTGTGTAGTAAATAAATCCATGAATAAGTGAATAGCATTGCATCATATGAAGCTTGGGACAGATGCTGTAAGCGACATCCATGGCGTTAAAAGTCGAGTTGACGGATCAATTATATTTACAGATAAAAACTAGTCTTTTATAACTGGCAGTTCCTTTTGTCAGATGTATCCCAGTGCAGACGTTTTCCTAGCAGGGAGCCAGTGGCGTTATAATCCCCCATGACCCAATTTTGCAATGCAGAAAACACCTAAAATAGCGGTTTTTTCTCTCTATTCTTAGACTTTTCCCTCATGTCGAGCCCCCAAACCCTTCATGACACAATCCTGGCTACGCGCCTGCAGGGAGCTCTTCCAGCTCCCCTGCTCCTAGTCTCTCAGTTTCTTAAAAAACAGTTTCTTCGTTCAGACTGGAAGTCTTACAATAACGTTGTGGTATATAAATTCTAATAAAAATGACCGTGAATGGCATTGACATAGCCCTTTTACGTCGAATGTGTAGTATGGTACCAGTGGCGTAGCAAGACGGGACAGGGGCGTTTTCCCCCTGGTTCTGAAAAGTGACAAAAGAAAAGAATGGAACACCAGTCAACTACAGCGTGGTTTTCTCAACTAGTTTTTTCATGAAATTCCAAATTATCAGTCTCCATTTCTGTAAGTTATTTGTTTTACAAATGCTAAATTTCTTCATGTTTCTCCCGCCGCAATTTGCAGTTCCTAATACAGTAGTGTTGAGCTTTTCCAAACTCTGGAAATGACAAAATCACCTGATCAATAAGTGACATCGGCAACTGCAGTGCTATTTTCATGTTCATAAAATTCCAAATTTTCTTCAATGTAAGCCCTTGCCTTTTTTAAATGCCTTCGGAAAGCCTCAATTCGTAGGCCTTAGATAACATTGAGTAGCAGCAACGATCTTTGGTCGCCGTCAGTCCCAGCCCAGACTTGCCAATGAGAAATACAGACACTTCAGTTATTTCCGAACTATTCAAAAATTTTAATACATCAAAAATCCAATGCTGCAATGCAAGTTCCATATTTTCAAATATTTGTTTAAGAAGGGCACAATCACGTCCACGGACAAATGGTGTTCACACTTTAAAAAACAATGGAAAGTTTGGGTCCTTGCCCCCTGGGAAAATGTCTGGCAACGCCACTGTATGTAACTGTATTCATTATCATGGTCTTTGCCGATTCTCATCTTTAAAAAATTACATCCTGCAGTTTCAAGCCTCCTCTAAGCCCCCTTTAAGCCCCCCACCCCAATAAAAAAGGCCAGAACCACGTCTGGTGGGAGCATGAGGCCGTTAAAGAATGATTATATGGGTGAGGCAGATTAATAAGTGTGAACCTATGTAAGTAAGGAGTTGGTTCGTTCGTTTTGCGGCCCAGTTTCCAACCTGGGGCCCATTCCACAAAGACTTACGCACAAAGTTTGACTCCCCATACTTCAGTCAACAGTAAATAATACTTAAGATTGTGTGTAACTCTTTGTGGAACGGGCCCCAGGTGGCTCAAATCGAGCCAGCCACGGCCTCACTGGCTTGTTTTCCCAACTCCATTGCTTGTGCTGAGCACCAAACACAATGGCAGTAGGTTCCGTTTTGAAAGTCTTCGGCATGAACCCCCCAGGACTCGACTCCGCACCTCCCGACTCCCAAGTCGGATGCTCTAACCACTAGACCATACAGTCGGTCAGGTGAGTAAGGAAAGGTAAGTATATCAACTCAATTTGTTTCTATTTACCCAAGAAAGCCATACATTACGTCATATCGTAAATTGGAAAAGCCTACCGGCTCTTTCCATCTTCCTCCTTCCTAGGGCGCCTTTGACGCCAGTAAGGATCTTGGAGAAATGGCTGATACAAAATGAGGTATGTACCGTAAGGTCAAGTTAAAGGAGGTACGCACTGCCCAGCACCTATGCAGAAGCACCGTAAACTGTTTCAAGACTTGTAAACGCTCGAAGAGAAATGGCTGAAACCTAAGTGAGGTAAGTATGTGGTGAGGTAAGTATGCTGTGAGGTAAGTATATAGTGAGGTAGGTGGAGGAAGGATTGTCATGGCGCCAGCATGAGGCAAAATGAGAATGTAACCGGGTAAAGCTTAGTTGGAGATTGATGGTTTGACTGTGAAGAGTGGATTTTCGATTTCTGGGAAAGTCATCTAGTCACCAAAAAAGGGTCTTCTACGTGGTGTTAACAAATACTCGCGTTGCACTATTAAAGCCACTGGTTAAAGACATAGGCATAAGTGAAGTCAGCTGCCTATTGCGGTAGGAATATAAAAATTTCTTATCTCAGGACGAATTGGGTCGATTCCGTAACTTTTTACTGAGAGAAAAATTTCCTCATTCATCCTGAAAAAATTTTGCGTCATCTCCCGCAAAACGATTTTAGTGTAAAGTTCGAAGCACCTTCAGTTGGGATTTCAGTGAATTGCAAAATCTACGGTGTGATTTTGTTGACTTTTATTGTGTACCTCTTCAGTTTCTTGTGTTGGTGTTCTTCGGTCACCCCACTTTTCACCAAGGCAAGACTTTGAAACTCGTCATATGGCCTGACGTCTGACTACATGGCGACGACTGTCTGATCAAGATTACAGTTTCCAAAAGTTCTATTTTCAAACTCAATTTTCTACTTTTGTCTGGACAGCTCCTTTTGCAGAACTACTTTCCCTCTTACTTTTTGTTACATCCTCTTTCTCCGCTTGATAACCTCTTATCGCTTCAGGAAGAAAATGAAGCTCACTTTATGCAGACTTGATATCTGATTGATTGACGGTGACATGTGCTATGAAATACAAAAAAAGTTATGTAACATTTGGGGTTAGCTAACAGGCAAGTCAAGCATGTGTTAATTACCTTTCCCGCAGTGTGAACATAATGAAAGCATAGCTCATTTGAGGGCACAGATAATGTAACAAACTCAGGTATCAGTTACCAGTTGCACCCCACATCGCCTTTGATCTACTGGGGTGTTTATGTTGCATTTTCAAGAAGCGACGTCACAGCATGGATGTCCTCATACTCTGTTCCGTGGTTAAAGAACCAATTCCTTGTCACACATGCGACAAGGAAGTCGGGAATTATTTCGAAAATGTCACTCTGTCAGAAAAAGACCGACTCCTTATCGCAGGTTCAACAAGTAGTCATGGATTATTGCCAAATGTAGCCCTCTCTTTGGGCACTGTCGACATGGATCCCAAAGGAAACAAACATATTTGATAAAAATGGTGAATAGACGTGGATTTGGAAATCCATTTTGAAATTGGAACTTGTTTTACGTCAGTCGTCCTAGATACAAGAGTGGGCAACAATGAGTCACGTGGCAGTGACGATACCCCCACCGTCGAGTGGATAATACAAACGTTTTTGCCTAAAGGCGCAATCAGAGTCTTTTTTCCAGTTTTTCACTACGTTAATTCTGCACCACATTGGCACCTTGACTTAAACAGGGCCAAAACTAACAAAACTGTCTAACTTCATGATTAGTTAAAGTGTAGTGAAGGCTGCCTAGTCTTGCATCTGTGTGGAATTTGTTTACCCGACAATAATTCAGAAATATATTGATCAATAATCATCACAACATTAACGTTTCGGCTAACGTGAAAGACGTCTTCAGTGTTTCTACGTTCTAGTAAACAATCAGTTTCGAAGGGAAAGCAAGGTTCTCGAACAAAAAGCTATCATTTTCCGTCAATCAAACTATGACTGCCTCTTTAAATGCAAGAACGTCTGGGGGACCTACAGCCATGGTATCTATCAGTGGCGCACGTAGGATTTTCCTGAAAAGGGACCGGCCTGAGGGAGTGGCTAAGGGGAGATATCCCCCTCCCCCTTTGAAAATTTTTGGCCATTCCAAGGAGCCTAGATGCAAAATTTTCGACTTTGGCGAGATATAGCGTTGGAAGTTGAATTGTGTTGGTTAATGTTGATAAAACTGAAAATTTTGTTTTTACACGCAATCTCACGCCATGTACACTACCTTCGAAGTAAAATTTGTTTTTAAATTTGCTCACTTAAAATTGAAGAGCATCATGGACCGGCATAGGCGACGGAAGAATTTCAGTTTGTTCCTTTTTTGTTCCTGCTATCTAATCGGTTGGAGCGGAGCGTGCAGAACATTTCGAAAAATCAGACCTCAGATGGCCGGATATAGCATTTCCCAGACTTATACGAAGAATCTAAGTAGTCGCTATCTTCTTTTGTCGTTTGCAATAAAATGCTCAAAATAAGTTCGCAAACTGCAAAGTGATCAGATTTTTATTAAAATACTTTGACCCGAAACTTGTGGACTATCTAAGCGAAGCTAACAATGGTTATCGCGGAGCGTAGAGAAATTTTTGGAAAATCGCGACCTCTCAGGTGGCCGAAAACAGTGGCGTAGCCAGGATGGGATTTTTTGGGGGCCTAAGTAACAAGTGGGGGCCTGGTACTTCCGAGGGTCAGGCACGGCAAGACCATTTAAGCGAAGCGCCACCATCAGTTGGCGCGGAGCGTACAAGAAAATTTGGGGCTTTAAAACCCCTCCAGATGGCCGGAAACGGCACTTCCCATGTGTTTTAAGCTGCATTTACCCAGCCTTGAAATACGAATCTCATGTCTGCGACTTCTCAAATAATGAGAATATAAAATCAATCTATGAAAAATGGTAATACATACACTTTTTAGGGACCCCAAAACTGGGCATTTCTGATCGTGGCCTGGGGGATGAGACTGAAGGGAACCGGTATCTCCCTTTCCCTCGAGAAAAATTGTAAACTTCAGAAGGACGTAGATCGCAAATGCGGCAATATTTGAATTTAAGCGGAGCGCCACCATCAGTTGGCGCGGAACGTACAAGAAAATTTGGGGCTTTAAAACCCCTCCAGATGGTCGGAAACGGCACTTACCACGTGTTTTAAACTGGATGTACCCAGCCTCAAATGCGGCAATATTTGAATGGATTTCAGCTTACATAAGGCAGTACCTTACCCTTAAACAGGATAACCAAAAGTAGTTGTTTCCCCCTCTGAGAAACTTTCTTTGCGCTAGATTTCCTAGATGCAAAATGGTGTTATTTTTGGCAAAATTTTGAACTGATTATAGGCCTATAAGTTTTAGGATTTTCCTTTTTGGGGGAAGCATGAAAAATATCAAAATATTTTTAGTTTTTGTAGAGGTTTTACAAGAGATATCCTACTCCCAAAGAAACAATGTGCAAAATGGTGCAGTATTTGTTCATCGGTACATTTCGTAGTCAAAATTAAAATACTACGAATAAATCTCTCAAAATAATTGAACCGCAAAGCAGAAGTACGGATCATGTGGGAAACACATGAAATCAGGACCTTGTGGACATTTTACAAATCCCCCTGACGCCAGTGCCAACTAGTAAAAAGAGGACTTGTCGAAAAAATCGTTTTACAGTGGCACTAGTCATGGGCAGGAGTGAGGCACGACATAGGCCTACATGTTAAGGATGGAAGGGAAGAATTATCCGAAGGCAGTACCTAACCCTTACCTGCTTACGGCATATTTTGTTTATGATAAAGTATAGGAATGGTTGTGTAAGAGTGATCTCCAGTGTACGATTGCCTTATTTTCAGTGAATCAATCAGCCATCCGAAAGGCAGAAAGGTTCTTTACCTAACAAAGTCACATTAAAGTTTGTCGTCGAGACTTTCGTTTCATCTTCGAAGTGAAATGCAACAAACCACAGTGCAGATCACACACGGTATCCAATTTAGTGAAAGTAGGCATTTTGAAGTTATTACTTGATTTCATACGTGCGCACAAAATGTGTTTTACACACATCCATGTTTTTTTTTTAATTTTTAACCATTTTATTTATTTACTGTTTTGAAGGAAATACTTCAAAGTTTATTTCCGTTCAACATTCTATTTTTTTCATTTACTTTATCGGGACGCAAACAATCTGGGTCCACTGGCCGAAAATTCCGTTGTCATGCTTGTAAAGAGAATCTAAACAGTCGTAATGTTTAGCTTTTGTTTGCAATAATAATAATAATAATAATAGTAATAAAAAAACACCAACTTGATAAGCGATCAGAAAATACTACATACCACTACCATTAAATTAGATGGTTTTGAATCTTTCCTGGAAGAAAACTGTACAACGGAATTGAAATATGCTCATGGTTCTCTGTTGTTCGTGTGCATAGGGCAACAGGTGTGGTTATATGAAGTAGCACAATATTTAGGAATATGAAGAAGATAAATCCGTCCCCTACTATGTTTTAATGAAATCTGTGGTCTTTAGTGAATGACCAGCCTGGCAGGCTCAAATTGGCAAACACATTTAATGGAAATTGAAAATGTCTCGGTGCACAGTCTGCATGCAACTTTTTTAGAAAAGTGTTTTATTTCTAATGCAAAATTTCGACACGCTCACATCATTCATTTGCAAAGCGATTCGACCATTTCGTATTAAGACCATTATCAGAGAAGTAAAATCACACTGACGTTTGCAAGATAGTGACTTCAGTCTAGAATAAGAGGTACGCCTCCATCCTCTGTCTGCAGATAGTGTATGATGAGGTGTCGTTCGAAAAAAATATTTAAATGTTTTGTGAATCAACAATCTTACACCGGTAGGCGTATGCAACGGTGTTTCAGTAGCACCGTACCAGTGGTTACCATTCCCCCACCCCTCGATCTGTAACTTTCCCGTAGTAGATTGAAGTGCGCTCTTGAACAAGTCATGGATTTCTTTTACCTTCTTTCCATTAAAAAATGGTTTCTTACTATTAAAACTTTCGCACAAATCTTTCGCAAACTGTGACAATTTTCGTTGTGATTCTAATTACTTATAGCAGGGAGGTGTTTATAGAGTACACCCGGTATTTAAATTGACCGTATAGTTCGTTGAAGTAGTAAATCACACTTTCTGACTTTCAAGGTCAAGTTTTGAAAACTTTGGCATTTCCTAATAACTCAAAATATTGAAACATTTAGCTCTGTTTTACATCTGAGCCCCTTCTACAGACACCCAGTGGAGTAGCTACAGGGGACAGGCGGCTCTGAAAAATGAAGAATTCGGAAATTTGCTATTTGTAAATCAGTCTACTGTGTGGTTTTGACAACTCATGAAATTCCGAGATCTCCCCATTAAAAGCTCCACATTCGTCATTGTTTGTCTCAAAGAAGCAAACTTTTCCACGCGCTTCGCGCGCCACAAATTGCGATTCCTAAAGCAGAAGTTCTTGCTCATACCTTGAGTAAAATGTTCCGAGCTCTGGACTTTAAGTGAAAAAGGAAATTTGCAATATGAGACACCAGATCATCAAGTTACACCAGTCACTATTGTGCTATATTCATGAATTTTCTTTCATAAAATGCAAAATGCTCTTCAATATAAGCTCAAATTTCGTCAGAGAGCCTCATTTCATAGGGGGTTTTGGACAACATTATTAAGCGACAACGATCTTTGGTGGCCGTTTAATCTCAGATTTGCCAATTTGAAATGCAAATTCTTCAGTAATAACCCAAATTTTCAAATTTTAATACAGGAAACCCAGAATCCCAAACTTTTCTGCAATACAAGCTCCATATTTTCAAATATTTGAAAAATGGCAAAAATTTCAGCGCCCTAGTACAGATGTTCACACTCAAGAAATCGTAAAATCTGGATGCTTGCCCCACCCATTTAGTCAAATTCCAAATTTTACTTCAAAAGGTAGCATGTGCTACCTTTCCCGGAAAAATGTCTAGCTAGGCCGCTGTACACACCTTACCAAGACAGGAGGAAAAAAATTAGCCCTGATGTTCCCCCACTTTGAAAACCAAATCGAAGCCCCTGCTCACATGCAATCCGTGCAGCACATGCTACCTTTTGAAGTAAAATTTGGAATTTGACTAAACTTGCTTTTCAGGAACTAAAAACAAAATTGACTGAACTGAGGGGGCTTGGGGAGGAAATACTTCCCGCTTTGAAAATTTCTGAAAAATTGAATGTCCTTACACGCAATCTGGTGCCACATATGCTGCCTTTTGAAGTAAAATTTGTGTTACTAAAATACGTATCTTTAGGATCTTAAAATATGGCATCCATAAGGGGAGCATGGCCCAGTTGGCTCCTTCCATGCGTACGCCACTGGTATCTATACATTGCGTTTCCTTACAATCATTGTAAGAAAAAAAGAATTAGAATTTTACGAGCTGGAAAACACTGGCAGCTAGGATACCTGCAAGCGAACGATATTTTGCAGTTTTTCATTAGACAGTTAAAGTGGCTGGTGTGTATGTAACCATTTTTATCCCTAAATGCTAAACTAGAAAGATATTTTACTGTTCAGGAATAAAAGTAGCTTCATAGGTACTGGGTTCACGTCACGGACTTCCTATACATGGACAGAGCATACTGCACGGTAGATTGTCGCTACCGTACGTGTGAGAAAAAGCCCACCAAGTTGACTGTCTGCTATGGTTTTGTGTGAAAGTTTGTACTTGTTCAAGTAAATTAACAGGTTTTGCAAGAGCGTTGAAATATTTTCGAAGGAAAATGATATTGTTAGCCATTCAAGTTAAACTTTTGTTGAAAATATACCAGAGTCGTTATCAAATCATAAAAATTATAGCTTCACGGCGGCCATCTTGGTGCGCCTTTTTTGCCCGAGTCGGTGGCGACAATCTACGGATCGGACGTACGCGTTACATGCTCTGTCCATTTATATAGGAAGTCCGTGGTTTACGCACAACTAAAATAACGAATTGAACACCGGAATCCCAGCTGCCAGTATTACCGTAAAATAACCCGGATATTTTTTTTTTTTAGCAGTGTAGTAAGTAAAACATTTGTTCTTTTTATTACTAAATGCCTCCGTTGGGGAAAATTCCCAACTTCAATAACCTTTGACGCAATCTTGGTGCAATATTTTGCATGTCTGAAGTCATGTTTTTTTCTCGAGAAATCCAATTTTTCAGTTAAGTTTAGTCAACATCTTTAACTCTTCGGACAACTAATGTTTTCAAATTTTGTTACGATTTTTGACGACTGTAGGCCTACATAACCGATAGCTATTGAGGCTTTTCAAATGACGTCATAATGTTCCAAGTGGCCATGTTGGAGTACATGTTACCAGGCAGTACCTAGGCTAAACTCTAAACGCTTGCTTGTTGAATGTGTAGACACCGCATACAGTGCCCACTGGGCAGTGCGTTTAGAACAAAGTCACGTGAATTTGGCATGATTGTATGGAACGCGAAATCTGCAAGCATCATGTGACCATGTGTGACTACATCGGAGGGGAAGGTAATAACATGATGTGACTATGTAAAAACACGGTGTGACTACATGAACACATGGTGTGACTACGTAAACACATGGTGTGATAATGTAAAAACATGGTGTGACTACATTTAAGCATGGTGTGACTTCATAGCATGGTGTGACTACATAGCATGGTGTGGCTTCATAGCATGGTGTGGCTACATAACATGGTGCGACTACATAGCATGGTGTGACTACATGAAAGCATGACGTGACTACATAGCATGGTGTGACAACATAAAGCACGGTGTGGCCACTTAAAATTGTATTGTGAGTGGCAGTAGGTGATGTCAACTTTGCGTGTAATGACTGTGGTTGTGATGAGAAATCTGTACGTGACTGTATAAAATGGCTCTGTGAGGAGAAGTTGGCGAGTGACTGCCTAAAGTGAGGGTGTGATGATCTGATAAAGTGCATTGAACTTTTCCTCGTGTCGCTAGTCTACTCAATGCTGAATTGGAAGAATTGTTGGAAGAATTTTTACTGAATAACAACCGAGGGAAAACCACTAGAGCGACTGTGCCCTTGCTAGGTTTTGGCGCGCTGTTTGTGCCACGTAATTTTATTTAAAAAAAATCCGCCACCTCCGTGGACGAGGGGTAGAACTCCCTCCCACCCACCTCTGGGTTAGCTAGTTAGGTGGAACGTTAAGGCTTATTTTCTAACCGTCTAACCGATTGGCTTAAGTCTGGCCGGCCACGGCATTTCTCCAGTTGTCGTCCACCGGCTTGTTTCCAGTGGCAGAGCCAGAATATCAAAAGTGTGTGTGTGTGTGTGGGGGGGGGGGGGCAAACTATGGGAAAAGGATAATGTTGGGGGAAAGTTTTCGGGCGCAGCGCGAAACCGAGCCAAAAGCACCCGTGTTCCTGGGGGATGGGATCCAGATCGCGAAGCCCCAAAAGATCTGAGGTTTTAGCATATCTCTGGATGAAAAATTAAGTATCTGTAGGGGTATATTTTTTAGTTTTTCGGTTAACTCAACACCTAACTGACCTAACTGGGGGCATGTGGGGGCAAGGATAAACTTGGGGGAGGGTAGCGGTAGCGCCGCCACTGCTTGTTTTCCCTGCTTATGCTGAGCGCCAATCACAATGGCAGTAGGTTTCATTTTAAAGTCTTCATGACTCGGCCAGGAGTCGAACTCCAGAACTCCCTGCTGCAAGCGGGATCATCTAACCACTTGCCCACAAACTCCTGGGGCTACGCGCGATCGATATATGGCAGCTTAGCCTCCCCATTCTTCGTTCCCCTCATAGAAATAGTTGTTGATCGACCACTTCGGACAAAGATGTTTAGAAACTGGCCCGGACGTACTCAAGTAAAACTTCTTAGCCTACTGTATTAACAAAAGAAAAAACTACTTTGCAAGGTATAAGACTAGATTTCCATTATGTGGTCCTCAATTAATAAATTGCACCATTCACTGAGGATAAAAGCAGATACAGTGCAAACAGGGGTCCGGGGCACGCGACCTCGTAGAGAACGTTGGCGGAGGCATAAGGGGCCAGGCCCCTCCTCCTTGGCTTGGCACCCCTGTTCTGAAGGTGTTGCTAGGTCCATATGCAATACCATACCTGGTCAGTCTACCTGCTAATTGGCCCCCAACCCCAGCCCTGCTCTCCAAGTCTCGGGTACGGGCTTTTTTTTTCAAGTGGCATTCTTAAAGGTATTTTTGACCGTTCTCAAGTATATAGTTAATTATAATATTTGAAGAAAAACACGAAAAGCTCAAACTGCAAATTATTGGAATGAATGTAGCCCCCCCCCCCCCTTCCACAACTCGGCTTCGAAGCACTTGTAATCCTTATCCAAAATAGCCCTATTTAAAGGTCAAGAGCAGTCATCCAAAACGTATTTTGAGGTAACAGCTAAATCTCACAATTTTTCTTTTTATTTCTCTGCAAAGTATCTTTCATATAATATTTTGGAAGTCATTATTGCATTTTCAATTTAAACCAGGCCGTTACTCCTAGTTTATTTCACATTTGAGTACACCAGGAAAAGTTTAATGCACTATATCAGATCATCACACCCTCACCTTAGGCAGTCACTGGCCGACTCCTCATCACACCATCATTTTATACAGTCACGTACAGATTTCTCATCACACCCACAGTCTACGTACAGTTAACATCGCCTGCCTCACAATGCAATTTCAAATGGTCGCACCGTGTTTTATGTAGTCACACCATGCAATGTGGTCACACCATGCAATGTAGTCATACCATGCTACGTAGTCACACCATGCAATGTAGTCATACCATGCTACGTAGTCACACCAAGCTATGTAGTCACACCATGCTACGTAGTCACACCATGCTTTTATGTAGTCACACCATGTTTTTACTTATCACACCATGTGTTTACGAAGTCACACCATGTGTTCATGTAGTCACACCATGTGTTCATGAAGTCACACCATGTTTTCACGTAGTCACATCATGTTAATACCTTCCCCTCCGATGTAGTCACATGATACTTGCAGATTTCGCGTTCCATATGATTGCTCCCATACATGGCGGATACGTGACGTAGTTGCAAATCCGCTATTGTAAGGGATGGTGAACCTTTAGCATGCAGTATCATGCAATTAGATAAAATTAGCACCAAAAATAGCACTTAAAATATTTTTGTCGACGTAAAGCCTTATCGGGTAGAGGTGACTGTAACGTCTTACTCTTAAAATCATGACCGAAAGTTTTGCGCCCCTCACGAGGAAAAAAGGGCCGGAGGGCAAATGCGTATAACTTTACATGATCGCGTATAAGTCGTTACTATACAACGTATGTTATTAGATGGAGATTCAACGAGAACCTTTTTCTTTGAACCCTAATAGGTCACTAATCGCTTTTGTGTGTTGTTCTCAATAGGCTTAGCAACCTTAGCGGCCGGGTGTTAGCAGGTGTAAAGAACTAAGTTCAAGCCTGGTAAGTCGTCTGCTAGATGTCGAACAGCAGATAGGGAAATTGGCCCATTGTCTTAATATTGCAAGCCTCTGAAGAAAAAATTAATTTGACGGTTTGGACGCATTTGGACGAGGATAACAACCTACTTGTATTGTTCTCTGTATTTTACTCTATTTGGGTGTGCGTTTTAGAACATGGGAGCCAATGCGAGTATTAATGAAAAATCGATTGTGCTCATTTGCATAGAGCATCAGAATTGGTCTATATCCAGAATCATTGTGGTCACTAGCAAAAGCCAGTCTTTTGAAATGTCGGGACAGTGTTTGGCACTTCTTTGTCGGCAACTACTTTGTTGGAGTCACCGTAGGTATGAATGAGCTTGCCTAGGTATTAAACAAAGGAATTTAGTTCCACTTTGAGACCAATCTAATTGGATAAGCATAAACCTCCATGGTATGTCAAGCATGCAAAATGATTTTTTTCCTTTCATTCAGCGAAGTCAGGAATTTTCTCCCAAAAGGGGGTATACATTGTGTTGCGAGAGCGTACAAACGACTACCTGAGCCGAGTGCCACCATCAATTAGGGGAAGCCTGGGGGGGGGGGGGGGGGTAAATGTTTGAAATATTGACCGGACGGCCGGAAATAGCATTTCTCAGCTTTGTAAGTAGTCGTTATTTGAGCATTACCAGATAAAACGTACCATCATTTTCTCGGCAAAAACCGTGGACCGTAAGATTGTAACCTATAGTGTTTCCCCCAAGTCCCTCCTACTTTTTGTAAAGTTTAGGTGGCCTCCATGCGCAATGGAAGTATCTTTGGTAAATGGTTTGAACTGCGCTCCTAGTTAACAAAATGCTGGAGAGATGAAGTCAATAGATCGGCAAACGCGATGAAATTATGTTTTACATATAACTTGCAGTCAAGGTTTACATATGTTTCAATTTCTCAATTAAACAATCTGCAAATCACAAGTGGAGTCTTGGAGTCTTGATGATTCAACTTTTGTTGATGTTTTTCTCAGCCAGTTCTTTTCAGAAAGCTTAGTAAGGACAACACTGAGGAAAGGTCCGAAGTGAGCGGGATACTAAAAAGAATTGATAGTTTAACAACCATTTCTGATAGAAAATGATTGAAATAGTTCAAGGGAAATAGTTCAGAGGACGCTGCTTTTCCGCCAACCACGTCGTTGCTTCTGAGGGCACTGTCGTGAACAGGAGAGGGATCTAGAGGAGTGAGTGTCTCTGTGACACCTTCAGTTCTTTGAAAAGGGATTTCCATTTAATCAGGGACAAGTCTAAGACTTCTGAAAAAGGAAAAATGAGCCTGAGACTTCTTAAAAAAGTGGAAATTAAGAGGCAGACAGAAGGGATGGGAACACAGGGGCAGGCTTTAGGGCCCCTAGTAGCATTGATTGGACCGAGGGCTGTCTCGTGCCCGTTTAAACTGGGGTGAATCTGCTATCGGGTTATATAGATAAAGCCTTTAATTTGTATTAAATGAATATGTAGCCTTGGCTATGTAATCTTTCAAAAATTGCGCATTTCCAACATATAAAAACAGTTTTCTGCATTTGCTATTGTGCTGTTGGCATTTTCCTGCCAAATCTGAAATTTGCGCTTGCCCATAGACCTTTGGGATGGACTTTGGTACGCGTCATTTATGGTCAATGTCATTTTACTGTGAAAAGGTTCCATTTTTGTCCAGGGAAGTGTTCAGTGATTTCTCCTCTTTGGCCTTAATTGCGTGCATCCAAAAAGCAAAACCTGAATTTCCGTCACTATGTTGGCAGTACGTCAACATTTTTGTTCCATGTTTGGGTGTGTGGATGGTTAGCGTTTTTGTTTTTGTCCGGCCGGCTCGACCTTGTTACTACGTGCCTGTTTGTATGTACGTTTTAAAAAGAACATAGCCAGCCCTAATTTCAGAAAGACAATCATAATGGTATGTGTTAACGATGACTACCATACTTTATTGACTTTCTCGAGCAAGTGCGTGTAACAGAGGATACAATACAATTTTAATATTACACATTTACGATTAAATTCTCTTTTCTGTTGAAAATGTTCCCATGCTCTGAGTTTAATCTTTCACATGCCACTCAAACACAGCACACAATGCCTACAGAAACCCAAGACTTTAAGACAACTGGCATTTACATCACAGCACTTGTCCAGGTAATCCTTCTTGGAGACTCTTGAGGAGACTGAGGCTCTAACCAAAAGCCCAACACTTGCGTTGCCTACCTGCATAAAACGTCCTCTTATTTTAGTATCCTTGTGCCTTTTAATTTTACTGTCACAGATGAAATTCACTGGTTTAAGGGCCTGCTGATCAGCGGATTATCCACACGAGAGGTTGATGGGAAAACTTATGCCAGCCTAGCTGTCACACTTATTACGTTTTGATAGCACTGGTAGTGATTCCTAGAAAAACGACCAAGGCCTAGCTTCACTCTCACCGTCACTAAAACGACAATCCAATCGATGGTGTTGTAAAACACTCTCAGTGATGTGTAATATGAGCTACTATGTGTTTTTTAAACTTGTCAATCAAAGAGATGTGCAAACTGAGAATATACGTAGACGACCAGTAAAATCTTACTCAGCAATGCTTCCAGAGCTGATATGCATATAACGAAAAGATTTCTATAATTATGTTTTGTTCTAGATTTTATTTCCCTGACATACACTTACCCCTAGCCACATCTAATATGCACTATTCTTGCCCACCACAAGCTGTTCCGAGGAGTATTTTCACAGCACCCCCTTCCTGCCCCCCCCCCCACCATTTTGGAATACACACTCATCCCCATTCTCTTCTGCAGCCAAGCTCATGTTTAGATGTACCAAGGGGTAAGTATAGTCCCTAATGAATACACCCACCTAGAAGGTGGGGGAACACAAAGCATGCCTGTGGCTCCTGAAGATATGGCCGAGGGAGCTGCTAATTGGCTTTTTAATGAATAAATAAACACATCTATGAATTATAATTGTTCTTAACCACTACTATTAAAAGCAAATATGCACATACTAGCATAACAATTTGGTACAAATAATTTTAAAAACTTTCTCTTATGTTACACATTTAATTCAAATTTAATTCTTCTTCATTCTTTTATTTTTATATATACATTACACATAAAACATATACCTTCATTACAAGGTAAGACACAAAGGATTTGAGGCACAACTAAACATGCACTGTGCTTGCTTAAACCTGTTCCTATGATTCCAGGTCAGACTTAACCAATGAAGGCCCATAAAACTTGAAAGACTGCCGTTGAAATAATCTTTCTGAAGTATTGCCATTACATTATGATTCGTCAGTCATAATTAAAAAAGTGCATTTCATCACGTCTCGAATCAATATCTTCATCCTTACAAAAGATTTTTGAGAAAGACTTGTTTCAAGGTTGTTCTTTTTTTGCTATTCTTTAAATCTGAACCTGCTTCTTCTATTGAGCTTTTTAATTATTTTTAATTATTTTTTTTACGATCCGAACAGTGACATTATTTCGGCAGCTGGAAACTGCGATCACATTATAAAGTGCTTTTACTTGATGTAAGTCACAATTGGTAAGCCAACTTCATGGCAAGTCACTATCTATTGTTTTAGCCCATCAAAAGAGGTACATTTGTGATGTTAATGAAAGTACTCTAAACCTGTAGACCTGAATCATTTGCAGATAACTATTCGTAACTTTCAAAACGTAATTTGTTACAACACTGTATATATGTAAATATTGTTATTATTGGTCGTTACGATGAAACAAATAAATGAAATGAAATGAAAAAGCTTTAGAAATGTATCAACAAATCAAAATATCATTTTCAAATGAGAACTGCTTAACACCACGGATAAGTCAAAATATACCAAAGTGCATTCACACTTTCTTCTACTATATTCTTATAAACAGTACAGATAATTTTATTCTTTTTTTTTTAAAAGGAGTGAATTACCACTTATGTAGATTTTAAGATTTAAAATTCTGAATATTGTCTTGAAAAAAAATCAAATAATTACTGCTTAAAGCTTCAATCCTGTACATAACATATATAGTGATTTTTCACCAACATCACATTAATGATTGTTTTACACCTCAACAGCAAGGCATCTTCAAAATGATATCTTTTTAAAGATCGGGCGCCTGTCACATTATACAGCAATTTTCAATCCAAAGTCTTGCCCAAATTTTCTGTTGATTAACCATCACAAAATGACCACACAGCATTTCATTTTTGAAGATACAAGCCAGGAACAGTTATTTACACAGGATGGCAAGTAGATCTCTTCAGCCAAAATACTTGCATAAATCAGACTGTATTCCCATCATTAATCCAAATCTGCTGAAGTGTGACCCCAGCTCAAACAGTTTCAGTTCTCCTAACTTCCCCCAACTGTCTGAAATTCATCCTCACCCAGACAGAATCTCAATTTATTGCTTCAGGGTTAGTAAACAAGACCCTGACAAAGAGCTGATCCCAACTGAAAATTTTATGCAGACCCCAACAAAATTGTAGTTTGGGGTGAAAGAAATGGCCCTTTAAGTTCATAAGCTCATTTGCTGTTAATCACACCTTGGCCTGCATGACAATCAGAAAGATGATGTAGCTTAAAAAAATCTCTATTCTTGTCAAAAGTGCGACAAAATCTATGAAAATTTGCACATTCCCTCACAAAGCTCTATGTAACAACAATGACTGTGTCACTTATATACATGAATTGCCTGATTGAAAGAGGGCACTCTCCATTCACAGTTGCATGAGTGATTAGTCTTGCATTACTTTCTGCAGAAGGTATAACACTGTTATCATGAGAACGCTTGGTATGAGACCAGTAGCATCACAGCTCTCTTGTGAGAAGTCGCAGTCCTCATTTGCAACTGAAAGAAAAACCAGAAAATTAGTACTTGAAGAACATGATTAAATTCTACCCTTTGAACCCTGGACATATATACTCTGACCTTGATTTTTGAATCCAGCAGTGCAGTAACGTATCTTTGCGGTTTAAAATCTTTACATTACTGAATAATGCCTTTAGGAAGATTCATCATGCCTACTGCAGTTTCTGCGGTTCCCTATTACGGGTCCCGAACACTGGTTCATTACTTCAGTTAGCTGCTTCAATGAGCATCAGATTTGATTACTCCTCTGGTAAAATTACCAATAACTTTGAGGCTTAAATAACTTACAACAAATCCCCAAATTAAGTGCTGGCAACAAGCGGATCAAATTACTTAGAGAGCATCATCCCCTTTCAGTTTATTCTGAGATGACCTGCTATCAAATGTCAACTGTCAAGGCCATTTTCCAATGCTTAAATGGGCATGTAATTGGCACTGAGAACACTTCTTGACAAGATTGTGCATAGGGTATCTTTTTCCAAAATGAGGTACTGGGCAACCACCTTCTATGGATTGATTTTTATTTTCACATATAATGTGACTAAATTTGGCTAAATTTTGTTCCCAAATGTGAATCTTGAAGAACCATGGAAATCAGTTGATTTGGTGAAGTTAGGCACAAAATAAAATTAAAAAATGAGGGATTACTGGGAAAATCTGTCAAATAATTGATATTTAGGAGGAAAAAAAAACATCAAATAGGTACTTCATGTTCCAGCAGTAAGGTACACCCCTTGTCTTCGGCCTGCAAACACTTGATAGAATACCAAGGTTATGTTATTTCTATCTTTAAATGAATCTGCCAGGTCATGACATCCAGTTTTAAGGGGCAGAATTTTCTAAGGCTGGTGTTTATACTAGGCTGCTACGATTCAATAAAAGGTTTTAGCTATAATTACCCCTCAAGGGGCATTTACTCATTATTCATGTCATGCTTTCTCAAGCAGTCATTGAGTGATAGAGTTTATCTCTAATATCTTTTGTTTCGCTTGCAGTACAACAACCCTGTTACAACTTTAGCTTCTGTTAAAATGTGATCTTTTTTTGCACTGATATGAGGTGACTAGAGCATGCAAACCGGTTCTGTACAACATGTTAAGGAAAAAAAAAAAGCCCCATGAAGCTGGCAAGGTCATTCAAACAATTTTAATTTCAGAGTTATAAACAGCAGGTTATACATATGGTTATATGGTTATACAGGAAGGACATCAAAAATAATAACTCATGGCAGCTACCCTTGAATGTAGTTTGAGAGAAGCTTAAGGAAAAATGTCATTTCCATATGTGACAGGAACTAAATCTACACAGTTTGGTTAAACTTCTATTCAACTTAGACATGTACTTCTCGTGATATTAGCAAATGAAGTGACAAGATTTTTGTCCAGAAGTGAACTTGAGGGATGGGACCTACTCATGGGGAATGAGAAGAGTGTCCATGCCTCTCATGCAATCATGTTCTGAAAAACAAAAGATTGTTAATGTGAGGATGTGATATCACATGTGCTTGCTTCAAGTTCCCTTCTTATTGCAAATGTGGCAATTACCTGATCATATGTTGAAAACCACTCATCAGATTTCAATGCAGATTTCACCAGAATGCCACTCAAACATATCCAAACACATAGTGAACTTTCCTTCTTACTTTTTTACATCCTCCCTCTCTGCCTGATTACATCTTATCGCTTCAGGGAGGAAGTGAAGTTCACTACACAAACAGGGAGGAAATGGAGCTCACTTCATGTGAACCTGATTATATCACATCTGACTGATTGACAGTTGCAGATATATTAAAACTCAAAAAAAGTTACCTAACATTTGGGCATGCTGCTAGAACTGAATGGGATGATTTAGCCAATGTTACCCGAACAAAAATTTTCTCGGGTGAAGCTTGTCTCTATGAATGCGGCAGTGAACCCTGTTTAAACCAACCTTGTTGCTATATTGAGCAAATAGTCTTTGCAGGGGACAAATGCCTTTAACTTTATTGCATTACGGGATATTACCATTTAAGGAGATCCGTCATGGCTACCGCAGTTTTTAGGAAAAAACTGCGGTTCCCAATTATAGTACCCAACCACTGGTTCATTACTCCTATTAGCTGCTTCAATGAGCAGCAGATTTGATTATCATTCTGGTACAATAGAAGCCAAACAACTTTGGGGTTCAAATAACAACTTCCAACAAATCCTGAAATAAGTGCTGGCAAAAAGGGAATCAAATTAATAAAAGTGCACTAAAGGGCTACATCTCCTTTCAGCTTATTCTGAGATAAAGTGCTATCAAATGTCAACCTTCATGGTCATTTTCAAATGCTTAAATGGGCATATAACTAGTACTGAGATCAGTTCCTGACGACATTGTTCTAAGGGTATTTTTTCTGACATGGATCTCAAAATACCTGAACAGGAATTTCTCTGATAGATTTTGGATTATTAGTTACCAGCTTGAGATGGCTAAAACTTGCTATTCCCTTCTAGCATCATGGTTAGCTCACGAGCCAATCAAACATTTGTTAGTTGCTTTTCATGCAATGATGTGAACACAATGAAAGCATAGATCATTTGAGGGCATAGATCATGCACCAAACTCAGATACCAGTTACACCCCACACTGCATTTGATCTACTGTGGCATCTATGGAGCTTTCTCAAGAAGCAATGTCATGTCATGCTTGATTTGACCTTAATCCCTCATGTATGTTACCAATCAGATTAGCGCTTGTGTTTAGTGACTTTAGTCAGCCATTAGTGGGGTCCATCTGCTTTAAATTGTATGCATTTATAGTCTTCATGAATTTCAAACCCTCATGTCCAGTGAAATTGAGGGAATCAAGATACAATTCAGTATAGATGAATCTGATTAACACTTCTTTATTTATTGTTTACACGAATTTCAAACCCTCATATTTAGTGAAATTTGGCAAAATTATGATAAATATTAGTGTACAACCATCCATGATACAGGTTATCTAGGAAACTAATGGTGATAGACTCCAGCTATGGCAGACTAAAATCAGACCATCACTTGCTGTCTGAATTTGTTATTCATCTATATGTTACCTGTTGGTGTTGGTGTTGGTGTCACATTTTCCTGTCCACTATTCTCATCTAATCCTCCGTCACATGATCTAAAGCACACTCTTGATGAGCTTGCAATAGGGGTACTCTGGTGATATGAAACAGCGCCCTCATTATGCGGACCTCCTTCCACAGGTTGTAGGATGAAGACACAGTTATTATCACTAAACAAAATATCCTGCAAGGAGATTAACAATATAATTGTTGCAAAAAGTTACACAAAATAACCTGCAAATAACGCTTCAATGATCTTCTTTGTCCCAACATAGAAATGCTCATTATCACACAGTTGGAAGGCAAAATTTCCTTACTTTTCCCATTCTAAGAAAATTCTGCTGCAGTTAAGTGCAAAATTTTGGGCAATGCAGTATGGGTGTATAACAAACATTTCATGCAGGCAAATATATCATTCACATGAACAAACAGGCAAATTAAGAAGCCTTGACTCAAGCCTTGATTCTCCAGGTGTGCTACACATCTGAGAATTTATCCTTTACTTTAGATGCCCATTCAAACATTTGACAATAGCACTAAAGGTTGACACTTCAGTTTCTATTGAACAAGAATGGTATCAAAGCTGTTGTTCATTGAAGCAGCTAATTGGTGTAATGAACCAGTGGTCAGGTACTGTAATTGGGAACCGCAGTTTTCTCCAAAAAACTGGGGTAGTCATGATGGATATCTTAGGTTAATATTTTGCCATGAAATTAAAGCCCCATCATTACAATTTTGTAGCTATTAAAGGAATACCACCCCTGTTTTTTGCCAAAGAAGGGTTAGCTTGAATATGTACCAGTAAATATCAGCTCAATCGAATGCTCTGTGACACACATATAACAATACAGGATATATTACAAGAACTTAACCCTTAACCGTTGTTTGGGTCCTTTTAGACCCATACGGAGAGCGCGGCTGTCACCCATCTTTACTGTTTCACGCAGAGCTCGAAACTGCGAGTAGCTTCCCGAAAATTCGGCCACAACAACGAGAGGTCACAGGGTCAATAGCCTGCTATGTCTGCTTTTCCGCCCACTTCCGAGGCACGCAAATATGCCCTGATTGGAGCACAAAGGTAAAGGGTTAAGATGTTAGACAGGAAGTAAAATTGGTCACAGTATTATTAAAAACTGATTATGACTGATGGTTAACAGATTAATTCAAGGGGGCAGTAAATCCTGCTGCCATCAGTCCTTTTGATAGTTTTAACACTATCATTAAATGGGAATATTGTCTTGAAAAATACTCAGACATAGGAAATACCGTCTTGAAAATCTTTTCATGGACTGTTTCTTTTGAAACCAAAACACAAATAACAGATAAACAAGAACAGGCTCATTATTGAAAAATAAGCCTTGTCCCCACACAACATTTGTGTTGTTACAGGTAGTTTGGTCATTTTACACTCATTATGCAATACAATTAAACTGATCTCGCTACCATTGTGAATACCATCCCTTATTCAGTACCATGTTGCAGACACACTTGACCTTGCTAGCTACATCTAAATTGAACTCCAGTCCATGAGGATTAGGGTTCATTCCAAGATGGCAGAATAGGGGTGGCAGTGTCAGAGTAATGCAATTAAAATGTGGCAAGTATATTTGCTCATGAATATGCTTTATACCAGGTAGGCAGGGAGAATATTATTACAATGCGCACAGTGAGGTGTAGTTTCATTCACTGGTTCACCTTATTGTTACACCGCAAGGTATTGCAATATAAGCAATGAGGGGCTTTTCAACTTGATCAATATCATCACTTAACTGTTATTTGTTTCAAGGGCCAAACCTCTCACCCCAAACTACAATTTTGGTACCTGGGTACCGAAATTCTCCATTGGCTCAGCTCTTTGACTGACAGCTAATTCAAACAATGCAGAGTGCCAAAGGTTATATTACACAGCATGAACAGTACTGAGAGTGTTTTGATAAGATTAATTGAGTGTTTCTATACTCACCCTGAAGGAATAAACTGAGATTGTGTCTGGATGAGGATGAATTTCAGACAACTGTGGGAGGGGCTTCAGTAAGAAGGTTAGGAGAATTGGTACTGTTTGGGGTGAGAGAACTGGGCCTTTAACTCTGCCATAGAGTGGCAGCACGAGGTTTGTTCATTTTTTGTTTGCTACAAGAACAGAAGTAAAATCAATGCTACTGTTCTACTGTAGGTTAGATTCAATAAAAAGTCTGACAAATGCAGTATTTCCCTTACATTTTTTGACCATTGACCATTTTCCAAATAAAGAAGCACTTACAAAGACTTGTGGGATAGGGTTTCAGTGTACATCATGACTTTGACAAAAATGATGTGTCCCAAGAATCTATCCCACAATCCTCTCTAATCACTATTTGGTTAACCCTTTGTCGTCCGGCTCCAATCGGGGCATATTTGCGCGCCTCAGGAGTGGGCGAAAAGTGGATGTAGCACACCCTGCAGCAGCTTCCGTAAGCTACTGACCCGGTAAACCCTAAACTATTGTGTCTCTCGTTGTTGTGGCCGAATTTTGGGGTAGCTACTCGCAGTGTCAAACTCCGTGTGATACAGTAAAGATGGGTGACAGCTGCACTCTCCGCCTGGGGCCAATGGACCCGTAAGACCGGTAAAGGGTTAAAGGTTAACAGGTTACATTGGTCGGCTTGAATAATGGTACATCCATGTCACAACAAACCCATTTTGGTCATATGCTACATCCCTTCCTGATGTACATTCCATTTTTGCTGCTTGTACCCATTCTCCTTCTCTGCGTGATTACACACTCTACATAGACACCTGAAACAGTCAGCTTTCATATTTGAGTAATTACTTCACACTACAACAAACATACCAGTGCCATAAAACAATATATAACATTAGCAGCAGGCTAGTCAAACAAATATTGATTTTTATGCAATGTGCACGTAATGATAGCAAAGAAGTCTGATAACACATTCACAGCACATCACCTTTGATATGATATGAGGTGTCTTTGTAAAAGTTTTAAGAAGGAACATCACAGCATGTTCAGCTCTCTCCTTCATGTTATCTCAAACAAGCTACCAAAATAGCACTATTGACGACAAACTTTCTTCTCAACGAGTTGCCCTGCAAGTCATTGGTTTTCAGAATCATATAAGAACCCATTTGTGGGTTTCCTTATTTTCACCATGGTTACCAATTTGGCACCTTATTGGGTTCTCTTAAAAATCTATAGGTGGTAACTGATTGGCAACATGGCTTCATCAGCACTGAACCACCACGCCATGGGGAAAGATCACGGACTTCCTATACATGGACAGAGCATACTGCACGGTAGATTGTCGCTACCGTACGTGTGAGAAAAAGCTCACCAAAATGGCCGTCTGCTATGGTTTTGTGTGAAAGTGTGGACTTGCTCAAGTATATTCCCATCACGGTAGATCGTCGCCACCGTACATGTGAGAAAAAGCTCACCAAAGATGGCCGTCTGCTATGGTTTTGTGTGAAAGTGTGGAGTTGCTCAAGTATATTCCCATATTTTGCAAGAAAGTTGAAATATTTTTGAAATATGTCACGGTAAGGTCAAAATCACTTCATGTACTGCAGGAATATGATATTGTTTCCCATATTTAAGTTTTGCTTAAAATATTACAGAGTCGGTGGCCATCTTGGTGCACCTTTTTTGTCCCAGTCGGTGACGACCATCTAGGGATAGGATGTATACGTGACATGCTCTCTCCATGTATATAAGTCCATGGGAAAGATTACTCCCATTAAATCCAACAGTCCAGAACTGCTTGATAATGATCACATCAGTCTATTGTCTAAGACATGCTGTTTTGATTGCGGTAAAAAAGTTGATTTTCTAACCTCAGTAATCTATTGTTCAACTGAGGTATATCAAGTTTCCAAACCTACTGCTGGAGGTCTATTATTACCACTTCACCGAGCTCCTAGTCCACTTAGGTTGCAAAAAATTTCACAGTTCTTTGGGCAGGATTGTAATTAAAACCCCCTCTATGTGCTCTGCATACTGTGGCTAGGGTTTCTTGACTTGGATTAAATGTCTTTGCATGGAGTATTAATGTCTGTCAATCATCAAATTGTGTAATTGGGCAAGGAAGGAAATCAATTGCAATTTTTTACCGCAACCATTACATCATGATTATATATGCACTTATGATTGATAAGCTAAATCAAAAAACCAACCAGGAACACAAGGCAGGTTTTTTAGAGTTTTCAGGAGTTGCAAATTAACCAAAGGAGTAAATTTCGTAACTCATCTAATGATTAACAAGGCTAAATTTCCGTTGCAGTATACTTTGCCCTTGTCGCATCTAAATTGCAAAATTATGCCTGGAAACCCTGGAGGGCAGGCCTGGACAGCCTTGCGGCCAATCAGGAAAGGTTAGTCCAGGTCGTTGAGGAGGACTGGGGATCTCTCTTCCACCCCTGGAAAGGCTGTCCAGGCCTGAAAAGCTGTCTAGGCTGGAACGGCTGTCCCGGCCAGAAGGGCTGCCCAGGCCTGGAAAGCTGTTCAGGCCTGCTTGGGGCCATGCATGGCTTCGAGGCATCATTTGGCCACTTCAATGTAGCAAGGGGTAAGTACCACCTAGGAAGGTGGGCAGAAGCTATTCCATACCTGTGCAGTATCTTGTGTGTTTCGTTTCCTCTTGAAACTGAATTCCAAGACTCCATTTTCATAAGTAACAGATGTATCAGTGATATCCTGACTGTCATCTTCAACAACAAGGCTGGTTGATTTACCACCAAGAAAGTAGTCCTTTACAGTACCAGAACTTGTAGCATCATCATACCAAGCCAGAACAGCATCAGAACCATCCTACGATAAAAACACAGAAAAATGTATCAATCATAAAAAATAACATCAAATGAAAAGTTTATGAGTATTGCAATGTTTTCTAATTTAGAGTTTGAGTAGGTGCATAATCCAAGAAGTTTCAACAAAGGGGGTGCAAGGGGACTATGGGTAAGGGGTACAGTGTCTCCTGTTTTCCCCTCCTTTAGATTAAAGACTTGTAGTCATTAAAAATATGGTAGGTAAAATATGGGCAAATTTCTCAACACTTGACCAGCCTTTAGACATTAGATACAGATATCATATTTAAGCTCTTTTTGTCCCCTTAACATTGTTACATTAGCTCTGGTGCCTCCTGTGCAAAAAAAACCCTGAGTCTTCTGCAAATAGTACACCACACTCATGACACAGCATTTCTTCTGTTATGTACAAGTTCAACCTGAGACAACTGTACATACTTGGTTACATAACAGGCAAACAAAAAGACAGCTGAAGAGCCTGCATGATGAAACTTTCCTTCTTAACTTTTTGTTACATCCTCCTTATCTGCCTGAGAACCTGTTATTATTGCTCACTTCATACACACTTGATATAGTAAGGTTTTTCATCTGATTAACTGATAAGTTACAGAGCATTTTGGGGTTAGTTAACAGGCAAGTCAAACCACGTGTTCTTTGCTTTTCATGCAATGTGAAGATAATGAAAGCATCATGTTGCAAGAGGATCCATTAGCCAAATACAGCGCCTCTGCAGCTCACCCCATCTGCTCCTTAATCTTATTGAATAAATGACCTCCAAATTAGTCCCCATTGACAACAAATTCCTTATCACCAAGTTGCCAGAGCAACATCCTGCTAACTATCAATTGAGTATATTGTGTGAGGGATTAGATATGCACCACTGCACAAGCTTACAGAATAAACATTCCAAATAAACTAAGTAAAAAACCCACCGAGACAGCCACTTGACGGGATTTTGAGTTTCCAGAAGGTGCTACATTTCAGAAAGGGGCATTCTAGCAACATAGAAGCTTAACTCAGATACCAGTTACACCCCACACCTATGTTGCATTTTAAAGAAAAAACATCACGACATGTGACTGTGATGTGAGAGGAAGTGAACTGTTAAGCAAACTAACCAAGTGGAAATCCCATCCTGGCAGGAAAATGGCTGGTGTTTGAAAGCTACTATCTTTACCTACTAAAATTAATGTGTAAAATCTAGTAGGTATGACCAGGGGAAAATGAGACATCAAAATACTAGTAGGTGCAACCAACTGAATTCCTTTTGAGAGCATGCAAATGAGCTTAAGGAATAAACTGCATTTGGCTAACCATTGTTGGTGAATAAACCGTTGAGACTCCAAATTTGGCAAAATAATGGACAAGGTAGTTATTTTGCCAAATTTGGAGTCAAAGTAATTTATGAGGGGAACTTTTAATTATTCAATTGTTGAAAAACTGGAGGCTCTCAACTCCCAAAGTGGAGAATGCAATTACTTCAAAGAGTGTTACTAAGTCAACCACTCTATGATGCATGTGTTATGGTCATGTTTACGTTAACATATGCAGACGACATGTTCGAGTTGTAATTCAGCAGCAAAACTGATCAAGATTGAAGATAAAACACTCAAGGTATAATAATACGTTAACATTTCATGATGACAATGTTGATGGCATCAGCAGGGATTTGTGAAAGAAAGAGATGTGCTCTGACAGTCTTTGTTCATGAAATGACTTTGTAAGATTTGCTTTACAACCGAGGCCAAGGCCTATTTAACATTAAAGGACTGTTTCTCATATTTGTACTCCCTGTTGTTTAGGATAGCATTGCAACATCATAGACCTATGATTTCTGGACAGTGTTTGTTAACACTAAAGTTAGGCTGTTTGTAGTGGAATTTAAAGCATTGCACGTAACACTAACGCTACAGTTTAGCGCTGGCAAGAAGAGCACTCAGGCAAAGTTTCTGAGACTGAGAGCTTTCACTTTTGACCAATGCTGAAGCATATTAGGCTAGGCTACATAGGACTAGGACCATACATCAGTACACTGCTCAGTCTTAGTTTCATTCCTATGTGTGAGCAGTGTTGCTTACTGTTGTTTCATTGGCATACTGCCTTTATCTCATGGTTTGGTGGCCAGATTTATGAAAGGCTCTGCTTAAGAATTTCACCGGTGGTTACTCTTTAATCATATGTACTTCACACATTTTTTTCTCTGACAACCCCATTCACGATGGCTCTGACATTCCCATTAGATGGCTCAGAATTTAGGTCAAAGAAGGAAAGCTGAATATTCATCTTGGATTGAAGTGAGCATAGCTACAGTGTGTATACTATAATGTGCAGCATTGCTCAGTATATTTGCCTTGGTAATTTTTGACTAAATCTGTGCCAGTCTGGCCTGTTGCATAGCAATGGGAGACAGCATCATTGCCCTTCAGGTATGCTGGTGTTGCCTATGATTTTTGCATATTAATGAGTTACTGTCACTTATTCCCCCCCAAAATTGGATGGTCATGTGGACTGTGTGAGCCAATCAGAATCCAGAAAATGAAATAACAGTCAGTAAGGGGTTGTAGAATATTGAATGAAATGCATTTGGCAAGAACCCTGCTCTATGATCTGTGGTCCTGACACTGCAGTTTTGGAAGTTCATCTAAATGACTGGAATATCTCGAAAACTTCTGCAGGAAAAAATCAACCTACCATTCCTCCCTCCTGAGAAAATCCGATGCCTGTCCATTGGACGGCTGCTATCTTTGCTCTGATGGTGAACTCGACTTCATCTTCGTCGGTGTCGTACTGCCATTCAGCTGCGTATGTACAAGCTGCTCCAGAACATCCTGACGGCAGGGCCAGCTGTCCACCACACTGGGAGCCACTAGTCGATGGATTGGGATCAGCTGGAAGATAAATACACATTATCATATCACATGACCATACCATATTGTTTTATATTTCTTAACTTTTACTGTTTTTTTCTGATTTTCGATGCCAATTTTAAAATTTGCATCGATTGAATAAACAATTTAATTAAACTGATATCAAGAATAATAATTGATTAGGAAACAAATGTACCTGTAAGTTGTGCATGCATGCGGACAAATATATCAGCCTAGCCAGTTAAATGTTCATTCCCCTGCTCTGCATTGTCTTCAGTAAAAGTCAACTAAGTTCACAACTCCAACAAAGACTGATGATACTTTTCACACATTTCCCAATGGCCTGTTGAGGTATTTACTGATTACAATTCTGACCCCCCAGCTTTCTTGTCCTTTGTATCTTTTATCTATTTTTTCTTCCAAAATACTGGTTAAATTTTTCAATGTGCCACTCAATTTTTGTCTGTCCAGGGTTGTAAGATTTACTGGATAAATGTTCACCTCAGCTGTTATATATGTTACATATATTGTACTTTCGAAGGGAATTTATTTCCGCTCATTGGAAATCATGAAACTGTTAAATTATTTTAAAACCCTGGATGTCTTCAAGCATGTTATCAAGGGAGCCACCATCCCTCCCCTAATCAAAACGTGTAGATTTACAATTCCTTTTATAATTTTTAAATTATCTTGTCCTCTTACAAAAGTTTGCACTCCTTTTCTCCAGAAGCCATCTTGTAATTTTCAATGCCTTATCTGATTACATCATCTGTACCCTCAGGTAATCTATGCTTTAATTTTGGTCACAAATGCATGAAGAGCAATTAACACATACTTGAGGGGCCAGCTGTTAGCTAACCTCAAATGTAAGAGCACTTTTTTGTGTATTTTTGTATATCTGGCAATGTCAATCAATAAATCAGATGTGAAACGTCATTATATCAAGTGTATGTGTGTGTAGTGAGCTTCATTTCCTCCCCGAGGCAAAAAGATGTAATCAGGCAGAGAACGACCATGTTTCAAAAAGAAAGAAGGAAAGTTTCATCATGAACAACATCATTAAAGAAGTTGAAAGCTCAAACTTGTTCTATGTTCTAATTTAAGTTGGTCAGGAACTGTTATCACTACCAATTACACACCCGTTCGAGCATTTGGAAATAACCCTGAAGGCTGAAATTTGAGAGCAGATTAAACTGAAAGTGATTCAACCTTCCAATATACCATGAGTGGTTCTGTGTCATAATTTGTTTTTAGTTTTTATTTAAAGTTGATGCGCTTCTATTGTACCATGATGGTAATTGAAGTTGCTGCTCATTGAAACAGCTAATTGGGAGTAATGAACCAGTGGTTTGCAGGGATGAGCTTTTTCCGTGAATTCGCGGATTTCCGTGATTTTTTTCCTGCCTCCGTGATTTACCTTTCCCAATTTCCGTGGTTTTCTGACAGCATTATTTTTTAGTGGGTTGTCGCGCTTGCACCGTAACTCGCCGGACTATTACTGGCGTTACTGCCGCAAGCTCCAACATTGCTTATCCATTAATGAATTCCGCTGCCTGCAGGGAGTTGTAATACTCCCGAGTCAAAGTGAATCACGTTTATCATGCACCATGCCCACGTACGTAAGTTCAGTACGTAAATCTGTGCATGTGTAAGTTGTCACAATCGTCAGCAGTTGACTGTATCAATATCATGCATGATGCAGTAACCTGTGCTGTGATCGATCGGAAAACGAGTCGGCCGCCCATAAAGTTGACGTAACAGTTTTTAAAATAAATGGAATTGGTGTTGGATAGAGAAAGAACTTCGTCAGATATCGAAAAGTGATAGTCTGAAGGGAACTGGAAATGTGGTGCAATTGTGAGCCATTTCGGCAATTTCATTCGCAAGATGAGCAACTTTGAAACAGCATAGGCCTAGCCTAGGTCTACTTGGTACATACTACATGTGACTTTAGTTAACGTTAGGCCTAATGAAATGCAATATCGTAACGTTAGTTGTTACAACTTAACGTTACAGCTATCCCAAGGTTTTCTAATCGGGATTTATGGACATCTTCACCACTGAGACAAGTTTTACAGTGATTGAAGAACTGTTCAACTTGACATGCTTCAGTGTAGGCTGGGCCTACTTAGGGCCTAGCCTAACGTTAGGCATAGCTTAGGCTAGGCCTAGCCTATTTTGACTGAAAACTTTTCTTGGAGTGTTTTATTTTACCAATGTACTGATTAAAATAGGCCTCCAAATGATGTCTTGAATACTCTATTTTCTCTGAGCTTCTGGGGGCTTTGCCCCTGGACCCCACCAGGGGCCCTAAGGAGGGCCCCTGGACCCCACCCGTTAAAGTGTTGCGCTTCGCGCTCTGACTGACGCCTTGGGCGTCAGTCATGTATGCCCAGCAAAGTTCAGTGATTTTTTTTTTAGACCAGGCTCATCCCTGGGTTTGGTACTCTAACTGGGAAATAAAGTTTCCCTGGGGGAAACTGTTCTTGCCATGACAGATATCTGTAAAAGCAAATATGTTTTCATGTATAGACTCTCATAACTCACCATAGAAGTCCAACCCTCTGACAATACCTCGTTGCATACCGCTGGTTCCATGGTACTTCACATCGTCCTTCTGATAAAACAGGTAATCCTCGATAGTTTTAGCCTCACAATTCTCTAAACCACTTCGTGGCCTATGTATCTCTTGACCCCTCTCTTGACCCCTAGCCCAGATGATGTCCATACCTTGCTGAAAGGCAATAGCATGATCAGCCCTGTCAGTTGCTGTTGAAAGGGAAATGTAAATACATGATTACTATAGACACACAGCAAAGTAATTGTACAAATACAAACCAGTAAATAAATTATGGAAACACACATTTTCCATTAGATAAACAATTCCCAACTTATTGAACTGTACGAAATATACATTCCTTAACTTTAATTGATCAAATGTAATTACTGTAGGTTAGCGGAAGAATACTCATGACGAAATCTAGCCCGATGCTCTCCATATAGCAACAGTGTAAATAATGCTCTCACATCCCACTGACCTGTGACCACTCTGCTTATTGACTGACTATAAACTGAGATAACAGAACAAAGATCGCTATAACCATAGGCAATATCTTCATACAGTAGAGTCTTCTGGCACCCTATCTGCAATTACCCGGAAAAAGGCCTTGAAGTCCAGGTTTTTAGAGTATCGGGCAAGTTAGCCTAATGCAGTTACTTGTCAGCAAGCAACAGATCAGATGTTTTTTGTTGATATGTTGAAAGATAACATTAGCCGGTGTTTAATAGCATGAACGGACAGGTTGCATACATGCACCCATGTTAGCTATAAAACAAATCGGGTAGTTCACTATGGATCTTTTAAGGGAATATCTATGTCATGTGTCACGTGTGATGTCCTCTCATCAAAAGCCTCCCCCCCCCCCAAAAAAAAAAGATATTTTCATAAAAAGCTTTTGTTTAACCAGCTGCACTAAAACTTGACAGAGTCACAAGAGACATGATCTGTACCTTCAAATGATCTGTGCTTTCATTGTGTTCACACTTCATGAAAAGCAATTGCCTTATGCTTGACTGATCTGTTAGCTTACCCAAAATGTTATGTAACTTTTTGTGTTTTTGTATATTTGTCACTATGTCAATTAGTTAACAAGATGTAAAACTTGACTTTTATCAAATGTATATGTAGTAAGCTTGAGACAACATTACGTCTTAAGCCCGATGTGGAATTCTCTAGCAAATACCGCTGACCGATGGTCTTTTGAAGTAAACAATTCTGAGTCAGATACCACAGTACTAGATAATGGCACTTTGATCCCGCCTGCCTGGTCACACCAGCTCATCTCCATTTTCAAAACTTTTGAAGTGTGAATAAACTTTTACACTGTCTAGTGTCCACGGGGGAAGTTCTCTTATCAGAGGTTGTTCTCACCAAGACAATGGACTGTTCTGTGACAAACTGAGGCAGCAAGCTTGGCTGCTTTCTCATTGTGAGGTGTGTAGGCTAATTAAATAGGATCAATTAACTGATAGCGCATGCTTGATAAGATGACTTAGTGAAGTTTAGCAGAAAGTGCAAACCCAGTGCCCTTCCAAGAGATTACATCATGGTAAAATGAAATCAGGCAGAGAAGGAGGATGTTACAAAAAGTAAAAAGGAAAGTTTTATCATGCTGACTCACTCTCAAGTTTTCTCCTGAAAACCACGGTGGTTTTTCCATTTTCTTCTTTGGCTCCAGCAGCCACCAAGTCATCCTTCCCTCCGTAGAAATCATCACGTCTTGGTGTTGAGCGATCTCGAGTGTAGAAGTCCCCAACATTACCCAGAAGACCTTTAGCTTTTCCAATAACAATGTCCATACAGTCCATTGCATGGAGATTTCTCCCTGAAAGAAGGATCAGTCATGAGCCTTATTCCTTTGAACAGATGTCACTGTTTACTATACCGAAATAGTGCCCTCTGTATGGCGCTCCTAAGACTCACAACTTTTGAAATTATGGTTGTGGTATATAGACAACTGACACAGTCCACTTGTAAAGCTATATTTGTGTACAATTGATGCACACCTTTATATTACTTCATTATCATAGGAGAAGGGGGAAATTTTCTCTGAGGGGGCAAGAGCATTTTTTGTCTGAATAATGTCATCATTTATCATGATTTGCCCATGTTTTGCCGAATAGATCAACTGCTTTTGCCCGAATTGGGAGGGCAAGTGCCCCCTGCACCCCTGCCTCGTACGCCTATGTTCATAATGACAATTGGATCTAAAAGTGTGCACTGATATGAACCCAAAACTGTAGAAACCATTTTTTCATTTAAAAGAAGGAAATACCTCTACAACAAGCTCCTAGAAAGATATTTAAGCATTTCTTTTCTGGGAAGTCAGGGCAATATCAAGTAAATTAATTGCAAGAGTAATACTACAATGTGTACACTATCAGTCTATGGTTATGGTAAAGGATAAATTAGGAAATAATTTGCCTTTTTTTTTTTTGAAGCCAATTTGCCAGTTTCATACACACTTATAACAACAACGGCAGGGGAGAATAATGACAAAGGAATATCCCCACACAAAAGGATTCAATGCCATGGCAACGCACACGTCACAACAACACACACGTCACATGACCTTCAAAAGTATTAGTAATAACATTTATTTTATCAACTTGGCAGTGCCTACAACTTATAGAAACCTTGAAGCTAACTAAAAGACAGTTTTCATGTCCTTGGTCTACTCATAGAAACGAGCAATCACTGTTTTCAGGAAATAAGAGATCAGCTACAAGTTGTACCACACAACCAAACCACCAATAGAATATTTGATAAACAGCTTTTATGGCAAATGTTACAGTTCTTTCACCATCCTTACACTTAACAAATCTCACCTCTCATAACCAATATGTAACTTGACATGTAACACTGAATATCACTCTTCTTATATGCAGATATGCATCATGCATACAAAACACATTTATGGCCTGGGATGACAACATTTTATACTTTGTGACTTAAAGGTCAGATGCCATGGAAATGACAAATTTGGGAATTTGAAGCAAAATGCATTGAAAACCTAGAAAACAGCCACAATCCCTGTCAAAATCCACTGAAAATTCCCTTTACCTTTCCTTTCCTTTCCATTCATTCACAAAATTGTATTGTATAATGAGTAATTAATAGATAACATACAGGGTTAACAAAAGAAATGTCTACACTGTACAACTAAACCACATCATTATTTGTGTATAGGCAGAGCTGCCAACCTTATCAAACCAAAAAAAGGAACTCCAATGGCAAAAAACAGAATTTCCAGCAAAAAAAAATCTTACAAAACAAAATTTACAACCATGTACAATAACTGCACAGCATACTATTTTTTGACAAGTAGTGCAATCTGTGCCAAGGTCACAATAATGGGGTCTGGGGAAACTGAGTTCACTCCACTTGTACAGGAATGCAAGTACTGTGGGCGGCATCTGGCATCTGTAGTGAATAGTACATGTATCATATTGCAGGACATGTATGGCTTATTATGCAGAATTTAGAAGAGCAAACTGTAAACTTATCAACGCATATCACTTTGTATGGTAAATGAGCCTATAATTCAGAATTTTGACGAAAAAACCAAACAAGCAGAATGCCATACTTTTCTCAAAAAAAAAAATTATTCTGGCTGTATAGGCAACAAGTTGCTCCAGAAACATATCTTGGGAACGGTAAAGGATATGTACATATTTTTCTAACAGATTCTTCTTTGGAAAATCTCTCTCTGTCAAGCAAAGACAGGGTTAGTGGGGAGGTCTGCACCAAGTTTGAACACTACTATTTGGTTTTATAACAAAACTGATGCCACAAATTGCATCTAATAGTGTTGATATTCTTAACTCATGATACCGATTTCTGTGTAATCTGTCATCCCCATACTAAAATTTCGTGACACCCTCAATGCATCCCTACTTCATAACATGAAATAGCCCTTACTCAAATCGCCTACCCCTCAACAGTCTAAAACCAGACCTTTGGGCAGTAAGTTGGGTTTTTTCTTGATATTATAAGCATCAACAGTTTATAGCCGTGTACCTCAAGACATATTGGGTTTTATCAGAGTTCTATTAACTTTAGGGATGCAGCTGTAAACTGTAGGTGAGAACATCAACAAAAACCTGACTTACCCAACCAAGGTTGTTTTTGAACTGTTAATTGGGAGTGGATTAGAGAAAGGGTTTTTTCGCATAATGTTTAAAGCCCTATATGTAAAGGAGAAGGGAGAAGTGGAAGAGGGAAAGCAAGATAGATTACAGGAGAGTAGACTCACCGGCTCCACTCTCAGGTTCACCTTCTGGCTCTCCAGTAGCCTCAGGCTCTCCCTCTGGCTCACTTTCAGGTTCTGCTGATGCTTCAGGTTCACCTTCTGGCTCAGCAGAAGCTTCTGGCTCACTTTCTGGTTCTGCTGTTGCTTCAGGCTCACCTTCTGGCTCAGCTGTGGCTTCAGGTTCACCTTCTGGCTCAGCAGAAGCTTCTGGCTCACTTTCTGGTTCAGCAGTTGCTTCTGGTTCAGCTTTGAAAAGAAAAATATGACTCGTTGAGAAAAATTTTCATTTCCACATAAATGTAGTGTGAAATAGAGGACCCATAGGCATATCTAATCTGATTGACCTTGTGTAACTGACCAATAATTACCTGCGAAAGACATACAGCTAAGGTCCAATTTACTTAATTGTCCTCAGATCTTTCAATGGCAGACTTTCATGAGTAACCAGTACCAAATGAGAGTTTAAAGAAGCAGGCTAGGTGCACAATGCATGTTGATCTATAGGCCTCAAATTGTCACCATCACAATGGGAGTATGACTTGCACTGAAATCTGATGTGTGGTTCTCAAGATATGAGCATGTAAAGTTTTCACATTTTCAACAAAAGGGGAACTTGAAGCAAGCACATATGACGTCATATCCCCACATAAGTGTACAGTCTTTTGTTTTTCTTGAAACTTGAGTCGATTTTCTCCTCAACAATCTCATATTATTAAAGTGTGATTGCATAAGAGGCATAAGAACTTTACAAACTTTGCATCCCCCACATGGAGGTCACACTCCTATTAACTTCAAGGTCAACACAACAGTCTGATAAAACAAAATGAAACAAAGCATTCCTTGTCAATGTTAGGAAGTGATATAAGCTCTGCTGTCCTCAAACTCAACACAGATCTACTGAATTCATTTACTGATATCTCAAGAAATACATGTCTGATTTGAATGGAACTTTCACCACACTGTGTAGATTTGGTTCCTCTTTCACATATGCAAATTAAATTTTTGCTCCAACTTCCCCTTTGATGTTATGAAGAACAAGGCATCACATTGTCATCTAAAATTTTCCATAATAAATCAGTTCAAGCGCTCAGACATTTTGTCACCAGTTTATCTGAACAGAAATGTCTCGCACGCAAGCACAGATATACATGAACTTTGAACTGGTCTCTTGTCCTATGTTTAAATGGGTATAGAATACACACCTTCAGGTTCCGCACCTCCTTCGGGTTCTGCCTCTGGCTCTGCCTGAGGTGATCCTCCAGGACTGCTCCAAGAGTTAGCATTACACGTCCAATTGCTATCATATTCCTCTGTTTCAATCTGAATTCCATCATGGAGAGCAGCCTGACGTCTTCGTCTTCTCTGCAAAGCAGAGGGAAAGTAAACTCGAGCTGGTTAATTGTTCTGGCTGTGGGGTGCTTCAGTCTTGTACACATGCAATACATTTGCCATGATGCCATGTGTGCGAAGTAGAAGGTAAGCAACAATACCTATACACTGCCCCTCTTTACCTCCTATTCACATTATGTAACCCCACTTACCTGCCATAATTCTTTAGAAAGTAATTATCAGGATGATAGGATGGGCAAAGGGAGAGACCAAAGGGAGCCCCCTCATTCTTTACTTGCCACAAAAATATTTCTGATGCACCTTTTCTTTGGCCTTCCAAAAGTTTGGATTATTTTACATTTTCTTTGGAATTTATTGAGATTATTTAATACTTGGATTATTCCCTAACCATCTGTGTTGGCTTCCCAGAAATCTTAAGACAAGGATAAGGTCAAGACGAGATGTGCAAATGCGATGATTATTTTCTTCCTTTTCCACCACTGGCTAGGTAGGTTGCTTGTAATGTGCCAAGGCCCTTAGGTTGCATCTCCCACAGATGGTCTTTTTTCTTTGCTACTGTATAAGCTTTTTGTGTTTGTCTGTAGTCTGCTTGTTGTTGTTTTTTTTTTTTCTTCTTAGGGAGTGCACGTACTCAAGTCCCCCCCCCCCACCACCGGGGTTTTGTGTACTTCCTTTCCCTTTAATATGTCCTTTTATTCTTTTGTTTTATTTACACTATATTTGTATGTATATATGTTAAAGCGATAAAACAATAAACAAAACGAAAAGAAACGAAACAGTGAATTAGTGGAGGGCCAAGGGGACAGTTGAAATAGCATTTTTACGAAGTCAATGAGCAAGGAAGGCCATAGCAAACTAAGAAAGCAGTCATTGTACAGTGCAGAAGTTATACCCACTTGTCTGTATATGACGTGTTTTTTACTGGCACAGTGTTTCACACACAGTTTCAGTTTATATTTATAGCTACAGGAAAAATTTAAGCTAAAGGTTCTCTGAAGGCAAGGTGTCAGTAGGGGAATTTGACAGTTGAAACAAGTATTAAAGACATACTTAGCTAGGCATTTTTGCCAGTATTGCACATTGTGCATTTTGCACACAATTTTGACTGCTCTCTGCAGGCCAGATTCTTGACACTGACGGGCTGGACTTGGCCTGCAGGCGTAGGTTGCCGAACCCTGCTCTACAGGTTTTTGACTGGGGATGTCAACCTTATGTAGAAGGCTACTTTGCATGCCTATTGCCACAAATGACAGCAGTGCTCTAAGTCTGAGAGATGTTACTTTTGTTGGAAATGGGAAAAAGAGTGGGCTTGGCTAGATAAATTTGTAACAAATCACACTTTCCAGGAAGGGAAACTTTCTGCCTAACTTAATTCACCCTTTTTAGCTAGGTCTATTAGGATATATCACAAATTTTAACTCGGTTTTCATTTTCATCATTTTGGTTCCCAGTATCCTTTAATCACAGAGCCACCAATTCACCTCTGTATTGGTGAAATTCTCTGCACTATAAGATAGGTAGGTCCTTTTAAAGTAGTTATCTAGCCCCCAAACTATAATCCATACAACAGTAGTTCTCTGTAGTCCATTACTTTCTCCTATCAATGAGCTGGAAAATGGTTTGTTTTAATAGATAGCAGAATTAATTAATAATATATTAACATAATTCATAATACTGTTTTCCTTTGAGTATTTTCCAGCTGTACTTGTCAAATTGATCCTTCCCAATGATACCCTCCAAAATGCCCAACTTGACAGGTATGTGGAATTCATAGCAGAATAGGCAAATTTACAAATTATTTGCTTGACTGCATGGCTGAAAAATGCTTGAAACAGCCATGGCAATTTAAACATGAGAAGAAGCTGCTGCACTGAGCAGCTGGGTTTATTTGCACCATGCAGTCATCAATGACAAATTAAAAATGTTTGAATGTTATTTCAATCAATTTGAAAGTGTTTACAATTGTTTGAAATACATTGATTATCCAAATTATGTTCAACCTGACTCAAACATAGTTTCTTATGCAAATATAGTATGACTATCAATCAGAATCAGAAAGAATGTGAGTCATATTTAGACTGGGTACATGTTATTGCTTTCTACATTTCCTGGAAAGGTTGTACTATGAGCCAGTCACTATGATAATTTCACCCAAAGTATGATTACACAAAAGAAATATTTCATTCCTAATGTATTTCATTTTACTTGAACCTAGCCTCCTCATATTTCTCCAAGGAAAAGTGTGTTTCATGAGAAAAAATGTAAGAGATGCATCACTGCTGATCATACATCCAGTAAAACACAACTGCTGGTTGGCTATATGACCAGGTTTCTCTTAATTTGTTTATAATAGTATTTAAGCCATGCTCTCAAACTTGGTACTAATCCAATTAGCTTTGTTGAATGTAACAGTACAGTTTGTGAAAGCAACTTGGTGGTAAGGAAGTTGTGGTCAATAGTGCTTTATTGGGATCTTATTGTTCAAGAGATGAAGAAGGGTTAACACCTGTGGGGATTGGTGGAGAGAGCAGCAGGGGTGCAGCATTTAGCCAATGGGATCTTTTGTAACATATAGTGATAAAAATTGCATGATGTAATATTCCTTCCTGAGAATGCCATACAGACAACCCAGTAGATCAAAGGCAGTCTGGGGTGTAACTGATTGGTGTGTTACATGATCTGTGCCCTCAAGTGATATCCATGCTTTCATTGCGTTCACATTGCATGAAAAGCAATTAACACATGCTTCGACTGACCTGTTAGCTAACCCCAAATGTAACGTAACTTTTTGTGTATTTTGGTGCATCTGCTACTGCCAATAGATCAATCAGATGCGAAACCTGACTTTATGCAGCATGCTTAATTTCCTTCCTGAGGTGAGAAGCATTATGCGTGTGGATCGGTTACTTGCCGTTTGGTCTACCCCCGGAAAATAAAACGATAATCCGGGTCTCATGTGATCAACCAAGACACCAAATCTGCCTTCGCTATCTCCAAAAACACAGTGTTTTCCGAGACAGCAAAGGCAAATTTAGTGTCTTTGTTGATCACATGACACCCGGAATATCCTTATTTTCCGGGGGTAGACCAAACGGCAAGTAGCGGAGCCACATGCGTCATGAGGTGAAATCATGCAGAGAAGATTGATGTTTCAAAAATTACCACGGAAATTTTCATCATGAACTTACTCTACCACTAGCAGGTTCACTAGATGTTTCAGCAGTCCCCTCTGGTTCTGATTCTGGCTCGCTTATAGGCTCACCAGTGCGATATTGAACTGGGAAATTTTGACAGGAGCCTGGCAAACCTGGAGGAGACAGTATTAAAAAAAGAGCTTTCAATTGAGGGTTTTTGTGGTTACATCTCCAAGGGAAGGAATTAATTGAAAAATTTTGTCAGAGTTAAAGGGGCAACATTGCCCTTTCATGGCAGACCAATTGCAATTGACCATTACAATTGCGTAACAATGAAAGCACCAGAATAAACAATTTACATACATAGTATGGCCCCGATGTGATGTAATTTGAATTACAAAAGAGGAACAGATAAGCAAAAAGGGAGAGTTAAATATTTGTAACTCCAGAGGAGTTCTTTATTCAGCCCTGCATCTACATGATGATATTAAAACTTTCATTTTGATATTTCAAAGAAGATAAATACTCTGTTATCAAGTTTACTTTTGCTGCTGTTCATATATATAACAATAGGGTGATTTTGCTATTTTTATTAGGTAACTAACCATTTGGTCTCCAACCAAGAGCAACCCATGTGGTACTATTAACCTCCATGGCAATTTCAATTTCACTCTGATCCTAAGGAAAAACAGAAGAAGCAACATTTTAAGTTTTAATAGTTAACTTTTGAATGCATATAGAGTAATTTTAAAGAAGCTTTCATTGTCCTCATTAAAGGATTAATAACATGATATATCCTGTCTAAATTTCATGTAACACATTGGTTGCTATGGTAACTGGTATACATAAGTATTCTGTTATACTCAAGAATAATAAAAATGATTTACATCAAACTGAATAAAGTACAACATCACTAATGACTTAAATCACTGATGTCAATTATGAATCACAGTTTGAATTTTTTAATTCCTCAAGGGTTACATCATGAGAGGGTTCTATTGCTGCATTCCATTGAGGTTGTGAAGTGGAGAAAAGGTGCATTTGTGAGAAGTGTTCCACTGGTAAAAACGGATGGCTATACACTATTGAACAGTAGCAATTATATGCAGCCTGTACCTTCCAGGTATGCATAAAATGAGACTGTTTTACAAACTGATCATCAAAATTACGGCAAATCAGTCTCTGTGAGTAAAATTCAACCCTACCAGTTACCAACATATGATTCCCTTGTTCGCATGTACAACTTTCACTAAGTGGGTATCATTTTTGTAGGCTGAAGGGTTGAGTACGAAGATGTCTTGATTGTTTTTCCTTTTGCCGCATCCGCCATTTTGAACTCAAGCTGCACAAAAAATTCCGAGCTCACTGCACCAGTTCAACAGTTCACGAGTTGCAATAGAACCCTTCTCGCAGCAATGAGTTCACAAGCTCAATGGAACACCATATATGATCTGACTTCACCCCTCTCCTTACCTCCTGTTACAGTTTTTATCACACTTACTCATCACAAGACCCTGGTAAACAAAGAAGCATAGTTGGGGTATACAGAAGGACATATCTACTTCATAAGCAATATATGTGGAAGTCCATTCCTTTTGTGCACAGAACCCCAAGAGACTTCTTGCATCTCTGAAACTGACGAAATCGATTTGTGACTATTAGCTTTTGCCTTTTGCTCTTCCTTTTTTAAAAAAAGACAACATTAAAAATAATTTAAACTAACCTCTCTAATCATATAGTAGATTCTAAAATCAGGTGACATGCTCCTTGTGAAATACTTGCTCTTGTCAATGTCCACACTGAAATCTGATGGATTCTCTGAAAAAAAGTTACATGTAAGAGGTAACACACTTTCAGTCTCAAAATCTACCCTGTTGACATAATGTTTTGTTGCGAGGCAACTTTCTTGAAGGAAATTTCTAACTCACTTTAATACATGCAATTCCAAAATATACATGAGGGGCTGCATTTCACAAATGCTGAAAGCAGGCAAACATAATGAATTGTGGCAATTTGTTGAAACTACTTTCTATATATATTTTTTTGGAGAAAGAGAAACAGTTCATTCAATGATAACTTTGACCTCTAAAAATTTTAGATTAGGCTTTAATAATCATGTCCTTCCATCCTTCCCCCCAACTGTTCTAGCCGTACCTGTCAAATGACATAAGCCAAAGGGAATCAGACCCACACGTGGAAAATCATTAAGCTTATATAAAATTTTTTAGGAAAACCATGTTTTCCAATTTATGGGAAAGGGAGGCATGTTGTCTAAATCCTAAAGCTGCAGCTGCCTCAGCCAGGTTGTGGAAGCCAACTTCCAGCACCTTAAGAAAAGTAAAATTTCATGACTTTTCCATGACTATTTCAAGACCTTAACATGACTACTTCATGACTAAATTATATATCCCGGATTTGATGAAATGCTAATGGCGGGACAATCATGACAAATGAACAAGTAAATTTATTCACTTGTCAAAAATTAAAAGACTGATCTGGCTAAATTTCCTGACTTTTCTGTTATTTTTACAATAATCCAGGACTTTTTTAGGCCTGGAAAATGAAAATAAAATTTCAAGACTTTTCCATGACTGTTCCAGGCCACAAAATCCCCAGGAAGCTACAGCTATGCTTTGTTTGATGCACATATTAAAATAGCAGATTCAAATTGATTATGCTACTGTGATGCATGTAGGCACACAACTGCAGCTTGGCTGTGGTAGCTGTAGCCTGAGGTTTGACAAGAAGGGTAGCATACTGAGGGTAGCAATGCTACAACAGAAATTGTGAAAAATGTTGGTGGGTGACACCATTTTTCTGTTGTGAAACACTTCTATTCTAGCTATCCCAGGCATTGAGTTTAAAATTTTCCTGGCTTGCTACACGTCACTTTCCTTTGGAAATTAAGGAGTGTGGTAGGTGTGCTGTATTATTAAACTTTGAAACATTTACTGCAGTCCCCTTACTCTATTTGAGTGTGCAAAAAATGACACTCCTCACAGTGATTTGAGGTGAGTGAAGGTTCAGGCACACCTCAAAATTCAAGGCCTGCTATCCACTTGTCACTCCATAATCAAAGTCATACATATTAATCGACAGACTTTTACTTTAAATACAGCATATGTACTTTCACTTCACTGTGTGTGGCCAGTCCATATGAACTATCCATCAGGAGGCTGCTATTGAGCAGTTCTAAGGTCCAATGTTGCCACTCAGCTTCGTAGTAGACTTACAATCAATTGCACATGGGTGTACTAGGCCTGCATAGGCTTTGGAGTTAATCTGTCAATATAATACACCACTGAGGCTGATAGCAGTGACACATTGAGAAATATGCTTAAAAATGTGTTAAATGTACTCTTTGGTCCCCCACCCCCTCACAGGGGTCAACCAAAGATTGCACACCCCTTGTTGAAACTCCCTTCATACATCCCTGGATAATGCTTCAATTGTTACATCACAGAGAAAGTATACTAACCCTTTTCACATTTTCTGCCGAAGTATCCCTGTTCACAGAAACACTGATGTCGAGGATATGTGCTCGTTGAAACCCTCCAGCATTCACCATGATTGTTGCAATCTGCAGGGCCTTCACAGTCATCTGAAGGAACAAAAAAATTTAAGACATCCATTACCATTGTGATGTAAGATATGATCAGCTGTGAAAACCTATCACTGCTTTTGTTTACAAACTTGACATGTTTACATGTTAACATTTTCATACACTGTGTAAATAATATAAAACTGGACTGTACTTCTGTCGTCAAAAGCAAAAATGCAGATTGCAACATGAAACCAGCTTTACATTCAATACAGTGAATCTTGACTGTTAATGAATGTGATTTAGATTTGTCTAGGCATTAAGAAAGTATTTTCATGCTGTGACGTCGCTTCTTGAAAAAGCAACAAAGACACCCCAGTACATCAAAGGTGGTGTAGGGTGTAACTAATATTTGAGTTTGTTACATGATCTGTGACCTTAAATGAGCTATGTTTTCATCGTGTTCACACTGTGTGAAAAGCAATTAACACATGCTGATTGACCTGTTAGCTAAACCCAAATGTTACGCAATTTTTTGTGCATTGAAACACATCTTTTCACTGTCAATCAATAAATCAGATATGAAACTTGACTTAATCAAGTCTGCATGTAGTTGGCTTCTTTTCCTCCCTAAAGCGATAAGAGTTAATCAGGCAGAGAGGAAGAATGTAACAAAAAGTAAGAGGGACCATTTTATCATGTCCATTGAAAAAAAATTAATTCCATAAATTGATGGACCAGGTCCCATCTAGGGCACTAGCATGACAAGATTGGTGATTAATAGATCAAAAACTTTTCACTCCCGGCTAAGAATCGGTTATATTTTTAAATTTTCTTGCTTCACAAGTTGTGTGTATCTCTCAGTTTATCAATTTTTCAAAAATTACAATGACAATTTCCTTCACCTTATATAACTTTAACCCTAAATGCCAGTACCAAGTTGCATGTGGCAGGGATTCTAGATTTGTTTGCCTTGGGTTTTCTCCTCACTCCTGGCCATTCCCATCTGTTGAAGGGGCCCTCGAATTCAATCTATACTGTTTTTACAATGTTTTTCCTCATTTGCTTTCACGATTCAAGATGAGGCTCATGCCTGTCAAAAAATTGAGTTTTTTAGGTATTAAAACAATTATTTGTGGTAAGGATGTTTATTCATAACAGTCACTTCCCGTATGACAATATGGATTAGTTCCATTGTGTTTCATGGTCTTTATTTTATTATTGAACTCTACATATTCACCAGGAGAGGTGGAGTTCGTCATATCCTGTTGCTATTCTTTTATATAAAAAAATTAATAAATCCCCCAAGCCTATAAATGTCAACATTTCTGGGAAACTACGACTGTGCTGCACATTTGCTAGGTAAACTTACAAAAATGAGCCTAATGCCTGTAACATAATGGGTGCATTAAACAAATTTTGTGTCATTATATCTTGAATTCTTTTGTGTGTAAGGTAGTAGGTATGATATTAAAATGAGTTTTCGTACAACTTGCTGAGTGTTCTAATACAAATCAAGCAGGAACACTGATGCTCACAACTATAGCAAAATTTTCCCCTTTTTTCATGTACTGTTTGCCAGGTCACAATTTTGGTTTGTGCTTGTTGAGAACACATGCAGTGGCAATAACGGGGAAACACAACTGACAGGATTTCAAGCCTCCTGTAATGACAGTTACCAGAGGGTAAAACAGCAGGGATGTAGTACAGCAATAAAACATCAACATACTGTGCCCAGTACTACCATTTAGTTTATGTACCAGTCCTGTAGACTCATCCATGGTCTTTACCCATTTTCTCTAATAGAGGTACCAAGCAAAGACTTAAAAAACAGAACATACTGCCAGTGTGCTTGGTGCTCAGCATGAGCAATGGAGCAGGGAAAACAAGCCATTGAGTCACAACTGGAAAAAAAGGCGATGGCCGGCTCAAGTCGAACCAATTGGTTGAAAACTGGGCTGTAAAACCTGTCTAACTATGTTACCATGTCAAAAATTATCTGCTGCAGCTGCCTAAGCTAGACTGCATCTACCTCATAAGCTAGACTGCAGCTGCCACATGCAGCTACGCTGCAGCAACTGCAGCTTCGCTTTGGGTTAGTTATTTACATGAGATTTAACGACACACCAACACAAATGTATTACATAATGTCTGTCAACTTGATAAAAAGTTCAAAGTTTAAATTTATTTCAGTATGGTTCAAGTTCAAGTTTCCCTTGAGTCACCTCTTATGACAGGCAGGAAATACTGTGGGCATTTTTCGAAAAACCCCAGCCCACTAAGGGCAGTTTTACTTTGGGAGCAGCAACTTACCTTTTGTGACAGAGTGCCTAATTGGGAGGAGGTGGAAGGCAGGGGAGAGGGGGAGAATCTTTGCTCAGCATGATCAGTGCTCAAGTTACAACACCAGACAAAGCAAATTCTGAGTTGGTCACATGATTAATGAAACTCCTTGAGCACCAAAGTCATCCAAACTAAGCAATTCTAAGTCACCATAACTGGTTTTGGTTGCTAACCATCTTTTTATCCAAGTTGCACCCAAGGCCTTTTGTCCAGTTATGGACCACTGGATTGGACCAACAGGAACTATCAAGGGGATAACACTGGGACTTCATCTCTAGAAGTCTATGGCAGGCTCAGGGTAATCTTAATCAATTGCACTTGATTACACATTTTGAAGTAGTTGTAATCACAATTGATTACTCTTGTGAAAATCGCAAAGTAATTGCAGTCATAATCCATTACAATGGCAAAGTAATTGCAATCGTGGTTTCATTTCTGATCACACTGAAATTGAATTGAACAAAGTAAAGTTACTATTAAAACAATTTTTTCAGTGCTTGGTTCTTCTGTTGGAATGACAAAATTTAATTGTCCCTCTTTCTTGGATGTTCCAACTTTAAATGAGTGAGAAGTGCATGGGTTAAATAATCTCTACTTTGGGAGGACTTGGTTCTGTCCGGACTTATCTAGAACAGTCGTGGGCACTGGATTGTTTTGTCTACTACATTGTTTACCCGTATTTACTCTATTTAACGCCCCCTCTCTAATAAACGCCTCCCAACTTTTTCATCACATTGCATAAAGTGAAATTGTTAATTCCAAAGACAATATGGTAAAAGGAAAATGAAATAGTCCTGCCTTGAAGCCACGAAATCTCCTAAAGTCCCATACTGTATCCTGAAGTAAAAGGCATGTTTCTGCAACTAATTTCTGTTGATATCCGTCACGCTATCACATACCGCGAACCTATACTGCTTCATCGAAAGTGGCACTGTACCGTAGGTATACAAATATTAGCTAGCCTATCTGAACAGCCTAACATAAAAATCCAAATTCAACACAGGAAAACTGTTTAACAGTGAAATGCTATGAACGCATATGTACTGCTAATGGTGCTACAGTACTCATGGTAACTATTATGCAATTACGGTATGTACATGCTTATAGCCGGCCGGTCAGTATACTGTAGTACCGTGAGGCCTGGCTGTAAACTGTGCACAGCATGCATGCATGTTTGGTTACCGATCATTGGGGAGGAGCTCACAGCTGATTGTGAAGCTGACAACCAAATGGACAAATATGCCATATGTAGCAGTTTATCAGAAGTCACATAAATTTGACTCTAATAAACGCCCCGCTTAGAGAAAATTTCACTCCCCCGGGGCGTTTAATAGGGTAAATACGGTATGTGGAAAGAAAATGTTCTAACAAATTTTGCAATCATGATTACATTGCAATGTAATCGCAATCATAATCAATTACTTTCAATTTTAGCTGTAATCATAATCATAATCGCAATCGTAAAATATGAAGTAATCGCAATCATAATTGATTACTTTGAGATGTAATCGCCCCAAGCCTGGTCTATAGGTACTAGACCCTAATATGTATCTCTGCAATGCAAAAGAAATTCTTGCTTTTCCATTTTGACACCACCAAGCCAATACCACTGCACCAATGATGATTTACCACTGGTTTTATTCCAAAAACATATTTTATCTTTCTTCTCTTTGCAAGATTTAATGAAAAATGCTGTAACTCTATATTGAATAACTGTATACCAAGATAGCCTAATTCAAGAATGGCTCTCCTAAATCATGTGACAAATTATGAATCCATTTTTTAATTTATGCAAAATTAGTCATCTCACCTTGAAACTGGATCATTTATACTATAAGCCATTATAAGAGAAACTAGCTAAAATATGACCAGATTTGTATCATTTGGTTACAGTGCAACAGTACGATTGGAGCAACTGCTTGTAATTCCCCTTCAGTTGTAAATGCATACAGTATCTCAAATTAATACCTTTACTGTATGTCCCTCTCTATGATTCATCCAGTCGAGGTGTCATGAACTGTGCTTTTATTGAAATTTTTGACAAATTATGCTGCTTTTAATAATGCTTCACAAATCTTGTCAATTATATCAAAGACTCTTTTCACAATGTTTTTCCAATGGTCTTTAAATGTGAAATTTTATGGGTTTTTTTTTAAACATATGCAAATAGAAATAACAAGAGAAAGGTTTAAAGTCCTGAGAAAAACTCTGCAAGCATGCATGACCTTGTTAAAAAATATAAGCATCAAAAAATAATAATACAACTGCTATATGATGTAGTCAAATTGAAACCTCTTTTGTTAATAATTATCCTATCACATATGAGCGGAAATGAAAAACTGTTATTAATTTTGGCTACAATACAGTATATGTAGCATTTAAATAGAAAGTCACTTGACGACTGCAGGCAATGTACTTTTATATGTGGTCAATGTCTTTTAAGCATCATAACCCCTCTTTCCATTCCTTTCCTTGATTGGTTAGGTACTAATATTAAAAAATATCCATGGCAATGAAAAATGAATGCAGACAACAGATCAGTAAGCAGTATGTACGGATGCACTTACAGTAATGCATGTGCAAGGTAAAATGTGCAAGGTTTTTAACGGAGGTTGCCATTCATACAGAATTACAGTAGGAAAATGCATCACAAAATCTTCAAGTGTTGTTCAACAGAGCAAAAAAAAGTTAAAATCCTACTGTAGTTCCATTGCCAAGGTGATAGCATGCAAGTTGTGTAAGATGTGTTTATTTAAAAAGTGTGTAAAAATCATATTTTAGTCATTTTCCATGAAGAGTATGAGGTAAATACTGAAATGTTACGTCTCAGATGCAACAGCAAGGAAATGAAGGACTGAGAAGTAAGATGAAAATTTTGCGACTAGTCAAATATTTTGTTTTTCCTACTGCAAAAGATATATTTATTTAGATAACATCCATACTAGATGGTAACAAGACTGTAGAAGCTGTCTTCTGAGCCTTAAAAAATAATTTCTACCATGTGGAGATGGATTAGATTTGGTTAGATTGGGTTTTATCCCTGAACTTATAACACATTGGTTTAATTTAATGGAGCCAATGACCTTTTTTCAAGTTGTGCGGTACAGGATTTTTGGGCTTTGAATTTTGAGGTAGGCATGTGCCATAGCACCCAGACACACACCTAAAATCACTGTGAAGAGTGTGATTTTTTTGAACACCTAGATAAAGAATGTGCACTCATTTATATTTATTAGAGTTGAATAAAGCAGCACCCATCCCCCACTCCTTAATTTCCTGAGGAGTGTAATTTGTAGCACACCTGGGAAATCTCAAGTCCAGGATTTTTGTTCTTACTCTAGAGATGGTTGACAACTTGAGGGCAAATCTTGAGATATCAACATATTAGTATCACAATGTCGCCATGCACTGTTAGGAATTTAGAACATCCAATCAACCCACAAACTATCAACCAATCAGAGCTAGGGCCATCTCTGGCATGTCTGTTACCATGAAAACAATCACATCATTGTGAGAGTTGTTTTTTTATCTTCCTCTTGTACAAACCAGGGTTTCTATTAAGGAGAGTTTTTTTCCTTCCTTTTTACAAAAAATAAAAAAAATGTCACTACCTTGATTTCTTATTTTACAAGAGGATACCTTACCTTGCTGCAAATCTTTGAAATTACATTATAAATAAATAGCCTTTGAAATCGTTCAGACTGAATTTTTTAGGGGTCCTTGAAACAAGCTTTTGCCCTTGCACCTGCATATAACTTTAGCCAGGGGCAGCATTAATGAGAACTTGGGAATTGACAGCAATAAATCCACTCCTCCCCCCTGAGTTTCTGGAGAATCCCTTACCAGAGTGTACCACATGCAATGGAACTTTCACTAACAACATTTCCAGCTTTGTATCAGCAATCAGAATTATCCTACAGGTAATGATACAGAAGATGTACTCGCACAAAATTTATGAATAGTTTTTGGAAGTTTTTCTAGAGTCACTTTGGTCCTAATCTACCTCCTATCACCCTATGTATACCATTTATACCCTTCCATCAGGTGTCACACACCCTGTAAGCTCTTTCTCCACTCTCCCAGCTCATGTTTTCTATATAGCTTTTCTGGGGACTTTTGGGGTTAATGGGAGTTTGGGGAATTTTATTGGTTTTAATCTATATCAACACTGTATAATGCATTGTAAGGTAGAGATAAAATCATGTTTAACAAGCATCTCCATTTTACAAGAAATCAATGTGGCTTCTCACTGAGTGAGATGTGAGGTACGAAAATCACACACAAAAACCCAAGTGACTTTGTTTCATGAAATTTATGGCAATCAGGCTTAATTTGCTAGGTCTACCTACTGATAAATTTAACTAGTAATTTCCCCAAATTGTACACACCATGAAAATTTAAATAATTGATATTTGTAGGTAAATTGCAACTGTGTTAGTATATAGACCTAATGCATTGAAAGACACACTGGCGTCATTTTGGAGGAATAAACAATGACACGCTTGGTCACATCACTGAAATTTGTGTAGAAAATATATGGAGTGGTGGACTACATGCAGTAGAATTTACCCAGTGAGTGTGGGATACTACAAACTTTCGCCAAACTAAGTTGTTGACAAATAAGCTGTCTGCATTTGTCAATGTTGGTTTGTTTTTACTCCAAAGGAAAAAAGACAAGACAAAGACAAAGGTCTACTGCAAAGTTGTAGAAATTGGCAAAGTGAGAAAAGCCAAGATATTAGCACATGGGTACTTCAAAATGTTCCCAAAACAGGCAAATGTAACTTTTCACATTCGATTTCATCAAAATTCATGCACCTTCTAGAAAATCAAATCAAATCTATATTGCTCCTCCTTTCCTCCTCCTTATACCTAGGAGATTTGGGGATTTTCATCCCTGAACTTTTTCATAACTTTCAAACACCAAATTAATTATTTTAATGACCTTCCTCTTGGGAATTTTACACAAATTTATGGAAATTTGAATTTAAAGACTGCAATAAATTTTAAAGTTAAAAAGGAGAACTCAATATGATATTTCTGTACAAGTGAAAATGGAACAATGTCACTGTGTGTAAATTCGTAGGACTTTTCCATCAAGTCCCACAATATACTGTACATGAATATCAATACTTTTCCATGCATTGAAATAACTTTCCAAATTTTCAAGACATTTCCATGTTTTCCATGACTGCAGGAATCCAGCTGTTTAATACACTGCTTAATTTTTCTTCAAAAATTTGTCCATGCAATGTGCTTTGCTCAATATTTAGGGGAAGTACAAGAAACAAAACAGACAGAAAAAACAAGCATCATTGAATAATCTCACCTTGATATTGGCAAAAGTCTCCTCTGCCCAGATGGTGGCAACCATTGCATTTTCCATTCTCACAAGAACCATCACATCCCCCATTACAATTTGCCATTTCTGAAATAAAAGTTACAGTTTATCAAAAAGTTCTTGAATGGTTACCAAGTAAAAAAAACCAAAAATTCACACAATCTAGGACAATTCCTTTCCCATTGCCATACACATAGGAGTCAACATTTCTACACCATTTCAAAATATGTGGTCGGCATGCAGCATTGCAAAATGTAATCTCCCAACAACCAACTTTCAGGGAAGGGGAAAACTCTCAAAATAAAAAATTAGACATTTTAGGGAGTGATTACAATGATCTCAGACCAGGGGCCCATTCAACAAAGTGCCGCTGCACACAATCTAAAGTTTGATTCCCAGTACCTAAGTCAACAGTAAATCATACTTAAGACTGTGTGTATTACGCTTTGTGGAATGGGCCCCCGATTTGTATTTGTCAGTATATTCCACTTTGGACCAGGGCCAGAACTATACTCGGACTATCATTACTCTATAACCCTCAGTCCAGGATTACCAGGACTGGGGGTTGTAGAGTATGTGCATGTTATTTCCCATCTATCGTAAGAGGTTACTAAAGGCAAGGACTTGTACCTTATTTGAACTTTATCTGAAACCAAACTTGATCCATAAGTGTAACCCTTTGCCTTTTTATCTAGTTGACACTATGCGACACATTCGTGTCGGTGTGTTTTTAAATCCCAACTGACTACCTCCATCAACATTGGTCCTTACCCCACCCCCACCCAAATTCCTTCAAAACAGTACCACACTTTTTGAAGTTACTCCCAGCATAAATAAAATAGGCCTACATCATTACGTGGAAAAGTATTTCGATCAGCAAAGAACGGGAGTAATTTATGCCTTTAACCAAAATATATCTACTGCATTGAAGCTGAATGTCCTCTATCTTGGCTACAGTATATGCAAGTCATGCAATGTGTACATATATATATATATATTCTCTCACTTTCCCTGTGTGAATCTATTCGGTAAGAGAAAAAAATTTATAATGGCACATGTTGTCATGGAGATACTGTTTGCATGGGGTTTTAATTCTCCTACATGTACTGTATGTTTTCAACATTATATGCTGTGTGCATACCATTGTGCTTTGTACTAAAGTCAAAAATTTCTTTTGAAGGCTAAGTTGAAGGTTCCATGTTATTGCAGCAGAAACATGCAGAGAAACTCCTCAGTAATGGCATGTTGCCTCACTAGACAACTGTTAAAGGAAATAAATTCTAGTATCTTGTAAGTGGAGGCCTACAGGCTTTTGGAATGAAGCACAGAAGGTAGTCAAAAATATGCTGAGAAAGTATTTGCCGTACGGGATACACAAAATTTTGAGGTACTAAAAGTTAGTACATCAATCTGCCATGTTCACAAAAGAAATACAGTACCTTTACAATTCAGGCTAAAATTTGAATTCACTGCATATTGATTTTACTACATGCCGTTCTGCACTGGTTAAAATATCTTTTTACTTTTAGATCCAGGGCTTGCAAAATTTGAAAAGCAAAGCCCAATTTTCTATTCCGAGACCTCCATAATTCTCTTTTTTCCCGAGCTAGCCACAACTTCTTCCAACAAAATATATCAGTCTTGGTCATCAACTCTCCCAACAACTGAAGGTAGAATACAGTACTCTAGGCCTATATGTTAAAAATGAAAAGAAGGGAAAATGAAGTGGAAACATTTGACTTTTTTTTTAAGGTATTGCAAAGCCTTCAAAAATAGTGACAATAAAGATGTTCTGTAATTGCTACGTACATTCTTTTTTTTTTATTTTACTTTTCTTGGTTGCTACTTTCTTTCTTTTTTTATTTTACAGAAAAGAAAAGTCAGGACAATGAAAACCTAATAAGGAAGCTTTTAAGAGTATTTGCCACTTTAAACAAATATAGCAATAACTCTTAACTGTTGATTGAAGCAATGACTGTTTCAGTTTCTGCTAGGTGTTATGGACTTTTTCCACTGCTACAAAAATGTGTGTTTATTTTGTACAATTTGAAATGATTGAAATTTTAAACAGACACCAGATACAATTTCTTCAGTTCCTCATAATTTTTTTTTTATATACACACAATTGTGAAAGCAATAAAAAATGTGGTTTACTGTGTTGGCTTCTTTGTTACACAAGACTTAAGCACAAAAGGTTGCTCTATTGCCCAGGGCAAGTAAAGTTTGAACAACTTGCAGCACTTGGTAAGTTTTAAGTTAATGTTTAGCCCTCACTAGACCAGTCTCGATCAAAGTAGAGTGCACGGTAAGGGGGAGAGGATAGGGTTTGGAGACCACCCCTAATCCTCGTCCCTGCTCAGGTTCCCAATCAATTGAAAACCATGCTGATAGAATAGAATAGGATGTTTTAGTCAATGTTACCCAAGAAAAAGGCATTTTCTCTGGTGAAGCTTGTCTCTATAATTGTGGCAATTAATGCCGTTTAAACCAACCTTGTTGCTCTATTGAGCAAATAGTCTTTGAAGGGGACGAACTCCTTCAACTTTACTGATCTCAAGATACCTGAACAGGAGATTCTCTGATAGATTCTGGATTATTACTTGCCAGCTTGAGATGGCTAAAACTTGCTATTCCCTTTAGCGTCATGCACAAGTAGTTTCACCTCATGGGCTACCGAAATAGGTCTAAGTTAAGTTTCTAACCAACTGGCTCAAGTTGAGCTGGTCTTTGTTCCACTTGTGGCTTACTGGCTTGTTTTCCCTTTGCTTATATGCACAGCACCAAGCACAATGGCAGCACATGAGGAATTTCTTACCCTATTAGTTATTTCACCCGAGTCCCCACCAAAAGGGAGGTTTGGTGGGGTAATCAAATTTTACCCGACTTCCTGCTTAACTCATTCAAGCAAGCTCCCAGAAACCACAAACTTGATAAGAGGCAGCCAGATGAAGATGTGAACAAAGTCTGAATAATACCAGCCAGATGTGCCACTGTTTGCCAGGTGTGAAAGTCAAGCAGTAGGGCCATTTCTTATCTGGTTTTTATTGACCTTTGTTCACTGAAGCAAAAAGGTGTGGACAGAGTTTTTATAGGCAGGGAAATTCAACATGAGGTTCCATTTTTAAAGTCTTCAGTATAACCAGTTACCTACCAGTGAAAAACCAGTTTCTTGTTGTCATTGTCTTTAATTTTAGCCAAAGTAAAAATAGATTGAATGACACCTGCCCCATTGGGAAAGTTATTTTTTACATATCAATTATCCCACATGAAAGAGCCACTGACAAACCAGCATGCGATGCATGCTGGATTACTACTGTACTAGGCACCTTTTTTACAAGGTGCTTTTAACCACTTATCTTCAACCTTTCCTCTTGTATAAAATGGTTTCTGAACTGTTTGTTTATTTTCTCTCATTCAATGTCATTTTCACACCAGATAAAGGGCCTATTGTCCACTCTCGAGACATTTAAAAAGGCAACTTACAAACTTACTACTACTTACTTCCAGTTTCCATATGCCTACTTTTCCAGGTTAATTTTCATTTGGAAGGTTCTGAAATTTCTTTTTTTTCAGGTTAGGTAACAGAAACCTGTTAGCTACCGTCCTGAGTAGTATAAAAAGCCATTGTAAAGAAGACAAATAATTCTTTCATAAGAGGTAAAAATTGATTTGATTGGCGAATCTTTCCAGTCGGACAGGACTTATAAAAGAGCGACAAGTTACCAAGTAATCCAATGTGCATCACAAGAAGGTTTGTCATGCTTTGCTGCCCATACTCTTTTCATACTGTACTGTACAAGTGTACCATGGATGATGGAGCTATTACATAATAGCTCCGTGCTCTCACACAGACTCCCATGGAGTTTGGAGTTTATCTCCAACAAACAATGAGTCATATACTTCTCCAATGATGTCAATATTTTTCACTGTGTTTCATCTATAACTTAGGAAGAAAACAAATTCATATGAGTTAATGTTCAGTCTTATCACATGACTCTTTATTGTGTATTGTGTTTGCACTGTGAAGTTTATGGCACTTTGAGGAAACAAATGTAGCGAGTCTAGAAAAATCCCCTACAGGAACTGTGTGGGTTTTACAAAAATGCACATAGTTCCTCTTTCACGAATTGTATCAAAATGAAATATTTGCTTCAAACATTTCTCTCAACACCTAATGTAATCATATGTTTTCAAAAGAATAGTCCAGGGCCAAATTTTTTTTTGATATTTTGAAAAAAAACAAATTCTAACAATTCTTGTGAAATTTATTCATTTCCTATTTTTGGTTCTCATTCTCAAGGTACCACAAATTTTATGCAACTGAATTCTGATATATTGATACCACAGGTGTGTACTGAGCAATGCACATTTAAAAAAACATACCTTATGGCCGAGATAGTAAAAGTATATATGCAAAAGTATGATACTGCAGAGATTCCACCCCATCACTATAGAGTGGCCTTTAAATATCACTGTAGCTGTCACAACTAGCAATCTAGTGTTGATTCTTGGAGAAGATGTATATGAGAGATACATAAGATAACATTATGGCATAAGGCTATGTGACTTATTTTTTATCCCAGCTTTTCGAAGAAAATGCACTAAAATAAGACACCAAATTGTGACATGAAATGACCATCCAACTTGGACCCAAGCTCCTGCTTTAAGGTTGTCAAGATTCAGACTGCTTCTACTTCAAATCTACAGATACACACGTCAAATGGCTTGACGTGTGAACACAGAGGGGAAAAAAAAAACCACCAAAAATATGATGATGTTCGTAATTTGTGGTATCAAGTGTGTTACGAACATAAGTAGCCACAAAGTATCCATGAAAACAAGATCAATTCCATTCAAACATGCATTGACTGAATAGCAACCACTCCAACTATTTAAACAGTGGAACAAATGTTCTTGAGGAGTACGCATATTTTGCAATGCAGGAAGTTTCTTGATGATGTTAGTAACGGTGTCAAGTCTGTTACGAACATCATCACATATTGCAATGCTACTCAAAATCCTCCACACAGCCACAGAGGGGTATACATATTTCTGATATTGCACCACCTATTGTGGACTCCTGAATAACATTAGAAACTTGATGCATGAAAGCCTTGTATGCAATATATGAGTGGCTTTGTTTGTGGTGTCAACTGAAAATTGGAGCATTGTGCCTTGTTACGAACATCATTCATTTTGGAATATTGTTCAAAAAATTAAATTAACTCATTTATTTTGAGACACCCAATGCTTCCCTCAATAACAGAGTTGGTCACTTCCAGTTGCTACTCATTTCAGTGATTCTAAAGGAATGTTTCAGTTATGTGGGTGATGTTCGTAACAGTGTCAACTTGTCACAGTGATCATATTGTACCATAAATAAATCTTGCATGTGATTTTCCAAGGTTGATGGACTTGATGAGGATATGAGTTTAGTATGACCTCAGTATCATTGCTAAATATATAGCAGATGTCAAGCCATAGCAAAATCCTCCAAAACTGGCAACTTGAGATCACTAAGGGATGGCAAGGTAATAGGCATGCATGGTGTCTTGTTACAAACATCATCAATACTGGAGTACTGTTGGGAAAAACTTTTAAGTTTCATTATTTGGTGGCACCCATTGCTGCCCTTTCATGAAAGACACCATGTTACATACATCATTTTTGCAGAGTTAATCTGGACCATACATTTCATTTGTAATTTTCTCAACTGTCTGAAGCTTAGTTATCTTTTGCGTTTTGATTTCATGTTAACCAGGTAGTAGAATTACCAAAACACTTGGCAGTTTAAATATTTGAAGCATTTCAATTTTGGGGTGTCATGTCACACTTTCTGTTGCAGTATCATATTTTTGCATATATAGAATGAAAAATAAAGAAAAACAAAACATTGGCCTATAATGTGGATCCATTACCTCACACCTGTTTGCTTCAAGTTCATTTTTTATAGAAAATTGACACTCAATGAACTTCAATTGCAAATATCTCAAGAACCAAACATGGGCAATGAATGAAACTTTCACCAGAACGCTTAGAATATGATTCTTTAACACATCAAACATAAATCCGGTTCAGGGGCCTGTTCCACAAAGAGTTATGCACGATCTTAAGTTTGATTCACCATACTTAAGCCAACGGTAAATCAAACTTAAGATCGTGCGTAACTCTTTGTGGAACAGGCCCCTGGACTATTTCTTTTAAACATGTATAAACATGTATAAAACAGTATGACATTTCATTTGGAAAAAAGGCTGTGGTTGCTTGACTTGAGCCAATTGTTTGGAAACTGGGCTGTATCTAACCTTCATGTGGTGAGCGGTCTAAACTGTGTTGATACCAATTACTTCAATTTGTTACCAGAGTTTGGAGGGAGTCATTGCATAGCAATGTTTCTAATTAGTCTCATTACGAATACATCACTGCCTGACTTACCAATAAATTCAGAGAAATGAGAAGTGAGAGACTGCAGTTTGTGAACGGTGGCACGCACATATATATGAATAACATATAATGATAAGTTCTGGTCACAAATTCATAATACATGAGTCGTGGAGTACCGTATCATTGCCATTCCAGTAGTGTGTCCGATGTGCAGTACTGTATTCTTAGTTTGGCCATTTGCAATCAAGATTTAAATTTTAACAGATGTTCAAAAAATATTTTGTGAACCAACTCAAAAAAGGCATCTTGCTTCAAGCAGTAAAAAATTCTTCTGCTAATTTGCTTAACAAGCACTCCCCCTCAGTTGCACAAAAAATGTGCTTTGAGACAATGTTACAATAGTCTGCACTGCCTGTAAATTTCACCAGGCCACATTAACCCACTGTTGTGTGTAAATCTAACTGGAAGGCACAACTGGCTGTCCCATTAATGTAAGACTGTAAACCAGACTGGAGCCACAAGTAAACTTTGCAAACATGCCGAGTAGGTGCAGTCCCCAATTATGTTTAGGGATGTGGTCAAATTTAATCTTATCTGAGTAATACATATAGTCCCTATAATGATGTATTTTAACCTTCTGAAAATTGTGTCTGACGTTTTCTGCTTACAGTCAATATACAGCATGACCTAACCGAAAACCTGACTCTGATGCTTGTTCATTTTAATTCAACAAATAAAACAAACAAACATGAACACTTATGAGAAAATGCAGTCACTCTTATTTCATTGCTGCATTGTCAAATTAATGAGGAGTAACTCCCCACCAATTGCTTTGATGAAACAAGAACATCTGCTTTTCCATGACAGCAAGGGAATTCTTCATTAGGGAGCATAGCTATCTCTTGTCCCCAGCAGTCAGCAGGTAAAGGAAACAATAACCACTTGTTATTATGTGCACAGAGAAATGAGCTTTACAGCTGTGATGGAATGAAAGACTATTGTTCCTTGCTTTTAGTCTCTTCCCAAGGCTGCCTCATTAACTTGGACAGTGGACTGTTTGATATCACTGTGCTGTTCAGAATATTCAGTGGGAGCACATTGGATAGGTAGGTTGAGTAGCAATCTGCAGACTGTTGAGGACTAGAAAAAGCTAAGTTCCCTTATGCAACTAATAGTAAACTAAAGTGAAAAAAATGAAAACAGGATAGAAAAACTTTAAAAGAAAAACCCTTACCAACTACATTGACTTCCCCACAACTCCAGAAGACGTAGGGGGCTCCGCTTCCTGTGGTCCACTCCCTTGCATGTCTAGTAAGCTGCAAGGTGGCCCTGCCTTCAAAATCAGGAGGTAGAGTAACTTCATAGGATGTGGATCTGTCATGAAAAAAGATGAGTACAAATTATGTACTGTATGGTATCATCAATTTTTGCAACCAGAATGAAAAGTACATCGTGACTTTCATATTTATACAATTTTTCTTTATTTCTTGATGCAAATGATAGAAGCAAAAACAAACACACAAAAAAAACAACACACATCTTGCTTTAAGAGGAGATAAGAAGACTGCCTTTTAGGAAGAATGCCTTTTGGGAGAGACAGAGCACTATCAAAATGCTGAAAGATTTTATACTCGATAGACTTGCAAGTAGGAAAACAGCTAGTAGGCCTTATTACATAAGTTAATAGGAGGCGAGTATCGGGGCTCAGAGACTCTCCTGAAAACATACTTTGTAATCCCAAATCATTTCGAAAAAATATCTTAGGCTCAATCTCTGCAGGAACTGTCCTCAGTACCAATTATAGGCTATGTCCATTTAAGCATTTGGAAATGGCCATGAGGGTTGACATTTGATAGCAGTTTATATCTCAGAATAAGCTGAAAGAGGATGCAGCCATTCAATGCACTGTAAGAAATTTGATCCCCTTTTTGCCGTTCACTTATTTCAGAATTTGTTTCTTTCAACCCCAAAGTTGTTGGGCTTCTATTGCACCAGAATAGTAATCAAAACAGCTGCTCATTGAGGTAGTTAGTTGGGGTAATGAACCAGAGGTCGGGTACTATAACTGGCAACAGCAGTTTTCCCTAACAACTGCGGTAGCCATGACGGATCTCCTTTAGGGATAATATTTCATAATATTCAAAACCACTCCATCTGAGGTACTGTAACCTCTGACAACATTTATGAACTTTTAATACAGTATTAAATGCAACAAAGCTATCCAGAGGGAATTTCAGTAAAACTTTCTTTGGAACATGACATGAAAGTTGAAAAGTCGACTCACTGAAAACAAACTATTTCAATGCAATTTTATGGCATGAAAATGATCGATGTTTCAGTACTCTAGGAATAGTACAGAATTCCTTTCTATTTCGTTCAGAATATTCAAGGACAATTTACTTAATAAAGAATAGCTGCACACTTGTGCTATAAACTTTTTACAATAATGAATGCAGGTCATACAGCATTCCCCCCAATTTCCTTGAGTTTTTTTTTTTTTCAAAGAAATGCTAATCAAATTTGTTATATGAGCAATTGTAATCTCCAAGTAGGCTTCTTTAGCAGATCACCATGACAACACTTGCAGCAAATGTATTGACCTCATCCTCTAATATATATGCAGGTAGCGTGGTCGATGTAATTCATCATCTCTTTGCTTGTGCTTGACCTATTCCCTAAGTCCTTTACAGCTACTTGAATTTCACAATTCTGTTTATCTATATGTTATAACACAAATCCTCTTTAAATAAAGACTTCGTCTGATTGCTGACTGAGTAAAATATACTTTGTGAAAAAGCAATTGCTTTGTGTGAGTTGTTGGATTTCAAGCAAAAACTCCATTTGTGGTACAACACAACAAAATGATAGACTTTTGTGAATTTAAAGAAAAAGTAAACTTCGAGGTATATAAAAAAAATTCAAATTTTAAATTCATAATTTATAGGGAATGAATGAAATGCAGTTCAAGATAAATCAGTTCAAATAATATTTATTGGGCCACTTAATTTTTAATTAATAATATGTTCTTGAAGTAAAAATCATTTTTGAAACAAGTTCTCATCATTTATGATCAATTTTCAAAAAGGATAATGATTCCTTTATTTATGTGCAGATATCAAAATATACTTTCTCCTGGTGAATCCTTTCACCAGCTTCACTGTAATACCTATGATTTTATTAGCTATTTATTTTATTATTTATTTATTTTTTTTTATTTCTGTTAGCTAACACCTAATGGTGTATTTAGGTATATCTGGCACTATCAATCAATTAGTCGAATGTTAAAAGCTATGACTGAATCGAGTGTGCATGTAATGTGCTTCATTCCTTGAGGTGGTATGATGTATATCAAGCAGAGAAATTAGAATGTTTCAAAAAGTAAGAAGGAGAGTTTCATCATGTCAATCATTGAATTTCTGTCCTCCTGTTGTGGTTCTTGTTGAGGAAATACTAGAGTACTACAAGCTCTTTCTTATTTTATTGAGGAGAATAACAGCAATGTAGTTATGCATAGGGTTTTACACCTCACTGTACTTCTCTTAGCACAAACCTACTTCATTCTACGAGGCCATATCCTGGTGGGCATACAAGGCCATGATGAGCAGTCCAAGCACTCTATCTGCATTGTGCAGATATACAAGGTTCTCTGTACCTTTTGAACTTTCAAATTTTTGGTGTCAATAAAAAAAACCCCAACTGAAAATTTCAACACCCCAACACTAAAACTATAATTTGGGGTAATGTAAAAATTGGCTTTAATATAGCAGTGTCCATTGATCTTTTCCCCCAGGGCCAAGGATGTTTGATTAAAAGTTTGTTGACTAAAATCACAATAATCATAATGTTAATTACAAAATCATGATTTAAATAAAAAAAAAGCTGATTTTATTAAATTTACTGATTTTAATCAATAAATCATTTCACAAGACACTCTTATTAACAATAAGTTTCATGAAATTCTGAATTATTTTGAACCAAATATGGCTATAACTTGTTATATTTTCTTTTTTGGTTTACCGAAACTAGAGCAGCGACAAATTATTTTCACTTGAAAGTGGAAGTTACAATTACTGTAATTCTTAAAAGTGAGAATTGGCCATATATCAGCTGAAATTTATTCTCAGTATTTAGACCATTCACAGTTATGTCACTGTGTGACACTGGCTGGCATCCAGGCATGTGCACGGACACGTGTCCATGTTATGTGTTGCATGTGCAGTGATCTCCAAATTGCACAAAGAATGTAGACGGATTGGAATCTACATTTTATTGGAACAAAAATGTAAGCGCACCTCATCAACTCAGTTATCAAGCCAGCCATGATGCCATGTGTTTGTAAACATGAATGATATGCTTTCAACAAGTATAGATGAATCTGGACAGCAAGTGATGGTTTGATTGCAGTCAGCCATAACTGGGGTTTATCACCTTTTAATCTTTCAATTTCCTTGCTTAGGTGTATCATGGATGGTTGAACATTAAATTGTATCTTTATTCCTTCAATTTCTCTGCATATGAGGATTTGAAATTCATGTAGATGATGAAGGAAGACGATTTAAGGCTGGTGGACGCCACTATTTTTGGATGCATACAGTCACTAAACACAAGCGCTGATCAAATTCCTCTACACATCAGCTCCCTCTAATAATGATGCAATAATTTTGTAACCTGTCACTTCCTATCTCCTTTCTATGAATATGATTTCAAGTACAAAATCTTTCTCAAAACTTGCCACAAACGTGACAGTTGCTGTAAAGACCTTGGTGATACCATTCTGAGCTGACGCCATAGGTTATGTTAACAGTGATATTAGAATCATGAAAGTGTCAAGTCTGGGAGACGCCAAGGTCAATATAAAGTGAACTGTCATCTTATATCTGTATTGGAGTTAGAAATTCAAGGATTGGAAGGTACTTACAGGCACAAAAAACAGCATGATCACTCTGCCTTCAATATTTTGGACACATACTTAAAAGCCATGCATTTTCAAGGATAAATTTAGAGAACAAAAAACTACTCAGAAAGAATTTTTTCAGTTTATTCACACTGAGTCAGTTCATAAATATTTTTGTACCCTACAGAAACATAACAAAAGACACAAGTGACGAAGAAGTAGGCATTTTTTTTATTATTACTTACAATATTATTTTTGGGGGGAGGGGGTTGTGAGGGGGAACTTTAAGGCCTCAAACTCAAAAACGTATTTATGACTGTTTGATTGTCTGAGGAAAATTCTGAACCTTTAAAGGAATAAATGTAGAGTGCATTTCCTTGAAAATATCTTACTGATATTTGGTGCTACATAAAGCTTGTCTCCAAACTGTGCACTTAGGGGTTTACAGTACAAACACAGGGAATGTTCCCAATGACTTGGTTTATCTGGCCATATTTTATGGGAACATGTCAGTGTTGTAACAAGTCACGACTCGAGTCACTTTCTCTCAAAATGATAGTGACTGGATAGAACTCAAGGAGTAATTTCCCCATTGAAAAAGTACAGTGACTCAAGTCAATGACTAGACTTGAGTCAATTAAAAGTTTCAAATCTGAGTCGAGTCACTAATCTAGTGACTCGATTACAACACTGGAAAATATATATATAGTTTTAGTTACAGGTCACTACAAACCTGAAAATGTGGCTATTTACAGTTGCTGTTCAGATCGTAATTGGAACTACTTAATTTTGAAATGTTACTTTCCACATAACATAACATATAGCTACAGAGAGATGATGAAAAATAAAACAAGGTTTAATAATAGATGACAATGTTGTCTCTTTTTATATTTTTTTGTAATTGTGATGTCTTTCAAAGGAAAACTGGATAGTTGACTGTTTCTCAAGTAAGTCATTAAACATTTGTTTACTTTCAGAAACATTGCCTTTCAAAGTTTAATCAGAAATGTTTGCACAATTTGGGACAAATATTTGTCCACCAATACTGGAATGTAAATACTGCAGACAGTATTTGGCACAGTGTATCCTACACACCCTGCCCTAACGTCGCAACATACACAATTACAATATACATTTCCAAAGCCCACTCACGCATGTTATGAACTGTTCAAACATTTGCTAGCAGTTGAAACACTGATCTGATAGGTTGGTTTAGTTAGATGAGGTTCTTTGTTCTAACCAACTGGACTAAGTCAAGCCAGCCATACTGTAGCTTTGTTCCAGTCGTGACTCACTGGCTTTTTACCATGTTGCATCATTTACGCTGTGCAACATGCACAATGGCAGTAGGTTACATTTTTTAAGTCTTGGAATTATGCAAGCTGCAAGTCCCATGCATGCATTAACCACTTGACCAGGCTAAAGCAGAAGTTTTCACAAAGAACGGTGCACTGCAAGCATGTTGGAAAAAATACCCTTAGCACAATCTTGTCAGGAACTGTTCTCAGTACTAATTATACGCCCATTTAAGCATTTGAAAATGACCATGATGGTTGACATTTGATAGCACTTTATCTCAGAACAAACTGAAAGGGGATGTAGTCCTTCAGTGCACTTTTAACTATTAGATTCCCTTTTTGCCAGCACTTATTTCAGGATTTGTTGTAAGTTGTTATTTGAACCCCAAAGTTGTTGGGCTTCTATTGTACCAGAATGGTAATCAAATCTGCTGCTCATTGAAGCAGCTAATTGGAGTAATGAACCAGTGGTCTGGTACTATAATTGGGAACCACGGTTTTTCCCTTAAAGCTGTGGTAGCCATGACAGATCTCCTTAAAAGATAATATCCCGTAATGAGTACAGCCCAACCTACGCTGAGGTTGTTGATACAGTCAGTTGAAGGTCATGCATTCCCGATTGTCATTTTTTGGTTTAATGCATGGTTGTTGATAAAACTTGTTTAATTGATGACCTAAGCAAAGGATAATGTGTTGCATGTGTTTGGAAATGTAACAGCAAGGAAATCCTGTGCCATTACAGTTGAGTAACTGCTAATGAGAAACTCACTAATTTTTCTGTTATACTTTGACAAAAATAACTCACTACACAACTATGTTAATACACAAAATGAAACTTGTTACAGTAATGGTGTTAGGCTTGTAATTTGTTGCTCTCCAGCCCTGCCAAAGATTAGGAAAGATTCATGGGTATTAAACTAAGACACTGGTAAAGATTGAAGAGATCTCTGTTTCAAACTAAGGGGGCTGACTTCTGATTTTCCATCTAAACCACTCCCCCTTGCTAGAAGAAGGGTAAATTCCCCCCTCTATTTCCATAAAAATAAAAAGAATGTCAGTATCTTGGCTTCTTTTTATGAAGAGGACACCTTTGCAGTAATCTTCTTAAATAGTCTTTTAAACCCTTATTACACACTGAAGCAAGCCTTTTCCCCCTCCCCCCTGAACCCACTTGTAACTTTGGCCCAAGAGCAGCTTCAATTGGACTTGGGATTTGGCAGTTATTAATCCTCCCTGTCTTTAGTTTCTGGCAGAACCCCTCGGCACTCAATAAAGCCGCAGGGGTTACAGACATGTTATATTCCTGCTCTCATCTTCTAACAGTATTCTATATTCTGTACACAGCCATTTTGAAAAAAATACCCCATGCTCCAATCTCGTCAAGAACTGTTCTCAGTACCAATTAAAAGCCCAAATGAGCGTTGGAAAATGGCCGTGAAAGTTGACATTCCATACCAATTTATCTCAGAATAAACTGAGAAGGGATCTACTCCTTCAATGAACTACACCGTAAGTAATTTGATCCCCTTCTTGCCACAATCTATTTCAAAATATGTTGTAAGTTGTTACTTGAACCCCAAAATTGTTGGGCGTCTATTGTACCAGAATGGTAATCAAAACTGCTCCTCATTAAAGCAGCTAATTGGGGTAATGAACTAGGGGTCGGGTACTATAATTGGCAACTGCAGTTTTCCGTTAAAACTACAGTTGCTATGACAGATCTCCTTAAAGGCTAATATTCTGTAATGCAAATACAGCTCCATCTCACCCTGCAGTCACCCTTCCCATTTTCCATTATGTGAAAACCCTGTGCTACAACCTGTTGACCCAACACAGTAGATTTTTGGCAAAAAAGAATATTTCCTGGGAGGCACTCTCCTAGATAAACTCCCTAGATTTCTTCTTTTCAATCTCTTAATCTTAAACATTCATGCATGCGTATGTTGTTATTATTATTTTCATATTGATGTAGGCCTTGAGATTGCAATGAAACAAATAAAAGAAATGAAATGAACTAAAAGTTTGATTACTACAATATCAACCCAACTTCCTGTTCTTCGGCAATAGAGGTGTGCCTGGTTACTGTGCAAACAAAAAGCTTCTTGCAGAAACTCATTTATGTGTAGGTTAAACACACTTCTCATACCAATAAGAAGTGAAGACAAACCTAACAAATCTTAATAGCTGTTTATCTACTGCAAACCAAATGCAATAAAAAGCTGTTTCAGTTATTAGGTATAGCTCTCCCGAAGATATGGGTGAGTTTGCAGTGGGGTTTAATAATAATGGGTGTTACCAAGCGTGCCCAGGTTGAACAGAGCAGGATATTGCCTGTAATGCCTGATAGTACCCAGCATATCTTATGTAAGTCTGTTTTTTTTTCAGATTGATGTAAATATCAGTAATGGTGGTATAGGTGATAAAAATACAAAAGATGTTTTGTGTGCCACTAATATTAATGGTTCTTGAAAAAATGGCAGAACTCGTTTTAATCACCGACAAAAATCATTGTGTTGAGGATGATTAGAATATTTTACACAAACATGAATGAAAAAGTAGAAGCTAAAAATGTAACAATCCCTTTTTCATCCCGCAATATCATTTCATGTCAGCCAACGCAAAAGGATAGCCAACAAATAAAGCCAAAGCAGAGGTTTCTGCATGGCAATTAATGTAACGATACACCCAGCTGCATTATTGTACAGGATAACATCGGTGCGGTTCCCAGTTCAGTCTCCTTCTCGCTGGACTTTCCAAACTGCAAGTTGAGAACCAGCACTGTCCACAATACCGGTCCAGTGTGCTTTGTGGTATGAGTACCAATATTTCATGGTACTACCCAACCCTAGATCCTGCACTGGATTTCTGCACATTCACAGTCCATACAGCAAAGTGACATGTCCTATGAATAAAGCACCATGCAAGCAAATTATATTCTGTTAAGTAACTCTCTTAATAATTGGCTGGAAAGTTTTTACCCTTTCCCCTTGGAATACTGAGAAAAAGAAGAAGGAAAGAAAAAAAAAAGAAAGCTTACGTAATGTCATCATCATTAATAAATGTTGCATTTCCTGTCAAGTTGGCAATAATTTCATTCCCTCTTATCAGTCGAAGACGAAATCCACCCTGAAAGAGTAAAACAGAAAAAGACATTTATCATGCCCTGTCAGTAACAAACTCATTCACATGTGGCAGACAAGTCCATTGAAGAAGTTGAAAAACCATTTATCTTGCCCAAAGTCATATTACAAACAACGGTCCTCTGAAATCTATTTTTTTCTCCCACCAGTGAGCTGGAAAATTGTTTGCTTTTGTTGTTCCATTATCTCTTTTATCATTATCAATGATACCGTAGCTAAACTATGATTGCAATGATACCGTAGCTAAACTATGATTTTCACGAAGATGGGAGCTGGAATGTTAGAATTCATTTTTCATGCTGTTTAATATACATTTCTAAATTTTCTGATTTGAGGTACACTTTATCTTGGTCAAGTATGAGGGTGCTATATAGAAAGCAATCCCACTCCCTTTTTCACATGCTTATTTAAAATCAAAATTTTTATTTTTTGTGCATGTTATACTGACAGTTTGTTCCAAACCAACCAATTTTTTTTTTCAAAATCTCCCAATTTTGGGATAAGCAGGTTAAAAAGTATTCATTCTGTAACAAAATTAATGCCTCCATTCTACCTTTGAACAATTCAAATGAAGAAAGTTAAATATGCACATGCATTCTTTTTAATCTGTGTAATGATTATTCGATCACAATATCTATGGGCAAAATATCCAGATGGGCAAAGTGTCGAGATTTTGCACTTAGGAATTCAACTCGGGTAGGAAACCTCCCCACCCTCCCCCTAAATGGGAGAGGTTTTCAAAATCAGGGTGGGACACCATTCCCTCCTATGGTTTTGTTGAGACAATTTCCTAAAGGAAGGTATTTTGATAATATACACAGTGGTTGTGCATCAGAATCAGTGTCAGCAGTGTTTATCTGGATTGGATGTCAAGGTAAGCCATACATGGGAAGATTATATTTCCCAAGTCCTAATTGTACTTATCTTGTACTCACCATGTGTGCAGGCATTTCCCCCATTGTATTTTCTATCAGGCTGGATTGTGAAAAAGTAAGCATGATATGCTCAATCCCACCCTTTAGCATGAACACTGCATGTGTCAAAACCACTGACTTTAAATACATGGACAGAGCATGTAAACATATACGTCCTATCTGTAGATGGTCGCCGCCGGCTGGGACAAAAAAGGCGCACCAAGATGGGCGCTCTGAAGCTATAAATCATCTGATTTGATGACAACTGTGTAATATTTTAAGCAAAAGTTAAACTTAAATGGGAAACAATATCATATTCCTGCAATGTGTGAAGTGATTTTGACATTACCTTGCCATATTTCAAAAATATTTCAACTTTCTTGTAAAATATGGGGATATACTTGAGCAAGTCCAAACTTTCACCATTCAAAACCATAGCAGACAACCATCTTGGTGCACTTTTTCTCACACATATGGTAGGGACAATGTACCCTGCAGTATGCTCTGTCCGTGTATGATGGGGTGACCGTCCAGTGCGCAGGCCCGTTGAGTGAGCATCTGCATTAACATAATGTGTAAAAATCTTGAAATGACGCAGCTCTTAGGTGCGCACTCGACGGTACACTGAGTATATAGGAAGTCTGTGGTCAAAACAAAAATTTCACTACTTGCCCGTAGACTTACCTGCATCGACAAAGTCACAAACACAGCATGTACCAAAATCAGAATAAGTTTAATACAACCCTTGGTTATGTACTTAAATATCACATTCATATTATGAAAAACAAGTAAAAATTAGGCAACAAGGTACCATGTGCTTTCCTTACCCTATGGGAGTATGCCAAGTGCCATGTAACAGTGAACGTAGAACCTTTTTCAAGCTGAGTAACAACAGTGTCATTATCTGCAAGAAAAACAAAAAAACATACTTCAAAATTTTTTGACAACAATATTGTGGCTTCAAGAAATATACAGGCCTTGAGTTTTAGATTTTGCAGGTGTGCTACAAATTACACTGCCCAGGAAATTAAGGCATGTGGTAGGTGTGCCATTTAGTTAAACTTTAACAGATTTATGTGAGCTCCCATCTTCATCTAGGTGACCAAAAAACCACACTCCTCACAGCAATTTGAGGACAATATTGGAGTTCAATCGCACTCCAATGTCTCACAATTCAAGGCCTGTATACATCACAGTAGCATAGACAGCCTGAGGGTGTCTGCAAATTTTGGCAATCACTTTTCATGACTTTATGTCTTTCCCAGGATCAAACAAAACAATTCCATGGTCTTCCACCTGACCTTTGACATGAATCTGCATAAATCTCCGGCAAGGAAAACAACAAATTTTGATGTTTCGAGTGAGGATACATTTTGATGTAAAACAAGTGAAAATGAAAGAGACAGAATTTCACACCATTCAAGGATTTGACCAAAAACTCAAAAAGGGGACATTTATCACTGCTAAACTCCCAAGTTCAAATTGATGCTGCCGTTGGCCAAAGTTACAGGCAGGCTGAAGGGGAAAAATCTAGCTTCAAGGCCTAATATATAAGGAGCACACTGAAGGCTTTAGAGACTGTTTAGCTTTTAAGTTTAAACATTGCTGCAAAGGTGTCTCCTTTTTCAATAAGAAACCAAGACATTGACATTTTTGTGGAAACAAAAAGATTGAAATTTTACCACCCCCTCCCTTCGTCTTGAAAAGGGAGGACAACAATTTCCCTATCCCCCTTGAGAGAAAACCTGACATCTTCCTGATTTTCCAGACTTTTTCATGTCACAAAAAAAAAATTCCCGGTGTTTATCATTCTTTGATGATTTCCATCACTGCAGGATTGATTGTATGGAGTTTGATGCCACACCTTCTAACCTTCTGGTTTAATTTGGTATAGCCCCACCACTTTTATCCCCTTTTGGTATCCAAGGATCATTTTCCCTACTCCATAGCTTATGCAGAGCATCACAATGACAGGGCTGTTGCTCCCATTCTTAAAGGACCAAACCTCTCACCCCAAACGACAATTTTAATACGGGGGTACCAAAATTCTCAATTGGCTCAGCTCTTTAACTGGCAGCTAATTCAAACAATGAAGAGTACCAAAGCTTATATTACACAGGATGAACAGTACTGAGAGTGTTATGATTATACAAACTGAGTTTTTCTATACTCATGTTGAAGTAAAAAACTGAGATTGTATCTGTAAGAGGATGAATTTCAGACAATTGTGGGAGCGGCTTGAGTAAGAAGGTTAGGAGAATTGATACTGTTTGGGATGAGAGAACTGGGCCTTTTTACATCTTTGGTATGACTCAACCTGGGTATTGAGCCTAAACCTCCCAGGTGAGAGGCAGACCAAACACCCTGTCAATATTAAACTACAGGAACCCTGGATGGAGTATACTGTACATGTCTTCAACAAATCCACAAATAGCTTCGAATTGCTACAACTCTAACCAAGACAAGAGGTCATTTGTGAACTTTACTAAATCTTGCTCGCATAATTTTCATCACGTTTCCACCTATAGCATACATGGGATGCCAAAGTAAGAACGCAATTTGTCAATTCTGATAAATGCATATTACCTGTACGATATGCAAGTAATTTTATGTTTGCACCAAACGCTTAGTTTTGCATGAAGGATGTGACTCTTGGAATGAATCCCCAACAAAAGCTGGATACTGCTGCAAACAAGGTAAGTACTGTCTCTGGGCCGAAAATTCCCACACCTGTTGGGCCAGTTACAACAGAAATACACCAAATGTAAACAGTCCAATACAAATTTAATATTAAAGCAAATTTGATTAATTTCTTGCCGCTTGGAATTTGGGAAACATGCAAGATACACAAACTGAACTGAGCTCAGCACAGAGTATACTGTGTTCCCTTCAGTATACTTATATAGTACAGTTAAAGCCTAAGGGGAGAGTCATTTTTTTACTGGCAAGTATGGGCAGATGGGCAAAGTGAATACATAAGTGACTTGGGCATAACTGCCAGTTAGATAAATGACTCTGCCCTAAATTGTGTGTGTGTGGCTAGCGTAATTTGCATAGCTACTACTCAAACTTTACAGCAGATGAAATACAATTTTTACACCACTTTAGATGCAGTCCAAAGAAAAAGAGCATGTTAGAACTTATACTTGGACACATAAAAAGAAAGCATGATTCCACAAACTTAAAATCATGTAGGTAGATGAAGTCGTAGGAGTTTTTCCTTATCCCAACAATTTAAGTTGCAGTACACACATGTGCATATGAATTATCAAACTCTCTTTCGGAAGTAAATTTCCTATAAGATATTCCTTATGAGACCCATTTCTTAGCCCTTAACATGTCCATGTGGCTTTGCATTAAAGATTAATAGAGCCCATAGCCTACAGTGTATAGGACAGTTTTGGTGCACATGATATAGAAGGAAAATAAAGGGTCAGCCCTATAATATCAGTAATGCATATGGACTACCCATATGGGCCCTGTTTTAATCCAGGTTAAAAAATAAAATGGACCCTTTGTGGGGCCCATACAGGTTTGCTACCTGGATTCATATTTGCACTTTCTGGAAAATCAATTTTTCATGACTTTTCCAGAAGTCTTTCTTACCCCACTGGACCAAATAAAGATTTCCCATGACCTTTCCTCTTGACATCTTACTGTACATAAATTTAAATAATACTGAAGTTCAAGACCACAATTAAAGGCCCAGTTCTCTCATCCCTCCTAAACTTTTTACTTAAGCCCCTCCCACAATTGTCTGAAATTCATGCTCATGCTCATCCAGATACAATCTCAGTTTATTGCTTCAAGGTTAGTATAGAAAAACTCAATTTATATAATCAAAGCACTCTCAGTACCGTTCATGATGTGTATTATAAGCTTTGGAACTCTGCATTGTTTGAATTAACTGTCAATCAAAGAGCTGAGCCAATTGAGAATTTTGGTACCCCCTTACCAAAATTGTAGTTGGGGGTGAGGGGTTTGGCCCTTTAATGTAAGTAGTTACAGCTAAGTTTTAAACTGCGCTAGCCTTTTTCCAGTTGTGGCTCACCGGCTTGTTTTCCCTGCCGTAAATGTCAGAAAAAAACACACTTTGGAGCAAAACAATTTCACATCAATGGGAAAATTTTCATGACCTAAATGAGGACTTCTCACAATTTCCCTGAATTTCAAAACTTTCCCAGGCTTTGAAATAATTTCTCAATTGACTTTTCCATTTTTCCACAACTGCGGAAATCCTGCCTCTTATTCCAAAGCATGAAAACTTCTTTTGATTTCACTTTCAAAGCAAACACAGCCCAATTATTTGAAATTTAAAACTGACAATGCCCACCCATCATATGTAATGTAAAAGAGTTACTCATACATATTGCACAAAATACCACCACAGGGAAGCCAGTTTATTGGTTATACGGCATATTCAAATGGAACATGCATATGTTTGCATGTGTGCAAGGTCATGACATGACAGATTTCAAATTTTGACAGAGACAAATTTCAAATTTTCTGCTCTGGGGCATTTTTGTTGCTATATTTTCCCTGCCAGCATAGAGGAAAAATATGTTTTCCAACATCTCCATAGACCTTATGCCAATTAAACAGAGGGCGCTTCAAAACTGCAACATGGGAAGGATAATTCCATGTATTTGACTACAGAAATGAATCGTTACCATGGAGACGCCATTAAGTGTGTCATACTTTTGAACTGGAACAGTAACGGAAAATGCACTTCCCACAAGGCACTATTGGAGTTAGATGGCAAAAGGTCTATGAGTCGCTGGAAACATTGAATGAGAAGCTATTGAAGTCTGCCTACAGATGAATTAATAGGCCATATCTGAGTTTCATCAGCTTAAATTTCTATACCCTTTGTGTACCTGTATCACAAATTTTATGTACAAGAGATCCCCCTTTATTCACTGAATATGAGGAATGGGAATTAATGTAGACAATAACATACCAATTTGATATTATGCGGTACTGATGGACCCACGCCTAAGAGTTGACTTTACTAGACGCTTGAATTTTAAGTATAACGCAGCATTGCATAGAACCACTCCTCACACAGTAATGTATATATTAGTCAACACATCAATATACAGACAACTTACTGTAAGCCTCTCAACATATACACACCCATATTCCTCAGCAATTTACAAATCAACTATTGCATAAAAGGAAAAAGGAATCCTAACACGTACGTCACTTTCTTTGTAACGCTTCACTCTGCAATCCACAATGGCAACCATACTAATTTTTTTTTTCCTCTCCTTTTTTTTTTCACGTTCACAATAATGCCATCTTAGTAACTATGGCAACCACTGTGGCAGTATTGGATGGCTGCTTTATTTAAATGTGCATCACATGTGACAGAATACCTACTGTGCTTACATCAATTCTAAATCGGATTCCAAAATGGGTGGATTTCTCCATTCCTTCATCTGTCCATCTTAACAAGCATTGGCAGTTTAATATTGTACATTCTTAAGATGAAACCCTAAATTTGGTGTGAATATTTCATGAAACATACTGTGAAGCCAAGAAAGACACTTTGCTCTATATGTGTGTACTGAAAGCAATTAAGTGTGCAAATTTACATTGTTCTCAGCTTTATTTTTAGAAATATGCCCTCAACAACAAATCAGGAACAAAAGTACAAATGTCTTAGAATTTTAAAGGGTCACCAAGGAAAATTTTCCAAACAATTTATTTATGTACAAGAAATTTGCAGTTACTGGTAGAGACTAGTTTTGCAAAATTGGTTTACTGTATGATACTAGACAGGGTTCCCTTCAAGATTGCAGCAAAGTGGATGGTATCACAACCATCACAGTCTCGAAATTGACAACAGCAGAAGCAATTGCGACCTTTTTGGTCACAGTCACAATCACTTGACTGAAAGGCTGAAACCGCAACATGTTTTCCTCATTTTGATTTCAATTTATAATATCATTAATAAATTGACATAACATGGTTTCACAAAGATTTTGTGAGGAATTACCTCCAAAAGGCAACCCAGAAAACTTGGACTTAGCAAAAACAGGTAATTATCATCAACTTTATTTATTTTGGGGGACCAAATCTCATTAATTAAATGAAAAAGTTTGCTCAACCTCACTTTACATCAAAAAGATCTCTGCATAAGGAATAGCTTGGCAAAGTAGAGTGACCGGTCACTGAAATATAAGTGTACAACTACTGTAATTATTCATTGACTAGACCAACTGATTTTGTACAGTAAATTCATTCGAGGCGTACAGTAAATGTGCATACCTGGTTGCACTGGCTACTAACTTGGTCTGTCGCCCTCAACTCTAGATGTACATACTTGGGCATTGACTCTGTGGACCACTGGGATAACTAATCACTGACATTTTCCTGCAAGACTGCTAGCTAGCCCACGAATAAGGAGTAACTAACTGGCCAATCACAACTGCTAACATCATCAACAATGTCAAGATTGAAGGCATAATTCTCTCATCACAAACAGTTCCAATTTTTCTAACCTACTGGGAAAGGGCCTCCCCCCCCCATCTAAAGTTCATCCTTATCCAAAGTGACATAATCTCAGTTTATTACTTCAAGGTGACCATAAAAGACCCCAACATGTAATCGTTTCACAGGTACTGAACTTGCTGTGTAATATGAGCTACAGTGCTCTGCATTTTTTTAACTTACTATCATCCGAGGAGCTGTGCCAATGAGAACTTCTGTGGACTACTAAACAAATTGTAGTTTAAGGTGAGAGTTCACTGCCATTATGGAGGCTGGGTCTGTAAACCAGGACTCTGTGCTACATCCACTTCGCCAGTTTCCCACCCAACCCATGATAAAAACAATTAATGCTGTGGGAAATGCAGGACACTACAGGTACTTGCACATTATTTTGAAACTCATATGAATTCTCCAAATTGGCAAATAAATAGCATAAATAGCACCCAATTGACCAGCCTACGATCCCCGACAAAAGTAAATGAAACAAATCACCTTCCCCGATCCCCCTTTCAATGTTGGTTACAACCTTTCAACTTTATCAGCTAGGACACAACAGTGAAAGGGGGAATGGGGGTTTCAAGGGAAGTTTGGGAGTGTGAGTGCATTTTGTTACTGTACCAACGATTTTGTTTCATTTGTTTTGTCGGGGATTGTAGCTACAGTGGCACGAATTGATCAATCATGGCAAGGTCAGTGACCTGATAATGATTATATTGATTTTCAATTTTTCAAAGCTGTGAGGAATGGTACCATAAACATACAGCACTCCAGTCTACATTCCGTGTACCACAATATTACCAAGACCTTCAAACTGAAAAGTGCAGCATAGCAGTTTACAAATGGTACTTCCAGCATACCATACACAGGCACTCCTGAGTAACAAATTACTACTGTATTGACTAACATGTCTATTCAATCACAAACATGCAATATGTACACAAAAAATCCCATAGTGAAATCAGGAAGACTTCAGCGAAACCCACAGCTTGCAAGTTCCAAGAAGCTATAAGTGTGGATCCATCTCTGATCTGTCCTTTGGTGGACCACAGCTAGCCTGGAGCAGGGGTATAGGGTGTTTCCCACCCTGCTCAAAAAAAACTTGAAAGTATGAGGAATTAGGCTAGGCCTAACCCTATATATTTTGCCCTGGCCTAGCTAGGCTAAGCCTAAGAATTCCTCTAACCTACCTGTGTATTTATTATGGGGCAGACCGCATAATTGGTCTAATGGTAGAGCAATTCCCCTCTCACGCTAAAGGCTCTGGTTCGATTTCCAGGTCGAGTCATACCAAAGACTCCAAAAATGGAATCTACTGCTGTTGTGTGTAGTGTTCCAAATTAGCAATGGAGTAGGGAAAACAAGCCAGTGAGCCACTAGTGGAAAAAAGAAAGCGGCCTGCTTGACTTGAACTAAAAAAGGTTGGAAACTGGGCTGTAAAACTCCATCTTACTATTTATGGGGCATGCTTTTAGTATAAGTTAAGACTGGGATTTGCCTTGATGGGAAATGCAGTCACCCCAACTTAAAGTAGTTTAGTATTAACACTGCAACAATTCCTGATTGGCTCAAGACTGAGAGTTATGTGCCAGTATTTCTTGTCCTCAAATGTGAATTTTACAAGAAGCATACTGAAATTGGTTCCTTAAATGCAATATGAACTAGGCCTAGGCAAGGCTAATGAAGTATTACAGGCCTAGCCTAAGGAAATAGAAAGAAAATTAGTTGTTGCTTAGTTGAAAGTATGTTTGGGGCAACTAATCTTGTCCTTTAAGCTTAGGTTGGGCCTATTCAGTATTCACACAAAAAATTGCTTCTACTATTTGTACAAAAAATTTTGTATGAAAAACCACAACATGTATCACAGGGTCTATTTACACCAAAATTTCCATTTGAAAGTTATACCCAGTGGCACACTATTAATATGAAAATGTTCAGGTACAGTACTGTATGTATACAGGGCACAATGATGGGTTACCCAGTTCGTGCTCCTTTGCATGGGCAGCCACCTCCCAAAAAGAGTTCCCAGTCAGTGTTATCATGTAACACCATCTGTGATTGCCTGAAATGTTAATAATACTGTAGATATCCTGTAGTGTGTTCTTTTTCGTTGTAAGTCCTCCCGACTCGGATTCTCTGGCAAACAGCTGTTCAGCAAAATCACAAGAACAACAACTTTTTGGTTCTTGATTACAGGGCATTTATGGAGCATTTATGGCCCTCCTTTGTCCTTTAACCTGTTATGTTAATGTTAATCCTACACTGGCCTAAATATTCAGACTGTTCTCTTCCTTTTAACTGCTTAGGCTACAATGTGTAGTATGTACAGGATCAGCCCTCCTAGTCTGCGTGCCTAGTATAAATAATCATAGCAGAAATTCTGAGGACCAAAGTGGAGGACTTGCACTTCTCACTTTCTCAGCATGAAAAGACATACAGTATGTTAAGTCTTAGAAGGTGAGCCTCGATCCCCCTCTGTAAACACTGGAGTGATGTTAGCAACCTGTCAGCAGTCAGCACAAACAAAACTCTATTCAAAACACTTCTATCACAGTTGTGTATTAAGTTTTGCATTCTCTCCCAGTACTGCATTATGCTCTCCAAAGTTAAACCCTTTCCTCAAAGTTATACTTACAAATTAAAAAAGGAGATACCCATGTGTACATGCACTTAAGCGACAAATTTTATGATCTCCACTCATAGCCCCTAGGGCCTATAGGCCTCTGTGTATAGCTCTGTATGTAGGTAGCTATGCAGCCATAAATTTTGCTAGTGCACTGTCTGACTGTGACTGCACAGAGGCTAGACTAGTTAGGCCGAACCTTTGGGCTTATTCATACTGGATCTGGATCTGGAAAAATACTGCACAACACTCCTGGTGGAGTCAAACGTGCAGGGTTGAGTGTGTGCATGTAGTTAGTCGTCCCGTCTGAGGATCCTCAAGGCTGCGCTCTTGAATTGCTTGGGGTCCTCGAGATCTGTAATGTTCTGGGGGAGTAGGTTCCAGTCTCTGACGGTCCGAGGAAAGAAACTGTATTTGTAGCAGTCCTTATTGGTTGCTATATTTGTGAAGCTATAAGAATGGTGATGCCTAGAGGGCCGCCGGGCCGGTTGTAGGTTGTTGATTGGCAAGGCTAGGAGGCCCAATCTGGCCTTGTGAAGAATTGCAAGCCTGTTGGCAGTACGCCTGTTTTTGAGACATACAAAAAAACTTCATGCGAGTAGCCACAATGATTACTCTTTTAGCCTTACATTAAGCTAGGCTAGTCCCCTAGCAAACCTAAGCCTATTTTGCAGGGCAGTCTCACCAGCTCCCTGGTCTCACAATACACAGACTAACGTTTGTAATTAATAGTAACGCTAGGGTATACTACGCCTCTAACAATAACATGAGTACTGCAGTAACAGGTCAGCTTCCTATCCTGGAACACAGTAACCCAGACTGCCTATGTTATCATTTATATGATTCACGAAATCTCTGGAATTCGTCCACGAAATCTCTGGAATTCGTGGGACATCAAGTTAGTAGAATTGGCTCAGTAACATGATCTGATCGAGCAAGTCAAACCGGTCAGACTGTCAGGTGGCCAGGGTGTATGGCAGTGAGACAAAAGTGAGAAGGCTGACAATTCTTGACATCATTGTTTCCTGTGACCGAAGAATTCCATTACCTAGGATCATATAATTCCTACGCAGTTGCGAAACTAAGAATGGGAAAAAACCTTTCCTCCAGATCGATTGCCGTTAGCAAGTCCCAATTCAGTTCATTACCAAATATACCTGTTCCGGGACCCTATTTTTCAATCAACCTCTCCGGCCGTGATCCAGGACCAACACTTACTATCACTTTGACTGGGCTGGGCTATTCCATTTTAAGTAAGGTTGTATAAAATTTAAAATGTCTTTAGGTTAACAAAGTAACGCTTTTAAAAACCATTCCATTTGGACATTTTTTAAAAACTCAAGTAATGTAGTACAAGCAATACCATTCTGAGAACGACTCTCTGTCAGTTTTCATTACCCATAGAATTAGACCGTACTATTGTACCGGGTGGATAGTGGCCTGTGTGAAGATTTCGTTCAGGGATCCCCATGAAACGAGCTAAAGTCCCCTCTGCAAAAGTAACAGTTGGCTATTATGATACTTCATTTTTCACCTAACGATTTTTTCGACTGAAAAACATAGGAGTCACCCAAGCCTTATGAAAATGTGTAAAATCCCTTATATTTTTTAAGGGCATATATCCAGAGACAAAATCCGTGGTCTTTAGAATGTGCATAAAACTTTTATCTAGTTCAGGGAGTGAAAACTCCCAATTCCATAACATATAGCGTTCAGAAGATGATTATTTCCAAAGATTTGCAATTTTTAAGATAAAGTGCATTTTGGGAAATCTGTGACGTCATCGCGGCACATTAATTTGACTTCACGTTCAGGTACTTTATGAGATTGACGCTGCTGCTAGGAATGTTTAGCAACATTGCTCTAGAGATTATGCACGTGACGTCTTGGACGCTCGGATGAAAAAAAAAAAAAAAAGCAAATGCGCAACGCAGTGACGTAGGTGCATAAGCCCTATACCTTGCTTATGGTGTGGGGTAATGCTAAATATACAGGAACAGACATCCCAATATTCCACAGTTCCAGTAGTATCAGATCTCAAGGACATGGATGACTTTCGATTATAAAGAAAAACAAAAGGAATCCGAGGCAATGTACTTTCGTTAAATAATAACATCCGGTTCCCTTGATGAGAAGGGAAGATGTTGTTTGATAAAAAATTGACCAATCTCTAAAATGAAATATCTTGAGTCAGGTAGAAAGTATTACTACAGGGTGTGGACATGATCTGGAATATTTTCTTTGATACGAGACCCTAGTTAAAAGCAACCAGAATGTGCATGAGTGAATACGTGTTTGATGTGCATGACCTCGCTACAAATGGAACGAGTTATCTTCCCTTTGAACATTGCTCATAAAATGAACATATAGCCAGGGAGCTGATATACTGTAATTAGCGGCTTTGTCGTCTCACTGGTTATAAGTATGATCTCTAGGTATATCAAATATGTTGTGGGTTACTCTACATGCAGAATTTACATATTGCAAGGTCATCCATCTTAAGACATGGAGGAGAGGGTAACTGATACTTCAGTTTTATGTAAAAATAGATAGGTCTAACACTAATTAAGTGCATGAAAGTTATTACTGAAGTCTCGAATGGTCTTTCAAGCCTCTTTCACAATTGCCGTGCGACCGGTTGCGACCATCGGTTGCCACAATAGGACAATCATTTACAAATGTATCAGAGGTCGAGTGTTGCACGAGTCCTTGATATTTGTTGTCAGCCGTGAAAATTTTGTGATTGCTCTCTTGGTTGTAAAATATGTCGTAAGACAAGGATTACGGGCACCTGGCAAGAACATTAGCAAATTCAGTAATTTGTAGTTGCATAGAATTCACTGTAATTTGAAATGAGTAAAATTTGCTTCAAAAAGAGTGTCAAGAATGATCGCTTCTAAGTTCGAGTGAATTCCACCCGGAGTGGAGTGAATTTACTCCAAATAGAGCGATATTTTCATACACATGGAATGATAAATTGCTCTTTTAGAGTAAATTTTCACTCTACTTCGGGTGAATTTTACTCGTACCTAGGAGCCATCATTCTGGACACTATTTTTGAAGTGAATTTTCCTCTTTTGATTGTACTGATTTAAAGGGCACTACACGGTGAGATACACTAACCTTACGTATCACCAGGGAGGTGTTATAATACCTGGTATTGCACGGTGCACTGTGTTTCCTTCGTTTCGTGCATTTCGTGCGTAGAATAAGAGGTAAATAAAAAAAAAAAAAGAAAAAAAGAAGTTGGATTCATTCCAATATCAATGCCTAAAAAGAATCATGCAATTTTGGGGGCAAAAAATTAATCTCCAGTGACGAACTAAATGACATAACCCAAGTCAGAAAAATCAGCCTTGAAGTGAAAGAAAGAAGATGAAACTGGTTGGGGCACGTTGTGAGGAAAGACAAGGACAGTTGATGTATGACTGCATTGACATGACAACCTGAAGGTAGAAGAAGAGCCGATAGACCAAAAACAACATGGTGGAGAACCGTAGAAATTGAGAGGAAGGAGTTTGGGTGGAGAACTTGGGATGAAGCTAAGATTCAGACAAGGTTCAGCCATTCTTTGCAGCTGATTAGAGTGCATTTGTCACCAAGAAGGAAATTGGGATTCATCACCACTGTCAGAACCACACTTAACTTAGATATCTTCTTTTATTATGGATGGATATTGGAAGAATGAGTTCTACGGAATTTTCAAACTGATTAAAGTTATGGAAAAGGTGTTGTATGTGAGGGACTGGTTTGTTTATCCCGACGATGGTTGTGTATATGTGCACATGTGAATTCCTGAACTCGCCTATAGTATTTGCCAAGCATAATTTGAATGGGCCCGTATAGCAAAATCATAATATTGGTATTGTGAGGGGTCGTGCCAGCAGCAGGGAATGTGCATACTCGAATGTGCATACTTGACCCACAGTTGCACCCCTGAGATAAATACGTAAATCGATGGACATGAGAGATTACGAATACTACTTAGGACATACGTTTCACCTGGTGACGAATATGTCCTTTACACACGGAAATAGTCGCATATAGTTCCAAAATAGTAGCACAACGTTGAAAGCGAGGCTAGCTGTTGAGCAACCGTCTTTTACGATCGCAAAATCCTAGAAAATTTAAGCAAGATAAACTGTTATAGAAGCCACTAAGGAACGTGCAAGTATTGCACATTTCGAGAGAACGCGTGCAATTTGGATCACACCCGAAATCGCCTGTCAGGGTTAGGAGATATTTCCAACGTTGTGCAAATCTCGTACAACCGACAGTGCGACTTTATGCAACCAATTTGCTTAGATACGTCCCGTCAGATTTTTGAGCATATTCAAGATTTTTAGAAGCGACTGCTTTCGACCACTTGGAAACCTTGCAATGAATGCGACGACTGGCAAAACAGCAAGCAAATCACATCCCCCCCCCCCCAAAAAAAAAAAAAAACTGCTAGTGCGACAATCGTGAACTCCCCCTATAAATGTCTCAACGTCATTACCTGACTGCATTCCACACGGTCCATTAGTACGGACGTTGTCTAAGAAATCGAAGTCGAATTGTCTTGCAGGAGGAAATGTTAACCGCACATGCGCAGTGGAAATTCCCAACAGGACGCTTAGAACAAGCGCGATGAGTTTCATTGTGATCTGAAAAGAGGAAAAATAACAAAGAAAGTGAGACAGACCTTCTCTAGGAACTTCTTTTAACCGGTGCCGCCCTCCCCCGTGATCTCATTTAACCAAGAGCGTCAATCCTGTGGGTATAGGAACTGAAAAATTACTCCTTTCATAATTCAGGCAAATGAAATAAAATATAACATTGTGGTGCACAGATGACTTAACGGGCTTTGATTAAACAAAAGTTTATTTGAGCCTATTAAGATTATAATAATAAAACGGTACTGCATTTATAATTCACTGTTATCTTTGTTTTGTGTATATGCCCGTCACAGTGGTTGTGTTTAGGTGTTTGTTTGTGTGTGTGTGTGTTGATTCCTTACATTGTTTCGATGAGTCCGGTCCATGAAACGATCTATAGGCTACAGCTGTTGGATAAAAATCCACAAACCAGACAGAGGCTCCGTCTTTTTTCATCTCTTCGTACAATTTGTTCGAGTCCTTCTTTAAACTTTAAAGGGTTGATATTGATAACTGCCGCACGATGCTCTTGGGCACTACTATCATATTACAAGCATAATTGGTCAAATTTTATTTTCAATATTCACGCGAGAAGTTTTCACAACTTTAATATTGCACCACATCTGTACAGTGACGTAAAACTGACAAAATGCGGGTTCGTGATCACGGTCCTACGTCGAGCTTGGTTAAAGTGTAACAAGGTCTGTCTAGCCTTGCATTTATGTGGATTTTTTTACCCGACAAATATTCAGAAATTTTCGTTCAATAGTTATTAAAATATGATTAACGTTTCTTCTAACCTGAGAGACCTCTCGATGTTTTTATACTTTGGTAAACAATCACTTCAGAAGGGAAAAACGAAATTTTGAAACTAAATGTTAATGTTCTCTGTCAAACTCTGATGGTCCCTTTAATTTGAATACGTGCCTGGTTACATTTTTCTTTTAAACAATAAACTCGGTCCGTGTGAACAGGGTACGAAGAATCGTCTAAGTTTGACCATCACCTGTTATTAGTAAGTGAAGAAAACACTATACCAATTTGAAAAATTTCGAATTTAACGAACCAACTCAACGAATTACTGTAAAGTAAATGATTCGCGTATGGTTCATGTCTATATTAAGGTCCCTTCCCTCCCTTCTCTATTCTCCAAACAAAATGAACGGAAAGTATCACAACAATTATTACTCCATTTAAAACCGTTGGATCTTTCCAAGCGAGTCTTTATCACTCTTCGGAAAACTCTCTAAATGTAAAAGCTTGAAAACCTAATAAACACAACTTTAGCCTAACCACCTTGGTCTGTAAAAAACTGACCAGGCCTACTGTGTAACGTTAAGCCTAACGTTAGGCTTACGCTAGTTTGTTATTTTTGTAAGGTTTTCTGGTTACATTAGGCTGTATTTTTAGCTGAATAAGGTTATCGTAGCTTTGCTTTTGACCTGCTTTATGGCTGAATTGAAAGTTGAAGAAGCTGAAACTAAAGAGGATCAACTTATTTGTTGTGAGGATTGTTGTATGTGGGCGGATTTTGACAAGTCAGGTTTATCTTGTACTTCTGAAGAAGCTTCTAGGGAGGATTTCATTTTTGTGTGTCAGAAGTGCACTCGCTTGAAAAAACTCGAGGCTCTGTTGGCTGCTTCTGAACTTGATAGTGAAAAGGATTGGGTTACAGTGCGAGAGGGACGCAAATCACAAGGGTCTACAAAAGAAGTTTTGGGAGATAGTGTCAAGCTTTCAAATTCTTATTCTGGATTGTCAGTGGAGGAGGTTGGCGTCGGTAAGGAGGAACCAAATTCTGGTACCGATAGTGGTCTGTGGGAGGGAGAAAAAATTAGGGGGAAGACTTTGTTGATTGGGGATTCCATTATAAGGTATTCTGACAGGGAGTTTTGTAAGAAAGACAACGGTAAAAGGGTTAGAGTTTGCTTGCCAGGTGCTCAAATTGAGGATATTTCAGCTAGGGTCAATCAAATTGTGGGGAACGAGGAAGTCGTTGCAGTTCAGGTTGGTACCAACAATCTCTGTAGGGATAGTCAATTTTTACTCAGGTCAAAATTTAAAGAACTGATCAGTAAACTTAAGTCCACACGCAGTAAGGGGGTTATTTGTGGTATTCTCCCTAGGTTTGACAGAAAGGTTTCTTCGGGTAAAATTGCGAGTTTGAACAAGTGGTTGCAAAACGAGTGTTCTCAGGGGGGTTTCAAATTTGTTGATACATGGGCCAAATTTCATAATAGACGGGATCTATTCGCTAGAGACGGGCTGCATTTGTCAGGCGTTGGGGCCAATGAATTGGGAAGGATGGTTACTAGGGCTGTGGAATCCCAGTTGTCAAACTAGTTTCAGGGGCGAGGGGTTATGGTGCTAGGAGTATCTCTGATGTCGGTTGTGTTGAGGGTCCTATTCAAGCTCACAGAGGTTTTAACCATATCTCAACTGACAGGGCAGTTTCTGGGATCAAAGTTGTGTTTGCTAATGTACGGAGCATTCTTAACAAGTTCGATGAATTCCTTGCACAGATTTCCATTGACAATCCAGACATTGTTGGAGTTACTGAATCATGGCTCCATAGTGAGGTAAGCAACTCTGAAATTCATATGTAGGAAAGTCACACACATCCAAATCAAGTGGGACCTGCTCTAATCCACCTCACATGGCATCTTTAAACGCACAGACCTTGTGCATATAATGTCACAAAGCAAAAAGTACGCCCTCCTTTGGGGCAAAACAAACCAACACTACCAAATGCAGACAGCTGATTTGTCAACCCGTCAATACACGCATAGTCCGCTACACATACAGGGCGTGTGACTATGTGTTCCATTGTTCTGCTCAAAGGATGACGTCGGTGTGTCGTCAATGCACAAGTTCTATACAAAATTATCGCGTTAAAGGTGAGATCCAATCAATGTTATCGATCAGAGATTGCAGTAGATTTCGTTGTCTCAAAACCCACCAATAGCCTACCAGAAGAAGTGACGTAAGCTTACTGGAAGATCGTCTGTGTGAAATGTGTCAACCGCGGCGTCTTTTATGTGAACTTTTTAACACTGCTTACTTCTATTCGGGCCCTCAATTGAAAAGCGTAAAAATCAACTATTTTCTTACTTCTAATCAACCGAACAATATCTTGACTACTTTGAACAATAGGTGTGATTTGGTCACCTCATCGTTCTATACAGCTCCTTTTGGCATTCAGCAAACCGAGTGACCCGAATATATAAACTGACACCGCCATTCTAGCATGTCCTACTTTACTAACTTGGTGTGGGGATCAGTTGTGACTCGAACCCCTCCCAAATTTTTGTGTAAATTTGCTATTTTTATTCATCCAAAATGTCGAGATGCGATTCTGTTTCCAAGGACGTGGGTATGCATGGAAGAGTTTTTTCATGCAAGGCATTATATCATAAAGGTCAACTGCTCTTTTGTGTACAACATTCTAGCCAATGTCTTCACTTCACTCAGTTTCATGTTCTGAGAATTTTCAATAAATCTCAATTTTTCGTCTGTAAAATCCAACCTTAATTTAACTTCCAAATATTTCCAAATTTTCAAACTATTATTCATTTTCTCAGAAACGGTGCATAAAATCCTCGAGATTTGATTTCTCTGAAATTTATATAGTTGATTGACACACAATGAATAAGTCTCTCTCTTTGCAACATGATGTTTTTTTAGCTTTCTTAATGCATTTTATTTCTTAAGCATGCAATTTGTACAAAAATCATCCCATGGAGTAGTTTGACATGACAATATCATGTTTCAGTTTTGATCCTAGTTATAGTGCTGTGGCCGAGAGGATAAAGGCGGTGGCGTTTGAAACATTGTTGACGTTTCGATCCCGGGACTGGTAGACATAGACGACAGAACGCGCAGCAATAAACTAGATTAGGCATGAGCAGAACCAAACATCCATCCATCCTGTTGGTTTTCAGAAAGGTTGTCGGTTGATTTAACGTTCGGTCTAGAAAAAGGACGGCACATTAGTTGTCATGGTAATTCCCTTCGTATCGCCGTCTTCAAAACCCGAGACACCTTAACAGCTAGGACAAAACGCCGCTTGTGCTTGTGTTTAACTCACCGTCCTGTTGCTCTACCGTCCTGAATCGAAAAGTCGGTAATGAAGCCAGCAACCGGGAGGCCAGTGGAGTTCGATTCCTGACCGGGTCAAAGTAAAGTGGGCTTTTCATGCAAAAGCAGTGTATGGTTTCTCTCTTTTAAAAAAAATAGCACATTTGATATAAATTGTTGATTTGGTTGCAACCCGAATTTAAGTCGTAATTCACAAGCAACAGGTTTCTTCCAGAGTCATGGTCGCCTAGCTTCATAAAGCAACTGTCCTTCAGTTAGGCCTGATGGACTATATTCGTATGTTCTTCGAATTTTTCACAGATATCGTTGCATTGCTCGTGTCAGTATAGTTTCAACGGGTATGCATACGTGCGTCGAATAACTTACAGGGACATCGAAATGGTATCCAGGTTACATTACGCATGCTCTGCGTCAACTCTGCGCATGAAATATGACTGCTAGAATCAGCGAGCGAGTCTTTTCCGGGTTAGAATTAGTTACTCGTCAAGTGCTCTTACATTAGGTCTTTAGGTTAAGGTAAGTGATAAAGTTAGGATTAAAGTGTTTCAAGATTTCATTACCCTACAAGATAACATGTGAGGATTGGGTGTGGAATTTGCGACTTCGCAATATTATTAGGTCATATACACTGGAGGAAAATCACGCCAAATAGTCAACTCTTTGTGCTATAACTGTATAAAGACACTGCACAGGGTGCACATTTGATATACATTTAACAAGCAAGCGTATCGAGGGTGGGCTACGTCTAGTAATTAAACATTTACTCCAACATAGCCGTATAAATGACTTCATATGAAAACCCTTCATATAAAGTTTCACTGAAGTCACAATTTACGCCTGTGTCACGACTGTGAGACAATTATTGTAATGCAGTGGCATGAAACTTGCTGAGAAGCAGTCGACGATAGACGCTGCGACTGTTGATGTTTTCAATTTGCCCTACGGCTGTAACCAAACCATGACGTCACGTGAAAAAACTCTATAAGGACACGCTACTATGAATAAATTCGAATGAAACAGGCCAATCGACAACCTCACATAAAACCATGCATGCATGTCATTTCGTACTCTCTAGGAGCATTCGAACGTTACTAAAACAAATTTAATGGATCAATAAATTTTAGGGTGAAAAAGTGACCGGGCATCCTCGCTCTAGACAAGTTCTTTGAGCGCGCAGGTTGTTTTGAATAAATTTTTTTCCGCTACGAACGGTCTGCATAAAGTTGCATGATGCGAACGCTTGCACACTACAGACGTAATGAAATAAACGCTCTATCAGTAAACAAAATATAAGGCTTGTGAATCATGTGCATCGTCGCGTTTACAACGTGTGTTCTTTTTGATGGATAAATAAAGTCCCCCGCCCCCTCCCCCCAATTTAGCTTTATATAGTGGACTGTATTTAGAAAACATGTGACAATTAATTACTGGCTGAATTGTGAAATTGCAAGCGAGTCAGAGCTTGAGTTACCCTGAATATGCAATATATGTGGTCCTGAAATAATATGAAACATATTTGGAAGAGTAAGGAAATTTGTGAATTTTTTGCAGTAGCTGTTATTTTGAAATAAATTTTGGGCGACTGTTTTTGATCTCTAATATGCAGTAATGCGACACATTTCCTGATAGAGTATAAGGTAATCCCATGTGTCACATATGTTAATCACAAGACTTTAAGTGTAACGACATCTATTAAAATTCATAATCGATGTTCGATGGACTTGTAACGACTCCGTTAGGATTATGATTTCAGGATAGGTTGGTATAGTTCCCTTATGTAAGGACAGGGGGTCGAACAGAGGCCAGACTACATTATTTAAAGACCTCCTGACAGGGTCCTACCAAAGACTAAAAATGGAACCTATTGTCATGTGCTTGGTGCTCAGCATACGCAATGGAGTAGGAAAACCAAGACAGCCACAACTGGAAAAGACCGTGGCTGGCTCAACTTAAACCAATTGGTTATAGAAACTGGGCCGAAAACTCCATCTAACTCAATTTTCTCTTGTTTAATAATATTTCAAGGTCTAAAATGACAAGTTGGTATCATATTTTTTATTTTAACTCTAGTACCAGATTTCATCCAATCGCCCTTACAAAAGGGAAAGAGTCCACCCCCCCCCCTTATTCCCTTCACCCATTACATATACCTTAGAGAAATTTACTCCGACAATATTCAAACATAACGGAATATGACGTCACAAGGTGTATAGAACAGAGCATGATGCACGAGGAAAAATGCATTTAGTTTTTTTCAGTCAAGTACGTTTCTTAAAGAAATCCTAATCTTCTCCTAACCAACTTTCTTAAGCCCCTCCCACTACTCTCTAAAGTAAAAGTCATCCCTTATCCAGACACAATCTCAGTTTGTTGTTTTAGGGCATATATATAAGTTCCCAATATGTAATGAAAACATTCAGTACAGAACATTCTGTGTAATATGAACTTCAATTCAATGCTCTATATTTTTGGAACATACTGTCAATCAAAGAGCTGAGGCAATTGAGAATTTCTGAGAACTTACTGTCAATCAAAGAGCTGAGCCAATTGAGAATTCCTGTGGACACAATAATTGTAGTTTTGGTAAGAGGATTAGCTCTTAAAGAATTACGGGGGACCTCATTCAAAGTCCCGTTAACGGGAGATTTAAATCAGGAAATCGGATACCACTAATAGTTCTAACAAGTGCAGTTAGATAGAGTTTACCGCCCAGTTTCCAACCTATTGGTTCAAGTCGACGGAGCCGGCCACGGCCTTTTTCAGTTGTGGCTCAATGGCTTATTTGCCCTAATCCATTGCTTGGCATGCGGAGCGTCACTCACAACGGCCGTAGGCCTCCTTTTTTAGAGTCTTTGGTATGACTCGACCTGGGAATAGAACCCGGGCTTTCCACGTGAGAGGCGGATGCTCGTACCGTTAGAAGTGTAGGGTGAGATGCACAAGGATGAATCCCTCCCATGAAAAAAAATCGAGGGACCGGGACTATGCTTCCGTTGCCTCAAATGAAGCACAAAATCCCTTTTACTTGTTCGCACTGTTAAAATTTCAGTAACTTTCCTTGAAGTTTGCTCAAATATTGTACTGCACTGCATCTGTAAGGACCTCATCCCTGACCCCTTCTGTCATAATACCGGTACATTTTCCCTAGGATGGCGGTTGGAAACTAGGTTCAGCATTACCGTCCGAGAACAATTTCCTAGACAAACGAGCGGAGAAGGAACTATCGTAGAGATTTAATTAATAAAAAAAATCGCTTACAATTGTGTTAGACAATTTCACAAAGTAAATGTAAGAGCAGTCACCGCAATTTGAAGAAGAGTAGTAGACTGTCCTGTTTTATGATTGGCTGTTGAGAGTCATATGACAAAATTTTTTTTCTTCGGATGTGAAAATTACTTATAGCAGCTGCTTGTTTTACGTTGAACAAAATTGGAGTAACAAAATATGATGATAGAGGATACTTTGAAGAGAAATAAGAGGGAAATTGAGAGATTAAGGTGTTGCTTCAAAATAAATTTTGGGGACTGCTCATGACCTTCAACTTAAATGGACTGGAAAGTGTCCTACAAATCTATGGGCGTAGCCGGCTCGACTTGAACCAACTTGAAATGGTTGGAAACTGAGCCATAAAACGGTTTAACTAACTAACCTACAGATCTATGTACATCAAGAGCCTTTAGTAGCGCTGCCGTAAATTACCGCCAATCATCTGTCTTTAAGTTCGTCATGAATAATCTTCTATAGGCATAGTAACTCTTTTATTCTTTTTGTAACAAAATTATAAGTAATGTTGTACAACTCGGACGCCACTTATATATCAAACATACATTCTTCCCCCCCCCCCCCCCCCCAGATACGACCCATCATAACCCACACACAATGAGACCAAGTATAGCTCTACAAATGTTGCAGACGTCGCAAAGTAACCATGGTATTTCCATTTATTCCATATTCTAGTCGCACAGTCTCTCAAGTCTCAATCATTTCGCTTTCTTCCTTTATTCTCTTCTCCATATTACGCAATGAATTGAATAATTTGCTGAATCATGATGCACGCAACCTCGCAGTTTACTTCAATAATTGTGCGCATGCTCGAAGTGCCAAGTGGTGACAACTCAAGTTCATTATCAGCTCAAGGCCGCATTCTACTTTCAATTTTTATTTCCCTTATTTTATCTGTTGCTCGACAGCAGACTTCATTAAACGCATTCTCAGAACGTCGAATGATAAAACGATAGAGACATTATAAGGGATCCTGTTAGGATTTAATCTTTAAAATGATCTTTCTAAGCGTTGAATAATAAAAATACATACGTCTGCAGAGACCCTCTTTTCCTGATTAAATCATCATGCAGAACTTTTTCTAAACTTGGCTTACATGAGTATGAAAGTTCAACGTCGACCGGCGTTTGGTTCAAACACAAATACGAACAGCAAACTGACAAAGCATCGTTTGTGTCAGCAACCCGTCAAGCTGTGCACCTTGTTTTATTGTATGCTATTGTTAGTCTTATTATTTTTCATCGCCATATATTTGATCGTAGTCTCAGTGACCGTAGGCTGGTTGGTGACTGTTTTTTCACGTGCAGCAGCATGCGTTCACGAAGAATTCAGATTATTTTAAAATTGAGAACTATACGGGGAATCTGATTTTGGAAATCAAATAATAGCCTACATGCATGTAGGACGATACTAGAGTTCTGCTTAAAAAGGGCGAATTGCAGTCACACTTAGTTGAATTTGTAGAGTAGACTGTTCTGTTTCATGATTGGCTCTTGAGGTCTATGTGACTATACATTTTTCTCTTAAACTGTGAATTTTGCAAGGAGTAGCTATTTGCTTTAGCTTGAATATTTAATACTGAAGTATTAAAATGTTCTGAAAGATACGTTGATTTGAAATGAGAAGAACATTGCGAGATTTACCAGTTGCTTCAGAAGTTTTGGGTGACTGTTTTTTCCAATATCGGGCGAAAGCAGTCTCCCAAACTTATTTTGAAGCAAACAATAAATGTCAGTTTTTTCCTCTTATTTTTCTTTTTCTTTCATTATATTTCAAGACATAATTCATACTGTATATTCAAGGTACTGAAAAACCAGTCACTCCTAGGAAAACTCAAAATAGTTGAGGGAATTTGAGCCTTAAGTTGAACAACACGCAATGGTATGCTGGCATAAAAGTTTCATAGTCCCACACTTTGCCCTATTGCAGGGGCTTGGTTGGGCAAAAGTATTCCAATCGTGACCAGGACCGTACTCTTCTGTATGCAATTCACCCACACGAACGCGAACGCACACTAACATACACACGCAAAGAAACACACATACACACTCAGATTGACAAGCACAGGCACTCAATTTGACAATTTCTTAGAAGCCTTAAAGTCATCTGTACACCGCAGTGTTATTCTGCTTGTTGTATTTTAAGCTGCATGGATTATTTGGGGAGGGGGGGGGGGCAAAACGATATGTTTGCCCACAATAATTTCGTGAGGTATTTGTCCCCCGCGACCAGGATAGACGATCCTGAGTTTTTGTTCCGACTTTTTCCCACTTAAATCTACAGCCAGGTGTGAATACAACTACCAAAGTTTGTATTTGTATTTTTCCTGCAGTTCATTTTTTCATCGCCCCTTAAAAATAATTAAGTAGCCTATATGTTTTAAACCTTTACCATTGTGGGTGGATAAGCTTCTGTAACTGTCACGAGCCCGTACCCTGGCAGGCAGTGGAGTACCCACGGGGTTGATACCCCCATGGCCAAACCTTGAAAAATCATTGCGAAAAACACCTAAAATGGCCGTTCCTTATCCTCCCCTTAGACCTTTCCCTCATGTCGTCCTCCACCCACCCCACCCCACCCCCCATGGCACAATCCTGGCTACGCTACTGCGGACTTACAATATGAGGGATTTTTAAGTCAATGGTGCCTTCCAACTTTCTTCTGTTGAGGAAAATATTTCTCCCTCTAATCGACTACAGGGAATGGCTGGTCCGAGGAGTCCATACTCCGTGACCTCAACGGTTGGGCCTGCTTTTTCAAATCCAGTGACATGATTTATCCCTACGTGCAGTGGGTTATTGCACTCCCAAATACAAATTGGGTCATTTTTACCATTACACGTGTATTACAATGCAAGTCAAACTCTGACAAACTGTGTACTGTTTATTCCTTTAGCTCTACTTAACGGGGAAAAATAATTTTCACATGTGAATGAAGAACCAAATCTACTCAGTGTGGTGAAATTTCCATCAAATGGGACCTGTATTTCGCGAGACATCAGAAAATAAAGTTACTAGATTTGTGTTGCAAAGTGAGATTTGGGGCAGCAGAGATTATAGCACTTCCTCACATTGACAAGGAATGCTTTGTTTCCCTTTGTATTTCAGACTGTTGTGTTGACCTTGACGTTAATAGGAATAGGACCTCCCCATGGGGATTGCAAAGTTTGAAAAGTTCTTATGCCACTTAGGCATTTACATCTTGATAATATGGGACTGTTGAGGAGAAAATATGCTGTTAAGCTTAGAGAAAAACAAAAGACATTCCATTAATGTGGGGATATGAAGTCATATAGGCTTGCTTGAAGTCCACTATTTGTTGAAAATAAAATGTGACAACTTTACTTGCCCACATCTTGAGAACCACACATCGGATTTCAATGCAAATTTCACTAAAATGTTAAGAATAGGTACCCCCTAACATTTTAAAACTTGGTATGACCTTAAATCCTTCTTTTAATTAACTTCTGACATTTTTAACAAAACCGTTTTCAAAGTGGTTGACATAAACGCCTTATTTTAATTGCATACTAAATGTATTAAATAGCTTTTAAAGAATGTCTACTCTTTGCTGAATAAATAATTTCACTTTTGCTGCGGTTTAAATTCGGGCACAAAGGGGAACAAAGCAACTTTTGGGTTCGCCACTCAACAAGCTGTGTGTATTGTCATTCTTACTTCATCTTTTTATACACCTCCGTCAAAGACATCAAGAGTAAATAGGTCTCAGACCCCAACACGTGTAGTTACACGCAGTCACACAGAAACCGGGTTATTTTGATTGGGATATTGACCACTCCACTCCGGGCAAAAAAGTTAGGCTAATTGTGTTTTTGGAAACCAAGAAACACATATGGGAATCGAGTTCAGTGCTAAAACGAACAACTTGCATATTGACACGGTAAACAACCCATGGCATATCTTTATGTAAGTATGACAGGTTAGACTCGAGAGTACAGTATTTCTTAGGTAGTGTGACCATAGGCGTGAAACCTCCCATATGCTGTTGGGGGTGGTAATCTACCCGAAAAATAACAGCATTGCTCATTTTTTTTTTTTTTTTTTTTATAAATGATGACACGTGTAAACGTTTTAGCAAAACCACTTACGGGGAATGGTTGTTCGGGAAGATAAAATTTAAAAGCGTATTAGATTCATTTTCATCTTGGACAAAGGCTCTTATCCACAAATTATGCAATCATGCCAGAAAGATTATACATAAGCGGAGCGACACCACCCTCATTAGTTGGCGCGGAACGTAATAAGAGTTCAGAAAAATAGTGACCCTTCAGGTAGCCGGAACCAGCATTTCCCGGGCTTCTAAGGACGGAGGGTAAACATAAGGAAATATTTGTGATTTCGCGTTCAATAACTTCATTCCGCTCTGCCCCAAAAGTTTATTGCCCTCAAAAACTCGACCCCACTCCGGCTCATATGGCAACGGTTGTGATCAGGGTTGTCACCAGACCATTTTGAGCCGGGTTATTTGTGGTCACCGTCCTGGTGATGCTGAAACTGATGGCTATTACAGGGTGGAGATTGAGAGAGCTGGGAAGCACTGCCCGGTGCCCCCCGGTGTGGTGACAACCCTGATTGTGGTCTTTGGGACGATTTCTTGGTTGATCTATTGTTTTCGCTTTTGTGTTTTTTCTTGTCTTTTTGGGTGATTAGGTGCTGTTTGGTTTTTTTGTTTGGGGTACCAGTGACTTTTGGAGACGGT